>CAWUFW010003563.1:1200000-1784646 GCA_963921515.1 Calotriton arnoldi
CGCTACTGCCCATTGAAACCCTATCTGAATGCAAGTTGTACTTTGAAAGCTCGCTTTTGATCACGGAACGCATCACACTCTCACGCGCAAAGGAGGTTTGTGCTGTGCCAACTCTTTATGCAAAAGGCAATCTGTGCCACTGAATATCACCAACCCCATAGTTTGGCATGAAAACAGTGCCACAGTGGTACTTTAAACCTGGACTGCAGAGCAAAACCAAAATAAACCTGATGTAAGTGCACGGACTCTCCATGGGTACCACCCGTCTCCTTCTGCGCACTTGTAGGAGGACCTGCTCCGTGTGAAAGTGCCTTATGGGCCTACTTAGACTGACTAGGTCTACCTTGAATGTTTTATAAATGCAGGCCCATGTGGTTAGCTACGGACAGTACATCTCCGTTCTTGCCCTGGTTGTGGTGGTGAAGCTGGCGATCTGGCTGCTGTGGCCAGACAACTGGTGCAGTGTCACTTTTTTTTTTAATCACCACTCCGTCACGTGATGCAGAAAATGCAGCATCAAAACAAAATGCTCCAAAATGGCTGCAGCTAATTCTCATGATTGGGGATGTTTCGTGCCTTCCAAGTCACTGTGCACCCCTACCCATCACTCATAATTCTATCTTTGTCACTTCCTCAAAACTGTGAAAGCCTATGGAAGCCCTTGGTCTTCCTATGCTCCAGTTCCCTTACATTTCAGAGCGCCTCAAGGTACTTTTCAATTCAAAGGGAGTAGGTTTGTCGTTTGTGCTTAATTGCAAATGGCTGCCTGAACCCCCTTCTGAATGGCACAGATGCGCCAAGAAGAATGGAATGTTATCCAGAAGAACCACTTTTCGCCACTTTTCTGCTGCCTCAGTTACCAGACATGCAAGAACCGAGTTACAAGAAGCCTATTCTCACACACAGTACGACACTGGGGAGGGGAGAGGTGTGCAAGGGACACTAGTACACAAACACACCCTCACACAGCACACCTCAATCACATGGGGGGCGGAAAGCAACAGTTCTTAAACACCCAGGTGCGATCAGCACTGCTGCTGTCCCCAAATACGGGGCTGCCCCTGTCCGGCCCCACACGAGTCAATGCATTCCCTAGGCTCAGTGTTGCCAGTAATGTGCCTGCACACATACCCAGCACTGCCAGTGAGGTGTCCAGACACTGTCGGAAACTTTGCAGGCCGACTACCAGAATACCTTTCTTTCAGTGAGATGCAAGACAATGATTTAAACTGCATTAGCAGATGACTGCGAAGGTGGCTTATGTTTAAACTAAGTGTATTACATGGTTGGCCCTGAAATAAGCATTAACAGGCACCCCCCTGCTTCTCCCCTCCCCCCACAGGCTAAAGACACAGGCTACCTTCAGCATAGGTGTGTAGTGCAGCTTTACCCATCTCTAGATAGAACCACAATCTGACACTGGGAGGGGTGTGAGAGGGTCCCCCACACATGCACACGCTGTGCCTGCCTGGGTACCCTTGAATTCGTCCTCTTTGTACCTCGTGGCTGGTTTGGCATCAGGCTGGGGCGGGGACTGAATGGCTGTCAGGCTTCGCGCCCAGGGGTTGCCACAGGGTGATATATGAACGGCCCGGCCAGGCTGACGTGCTTTTCTGTGCCTAGGGTGTATAGAAAAGAAATACAATAATTATTTTCGGTCCCAGTTCAATGATACACAGCATATGCCAAATGTTCAACACCACGAGGGCAGCACTGCATTCAGCCTTGCCAGGGGTGGCCAGGAAGGGGCGCCCTGCTCACCCTTCGGGGTTTCAGTTTTACAGTTCAGGTTTCCAAAAACATGGCTCATTTAACATTCGTGGAACATCGCAAGCAGCATGTGTCAAATGCACAGGGAACAGCATGTGTCTAACATATGTGACATATTGGTAGGCAGGCATTAAACGGGACACAGAGGGTAGCATGTAAACACCTTATAAGGAGGGCAGCAGGCATGAAACATGTGGGACATGGCAGTAGCATGTAAACACACCTTACAAGGAGGGCAGCAGGCATAAAACATGTGGGACATGGCAGCAGCATGCAAACACGCCTTACAAGGAGAGCAGCAGGCATAAAACACATGGGACATGGCAGCAGTATGTAAACACACCTTGTAAGGAGGGCAGCTGGCATAAAACACGTGGGACACGGCAGCAGCATGTAAACACGCCTTACAAGGAGGGCAGCAGGCATAAAACACGTGGGACATGGCAGCAGTATGTAAACACACCTTGTAAGGAGGGCAGCAGGCATAAAACACACGGGACACGGTGGCAGCATGTAAACATGCCTTATAAGGAGGGCAGCGGGCATAAAACACATCGGACATGGCAGCAGTATGTAAACACCTTGTAAGGAGGGCAGCGGGGATAAAACGCACGGGAGCAGCATGCAAACACGCCTTGTAAGGAGGGCAGCAGGCATAAAACACATGGGGCACGGCAGCAGCATGCAAACACGCCTTGTAAGGAGGGCAGCGGGCATAAAACACACGGGACACGGCAGCAGCATGTAAACACGCCTTGTAAGGAGGGCAGCGAGCATAAAACAGATGGGGCATGGCAGCAGTATGTAAACACACCTTACAAGGAGGGCAGCGGGCACAAAACACACGGGGCACGGCGGCTGCATGCAAACACGCCTTGTAAGGAGGGCAGCAGGCATAAAACACACGGGACATGGCGGCACCATGTAAACATACCTTACAAGGAGGGCAGCAGGTATAAAACACATGGGACATGGCAGCAGCATGCATCAGACAGCTACAACAGAGGACAGCAAACACCAAACAAATAACAGAGGGTGGCACACAAAACACATGACATGGAAAGCCGCATGCATCAAATTCAAGTGACAGGTCAGCAGCATCAAAACCGTAGCTATAGGGAAGGCAGAAGCAGTCTCCACCTGGCTGTAGTGCATCTTAGCACAGCCTGCTCAGAAGCAGAAGTTACATACTAGCAGATTTTAAAGTATATGAGCCATACTGGGTCTTGTGGGGAGGAAAGGCCCATTCACCACCCAACCCCCACCCCCTGGCCCAAGATTCTCTTGCTCAGGCCTAGAGACTCTACATTAAAAAAAGCCCCAGGAGAGACTAGCGCAGGCAGAACAGGTCTCTCAGCTAATGTCAGCAATCAGGGCGAAGGAGGCCCCAGGGCAGACAGGAGGTACTTGGCCTAACTGGAACAACTGGAATCTTTGCCACAGGCGTCCTTGGGACCCTATGCTGCAACGCTCTTAACTGGGAACCAAGCCCTCCCTCGCACTTTACATTCAGGGTAGTGCAGGCGAGCAGCCCAAGGCTGGCTGAGGAAAGGGGCTTTAGGCTAGAGGTTCATCAAAACAACAAAATGTTTTGTATATCACGGCCTAGTCAGTTTTTTTACTTCTAAAAAAGTACTTTATTACACACACTACTATATACTACGCATAAATTTACAAATAGATTCAGAATTGACACAATCTAAAGGGCCTCACAACCAATAGGGTGGACTCAAATGACAGGTCTCACAGATCAGGCAACCCCCTAAATGTACCCTGGATCCCCTGCCATAGAAGCACCTCCAATGGTCTGTGCATCAGCACACCCTGAATCCTACCCCCCTCCCCCCAATCAGCAGGTGCCTACCATAATACAGCGAGCGCAGTCAATAAATGTCTGTGCCACCACCATACCTAAGGGCAGGGTTGTAAGGTCAAAACACAGTACAATAAAACATTTCAGGATGGCACCACCTTTAAATAACATCCAATGATTCGCTGTTAGCACGATCATTGTCAATGAAGATTTCGATGCTCAATACTGTGCCATATAAAAGTCTTCTAGCTAGACGTTTTGCTGCGAAACAGCCATAGGACACAAAGTTCCTGCACCTCAGAGCTTTCAGACTAAAACACCAGTTCGAGGAAGGGAAGGGAGTTTGTCCAGGTCACTCACTGTTCAGTACATCTCGGATTCTTAAAGGGTAGTATTTCAAATATTTTAGGACTCCCTGCGGGCCGCTGCACTCCTCGCAGTCTCACAGGACATATAAATTCAAAAAATGGGTTACTGTTCCTAAAGGGACACCATTACTGTCCACATAGAAGAGGAATGGGAGAGAACAGAGGAGTCTAGGTTCTGACCTCACAAAATAGAGACAATCACAGATTTTGTCTCTTGCTGCCCTCACACATCCCAGGGGATTTCATGCTTCATCATTGGGCATTGCTCCTCGTCGGCCCGGCGCTGCAATGCCCTACGGATCCCCCGAAGGGTCACTTTGGCGGAGATCTTTTAATTACATCATATGATGAGTGAGGGTGTGAGATTTTCCGTGAGAGAAAGGGTTCGTGAGTGAGTGAATGACAAACTGGCTAGGGGATACCCTAAAGGCTTTTTAATATATTGGTTCCCCTGAGAGGCTAAAAAAAAACGTAGGTTATGTGTTACTGACTGGGTAATGTACCCCAGTAACTATCAGGTCAACATGTTTCGCGCCCTTCAATGGTCAAAACAATCCTTTGCGCTTCATCAAGACCAAAAAGGGTAATTTTGAAAAGTGAAAAACAAATAAACAAATAAAGAACCCCTATGTTAAAAGAAGAGTGGTTCCCCTTGTGAAAACTACAGGGTGGCGTCAGCTCAATTAAAACCACTCTTGTTGCGACCTATTGGTAAACTTCAGATCGCTCCATAGGCTATTGCATGTCCGCTCGCACCGTAACGGAGGTTTCTGCTGGGTGCACTGTTCTGCAAAACCTACCCTCGCATGCGAGGGTAGGTGTCTTCTATGTGGACAGTAATGGTGTCCCTATAGGAACAGTAACCCACTTTTTGGATTTATACTACTACGTGGAGCAAGGGTACTGGACCTCAAATAGCTCCTAGTCCCCCCCCTCTTCTTTGATTAACAGAATCACAGGACAACCACTGCCATTTTTCCAATGGTGCTTGTGCTTACTTAGGGCACCACCAATCAAGATACCCAACTTATGTGGCTGACTCTATGACTTAAGGGGTGATCCTTCTCAGTTGAGCCTGGCGTGGCGTTTCATTGCAGTCACTACTGCTGGTCTTTTCTTTGAAGTTATTTCCTTAAGTATAGCACCCAGCAGAGCGCTCTTATTTTTTTCTTCAAGTGGGCCACCGGCTGTCTTTTGGGTATGGACTGTAGGGGAGCCGCAGGCGCGCGTGGTTGGACAGGATCCCCACCAGAACGACACAACTTAGAGCGCTGGCGCAATAGCCAGCTGCCGAGCTCTTCTGCCAGGGCGACAACAATGGTGCGGTGGGCTTCCTTCTTCCCCAGACAGAGCAGTGGGAGAGGCACATCGCAATAGTGGCGCTGTTCGTAGTGTGGTGCTCAAAGTTGAAATGGAGTATGTCACGCCCGAGCCGATGGTCTCGCCTCCGGTCCTCGCATTTTGGGTACAACATAGAGGGATTTCCCCTAGTAGAGCCTGCTGGTCACGAGGGCTTGCATGATGGTACTGCGGATGTCCATATGAAGCCATTTGAAGTTTTTTCTGAGAAGTTTTAGAGCATGGAAGCACGTAACCGTGTTGACTTGATTCGCCATGTAGATACTTCTGTTGATCACGATGCCCAGGTTCCTGGCTGCGTTAGGTTGTTGAGGAGACAGACCAAGCTCAGTGGGCCACCAACCTGGGAACCAGAGGAAGGTGTCTTTGCAGAAGAGGACCACCTCTGTTTTCTTGCTGTTGAGCTCGAAGCAGTTCCTTTTCATCCAGTCTGCTACAGAGGACATGCATCTGATGAAATTGGCTTGGGTGGTGGAGGTGTCTTCTGACAGAGCATGAGCAGAGTCTCGTCCGCTTAGGAGAGGATTCTGAATACATGGGAGTAGATGATGCTGGCAAGGGGGACATGTTGATGCTAAAGAGTGTGGGGCTCAGAGAGGAGATCAGGTTGGAAGCATCAGACGAGCAGGGAGCCAGACTGACCTTTTGGGTATGTCCTGAGAGGAAGAAGCTGATCCATCATAGCGCTGGACCTCATACTCAGGCCTCGCGGAGGCGTTGGATGAGGATGGTGTATGAGATGGTGTTTGATGCTGCCAAGAGGTATAGAAGGATGAGTACTGCTGTGCTCCTTTTGTCCATGATGAGGTGGTTGCCATCGGTGGCAGCGATGAGTGTTCGCTCTATGCTCTTGTTGGGTCTAAACCCAAATGGGGGGAGGGAGGTGCCAGGAGGCAGTTCGCAAGAGGTAGTTAGTTTGCCGGGCATTAATTTGTTTCCCCACGACTTTGGCTGGGTCTGAGATGAAGGCGATGGGCCAGTGAGTGGCTAAGGTCAGGGGTGGTCCTCTGTTTCTTGTGGAGTGGTATAATGGTGGTGTGTTTCCAGAAGTCTGGAAAGGTAGCAGTGGAGACTGAAGAGTTGAGAATGTGTGTAAGTAAAGTAGTAACTCTCCCATGGTTCTGGTGCTTGAGGTGCTGATTTTGAAGGCCATGAGTGCTAGTTGGTCGCTGTGTAAGTCCAGATGGTAGAGCAGCCGAGTTCTTCTCTGTAGATCATAATTCCTCCTCGAGATTTATTGGATCTGTCTTGTCTTGCGATCTTTCATCCGAGGTGTCGGTCACCTCTATGTCCATAGGAGGTACTGGGTTAAGACAGGTTTTGATGAGATCCGTAGTGAGGTTATGCAGAAATTCCTAGACTTCTATGGCGTGGTTGGAGAGTGAGCAAGTGTTGAGGTGTAGGTCAGTGAGGGTGGGGTGTTTGTTGTGCGAGGTGGTGCACGGCCTGGTGCGACTGGGTGAGCAGTTTGTTGAGGTGGGGGTCGAAGTGAGGCAGAAGAAGTAGCAGGTGGGGCATGAGAACGCCACTTCTGTCTATATAGGGGAGGCTTGGGCGCAGTGCAGGACGGGTGAATGGGGCTGAGGTCATGGAGGGTTCCAGGCGAGTAGCGTCTCAGACTGCAGTGGTTAGTTGGTTGGCTGACATGGGGTCCTAGCACTGGGCGTGGTCGGACAGGGCTAGGATTCTTCAGGAGCATGGCAGAGGTGGAAAGGGATGGAGAGGGGTGAGCAGGGGAGATGACAGCAAACAAGAAGAAAAAAAAGAGAAAAGGGGCACAGAAAAAGGCAGAATCAGCAGAGAGTGTGGCAAAAAGAAGAGACAGAAGGGCCAAAAAGCAGTACAGAGAGGAGACAAAAGACAAAAGAGGCACAGAATGTAGACAGCGAGGGAGAGCAGAAAACGTTGAAGGTCTAAAAGGGCCTAGGAGTCACTGCTGGAGGACCAAGACAGGGGAATGGGGTACCAAAGAACCACCTGGCAGAAGGACAGGCAGTCAGGTAAGGGCCAGGCTGCCCCCTTCCCTCCTTTGTGGAAGATAGCCCACACATTCAATAGGACATCCAAAGAAAGATAAAGATCTCCAAGCTGCCAGAATACAGCCCCATATGACATCACTTCCCAGAAAACAATGGTATAGAAAATGTTGGACCTTGCCCATAGGAGTGATATACATGTTCTGAATCACAGTGTTATTTGTTCTATTTGCTTGCCATTGAATAAAATTCGATTTCTTCATTAAATTTACAATACTAACAGGACATTGAAGCTATTGTTATTTAGTTCTTTGTACTGTATCTGCGTTTTTAACTTCTAACTCCTAAGACCTGCCACAGTCCACAACACGGTACCAACACAACACAGTCCACAACACAGTACCAACCCACACTACCTCGAAAGAGTCAACTACACAAAAGGAGTAACCTGATTCTCCAGTTGGAGAGCACCAGTATTGTGGCCCATGGTGAGTGCACCAGTATTGTGGCCCATGGTGAGTGCACCAGTATTGTGGCCCATGGTGAGTGCACCAGTATTGTGGCCCATGGCGAGTGCACCAGTATTGTGGCCCATGGCGAGTGCACCAGTATTGTGGCCCATGGCGAGTGCACCAGTATTGTGGCCCATGGCGAGTGCACCAGTATTGTGGCCCATGGCGAGTGCACCAGTATTGTGGCCCATGGACACCAGTGCTAAATACCAATCAATACTCACACAGCATACTGCCTGGTAAGCTCGGGCTGGCTCAGAACCCCTTGAAAAGGGCTCCCAGGGAACGACAGAGGTGTTGCAGGTGTAGAACCTGCATGGATTGGACACTCACAGGGATGAATGAAAGGATCCTCAGAGACTCCGTACTAGCCTAGTCTCAAACCATAGATTCTATTCCCCAACTTTTTTATTTTAAACATGCGTCTCAGGACGACAGAAAGAGCCATGGCCTACAGATAAGGCTTGGCGTTCATGACCATTCGGGGCCAGCCGGGTGTACAGAGAAGGAAAGGGACTCTGTCTTTTCCTTCTTACCCAGAGAAGACAACAACAGTGTCAAATTCTGCTCTTCCTCTGGCAGCTGCCCAACTCTCTTTCTTCCTCTTATTCCCTCTCTTTCTGTCTAGCTCCTCCTCACTTACTGAAAACCATAACTTAAAGAAACGGTTCTCACCCTCTCTTTCCTCCTTTCGTTTATTTGTTCCCTTGTGAAATGGATCCAAAACAGAAAAACACTTTTGCTGGAAATGTCGTCTTTTTCTGACATTTTTCGACTCCAAAGTGCAGCCTCGGGAATAAAAGGTTCAAAATATGAAAAATAAATAAATAACTAAATAAAGCAGGACAGAGTGGTCGCAAAGCCGCCAGATTGATTTTTATCACACCCAAACACATCAATGTCACTTTACTGAGTTTGCCAGTGAACTTTTGTTTTCTTGTCCTTCTTTGAACAGAATTGGAAAACAAAATGTGTACTCTGTGTTCATGGATGTGGTCTTTTTAAACCATACTGCTTACGTTTTGTAAGGATATATGCAATGGACATTGAAATGGGTCCCTTCCGGACCCTGTAGTCATGTCCTTAACTTTTTGGGCCAAAGCACTCATGGATTTCTGAATAGCGAGTGTAAAAACGTTAAGGTAACCATGTTGTCCCTACTTACATTTCACATGCTTTACTTAATCTTGCATTCTCTACGAGTGTTTGCTTTTTCCAGGATGTTGTTACTTTTTCTTTTAGGCAGCATATTGCTCCTGTCTAGTGCATAATTTGAATTGAGTCGCATCCAGGTTTTTATAGAGGGGCACAATTGGGTCGTAGTTAAAGTCAGTATGGTGTTCAGTGGGGGAGAGGATGTGTCACTATGGTAAAAGCTGCCGAATTTGGAACTGGGGAACCAGGTTCAGCCTTCATGACCAGTCCTCCAGACCACTCTCCTGAGGCAGCACATTCTCATGCTAGACCTTAGAAGGCTCCGCAAGACCTTAGAAGCCCTGGTGTCTTAGCACCAGCAGGTGGACCCTAGCGGTGGCAAGTGTGGGTTAACCTTTAAAGCTTGTCCACCACAATCCATACTAAAGTTTACCTCCAGTCTTACAGGCAGGCCCATGAACTAGCACACCCTAGAGCAACAGTGACCGTCACTGAGGTCACAGGACCTTTGAGAAGGGGTGGCCCTAGGGCGTTGCGACCGGTATGACCGCACCAGGCGCTGACTTTGGGTGGGGGCTTCGTGTTTACAAGTCTATTATGGTTTTAAAAACACTTCCTGCCTCCTTCCTGGCCTCCAGCAAATTTCTGCAACGATAAAAATGTCATGATAACTCTGGTGATTAATGTTTTTTCTAGAGGGAGATTGGAGTTTTGTCTAGTGGAAGTTTTGACTTATGGAAAGGTAATGCAGAGGCTTATTGTGCCTGCAGCAAAGAACATGTACCATCCAGTTCACAAAATGCACATAATGTAAATAGATCAGTGGGTTACTGCTTTTGTCAGATAGATTCTTTTGTTACTTGCAGTTTAGAAGTTAAAATCCTAACATACAACAGTGAGCCATTAACTGTCATCTAAGAGCTGCATGCAAGCTGCAAGGTATAAATTAGAGCGTTATGTTTTTTTCCTCCCCAGTCTGATTATCCGAATGTTGTAAAAAATGTTAATTTGGATAGAAATCAATTTTGATTATTAAAGAGAACCCACAATCATGGTTGTGAGAAGTTGGCCTGGTATATGCTGTCCACTAATTAAAGTGGGCACCTTGCACCAGTCCAAATGACCCTTATTGATGATTAGGTTAAAGACAACCTTTATAGAAAGCTATCCTAGTGGTAGCTGTGGAGAGCAGCCTTCAGGCTAAGTCTTGAAGGAATGTAAAGCAGCTTGTTTAACCAGTATATAACCTCTTGAATGACCAAATGAAAGGAGAACCACACCAGGTATATATAAAATATATGTATTTATTACTAAACACTCTCTACTAACCTCTTTATGAGGTTAGAGAACAAGGTTTGAACAAAAGAGTTATGCTGTTCCTACAAGATGTGAGCCAAAACCAAGGAAGAGGAGAACAACTGGACCCTGATGGTTCACAGTTGGGAATCCATTTGATTGGATTATATTGCCCTCACACACCTTCTCAGGTGTCATGCTTCATCATCGGGCTGCTCCTCGTCGGGTCGGCAGGTGCAATACCCGACGGGCTCCCTATAGTAGGGGCACAGAGAGACGTCACTGTGTGCCACAAGGGGTGAAGCCCACATTTATTCACCACGGTTACTCACGGTGTGACAATCTGTTTTTAACTAACTCTGAATTTAACAAATTGTGGTTCATGCTCACCACAGGTATCGAGGGCCACCATTCACAGGGAAGATGTGAGACGACAGCTTTTCAATGATGTCAAATTGATGCACTTTGTTCTCTCTGCCCACAGGTAGTTCCAGTACTACCAGGTATCTGACTACTGAGTCATATGGTGATGTGAGTGTGCAACCACGTCATCGGTTTTAAGTTGTAGATAGAAATTCACCCCGGTCCTGACAAATCGCCCACAGAATGTCCAAGAGGCGTGAAACATGTTGACCCACCATCTATAAGAGCACCACGATCTGAGACATAATACTCAGCCCAGCGCCTTATAGTTCTTGTTTTTAGTTAGGGTAGGAGACCCCTTGATTAAAATTGTTGTCAGAAGTACTCCAAACCCTATTTTAGACTCACTTACTCACACCCTCATCTACACACACTAGCGCCCTCACCCCCACCTCACCCATCGGCAATTGGAAAAAGATCGCCGAGAAAGTGCCCCTACTATAGGGAGCCCGTCGGGTATTGCACCTGCCGACCCGACGAGTAGCAGCCCGATGATGAAGCATGACACCTGAGAAGGTGTGTGAGGGCAATATAATCCAATCAAATGGATTCCCAACTGTGAACCATCAGGGTCCAGTTGTTCGCCTCTTCCTTGGTTTTGGCTCACATCTTGTAGGAACAGCATAACTCTTTTGTTCAAACCGTGTCCCGGGGCCCTTATGCTGGACCTCCTTAAAAAGCCCCCTGTCCCTTCCTTTTGATCAACATTACAAGCACGGGCCACCCCCGTGGGACTTTCTCTTGGTGGGTAAAACGATTGTTGTCCCCCAATATTCTTTTGAGACACTGCCGTAATAGGGTCAGTGTCCCTGGAGCATTTTTAGTCACAGACTTTCCACCCACCTCCCCACCATACCTGCTCTCCACGAAATGGAGGGACAAGGTTTGAGTTATGGAGATGACATAGCAGCAGACATATTGAGGGCACCCTCTCTTCTGGGCGCAGAAGGAGGTGTAGCAACAGGGGGCCAATCGGAGGACTGGCAATCCCTCGTATCTATGAGAAGAGAATGGGGCAGGATTACCTTACATGGAGCCCTGATGACAGAATATCTGAGGGCTAATATAGCACCTAACAGACTACTCATTAAAAATTTCCCTCGGATTTTTCTTGAGGACGGGACATTCAAAATAGAATGGTCCCAAGTCTCATGGAAGTGTACACGGGATCTTCTTATGCTAATAATCAACACCGCCAAAAGACTAGCTGATGACTTATTGGCCCGGATTCAATTAGCAGAGAGTACCCTAAAAAGTGCCATGCCATCGGCCAGTTTCAAAACCAAACTCACAGAACTAAATAGTGAGATTGCAGAACATAGGGAGTACCTCATGAAACAGAAAGTGGCTAAACTACAAAAAGACATCCGCAGATTTGACAAGGAGAAAGTGTACCCATACCTGAGACAGGACTTTGTCCCCCCTGAGACCAACAACATCTCAGATACAAGTTCTAATTCCACCAGAAGGGGCTCATCCAGTAACAGCGACTCCAGCGCTGAAAACTGGAACAACAACCAGACTAGGAGGGGCGGTCGACAAGGCTTTCAAGGGTTCTCCATGCCACATTACCAGGGACCTGCGTATTGGCAATATCCCATGTTTCCTCAAGGCCCACAGCCCTTCTGTCTGCCAGGCATGAGCCAACCTTTTTTAGGAAGAGGCTGGGGCAAAGGGCGCGGGCGAAGAAGAGGCAACCAACAAGGCAAGAGAGTGCAGTGGGAAGAACCACAACAACGGGTGATGGAAACCCGGAGCTACACAAAGAAGAGAACCTAGTTGTGAACCTTTCCCCCAGACCTCTCACTGAGGCAGAACATAGAGTCCTACAAAAAGGGCTGGGATTTGTTCCCACACCCAGAATAGACAAATTTAAACACTGCGAATTACAAAAATTATTTAGCAAGATACGCCTGAGAACCTTCTTCGATAGGACACCCACCCTAGAAAGGAGTGACTCCGGCCTTCATAACCCATCCACATTTACTCCCAACACCAGTATGATACCACACGAGGTGGTCACTTTTGAACAGGCTGTTCTTAAAGATTTAGAAAGGGAAACCACGTCGAAACATTGGAGCAACATCACCAGGGATGAGCTGACAGCAGTCACGTCTCTGGCGAATGACTCCTCTATTACGATTAAACAAGCCGACAAAGGTGGGGCCACAGTGATCATGGCCACCACTGACTATGACAACGAGTGCCTGAGACAACTGAGCGACCGGCGATACTATACGCCTATTGCTATAAATCCCATTACACGCCTCACTACCACAATATCTACACTCGTGTACTCAGCAGAGACTCAATGTTGGATCAGTAAGGAGGCTGCGTTCCTCACTAAAAAAGACCCTAAGATACCGTATTTCTACATACTACCCAAAATACACAAGGGGGTCTCACCAGTGCCTGTCCGCCCCATTGTATGAGGAATAGACTCTGTGCTCGAACCACTGTCGCAATTTTGCGACCACTTTTTACAACCACTGGTCAAGCAAATCCCATCCTATATACAGGACACAACTGATGTACTACGCATACTCTCTGACTTCCAACCCACCAATAACATTGACCTCCTTATCACTCTAGATGTTGAAGCACTTTACACCAATATTCCGCAGAGAGCAACACTAGAAGTGGTAGAGGAGGCCCTCTGTTTGGCACCTATGGATTCCGCAACACCACCCAGCTTCATACTTGGAGTGCGCTACTCTGGCCTTGACTGAGAACTTCTTTGAGTTTAAAGGACAGTTATACCACCAGACACAAGGTACTCCCATGGGGAGTACCTTCGCCCAGAGTGTGGCATGCCTGTATATGGCGGCCTTCGAGGGAGCACGCATCTTCCATGATTCAAATCCCTTTCGCTCTAACATACGTCTATGGAAGAGATACATAGACGACATCCTTATCTTCTGGTCAGGTAATTCGACATCCTGTGCAGAGTTCTGCAGCTGGATGAATACACTGAACCCGTACTTGAGATTTACTAGTACAGTCTCCCAACATGAGATACCCTTCTTAGATCTCATGATCAGACTTGAACAAGGGAATTTATGGACTACTATGTACAGAAAAACTACAGACCGCACCAGTCTGCTACTTTTTAGCAGCCACCACCCCCGCGCCCTAAAAGAAAACCTTCCTTTCGGGCAATTTTTAAGGGTGAGAAGGAATTGCAGTGAGATTGAAGATTACAAACTGGAGTCAGAAGCACTGGCCACAAGACTAAAAGCACGACAGTACCCTTCACGAAATGTTGCTCTCAGTAGGAAGAGAGCGAGGAACAACAATCGTGAAGCGCTTTTAGAACAGAAAGAGAAAACCACTGATGATACACTCACCTGTGTCACCACCTTTACACCTGCGTCCAACACACTCAGTAAAGTGGTGAAGAAACACTGGGCCATATTGAACACTGGTACCATGAATCTAGATTTGCCACGCTTCGCTTTTAAATGCTCACGCAATTTAAAAGAGATGCTGACACACACTAGACCCAAGACAGTAACACCAGTTTTACAAAGGACTTTATGGGATCTACCACTGGTTAAGGGCCACTACCCCTGTGGGGCATGCACCGCATGCTCTTTCACTTCCGTAAACAAGATCATTACTTTCTCTAATGCCTTCACCTGGGAACTGAGGGCACACACCAATTGTAACACGCCAAACTGCATATATATAATTACTTGTCCCTGCGGATTACATTACATAGGGATGACGACCCGACCCATTAAGACACGCGTCACTGAACATCGGAGCAATATTCGTGGTCTAAAGGCTAATACGAAAATGTGCTCACACTTCATTGAAAAGCACCACTCGCCAGATACCTTAAAATGGGTGGTACTTGAAACATTCCCCAAGATTACCAAAAATGCATTATTTCAGAAAGAACAGAGATGGGTACATCGATTATCCACAGACACCAGGGGACTCAATGATGAGATACCATGGAGTGCATTAATGAACTAACTCCAGCCTCCTGATAGCTGTTTAATCTGAACTCTTACTGACATAGATACACTAGATATACACACTATTTGAGACATCTCTGAAAACACCACTTTAAGATGTCCGCCGTTCCTCATACTTGAAGATAATTTCCTCCCAACATGGCCCCCGAGACAATGCCTGACGCACTAGACATCGTAACTGACACACGCTGCCCCGCCTACCGGATACGGTCACAAATACTCCGTAAGCCGACATGGCCCCACCATCCGGTCCCGGTAGCAGTCGGTAGGTGTATAGACGACGTGCTAAAGGCATACAAGTGAGTAATTGGAGTTGGGAACGCGCACCACCCGCATGCCAGGCGACCACATACACACCTTGAGTCTGAATGGATGTGCGCGATAGAACACATGGTATAAGAAACATTCTGGGTTATTGCCGTGTGATTACCCGCTTACTAATTGAAACACAGAACACGAGAATGCCCTCCGCGAATAGCCGGTAATCACGCATGAATACGCCACCGAGTAACGCTAAGCACAGTAATGCATAACGGGCCGTTGCCTTGTGATTACCCGCTCATGATATAAGCAGCGTCATATAGAATGCGTGAATCCTTCTCGCTAACAACCGAATTGACAACCATACATTGATACGCTAGCGATTAACTCTCAGCAAAGATAGGCATAACGCTGCCCAGGCTTAAACCACTGGACTTTAATGCACAGCTTAGTAACCCTTGATGAGGATTTAAATTCATTGATCGTCATCATACAGTCATTTAGACAGAGATGGAGCGTGAGCACGAATACCTGTGGGATGACTGATCTTAATTCCTGTACTGTCTGCGATTAACTCCATGATGTCTATGCTTTCTCCTTGACTACCTTAGCACATGAGGAACCCCTTGTGTGTGAACCTACCGGGTACTGTGATACCTGGACATTCCTTGAATTTGGGGTGAGTGTTGTTAGTCTCTCTGCGACGTCACTGTGTGCCACAAGGGGTGAAGCCCACATTTATTCACCTCGGTTACTCACGGTGTGACAATCTGTTTTTAACTAACTCTGATTTTAACAAATTGTGGTTCATGCTCACCACAGGTATCGAGGGCCACCATTCACAGGGAAGATGTGAGACGACAGCTATTCAATGATGTCAAATTGATGCACTTTGTTCTCTCTGTCCACAGGTAGTTCCAGTAGTACCAGGTATCTGACTACTGAGTCATATGGTGATGTGAGTGTGCAACCACGTCATCGGTTTTAAGTTGTAGATAGAAATTCACCCCGGTCCTGACAAATCGCCCACAGAATGCCCTCGAGGCGTGAAACATGTTGACCCACCATCTATAAGAGCACCACGATCTGAGACATAATACTCAGCCCAGCGCCTTATAGTTCTTGTTTTTAGTTAGGGTAGGAGACCCCTTGATTAAAATTGTTCTCGGAAGTACTCCAAACCCTATTTTAGACTCACTTACTCACACCCTCATCTACACACACTAGCTCCCTCACCCCCACCTCACCTATCGGCAATTGGAAAAAGATCTCCGAGAAAGTGCCCCTACTATAGGGAGCCCGTCGGGTATTGCACCTGCCGACCCGACGAGGAGCAGCCCGATGATGAAGCATGACACCTGAGAAGGTGTGTGAGGGCAATATAATCCAATCAAATGGATTCCCAACTGTGAACCATCAGGGTCCAGTTGTTCTCCTCTTCCTTGGTTTTGGCTCACATCTTGTCGGAACAGCATAACTTTTGTTCAAACCGTGTCCCGGGGCCCTTATGCTGGACCTCCTTAAAAAGCCCCCTGTCCCTTCCTTTTGATCAACGTTATAGAACAAGGCACACAATATTACAGTACTAGAACGACAGTAAATAGCACAATACACAGTGGGCTCCAGGAGGAGACCAAACCATATATTAAGAAAGTGGTATAACAACCACGACTTGACTAGACACAGTGCCTAGAGCACGTAGAATCGCTGGGACCCCAAGGAACCACCCAAGGTAGTGACACAGGGGACCCGCGGAGGACGGGTGCAGTGTGGGAACACAGACGCGAGCTCCGTACAACTCTATGGGAAAGTCGCGGTTGGAATTTTAAAGATTAAGGACACTTAGGAGAGGACTTCAAGCAAACCCAGCTAAACATAGAAGGTTCTAAGGCCAGCACCCTTGAAAGTACCGAGGTACCCGTGTTACCTATCCCAGAGGAGCCGGGTGCATAGGGGTCAAGTGGTGTCGGAAACCCTCGTCATTTTCAATGGCGTGATGCGAGAAAGTACTGCTGCCGTGGAGAAGAAAAGTGTCCGGTGTGATCCAAGCCTGGATCGGAGATGTGAAGAACCTGAAAGCAGAGGGGACAAAGTCTGGGTCACTTCACGTGACCAGGAGCGGAGCAATCGAATGCCCACAGATGTCGGGTGCTTCAGGTGCGAAGAGGTGAAGCTTGACTCTGCAGCCCCGGGGACCAGGAGACGTCGACGACGACCAGATTCCGCAGGCGAGCTGTCCCACGAAGGATGTCGAGTGCTGGGGAAGTTTCCGGATTGGAGACCAACAAGCCTTGGCAACTGCAACCCACGGGGTCAGAGAAAAGATGCTTCTGTGAGGACCAGCAAGGTCCTGGGGACTCCCCAAGCGATGGAGAGTCAGGGCACATCTGGAGCAACCAGGGAAGCCCACTGAAAGTTAAAGTTGCCTTCTCAGGGAGCCACAGGTCAACGGACCAGGGATCGCGAAGGGACCTCGAGAGGAATCACACAATACCAGCCCACGGAACACTCGTGGCGTGTAGGCCAGTAATCTTCGGTGGAAGCACTGCTCGGGGCTTGGACTACAAGTAGCCCAAAGCACAGCCTCAGGGATCGCCTAAAAGCATATGCTGCTGCAAATGTGCACGGTGTCCAGGGGTTCGGGTTGCACGGTCCCCACGAGGGCTGTGGGTCTCAGGTTTGCTGAGAGCACTAGACGGCCTCTGGGAAGCTTGGGCACCCACCTCCTGTGTTGCAAAATCTTCAGAGTCCGTCGGGAGCTGCGTAGATGCAAACCGGTCAGATGCGTTGAGGTGCCTGCGTTGCAGGGGAGTAACTCCTTTACTCCAAGGGAGATTCTTCAGTCGTCCAGCAAAGCGTAGATCGTCGAAGGTTACTTGGTTTCTGTAGCAGAGTTTAGTCCAGGTAATATCTAAAGTCATGTAGTCAGGGTTCCTACTTTATACCCAAGGAAGGGGTGGGACAAACTCTGGGGACCCACCTATGGGAGGGTCAGGACAGAGGGGTGGCTACACCCATGTCCTTTGTCCAGTTTCGCGCCAGAGCTGGGGCTGGTAGCCCCTACAACCGGTTTGAGCTGGACTATGCACAGAGACACCAAATGTGCCCCCAGTGCAGACATCAAAGCACTCTGAGAGTGCACCCACCCAGCCCCAATACACTAAAGCCTGTCTGGGAGGTGGTCACACCTCCCTGTGACAGGAAACCTATTGTCAAGCCTTCCCCTGCCGGAGTTTCGTCCAGCAGCAGGAGTGAAGACTCATGTCTGTGGCTGGCAGCATCCATTTTGTGATGCCAGGGCTCTGTGAAGCTGGTACCGGGTGTACCGGTGCAGTCATATTTCTCCCTCTAGGAGGGAGGAATCATACCTCCCACACCAGTTACTGGTGTGGAGGTATGATTCCAAGGTGTTTGACACCAAACACGACATAATTCCTTGCAGCCATTTTAAAGTTAGCATTTACCGCGAGGTTATAATGCACTTAAGAGTATATGGTTGGCTGCATCACAGACAACCCCAGAATAGTGGTTCCGAAGGCTGCAGAGGGCCTCTCACATAAAACCCAGCACCCTGCCTTCAGGATTGATGAGGCCTGCCATAGGGGTGACTGATAGGCTTATATGTGCAGTGATTAGGATAGATATAGTGAACCTATATCTAAGGATGGGGTGCAGGCACCACCTTACACAGGCTGCAGTAGCAGATCTGTGGTGTCATTTTGAATGGCCTCTCAGGGGTGGCATAATACATGCTGCAGCCCCTGGGAGGCCTCTGGGGTACCCATGCCCTGGGTACACAGTATACCATATACTAGGGACTTATAAGGGTACCCCAGAATCCAATCTGGAGTGTACCTAAAGTACATGAACAACCAATTTAGGGATTAAGCAGATAGGCTGGGGTCCTGAATAGCAGGATCCCAGCCAAACTAAGTCGAAAACCAGCAAAACACCAGGAACAAAGTGGGGGCAACCATGCAGTCAGATTCCACCTTCCTACAATGGTATTACGTTTTAAATTCTGAGTTTGTGTTTCTCCAGACAAATCACTACTAAACAATACTGCTTACTAGTATGGTTGTCATGTGACTCCAGACCTTGTAGTCCTTTGTCTTGCGTAATATTTCCTCTACAGTGATTTACACACGTATGATTGTCTCTGTGTAACGTGTGTGATGTAAAGTGCTCTGACACCTTACACTGGTATGAGTGGCGCTGTAAATCAAATTAAATGCATCTGAGAGAGTGTGGTTATGGACACTTGAGGGGCACTGTTAAAGGGTGGTAGTGAGGGAATCCGTGGCGGAGGTGGTCATTGGGGGGCACCAACAAACATTGTTGCACAGGGCGCCACCAGCGCTAAAGCCAGCCCTGCCCTTGAGGCCAGTCCGCCTCACCCATTGGTACCTCCATTGGCTTTGTTTCAGCAGTAGTAGATGCAACTCACAAGGGATCGGCAATGCAGGTTTTGCACACACACCAAACTAAGTTTGCAAACTTCACAGTCTCTATGCTTCATGCACAAGCATTTTTAACACCTGCTACCTGCTTTGGGGGGGGCACTGGAATTATGCAGCAAAGGAGGATAAAATTATGCTGCAGAGTGGACTAAATTATGCAGCAAAAAAAAAGTCTGCAGCGTAATGTAGTATACTTTCTGATATTTTATTATTTTGACATTTTTACACATGCTAACTATCTCTGCAAAGATTCTGCCTTATTAGTACCAGTGTAACATACAAATGCAGCAGTGAGAAAGGTGATCAGTCAAACTTTACAAAGGGCTGTCCGCTTCGCAGCCACACAAATCACATTTTTTAGTCAATTTTGATCCATTTGAGGTACAATTTATTAGTTAAAATTGTCAGATTATGCAGCAGATTATGTATTATGTGGCAAATATGACAGAGCCATAACTATATAGAAAACATTTGAAAACTAGGATATTTTGCCATTCATGTTTGAACTGCTCTTGTGGAAAAAGGGAGGAGAAGTGCTGATGACAGAAACTCAATGGCTGGGAGACAAATGGCTTGTGCTTCCACTTTTAAGCGTATTTGGGACATTCTGTGATTGGAAACATATCCCACTTTGTGAATGTATTTTAATGTCATTAACTCATATTAAACCTTAAATAATCATGTGTATCCATTGGTTGAATTAAATAACATAATAAGCTGTAACTGGTTAGTGAAATGCCAAACAAATACTACAAATTGGGATGTTTTGCGCATTCTGGCAACACCTCCGACTCCGCCCGCTGGTCCAATCCTCGGGTTATTCCGGCACTCTGATTCTCCGCCCACAGTTCCCCTACTCCCCCCCACTTCGACCACTGTCCTTGTGTAACCTGCAGTTTACAAGTTCCAATGCAATTCTGATAGACTGTACTGCACGGCAGACTGCACAAGCCATGTTTCACTACTACACCCAGAGTCCGAAGACTGGCTGAACACCTTAACTATTGTAAAAGTTGTGGACAAAAAATCGAGTCAGAACAGTCTATCACATGTATCCTTTTCATGTTGCTTAGGAGCAAAGTTTGTAGAAACAATTCACAAACTCTACTAGGTCAAAGGCTACATGACACTGACCTGTTCCCTCGTGACTACTGTAGTGACTGATGGTGCAGCAGGTCGAAGGTGGGAGGCCTAAACACTACTGCCTACAGGGACCGAGGGCCTGGAGCGAGGGATGATGATGCTGGAGGGAGGGAGGAAGGAAGATTCTGGCAGCAGCCTGCAGGGGCGGCGTTTAATCCGGTATTAAGGGGGCGGATGCGATCTGTTGTAAAAACGGGAAGGGTGGGGGTCCGAGGGCCTCCTATTCCCCGAGAGCATTTCTCCATCTACGCATCTGCCCTGTAACTTTCTGTACTCTTCTGACACCTTCGGCTAAAGTTCGCGCTATACGAAAACGAATAAATAAATACTCCAGTGGTACTGTCCTGCTCCCACCCCTCCCATTTTGCTCATACACACATCCCCTGTCCTGCCCCCTCCCGTGGTACCCTGGGGGTCGCATACTCACACTCTGCAGGGGTGCCTGGAGCACAGGAAAAGGTGCAAGAGCGTGAGAACCCAGAGAGTCTCCGTGCAAAAAGCGCGCTCACAGAGCATGCCAGGAATACACTTCCGGTATGGGAGGAATCTCCACCCTTCAGCCAATCACAGCGAGGCTGCAAACAAAAGATAAACACTAGCATGCACACCTTATTCAACACTGCAAACACTGTAACCACAGCAAAAGGCAGCCAAGCAACACGTGAACTCATTACATCAAGAGAGAACACACACGCCTTAGGAAATGCACAGCTGCTAAGTGGGAATTTCCTAAGCGTGACACTTTTCGCAGCGTGGGGCTTCAGTTCTTAGCCAAGATCAAATTGCATTCTGGAAGTAGTAGTTTCACTTTCTATATTGTAAGCATGAGCTCAACATACCAGCATTCAAAATGTAGTTGGCTAAAACGCTGGGCCTGCCTGAAAGTGTCAGTCACGACAAGGAACAGCTTGAAAGCTAAGGAAATGGAAGCGGTGATGCTGAAGGGGCCTGAACCAGCAGCGAAGGGAGCAAAAGAGAGGTGTTGTAGGTCGCACTGACAGGAATGATTGCAGGCATTAACGTAGGTAGGGTGTACATTGGAAAATGGAAGAGGTGGATGATCGAGAGGTAGGGATGGACAGACGGCTTTAGGTGGGCGTGTCCTGCCAGAGCTCGGCATCAGTAGTAATAAACAAGCATTGGCAAATCCAATAGGTTTTGCTTACCTGAGAGCTATTGGGTCTGCCAATGCCTTCGAGCCATGTTGTGAAACAACGTGGAATGGATAGAGTAGAATGGATTGGCAGGGGCGGCTCCTCCGTTATGGCGGAGGACCGTCGCCCCACTGCTGGAACCAGCAGACGCATGTGAAATAAAATGATAATAAAGCAATTAATAAAACTGCTTTATGATGATTTTATTTCACACCAGAGACGCAGCCGAGTCTTGAGGGTGGGGCCATCCTCTGAGGGGCAGCAGCAGGAGGAGTGGTGGGCACAGGGTCCAGGGCACTGCAAGTGCGCATGTTGGTTTGGCTGGCCGTCTTAGGACGGCCAAACTGACATGCACACTTGGCTATTTCCATGCAACAGCCTGGAGATATCAGCAGGGCTCAGGAGCACAGGCTCCCAGTCCCTGCTGGAGCATAAAACCAGCCTGCTCCGCCCAATCCAGCCGCTTATATCATGCTGGGTAATATCAGGATGAGAGCAGCATCTGGATTGGCGCAGGGGACTCTGGGAGCCTGTGTGTGCATTGTCGGGAGCCGAACAGGGGGCAGGCTGCAGGCAAGTTTTTTTTTGTTCCCGTGCTGCACCACCACTTTTTCCTGTTAGTGACTGCTACTGCTGGCATGGTGTAGAGTGGTGTGGAGTGGCATAGAATTGAGTGGGGTGGAGTGGCCTGGAACGGTGTAGACTGGAGTGGCATAGAGTGGAGTGGTGTGGAGTAGCATACAGTTGAGTGGTGTGGCATAGAGTGCAGTAGCGTAGAGTGGTGCATAGTAGAGTAGAGTGGTGTAGAGTGCAGTGATGTAGAATACAGTGGAATAGAGTGGTGCAGATTAGAGTAGTGTATTGTGCACTGGCGTAGAGTGTAGTCGTGTAGAGTGTTGCAGAGTACAGTGGCATAGTGTAAAGTGGTGTAGAGTGCAGTGGTGCAAAGTAGAGTAGAGTGGTGCAGAGTAGAGTGGTGCAGAGCATAGTGCAGTGTCGTAGAGTGGAGTAAAGTAGTGTAGAATGCAGTGGCATAGAGTGGTGCAGAGTAGAGTGCAGTGGTGCAGAGTAAAGTACAGTGACGTAGAGTCCAGTGGCATTGAATAGAGTGGAGTCGAGTATAGTGGCATAGAGTTCAGTGGTGTATAGTTGTGTAGAACAGAGTGCAATAGCATAGAGTGCAGTTGCATAGAGTGGTGTAGAGTAGAGTGGCATAGAGTGCAGTGGTGCAGAGCAGAGTGGCATAGAGTGCAGTGGTGCAGAGTGGAGCACACTGGTGTAGAGTGAAGTGGCGTAGAGTGAAGTAGAGTAGAGTGGCATGGAGTGCAGTAGCATAGAGTGGTGCAGAGTAGAGTAGCGTAGAGTGCAGTGGCAAAGAGCATAGTGGTGTAGATTGCAGTGCCATAGAGTGATGTAGAATAGAATAGCACAGGGTGCATTAGTGTAGAATAGAGGGACTTGCGCAAGTACTCTCCCTTAAATTCTTTTAACTTTATCTTTTATTAATCATATTTTTAACTTTAGCACTGCTTAGTCCTTCTATTATTGGAGGCCCTTACCTCGCACCTCTCGTCCTCACTCTGGGCTGCTCTCCGGTCCGCCGCGGCTGCAAAGGTGCCGTTTGAGTGGAAGGAGCAGATCTTTAGGGCAACTTCTGGGGTGTCAGCTGCCACCATTTTGGGCAGCTGACGTTCTAGTCTTTGTTTCCCCACACTTCATCAGGCTTCCACTCTTTATTTAGACAGAGCCAGAGGCGGACCTGCGCTGCCGGCGCGCTGAAGGTGTGCCAAAGGCAAGCCTGTCTGCGCCCGTCCGTGTCTGGACGCCGACAGCCGACAGGAAGGTTGCACCTTTTGAGTAATTATGTTGCATAAAATTTACTCAAGCAGGGAGCTCACAACGCTAGGGAAACACACTCTCGGCACCTTTTGTGGAAAGAAATTCCACCTATCGGATAACCTAGACTATTGGCAATGTAACACCTGTAACTTCGCTTGGGAAAATATCATTTCCCCAGCTAAGCATAGAACCCAAGGGTCCTCAATACTTGACCCCTTAACCAGCAATCCCTCTGTTAAAAGTAATACCACTACTCTGAAGAAGATTAATCACTTACCCTCCCAGTTGCAGTGCACCTATTTAAATGCACGTTCTATCCCCAAGCACGCTTCAGAACTTTGGGATTTTCTAGAAGCTACAAAGCCAGCCATATGCTTTATTACTGAAACCTGACTAAATTCGTCCGCCTCTCCCTCTATAGCCATAGCATTACCTCAAGGCTATAGCATAATTAGGTGTGATAGACAGCACAAAAAGGGAGGGGGAGTAGCAGTCGTGACCCGGAATCCTATAAGAGTAGAAACCTTGGACTCTTGTTCCACCCCTACAGTGGAAATGATAATATTCCAACTCAAGGCCTCAACCAATCTAACTTGGAGGGGAGCACTGGTATACCGTCCATCTGATGGAAAGAAAGATTTTTGCAAAGCTCATGGATCGGCTTGCACTGCACATCTTCGCAGCAGACAATTTTCTGCTCTTAGGGGACTTTAATTATCTTATTGACAGTCAAGCTGACCCTGATACCATGCGTCTCTTAGCAGACATGGAATCACTGGGGCTCCACCAAATGGTATCAGGTCCAACACATTCAGCTGGGCACACTCTTGATCTAATATTTACTGATGCCACCAACCTAGTAGTGGACACTCCAGTCACGCAGACATGGACTGACCACTTCTCCCTAGATTTACTTGGACATTCAGAAACCTTAGAATGCCCTCCATTAGGCCATGAAATTCACTAGACCCTCGAGAAAGGTAGTCCCCTCCACCGTACTCCCTGCCTTTACTCCCCCTATCATATCTGACTATAAAGACAGCAATCTTGCTCTAGAAGTCTTCAAAGATTCTTTTATAAAGGCCTTAGACATCATCACCCTGTTAAAAAGATCTAAAATCCCCGGCCCCCTGGTACTCCGAATCTCTAAAGAAGGAGAAGTCTTTAATTAGGAAGCTGGAACGAAAATGGAGGATATCCAAATCAGAGGAAGGAAGTCTCGCTTATAAAATAGCCTTAAGGAAATACTTGAAATATTGTTACATTGCCAGAAGAACTCACATAGCCGATAGAATCAACTCTGCAAAAAACTCCTCCAAAGAGCTTTTTAAAATCCTTAAGGAACTGATGAATCCTAGCAGTTGTAATCTCATAATACTCACTTCTCAATCACATTGCGATAATCTCGCTGTGTACTTTGAACAAAAAATTAACAACATCTACAATTCCCTTGCAAATAACGTGATAACTATGACTCTGGAATCTCAGGAAGACAAGATTAACTCTCAATCTTTCACCCTTGAATCTTTCTATCCTGTCACAGAGGATCAAATACAGTCCCAATTATACTCAATAAAAACTGGTTCTCAATTGGAATCACTGCTCTGTCCCCTATCTTACTCACTTCAATTACTGACTTATGTAATCTCTCTTTTCAGTAAGCCACTATCCCTCAGAAATGGAAGACAGCATGCATCAAACCTCTTCTTAAAAAACCTACGGCAGACCCTTTGGACATGTCAAACTACAGACCTATATCCAAACTCCCTTTCATATCTAAAATCCTAGAGTCTTTAGTGAATCAACAATTGGTGTCCTATCTTGAATCCAACTACCTTCTGGACTCCTCTCAGTCAGGCTTCCGTGCATTTCATAGCACAGAATCAGCCTTAATGGAGGTCACTGACACCATTAGGCTCGCCTTAGAACAGGGATCCTCAGCGGTACTGATTCGCTTGGATTTGTCAGTGGCATTTGATACCATCTCTCATCAAATCCTAGTGTAAAGATTGGGGGATATCAGGATCACTGGTAAAGCCTTGGAATGGATGGAAAACTTTTTGTCTGAGCGTACCCATTCTGTTTCGCTGGGCAGCCACTCATCCAAACCCAGGGTCTTGGACAAAGGGGTGCCCCAGGGTTCAATCCTCAGCCCTACTCTTTTTAATGTTTATGTGGCTCCTCGGGCAAAACTTATTAAGTCATGTGGCTTTGAAACTATTTCCTATGCAGACGAGACGCAACTGGTCATCACTATGGATCATAACTAAGGCTCCCTGTTTTCCGTTTTTACCGATTTTTGCAGATAAATACAGACAGAAAACATTCATTTTCTTGTCTGTATTTATTTTTAAATGTGGATAAAAATGGAAATTGGGTTGCTTTTTGAGTAATTCTAAATACTGTCTGCCATGACTGCCAGGCCAATAGATGTGTGGATTGATAGATAAGCGGGTTAAAAAAGAAAGGAATTTTAGTAATGAGGCTTTAGCAGCAGTAGATATGCAGAAGGTTGATAGTGAAATTTGCATTTTTTCATATAAGTGCAATGACTTATCTTCTGCGGGTGTTCACAGTACTGAAACCTGGCAGACCTTCAAGCATGAGTGCATATTTATCGGTTAAATAAATGTGGAAATATGCTAATTTTAGCTTACATTTTCCACAAAACCCGAAATAAATATGGATAAATACAGATAAAATTAGCAAAAAATAAATATGGATAAATACAGACGGAAATGGCAGAGAAAATAAATACCATAAAACCGGGAGCTCTAATCATAACCCGACTCTTACTAAAATTAAATTCAAGGATTGTCTGCATAGGAAGTGGCGCAGAGTACAGTGGTGCACATTAGAATGGCGTAGAGTGCAGTGGTATAGGGTAGAGTGGTGCAGATTAGAGTAGAGTGGCGTAGATTGCAGTGGCATAGAGTGCTGTGGCGTAGAGGAGAGTGCAATGGCGTAGAGTACAAAGTAGGGGAAGGGAAAAGTGCAACATGGACGGGGCTGGGTAGGATCGAATGGAAGCTACATGGACAGAAATATGGTAGACGGACTGAAAACACAAGTACTCAAATGGAGTACTTGAACACAAAGAAAAAAAGTAGCTCATGAAACAGGAGCAGTGGATGGACATAAGTGCTTGGTCCATGCTCCGGGGCGGGCCAAACAGAAGAAGAGGAGATGACTCCCACATGTCATGGCAAACGGGAGCAAAGCAAATGAGAGCGATGCTGAAGCTAACAAATGGTAACCTATGGGCGGGCTGTAAATCCACTGTATGTAAATAAAAGTCTAGCTATCGCAAAACCTAAAAACTGCCTTTGAAACAGGTCACTGCTGGGCCCTATTTTCAGGCAAACCACTGACTTCTTTCTCGACAATGTGCAGGATTCTTCATGTTGCATGTGTCCTTTATGCCTAAGAATATTTCCATTTTTTCCAGGTGTTGCTTTTCGATTGTTTTTTCATGCAACGTGTAAGTACTGTACAGAGTGTACTGAGTCACCGCTAGGTGCCTGGATGAGTTCAAGATGAAGCTGATTGCTCCTGATGGGGCACGATTAAGAGCTCTGGAGCTAAGACTGAAGGTATTGTGAATTTCTTACAGTGCCTGTCAATAGGTCATAAAGGTGTTCAGGTTTCATGCTCATTGTTGGGTTGGAGAAAGGTCCCTTGAATGTCTCTGGAGAGGGTGTGCTCCTGCCTCGAAGTCCCCAAAGCAAGTTGAAGTATGTTTGACCCAACTTCAGCACACACAATGATTATGCATGTGGGCTGAGGCCTTTCTGTGATGTGGAATGACAATTAGACCCGGGCTCTGTGGTTGGGAGGGTGCACAAAGCATCTCCCCCATTCTTAAGAGAGTGACCACTGTCATCTCCTTGGGCTGCAGAGGGCTGACAGTGGTAGAGGCAAAATTAGTATAGCACATGGCCGGCTTGCCTGCTTTGTGAGAGCAGACTCCCAACCCCTCCTGCATTTGAAATTGTTCTGCCATTCCCCTATAACCATGCAAACACCAACCAACCCTGCATGCAAGGTGTACAGGAAGGAGCATGTCCCACTCACCAGAGGCCAGATTCGGAGACAAAAGGTGGACCGTGCAGCAGCTGCATGAGCAGTGCAACAGAATGTATAAGTAGAGCAAAAAAAAGCATATGGCTACAGCCACCATGGATTCACATTCTAATGGTACCTAAGATGGAGGCTTAGAGGGTGGCCTCGACATCAAATGTATATTGCAAGGCTTCTCCTAGAACTGTCCAAGGATCTCTTTCAGTTGGTCAGATAGTGGAGAGTTGCTGAAATTAATAAAGGAGATAGAGGGTCCTGTTGAAGCAAGGGCTTCTCCCTTCGCTGTTCTTGCCCATTGATCCCACCGGATAGGGGACATGTAACCAGGACAGCCTCCCTTGCCTTTGTGCTCTTATTTTTGGTAGCTCCCCCTGCCTTTCTGCTAATACTTGTCACAAAGACCATGGCTGTGGAATTCACAAGAAACAGAATTGCTCATCTGCCAGTAACAGATAAGGCAGAAACTTCCAATCAGTGTATCGTGGTTTCCTGACCAGATGCCTGGGCTCACACACCAGTGGCGACTCAGAGATTGTTTTGAGCTCCAGGGTGGAGGTACTGACCACCAACTCTTCCTGCCAGGTTAGGGACAAATATCTTGGGGTTCCTACTTCGAGGGAGAGACCTGATTGACTTCTGCTGTTTTGTGCCCTTGCACAAAGGTGACACTGCTCAGAAGAAGCAGAGTGCATGGAGCTGAGATGAGGCAAGGCAATGTCAACATGAGGAGACGCAACCTTCATCGAGAGGCTTTGATGAAGGTCTGGAGATGTGTCTCCTTTGTGATTGAGGTTCTCCTCAAATCCACCCCGTAGAGAATTCTACACTTAGGGCCCGATTACGATGTCAGGCGGCCTGCCACCGACAGGCAGGGTATTGGTCGGACTGCCGGATTTCAATACCGGCAGTCGGGGCGATTTTGGCGGGGGGAAAGACCACAGCCTCCAACAGGCTCAAGGAGCCTGTCGCGGAAGCGGTTGGATCTTAATCACTACAATGGAGGCGGTGCCTGCGGAGGCACTGCCGTAGGGATTAGGATGTCAGTTTCCGACGGCCTTTTCATGGCGGCACCACCCCCATGAAAAGGCTGTCGTAAAGGGACTTTTGGGGCCTCTAGCAGGGCCCCCAAGGGACTCCACTATGTGGCCAGGGGGGCACATGAGGTGCCCCCCAAATATCCATGCACTGAGTGCCAGGCACTACATGGTGCCTGAAACATGGTGCATGGATGTTTTCAAAATGCTTTTTACTATTGCAGCTTGGGCAGTGGCCCTTTTCTTGGGCCGCTGCATAAGTGCAGTAGTAAAAAGCATTTCATGACCGCCAGCACGGCGGTCGTATCGTAATTCAGCTGTTGGGACCGCCGACTCCTTGTCGGACAGTCTCGTGCCCGAAACGATGGCGTTCGGACGCTCGTCTGACCGCCATCGTAAACGAGGCTCTTAGAGCCTAGCAGGATTGTAGCACTGAGGGAACTATACCTGTCAACGTGGTCGGTCTTTCAAAGGCATCGGCTTCGCCTGTATTAAAGCGGACTTCTACACCGTCCACTTATGCTCTACAAAGCTACAAAGCTATTGGGAATTGTAGTCCTGATCATTTTTAGGGGGATCAATTTCTGCTTATATAGGGCCCAGTGAAAATAGGGATGTGATGCTATTAAGAATGTAATCTTTTTTTACAGCTTCAGAGGTTTCTTTAAATAGTATCTACTTAAAAAGAGTATTCTTTAAGGAAGATACGTAGAGTTGACAAACGGTTATTTATTATCTTTTCTGTTTGTCTCAATTATGTAGACAAGGAGTAGCGTACATGTCGTGGACACTTATCGATACTTAAAGGCACATGGGTGATGTTATTAATCCCTCTTATGTATAGAGCCATCCGTACTTTTTCTTTCAGATCTATCTGCAAATTGTATTTGAATGTGTTGCAGAGGCGGCTCCTCCGCTAAGGCGGAGGAGCTTTGCCCCACTGCTTTATGCAGTGTAAAAAAATGAAAAATAAAATTATAACTCGAGTTTATTATCATTTTATTTTTTCCCGTTGTGGTATCTTTGTGGGATGGGGCTGCTCTCAGAGCAGGGGTAGGAGTGGTTTGCACTCCCTTTGTGAGCATGAGTGATTGGCCGGCCCAAGAGGGCGGGCAAAACAGTTATGCACACATAGCATGTTCTCCATGCAGGCTGCATTACAGCCGGCATAGAGAACATGCCCACCCCTCCAGCCCCAGGCTGAGTGCC
Source organism: Calotriton arnoldi (assembly GCA_963921515.1). NCBI lineage: Eukaryota > Metazoa > Chordata > Amphibia > Caudata > Salamandridae > Calotriton > Calotriton arnoldi. The sequence goes on from CAWUFW010003563.1 coordinate 1,229,836, forward strand.
GTGTCACGGCGTTCAGACCAATCACAACGCTTCATTGCAGTGTTTTGATTGGCTGATGGGAGCCCTGGTGCTTCCTGTTTCCTCCAAGAAGCCAGAAAGAAGACGCAGGAGAGGCGGCGGCGGCAGGCTGGGAGGTCAGTGATTATTATTTTTTAACCTGATCCCCCCTTCCACCACACCCCGCCCCACTGCTGCTTCCAGGTAGAAGCCGCCTCTGATGTGTTGGCGGTACTCATATTTACAGTTGTGTACTTCATCGTTCAGGCCCTTGCTAGAAGTGCCTAATCGGTATATCCACCTTTGTTATGCTATGAACAGTTGTTTATTGTTGTTGTCTCTGGGTGGGATTTGTTCAATAATGATCCATTCAAAATCATTTTCTGAGTGTTTTTTTTCCAATAAAGTGTCTCATCAACCCTGTTGTGTACTTTTTGCTTCTGAACGTGCTCCTATTTTCATTCATCCGTACTTTTGCTTTCCTTCTGGTCATACCCACATATCTTTCCCCACAGATGCCTTTAAGGAGATATTCCAAATTGGTTGAGACGCAGTTTGTGAATGTTCTTTGTACCCAAGGGGTTCTTAGGCCCAAGTCTAGTTGTTTTGTCCTTTTTGTGAGAGCACATGTGCTGCAGTGTCCACATGGGGTATGGCCTGATATGGCTTGTAAGTTCCACAGTGTGAGCTGGTTGTTCTTTTCTTTTTGCGGTTTGGAACGAGTATGGACTAGTTCATTGTTGATTGATCTTCCTCGTCTAAACAAAAACATTGGTTTGGCGAATTCTAATGTGCCCCATGTCAGAATTTTCTAATGTCTTTTCGCAATTTTCTGAACAGCCTTTGAGTGTTGACCAAAGGTTGTTACACAGCACAGGCGATCGGGTGTAGTTCTTCTGGAATTTTCAAGTAGAACTTCTCTTGGAGTATTTGATGCTCTTTTGCATGCTCAGTTGATCACTTGTCGAGGATATTTCCTCTCACGCAACTTCTCAGATAAGCATTCTGCATGCTTGTGGAAGTCTTTCTTGTTTGTGCAATTTCTTCTCAATCTTAAGAATTGTCAGAGGGCCAAGCAGATGCCATTTACTGAGAGCTGCTCTGTAGTTCATAGATCACATAGATTTTTAAAAGTCCAGCAGTTCGAAAAAAATTAAGTTTTTTATTTACCAATCCAAGTGGCATCCACCATCTTGGATCGGTAAAAAACGAAAGAAAATTGTGTCTGCGCCATTTTTCTGGCACATGCATGGGTGATGTCATGTCACATGTGAATGATGTCAAAACGCATGTGAGCACAAGCAAAATGACACAACTGCAGCAGCAGCTACATCATCACACTTTTTTTTTAAAAATGCTGCACATCACTTGCAGAAAGCATTGGCAAAGCCAATAGGTCAACAAGGCGAGAACTATTACCTTTGTCAATGCTTATTCTTTATTGTATGTGGCAGGATTAAACAACTTTATTTTCTACAAATCAAAGTACTGACTCGAAAGTGATTTATTACTTGTCACCCAAGGACTGCTGAGTGCTGAATCTCTAACCCGTGACTACCTCTATGAGTAAGTCTTACTCTATTCGACTTTGGTATCCTGAGATTCAAGTGCTAAAGGGATATACTTGGTGATCATTTTTACAGTAGGGTTAAGCCCCGGACACCAGTGGTAAACGGCTGTGGCTGATACAGTCTGAGCTCTGTACTCCCTGAGAGCCAGGGATTCCTCAAAAAAGTTCTCACACTCATCTAACCCTTCCCGTTTCTATTTCTGAGTATGATGTTAGAGAGGGCGAAGGAGAAGAAGATGAAGAGTGTGAAGTGGAGGGCATGAAAGGAAGTACAAACAGAAGAAAAGAGTGAAAATACAGACACGGAGAAGAGAGACATGCAGATGAGGGACTTTACCAAGCTATGGAGAGAAAAAAAAGTGCAGGAGCCCCCTGTCTTGACATTCCTGCACCCAGTTCACTCAGATGCATTCTGGTAAATTCAGTGCATGGTAACCTTCCATTAAACAATCTTTTGTTTTTACTATGACTGGTGCAGCCTGTGCTGAGTATCTTTAGACATAAACTCATGGTTCAGGATAGTTGTCCTTCATCAATAGAGAGCAACACAGACAGTTCGATATGGAGAGAAAAGAGCCTATTTGATAAAAATCTAGGGAGAAATTGCAGGGGAAAGTGATATAAAGAAAAGAATAGGAGTGATTAAAACACTCGAGATGCTCCTCCTCAGAATTTTTCATGTTCTCACTATATATAATTAAATAGAAATAATTGCTGACTAACATTGTCAAAACCAGTAGATTGTGTTTGCTTTAGGTGTATATGTTCCTTGTTGAGTTATATGATTGTATGCACAATCATTAAACACAGACAGAGGGACCCAAACACTAGTAAGGAGTCAAGCATTGGATTTTAGCTTACATGTTTCAGGCTTTGTCCATGAGTACATAGGCTGCACCACTTTCAAAAGTTTCATAGTTGCAGTTCTTTGGCCACGCCCCTGTGAGAGAGTTATCTGTTCCCCCATGTTATATTCTATGTTTACTTATGTTTTCTCTGGTAAACAGGTTTGTGTTCCATACTACTTTAAGGAATAGAATTTACACCATCCTAAAATGTTCTTAGCACTGTCAGGGTTTCTCTTGCTGGATGTTAAAATGTTATTCAAGAAACTGTTGGAATATAATGAAATGTCTCCGCTGTATTGCTATGTGTTGTTCAGCTTAAGTTAGCATTCGCTGCACCATTTTACGTTTAGCCGCCATGTTGTGTTATGATCGTGATTTATTCTCCACTCAGCTCTGCCAGAAGCAGCTGTGATGTGTTCTTTCTCTCTCTCAAGGTTGGGCCTCGCTGTACTAATGAATATATTGTTATTGTTAGCGCATACCTTTCTCACAAGATAGAAGCCTGCTCCCACCAGCTAGGCTATGGGCGCAGGCAGAGTGACCTTGGCACACAGATAGTGTGTGCTCAGTCTCAGGATCGAAACTTCTTCTACTGTACCTTCATTGTGTAGCTGGTCCCAACTGGAAATTTCCAGTTTGGGCGTGCTTTACTGATTCTGAATCCTACATAATGTAATACCATGAGTTCTGATGTCAGTTCCCTCTGCAGCACCCCAAGCGACTGGGCAGACGGGACTCCGCTACAGTGTATTGAATAAACAAATACTTGGTTTGTATTCTCTACTGTCTGACCGACTCTTCATTTGTATGGAAGGCTGAGAGGTGGGCCAGAGTGGCCCGGGTGACCCGAAACGGGTCACTTCCTTCAAAACGTCCTATTTTTACCAATGAAGAGGTGTTTTCTTTACCCCACCCCCATCTTTTTCATACCAATTAAAACAATGGAGATATTAGTAAATAGGGGCGAGAGGAGCAGTGGGGGGGGGAAGAGAAGGTATAGAGAGAAAGGACCGTGAGAGTAAGAGGCAGAAAATATGTGACGATGGGAGGGGCGCTGGAGGATGTTAAAGATAGGAAGCACAGAATGCACCAGAATGCGCAAGAGAGGTGCTAACAAAATGGAAGATTAGGGACATGGGAAGATCGGCAAAAGGATGAGGCATGTTTCCCAGGTCCATGCCAGGGGCATAACGCAAAATGACCCCCCTGCAGAATGGGCTCAATGGGCCCTGAATGGGTGGGCTCCCCCTACACTGCAGGGGCCTGCTTGGTAAAGCAGAGTGGCTTTCCCGAGCATTTAACTATTTCTTATTCCATGCCATTGCACGCATTCTGCAAGGTATGCAATGGCATGGCTTAGAGGGTGATGGGGCCCCCTCTAAAACAAGAAACCCTAAGGGGGGCCCCTGCACCAGTGGGGCTGTAGGAGCTTTCATTAAGCCCCAGGTCCATGCTTGAGTTGGTTATCTAATCCAGTTTTTTTTGCATTCTATGACTTGTAGTCTAGGCCTGATTTTTATAATTAAATACACAAAACTACAAAAACCTAGACAGAATGAACTACTCAAGCATGGATCTGGGATGCTGAGGGCACCACATCCTGATGAGTCGTTGACTGAGAAAGTAGACAGGTGGTAGCCAGAAGGAAGCGATAGAGGGGTGATGGAGGCATGGCAGAGTAGCCCAGTGGCGATGCCCTATGGGTGAGGTCTTTGAGGTGCCATGCCCCCGCTTCATTCCTCCTGCCCCCTCTTGTGTGCCTTTACCAAGGGTGTCTGGTAGTGAATAGAATTATTGTGTGCAACTGCCTAGGCTTGCAATTCTACTTTACAGGGAGCGCTTTACCTCCCTTGCCGCCTTTCCGTTCAGTTTATGGAAGTAAAGTCAATATGTCCTCAGAGTGCACACTGTGGTAAATGGAATTTCGTGGTTGTGATCTGGTGGTTGGAGGGGTCTAGGCAGATACTCCTCTTCCGTAAAACACATCAGGTAAGTGTTAGTTTAGAGAGCAGTATGCAGCTGTAGTGTTTTATTCTTGGGTGTGATCAACCATGCCTCTTCTCAGTCTCCAGTGCGGTTATAAAAGATTTAACTCTAATGCAGAGATATTTATTGCTGTCCTCTATTATTTGGAAATAGTTTGTGAGTGTGCACAGACCAGGCCCAAGTCTGTTTTATGGAGGAGCTGAGACTGTTTACATCTCACTTGACAACTAGTATGGTTTATATTAATTGGTGCAATGGGCCATCATGCAAGCAAGGTAGATCCCCGCACACCTGTTTGGGAAGTAAAAAAAAAGGTCATAACTTTACATTGAGGTACAATAACAGCTGGGCCCTGGTGACACTGTACCTGCTGAACTAATGAGAGCTAAGCCCTTGTATATAATTGGTTTCTGACCTTGGTTGTGTGTGCTCAATATATCCATGGAATCATGCATGTAAAAAGACAGGTAATGTACTAGACCTCTGATGTTTTATCAATGGATTACATTGACATAATGGGCCATCCACAGGGGTGAAGGACCTAGTTGTGAACTTTGAATAGCAGATAACTTGTTGACATTCTTGGGCATAAGTAGCGTGGTCCCTCACTACATTGCTTTTCATCAGACTCTGTTTGGGCCTTGGTGTGACATCCTAATACATTCTATGGGCCATACGTACAGAATGTTAGCGAATCGGTATTCAGTCGCAAACTGAATACCGGTCGCTAAATCGTAGAAATGGAATTTATGGAACCCATTTGCAGTCCTCAAGTTAGCATTGCGAATGGTTTCCGAGTCGGTAATTTAGCGACTCCAAATAGTGATTCACAAATAGGAAATATCACTATTTTATTTATTTTATTCATTTATTTGGCGCATGAATCATCACCGAGGGGATCTCTGGGCACCTTTACAGCTGGAGATATCACACTGTACAAAATGAGATTATAGGGTGAATAGCCAGGTTTTCAGGAGTTTTCTAAAACGGGTGAGGACAGAGCATGCACAAATAGACAAGGGCAGCTGATTCCAGTGATAAGGGGTGAGGTATGAGAAAGAGCAGCCCCCGAACCTGGTTGTTCGAATACGTTCAGGGCGTAAAAGTAGTTGGTCACTGGATCTGAGCTGGCGAGCCGGGATTTTTGGCTTAAGGATATTCCTGAGGTAAAGGTGGCCGTTTTCATGGAGGGTTTTACAGACCAAACAAAGAAGTTTAAAGAGGATGTGTTTTTTCATCGGAAGTCAATGGAGGGAGTGGAGGGTGGGCTCCGAAGGGGAGCGAGGAGGAAAGTTCAGACCAGGCGTGCGGCTGAATTCTGCCCTACCTGGAGCCTGGTTAAGAGGTTTTCATTGATTCCCACCAATAAGGCATTACCATAATCAATGCGACTTATTATCAGGGCTTGAACAAGAGTTTTCCTGGCCTGTAGTGGGGGTCCATTGAAGGACTTTGTTAAGCATTTGCATTAGACCAAAACAGGTTCCGGAGATGGTTTTGACATGCTCACTCATGAAAAGATTATCATCTATGAGAACTCCCAGATTTTTTGCGAATTTTTTAGGGATAGCCACCAGTCGGCTGACCAGACTGAGTGAGCTTTTCCGAACAAAAGGATCTCCGTTTTGTTCGTGTTGAGCTGCAAAAAGTTATTGGTCATCCATGTGGAGATTCTTAATAAACAGTTCTTAAATTTGACTTTGCTCAGCATCGGATTGTGGTCCATAGTGATGACCAATTGTTTGTCATCGGCATAAGAGTATTCGACTATTTATTATTAGCCATTTATAGAGCGCATGGTTACACCGCCGGTGTGTCCCCGCGCTAGTTGCCAACAGATAGCAGACAGTAAAGGTTGAGAGTCAAGGAGAATCACTCCTCCGCCTCTGGCCTGTAACAGGGGGAATACGAGAAAGTCTAAAGACTGGCTGGTGGGAAAAGCCAGGTCTTTAGTTTTCTACGGAAGGTCATTTCAACTGGTTCAGTTCTTATTTCAGCTGGTAATGTATTCCATTGTTTAGCTGCTAAGAATCTAAAGGAACGGCCATCCATCCTAGCCTTTCTGATTTTTGGAATCCTTGCTAGTGCTTTACCCTCGGATCTTAGGTTTCTGTTTGGAGTGTAAGCTGCTAACAAAGTTTGAAGGTACCGTGGCCCTTTTTTTGCCAGAATATGGTGGCAGTGGCACATTGATTTAAACAATATTCTCTTTTCGACTGGTAGCCAGTGCAATCTGGCTAAAGCTTTAGATATGGGTGTTCTTTTTGGGAGGTTTAGCACTAGGCGGGCTGCTGTATTTTGTATGGATTACAGCTTCATATAGCGAATAGTCATAAAAATAGCAAATTGCACATGCAATTCATCACCACCTCGACCCACGTGGTAATCATGTGCAAACTGTATAAAGTGCCCCAGAATGCATATTTTTTTCCAAAATGTCTGCTCTGTATGTCATGGCACAGAGAATGAGGATTTTGACTGGATTTCAGAAAAGGCGGAGAAGACAGGAAAGGATTTTCAGACTGAGGGTTACACTGTTTGCACAAACAGAGGAGGAGATATACACCACGTATAGGCTAAGTAGTGAAGTAATCCTAGATCTAATTGCTGAACTAAAGCATCTGCTTGAGAGACACACCTTATGTAGTTAGGCCATCCCCACCCATGTGCAGGTGTTATGGAGTTTGCATCTGTTAGCGTCTAGTAGCTATAAAGATGTGATTGCAGTAGCTTGTGGTGTGTCCCAGAGTTTCCATGCATTCCTTGATTATTTGTTAATGCAAATCAGTACCCACATATATTTGCTTAGAAATGCCCATGAACTGCATACAACCAAGCATCAATTTTACAGGATAGCAACATTCCCAAATGTCATTGGATGTGTAGATGGTACATGTGTCAATCTGCTCACCCACCACCATGGAGTATTTATTCTGCAACAGGAAAAATACTCATTCTATGAATATACAAGTTCTTCTGTGATGCAAAATATGTGATCACAGACATAGCAGCATGTTTTCCTGGGAGCACCCATGATTCATTCATTTTCCGACACAGTGGCAACCATGCAAGGCTACAAAGTGGAGAGTTCAATGACGCATACATTTTGGGTAAAAAGCCTGTTATTTTTTTGACATACCAGAACATCTCTTTTAAATGTGATGTGTATCAATATACATTTCTATTTCAGGTGATAGTGCATATGCCATACGCCCCTGGATTATGAATCCATCCACACGCAGTGAGCGTTGCTACAGTGTGGCACATAGGTAAACCAGAAGTGTGATTGAGCGCACATTTGGAATCCTGAAAAGTAGATTAAGTTCCTGCACAAGAGCGGTGGTGCCCTACAGGACTCTCCCAACATCTGCTGCAAGATTGTTGCAGCATGTGCACTTCGTCAGAATGTAGCAACACTCGGAGGTTTAACTGTTACTGTCTCTGAAACTGATGAGGATGAAGAACAGCTACCACTAGGTCTACAACAGGATGAATTGGGAGCAGCAGGGGGTTGAAGGCGCCGTGCCAACATTACTGAGAATTATTTTTCTGGGCGAGTGAAATCTTGACAAACTAATACTAAATAAAACTCAAAGCATTTTGTGCAGGTAACAAAAAATCAAACGTTATTCCTACTTTTTCTAGGACTGTAAGCATAGAAAATGACATTACTTCATGTCACCAGTAGTATAGAAACATAATTTGACATATGTGTTATGACAAACAGGGCTATCAACATAAGCACAATGGTATCAGACTATGACCAGAAGTGCTGGCACCCAGATTTTCACTTCCAGCAGTGCAATGCCTGGTTCACCCACACTTGTGGTGTCACTGACAGAAATACTGGTCACACTACAGTGGTCCTCGCTCTCAGGACGTACTACGTGACTGACACCTGCTATCTAAGTGGTTTGTAATGTCTCAACAGCATTTGTGATCTGTACCAGTCGACGGGCTACATCACCGTTGTAGTGTCCCAATACAACCTGGAAGCTGACAGTACATGTTGATGAAACAGACATGTTTATTGCTTATATTAAGCCATCCATGCGGGCAGACTGCTGTTGTTCTCTATGTCTGTGTTGTACATGGTCTGCATTGATATCTAGACATGGGGTCTTCACAGCTTCTGTAAAGATTACCAGTCTTAGCATTCATGTGCTGTTGATTATCAGTTAGGGTTGCTGCAATGTTCTCCAAACCTGTTGCCATGCTATTCTCAATATTAGTGAGTTTGTTGTTAATCTGCTTTATCTCTCTGTTGTAGGCGCTGAACTTTCAGCATCAAACACCGTAGCATTTTGTGCAATGTCATCACTTTCAAAGTTTGTGGGGATGGATTAGTGGACACACGACGAGTGCGACATCTACGTCTGCCCCACTGTTCTCGTGGCCTGTCTACAGGTTCCTGGCTCAGTCTCAGACTGCTTCCTGCACCCGATACATTTGTGACTGTACTTGCACCGTGGTGCTCATTGGTGTCCATTGTGGAATTGTGTCTTCACTGTCATCAACAAGTGGCTCTTCCTCTTGCACTGGAATATCCTTCAGGGCCTAGTCTTCATAGAAATCAGTCTTGTGCATGGATAGCTGTTTAAAAATGGAATAAGTATTATTTACTGTATTGTGAAAGTGTTATACGAGTTTACTTTTATGGTGTTGAAATATAAAAGTTCTGGAACTTTACAGCAGCCTTTTGTGATTACACTACATCTCCCATGATGCACTGTACATGTGCAAGGACAATTTAATCGCAGTGGCATTTCTGTGTGAGCCACATATAATATGAATTTGGTGTTTGATATACACACATTTTCACTATCATGTGCTAAAGGTCAGTTCTTAAGATGTATTTGGTGTGGTGATTAACAGTTCATCATGGTGAGCCACTCACTACTCTGTCAGGATCTTCAATTCCTTTTCTGAAAACTTTAATTTCCGTTTTGTGGCCCCAGTCTCCTTGTCGGTTTCTTATGTGACATTTCAGCTTCTTTAGAGGTCGATGGCAAGCCCTGAGAGAGATTGAGTGTGGATTTTAAGCCAATCTTCCAAAAGCAATCCTCTCCAATGTTCACTGGTGAACTGCTTCCTGGATGTGATGTCATCAAAGAAGGACATATGTATCATTCCCTATTTGCGAGCCGATTCACTATTTAGGTAATTGCTATTTGTGATTCCCTAAAAAGTGATTCAAATAAATAACGAATCGCTAATACGACACTGAACAATTTCTTACATTTAATATTGCGATTACTGATTTGTGAGTTGCATAAACTCGCAAATAGGTAATCACTATTCTACTATTTCATACATATGCCTCTAGATGTTGTAGTTTTGCATTGTGTTCATGCACCTAATTAGAGCAACATACCATATAGCAATTATTTATAGTTTAGTTACTTGTAAGGGAAATCTACAATTCTCATCTCAGATGTCTGGCAACACAAACAGTACAAACACATGAAGGGAATTAATGTATCACTATGAGGAATCTTAGGAGAGTCAGAAACACCACTGAAACTCTCAGTAGTCAATGCCATGGGAGTATTTTGTGGCTACATCGTTACACTCACTATACTTCTGGGTTAAAGGCAGCATATTAATGACATATGGTTTTCTGCCTGTTTCTTGCTAGACACTCTGGTGCTTGGTGCCACCCACATGTTGGTCTTACTCCCAAGCTGCACAGGGTTAGTCAGGGCTGTGTAGCCCTTTAAAACCCAAGGTGAGGACTGATTAAACCTATTGACTTCTGAATGCTGAGCTGCATAGCTTGCAAGTGTGTACAGAAGGTAGTAGGGCATTTTCATAATTCCTCTTTTGAGGATCTGATGGTGTCACTTTTGGAATAGTATCAAAGAAGACAAGGGGGCATACACGTTCCTACATCAACAGTCATGAGTGGGAGGGGGTGTGGTGACCAGAGCCAGTGTTTGGTGACATAAGCCAATGTTCATCACTCAAGACCATTAATGCTGGAGTGTGGTGCTGAAGCTGACATGGCAAACTCCCCAAAAACTGCCTTCAAGCTACTTCAAGCTACTCCTGCTTTACCATGAGGAGTTTAGCTTTCTGGTTATGCAATTTGGAGTGGTTAGTATGTATCTATGCATGTGCTATTTGTATTGTGTGAACCTAGCCAAAAAGCAGTGGAGTACTGAACAAGGTCAGAGAAGGTGGTCAATGAGTGATTGGTGGGGTAGCTGGGTTATATAGAGGTGTGTCTTCAGCCTTTCCTAAACTGCAGCAGGTTTCAGGTGTATCTGATGGAATCAGTCATGTTGTTCCAGATCCTGGGTGCACAAATGGAGAAGGCCTGCTGCCTTGATTTATCTTTTTTGCACTTCTTTGTCTCCTGTTTGAGGGTGTCCTGAGTGCGTGTGTGCCAAGAGCCACCTTAAGTGGTGAGTTTGTCCCCGTTGTTCGTGACATTTCATGTTCATTTGGGTATTACTGATAGTTTTAAGTTCAACACAGAAAGAAAAAGAAATATTAAAGCACTTTTTAGGTATGGAGGGAAAAAAACATATTTCAACACCTACCACTACCCACATTGCAGACATAGGTGGAATACAATGACTACAAGAAATGGGGCTAGAATGGAAAAGCTTTTTAATGTGAAATATTTTGTGAAAGTTGTGTATGTGTGGTTCACTCAGGCACATGTCAAATTTTATGTTTTGCCCAGGAGTCAAACAAGAGTATAGTAGTTGTGTGGTTGTCACCATTTTGCTAGGGACTGCTGTCTTCCAGAGAAAAAAGGAGGGTAAACGTAGGGTGGCATGAAAGGGATTTGTAGCTAAATATAGAAAAACGATACTCACGAGGGCTGCTGTAAGTGAAATGGAGGGGAGCGAGAATCCTGTTGTTTGGTGATTGTAGATGGCATTGCTTTCAATAGGTTGTGTGACTTGGGAATGCGCATTAATGTATTATTAGACAAAACATCTAAGCATAAATGGAGCCTGGGCACAACCCATCACAGCTGGTACACTCAGGGGTACATAATTAATTTAGTGGGATATTTTGAAGTGAATATTGAGTTGAAAGATTGCCGCATTTATGGTAAGTTTATGTAGCCCGCCAACGGTTCAGCATCATAAACTGGTGGCATCAAAGGTTTTTCGGTATGGTGTTGTGACCAGGGGTATGCCTTGCCAAGATGAGGAGATGATGACCCTGCTGGGCCAGGCGCGGTGGTTCTGTAAACCGGATTAAAGATCTATGTACCATCAGGTTGTGTTGGTGGAGGAGTCATGTCACTTTATGTCTCATGATGTGTTCATAGTTGGAAGAGTCCATTCGGACGAGAAGCAGGTGTCTTCCTGCGAATTGTGCATTTTCTTTTCAAGATCAGGATGTGGCCCTAGCTTTTCAGGATGGTATTCTAATGTATGTTTGAAGATTGAAAGATGTGTTGTGGATTTTGTCATTCAACGAGTCAAGGTTGCCTAAGGATAAGTGCATTTTAGGAAGGAGGAGGTTGGTAGCCTGGGCAAGTGGTTTATTCCAATGGTATGAAGCCTAGGCCATGAATATTGAAAGCTACAGAGGAAGTTCAGGGTCAAAGCAGCAAGGAGAAAATGTTGTCATTTTGGGGGTTACAAGAATGTTGTGCAAAAGTTTTGCTTAGTTTTGCGACACTGACTGAGGCCATATACAGACTATGGAAGAGAAGAGGTAAGATGGAGTGGGAGAAGGAGCAGAAACATATTTTTGTCAGACTAATAGCCCTGCTGCAAGCACCCATCCTGCAGGTATATATCACAGGAATAGTTGCATATCACTGTTGGTGCTAGTGAATATGGCATTGGGTGGTTTGATCACAAAATGGTGGGAATGGCAAATCTACTAGGACTTTTGTGTCTTGCACCTTAAGGTTACAAAAGAGGCAATATTCTGTAATGGAGAAATAGATGTGTGCTAGCATGTGGGAATGGGCTTAGAGTACAGCCTTGGGCCGTTGTTTCACGCTGAGGACGGATCACAAACATTTGATTTAAATCTCTGATGGCACAAAAGTGCACAGAAGCAGATCCACAGCTGGGTTTGCTAGTGGAGCATAGTATCTGGGGAACACAAAAAGATGGCATATTGCCAGCAAGTGAGGAGCAAGACGAAGTAGCAAGGGGTATGAATGAGAACTAGAAATGCTGGGTAGTTGCATGTGAGTAGGAGCAGATGAGTATCATTTTTAGGAGAGTGGCAGTGGCTTTGCAGGAAGATGATCCCTTATCAAAGGTGACGTATTTGTGTAGAAGGCGGAGCCCTGGAATTTAGCTGTGGATCTGCGGTCATTTCCTAAGGTATCTCCAGAACTGTCACTGTAAGTTTGCATTTAAGTTGTAATTGTATCATAACTGCATTTATATAGCGCTTACTACCCCTGACGAGGCATTGAAGTGCTTTATGATGGGTAGCATGCTACTCTGTACCTCAAAGTTAGTGGTTAACCCAATAGGTATTATTGTTGTCATGACTACAGCACATTCGGTCCATATGGGATAATGGCATTCACAACAGCATTTCTTTTTAGAATGGGTCACACTGTCTCTCTCAGACAAAGACTTGAGGACTTTTAAACTCTTTGGGACACCAACAGGTTTACTCATAGATCTTCCTTGTTAATGGGGTTAGCACTATGTTGTGGGACACCGTGTTTTTCAAACAAATGGTTGATTGTCTCTATTCTACACCCCTCGCCCCCCCTTAGTTATAGATCTCCTCTTCTTGTGCATTATTGATAACACTTCATGTTTTAAAGCAAAAATATTGCTTCTGCTTCTTTGATCAAAAAGTAGGCTTTCTCAGTGAATATGACACTTTACCCCGCAAGCATTTACAACGCGTGCCATTACCCCGCATTTTTTACTCTGCAAAATCTTTTACAACGCAGGGCTTTACAACGCAAATCCATTACAATGCATTGTCAATTACAACGCAATTTACTATTCAACTCCACCAGGGCGTTGTAATGGAGAATGCGTTGTAATGGCTTGCGGTGTAAAGCCCTGCGTTGCAAAAGATTTTGAGGAGTAACAAATGCGGAGTAATGACATGCGTTGTAACGCAGGCATTTTAAAGGATGTTTACCTTTCTGAGTATTTGCTATTCGGTTTATCTGTCTCCAAGTATCCCCCAGCCCCTCTTGCTGCTCTGAGGGTCTCCTGTTCCCTCACTAACAGTTTTCACCTACATCAATGCAGACCCCTCACACAGGACATATGACAAAGACCAAGTGCGGTGACTGACAGTGCACTGCTTCCAGGATCGCCTGGGCGGAGGGTGAACCACTCATGAAGTCCATAAGGTAGCCTTGAGAAAATAATGCCCTTGCCTGCGATGCCCGAATCTGAAGTCTCTAACATTTCACATTTTCGTCAGACCCTACTGTAAGACATGTGGCTTGTTAATTGCTATATTTGGCGAATTATGCTGGAAATTGAATTGTTTCACTGTATTTTCCAAAACAAATTTTTGGGTTGCGATCACACTTAAATACCCACACAGAGGGCGAGGATCCCTTATGTGGTCAAACACAATGCAAGTACCTGACCATGGTTCGAAAATGCAGAACAAGGGCAAGCGCTTATTAAATGCCGACTGCAGGACTACGGTTTGAAATCAGAGATTGGTCAAAAGAAAACAAACCAGAAACTACTCGGGGAGGCTGGTAGCTACCAAGAATGTGGACTGGGAGCTGCAGGTGCTGGGTTGACTTCCATTGGGTACATGAGAGCATGCACAGTATGTTTGTAGCATGTGTTCGTGTAGACCTCTGACCGCCAAACCTACTAGGCACAGAAGAAAAACGAAACATTGAATCTCCTGATGGGAGGAAGGATGAGGTAACCATGAAGGCCTGATGGTGCCTGCTGAGAGGTGATGAGGTGTACCTCTGTCGGGGAGTGTTTGTAGCAGGAAGATGAATGCTCTTGAGCATTTCAGGGACAGCACAGTGCAGCAGTCTGGACAGAATAAGGAGGTCACAGGCGAGGTATCCAAGAAGCAGCCTTGTGGGCTACTGAATCTGCCGATCAGGTTTGGCAAAAGGATAGAAAGAACTCTCTTTTGCATGACTCTTAGTCTGGAAGAGAGTCTTCCTGAAGACCAGACCCTCAGGAACCAAAGATCTGACTGTCTGACACAAGGCCGGATCCAAGCCACGGATGGGCAGGTTCATTGGTGTCCTCCCGGACCCTGCAGCCCATCTTCACGAGGTACAAAGCAGAGTATATAAAGAGAGGAACTGGACCTGATTGATACATTCGGGTTAAGTTGTAAGTGGGTGACTTGCTGCAGGTCACCACTGACATGGTTATCAATCTTGAGTGAGTGAAGGTACTAGGTAGGACCCTGCCCTACTGTGCAGGGGTAGACACTAGTTTTGATGTGGTCCTCCATGTAATAACTCAGATGCTTCCCAGCCAGGCATATTAGGAATGCCCAAGGGTGTGCATGAGGAATGATTCTCACAATAAATCATATTATTCCATGGCACCTCACTGATGACTGTCTACGGCCTCCGAGGAGGTGTAGTGCATATGTGAGCTACAGGGAAGGTGGTAGTGGCCCAACCCTAGTGAAGACACCTTTATCATAGTGTGGGTGCTATTGAGCCAGTGGGTCCAGAGTGATGACCAATGCTTTTCCTTCATGTATTTCCCAAATGGATGTGCTTTAATTATTTGTTTACTGGATTATCCCAGATAGTTGGGTTTTGTACATAGTTGAACTGGTTACACCCTGCTGCGCCAGTGACATGATGCACGGTAAATAAACATTTAGGGCCTGATTACGACTTTGGCGGTGCGGGGACGGGTCCGCCCTGCCGCAGCATCACTAAAGCTGTGGTCAGACCGCCCGGCATATTAAGAGTGTAACTAGTGTCTGGAGGGCTTTTGTTTTGACGCTCCCATGGCGGTGCCCTGAAAATGGGTACCGCAATGGGATCGGCAAAAAAGTTCCTGCACAGCATGGATTGAAAAGTCCATGCAGTGCAGGAACTGGTGTGCATCCACACAGGCGCCACATGTTGTGGCCCCCTGTTTGCATCCACATGTGGAGGAGGCACAGGGGGCTATGAAGGACCCCCTTTGTTTCCTCTCCACCACTGTGTTCGTTCATGGAGTAAGAACCTCCATGACCCTGCCGCTGGAGAGGATACTTGTAATATGCTTGCCAGGACCGCGGCGGTCCCGCCAAACATATTGCGGCCTCCTGATCACCCCAACACCACCGTTCCCTGGCGGCGGGGCTGTGACGGTCCGACCGCCCGACTCGTAAAAGGGCAGTCAGGAGACCGCCGCGCCCCCACAAGTCTGGCGATCTATGGACCGCCAGACTCGTAATCAGGCCCTTAGTATAATTGATTAGTGAATTTACTTATGATACACATGTTTTTTGTTCTTGGACCCCAAAAAACCAAGTGGAGGCGCATTATCCTACAATTGTCCTTTTTTTTTTTAAATTCCAGTTACTACCTCTGCACAGGATATGAGCCCACTCCTGTAGTGGTTGGTCCCAAATCCTGGCATGCTTCCTGAGCAGGTAGGTGTTGCACAGGGAAACCAGAGCTATATTGAGGCTAATAAACACTTTCTCCTACACTGTCCAACTTACAAACCCATCTCATGCCAAAGGCAAAGAAAGACTTGCTGAGAAAAACCCTGAATGCAATACAGCCACAACCCTTGAGTAGTATAGGAAACTATGTGGAGGGCACTGAAATAAGTTATATTATATTCGTTTTATAAAGCGCACAACATTACTGACAGGGTTTTCTCTAGACTAGAAAGAAAATAGATGGAGACTTGCCATTCAAAACATAATAAAGTTTGCCTCTAGGTAACTAAATAGATGGCTTTGAGACTCTGTGGATTAGGAAATATTGCTATTATCTCCTAAACAGAAAGAAATGTAGGGGCCTATTACCAACAGCGTGCGTTAATTAACGCAAACCACAGTTAGCGTCGTTTTTTTTATCGCTGGATTCGTTTGCGGAGATAACGCGTTATTAGCAACGTTTTATCTCCAATGCGAAACAAATCCAGCGATAGCGGCGATTCCCAGCATTAGCACGAGAATTCCTTGCGATAAATTCCTATCGCTAAGGAAAAACTCGCTAATAGGCAGGTGGGGACTTAACCGTAGAATCCACCTCCCATAGACTATAATGGCTAAGTCAGGTTTCTAGCAGGTGTTAAAATCCAGCGCTAATCGGGGTTAACGCACATTTTTTTATCGCTTCGCGGGCCTTGCTAATAGTGTGAAGTTGTGTTTGCGACTGTCTGCGTGTATTTTTAGTGAGGAACGCCCACTTTGCATGTCATTAGCGATAAATATCGCTGACATGCAAAGCGGTAAAAAACGGGCGCTAATGCCCGAAAACTGTCGCTAACTGCTGTTAGAGACAGTTTGCTGATAGGGCGATAAAAATATCGCCGCTTTAGCGGCAAAAAGTGCCGCTAAAGCGGCGATAGTGCCCTTGCTAATATGCCCCGTAATTCTAGGGATAAGGTGGTGTAGTAGTAAGAGCTCTACCAGTGAGTCTAGCTTGCCCGACACAGCGCACAGTTAAATGAGAGGAGCTAGTTCTAAGAATGCACAGCCTATGATGTTTTTGGAGGTAGAATGGAGCTTTACAAGACATCCTTTATTACAAGAGCTGCATCAATTTTCACTCTAAGATTTTAGCTGCTAATTCTGGCGTAGGGTAGGCGCCCATCTCAGATGGCCAGTCTCAAGCTCCATGCTTCTGCCTTGCACCAGTCTCTTTTTTGCTGAGTTTAACCTGAGCCAAAATGTCACCATATATTGTGTGATCTCCAGCAAACTGTTCTGAAACACTGTCAGTGACGTCATGTCGCTCTCTAATTGGAAGGCAAGTTATGTGTCATCAGTCTAGGTATGAAACTAAACACCTTAAGGGTATGGCTATAATTAGTGCAGTGAGGGTACCACTGTGCACCCATTATGCTTATCTTCTGGTACGCAACAGGAGAGTAGAGCGGACATTTTTCTTGCTTGCATTAGGGTCTGAGGCACCCTTGATAAGCTACTGAGGCTTAGAATCAATAAAGATGGCTAATGGAGCAACATACTTGTTAAAAATGTATGGTAGTAGTACAGGAACCTGGGGTCAACACAGTCATTAGCTATAGTCCTGGAAGATATCCAGGCATAGAGGCCCGATACGACCAATCAGAGAGAAAAGTTTTAAAACAAGTGAGTGCTGGACCTATAATGAAATCTGTTGTAGACTAGTGAACAGTAAGTAGCCCATGGCCATCCGTGTTGAAGGCCCCTGACAGATCTAATACAGTCAATGCACTGACACTGTTTTCATTGACCCTGGGCATAGATCATCCAGGACTGTGAGCTGTGAGCTGGACCAAAGCTTGTTTGGCATCGCCCATTATGATGTTATTTTCTTGAAAGGTTAAAAGTTGGTCGATCATATGATTTTCCACCAGTGTGACTATTGCTAGAAGGATAAAAATTGGCTAAAAACTGGGCTGACCACCTCCCTGCAGGTCATTAAGAACTGTGTTTCTAGTCCTTGACTTTTGTGTGATAGCCTAATGCACTCTGGGTGTTGTAGTCTTGCTTTGCTTCCACTCACTTGTAAACAATGGTTTGTAGGTGAACAGTTCAAGAGTAGCGTACGTATCAGTATGAACTGGGGGGAAGAGGTCACCCTAGCCATAACGCACCATAGCAATAGGATGCAAACCTCTTCTTCACTAAAGGGAGCACTTTAATGCCCTTTAATACTATTGGGAATTCCCTTGTTCTATGGAGTGGGTGATTACATTGAATGCCTTTGGGGCTACAAAGTCATGTCTCTCAGACAGGGTTCTTACCAGGGGTGGATTGGGAACCAAAAGCAGCCCTAGCAAAAATGTTCAAACCAGCCCTTCTCTTGTCTCTCCTTTCTCACAGGAAGCACCCCTTGTCTTTAAAACACGGCCTCTAATGGGTACAGCTCGCCCGGCGAAAACCTTCAATAGAATTAACAGGCAGTCCGGTCTTGGGTTCTACTGAAGATCCTTATTTGTGTGTCTCTTCATGTCATAGTGCTGATATCGGCAACCCCCCCGCTTAGCAGTAATTAGTCGCGCTGCACAAAATAATCAGTCCACACAAATTTTGTTGAAAAACAGTTTGCTTCAGATTTTTTTCATACAAGGAGTATGCCAACGTGGTGGGTTAACTTACAGGCGATCCAAGGGCAGGCAGCAGTGACTAACCTAAGCTGCCCTGCCCGCCTGATGAGCCAAACTGCACCGTGCCCAACGCAATCGGTGCTACCATTTATGTGGGGATTATCACCCTTAAATACCGTGGACCACCAGTCCATAACTTTACTCACGCCTTTTTAGGGGCAGAGCGTGGCATGGCAAGCCCCCGGTTGCTCAGGCTTACAACCGCCCGAAGGACTAGTGGGGCACCAACGTTTTTTAACCAGGTGCCTGCAGTAAAGACTCCTGGGATTTTGGCACAAGGCTCAGCTATATGGCTCCTGAAAGGGTACCCCTATGTACCAATCAGCCTCCCGATCGCCCTGTAACTCCACCTGCAACACCAATGTATACATTAATATGGTCAATTCCTTTGCCAGCCATCCCGCCGGCACACAGGGTAAGCGGTTGGGAGGGTGACAGCGTGTCCAGCGGGGAGCAAAGAGGATGGCTAGTGGGTGGGGGCATGTATAAATACTTATCCCAAGCCCACTGCGCACCGGATATGACGCTGCAGAGGCGCCGGGCAAAGGAGGGACTCCAAAGGAGGGGGTCCCAGCGACAGGGCGCAGAGATGTGCCTAATGCGGCACTAAGGGGGCCACACTCTTACAGGACCCACTGCATGCGCCGCGGGTAGCCGCATTAGCAGAGAAAAGAGCGCAAGACGCTTTCAGTAATGCAGCTCTACCTACAAAAAAAAGGCATTGAAGGATAATGTTCAAAAAAAATTCTCATGGATTTGTTTGTGTTCTACTATTATTCCTTTGCCAATATTTGTTACATGATATACCCGCAGAGTATTTTTATTGTATTGTTTTTGAAGAGAGAGTTCCTTTCTTCTCACCAATTTCCAGTTAACCCCACCCTGTCGCGTTAGTCAGAAGCTCTGGTTGGTGGATTGTTCTTTCACTCAGCAGACTGACCCAATCACCAGCCACGAGGAAGTAAAGGGGCTCCCTGGCGCCTCCTAGCAACCCTGGGATCCCATATGCACAGCGTCGTCCCCTCCTGCCTCTATTGATCTGCACTTTGAGCGCGGTAATTCCTGCCGCTAATGGATGCTTCCCGGACGCAGTGCACACAGATGCCTTAATCATTTACATCCACCCAGAGATCTGTTTTAGGAGCAATCATACCTGTGGCCCATGTGCTCAAGGCTACCGTATTTGTATCTGTTAAGTCATGTAAGCCACACCCAGTCTGTAAATCACAATCCTGTAGCTGTCTGTGAGTGTAGTGCAGCCGGTTTACCCCTCCTCTCATAGACTGCAATTAAATGGAGAGTTGGGGGCGGACTCTCTCTTGCTCTCTTTCTTGAATAGTGCTTTACTTCACAGTGTAGTGTCGGGCCCTAGGCCCACATGATTCTAAGTCATGGACACAGACACTGTTGGTTGGGTACTACAACTGGCCTCGAGCACGTGCACCCGGGCCCTTTTATTGACAGGCTCACGTCACTCGTGACGCCTGTGAGGGATGCGTGTGGGGGTGCAAGTGTGCCCACTCCCATAGGGGAGTGGCTACTAACTCAGTGTCTGCTGAGACACTAGAACGTGTCCAGCAGGACACTACATTCCTCCCCAACTTTAATGAAGAACAACAACAACAATTAGTTCAACCTGTGGAGAGAAATAAACAGTCAACTAAACACCACAGGGTCCATCAGCCTTACGAGTCCGGTGGCAAGAAGACGTCAGGCATGGGCCGGTGATTCCGCCTGCTGCAGGGCCATCTCGGCGGGCACTCGTAGTTTAACCTGAGGGGTTCAGGACATGACCGCTGGCTTTGATGACGTCCGCTGCATACCGTCAGTTCTCTGATGATGACTTGTCTTGCAGTCTTGCATGGCTCCACGTTGCTGACGTCCGGGATGGTCTGTGGTGGGTTCTAACAGTTCATTTAGTGGGTTGCGTCATGAACATGGATGGAGTCCCTGGTGAAAGTTCCTGGAGGTGTTGCCTGATCGATTGTCTCTGTGGAACCGCTTGGCTGTAACCGATAACCTGTCGGTGGGGCAATGTCTCTTCTCACTCTCCCGCCTGGGGAGGACCGTTGTCGGGGTTGCTGCGGGACTGCACTGGGGCTACTTGTGTGCCGACTGGGGGCAGCTGCAGGACTACCGAGGAGCCGTTACTGAGTCTCACGCACAACCCGCGAGGGTGGATGATTCTTGGCCAAGACTTGCTCTTGCTGCCGCGGTTCAGGTGTAAAGCGATACAAAAGGGGATGATGGACGGAACGTTTGAGCGGTTCAGGTGTAGGCCAGGTTCAGAGGAGCCTCTGGTTTCTTTTGGCGGCTCATCTGGCAACGGTGTAGGACTCCAGTCCATTGGTACTCTAGGAGTGATGTTGTTTGACGCTTGTGCTGAGGGCTGGCATGATGGCGGAGGCCAGCCCGGTGGTGAGTCGGAATGACAGGTGGTGGTGACTTGCTGGGAGAGTTGAAAGTGAGGAGGGACTTAGCTGCCAGGTGTCTCCATCGTGCTGAGATTGATCTTTGGTGGCGGCCTGGCACGGCGAGTGTGCAGATCTTCTCTTGCCTGACTTGGGGGCCACTGCCGACTCCATTTTGAGGCGGTGTGAAGAGGGACACTCGGTGCTGATCTCCACCCACGGCATCTGCGGCCTGGAGCAGGGATGCCGTTGACTTGGACTGCCGACACTCTGGGATGGACGGTCGCCTGGGGAAGCGTTGGGGAGAGACGCGGATTGCGCTTGCTGCGGCTTGTGCTCGGTTCTCCCGTGAGGCTGTGTCCAGGGACGTCGGTCCGCCTTGGTGGCTGTCTGGTGTGTCTGGGTGTGCTCTTGGCTTGCTGTGTGAGTCCTCGGTCTTCTCCTCCTGTTGGTCTTTTCACCACACCTGTGTTCGTCCAGTTTTCGGTGTGACAGGGCTGCCACTCTTCTTCCCTTTTGTGTGACATGGCTGTCACTCTTCTTTTCTCGAGGGTGTTGCAGGGCTGTCACTCTTCTTCCCTTTTGTGTGACATGGCTGTCACTCTTCTTTTCTCAAGGGTGTTGCGCTGGGACCTCGAGGCGGCGCTGGCGTGGCGCCTGCTTCTGCCTTCGTTCCGGCGTGCTTGTCGGGACTGATCACTTCGTGTGACGTGCTCCTTGCTTGATGTGCGACGTGACGTCCGGTCACGTGTCGCCATGTTGTCGGGGCGCCTGTCACTGTGGCGGCCTGCCACGTGGGGTGTGAGACTCCTCTCTTGCCTGTCTTGGGTCACCGCCGACTCCGTCTTGAGGCAGTGTGAGGGAGGACACTGTGCTGCATTTGGCCTCTTCCAGGCTCTGTTGCTGCTGTGGAGATGTATGGAATCTCCCTGCTGGTTCCAGCAGTGCTTCTTTCTTGCCCGGGCGCTCTCTTTTGTTTGTGCATGCCTGCTCTTCTTCCTTGTGGTGGTGGTAGTTCACCGCCAGGGGCTTGTGGCGCGCTCTTCTCAAACGCTGTGACGTTGGGTAGCCCTGGGGGCACGTTCTCTGCACCAGCCTTTCTTGGGCGTCCCTCATGGGCATGAGGATGCTGCATTGGGGCTTTGCTGTCTGTGTTGCTCTGCACCTTTCTGCGGGATTTGTCAAGTCTCTTCCGTACCCTGCAGCGGTGGCAGGCAGTGCTGGTTGAACTGGGCACTACGGGCGTTTGCTCTGTGGGATGCTCAGCGCTTCCTTCTGCGCCATGGGACGGTCACTGGCACTTTCTTCGTGCTTGCGTGTGCACACGTTCTCCTAAGCCTCTCGCAGTGTCTCTGCACCTTGTGTGTGTGTGGGCAAATCTTGGTAAGCTGGCGCCTTTTAGTGACACCTTGCATTCCTGTGCTGTCGCTTGCGGTAGGGGTGATCACTCCTCCAGGTCTGCGGCTGTGCCCTCTCGATTTCAGTGTTAGCAGAGGGCTGCTGGGGGCTGTGTGGCCTGCGATGCCCTGTACGTCTATTGTGGGTTTGCTGGCTTGTACTGCCAGGGGCGGCTATGGGGTTTCCACTCGGTGGGGCTGTCCTTACTCATTGTAGGCTGCAGTTGCTTCTAATCGGCATGAGGTTGGCACCTGTGGACGGATGCGGCCTGTAGTGTGCTCTCCCAGGGCTCCACGTCTCCAGGCTTCTCTCCCCCTCCACCGCATTGGTCATGTCGCCGCATGCAGAGGGTGCCGGTGTGGTGATGCAGGCAGCTAGGTGGCGCTACACGGGCCGCACTGGTTCGTCCAGTCTCAGACCGGCCTGTTTGTGGGAAATTGCTGAGGAGGCAGGTGCATGGACGTACTTGGTTGGGGCAGTAAGGCAGCTCCTCTTGGCGTTGCACCGTTTTTGTATATTAGTTATCGCAGGGGCTTAGTCCTTTCTCGGGCTGCCTTTTGCGCTGTGCACTCTGGGCTGTGGTGCACTCAGGCAGCCTCTAGGTGGAGCTGTGTAGTGCTTTCCTGGGGCCTGTTTTACCCTGACTGGCTTGTGTCCGCAACCGGCTGCTTGATTCAGCCCGGCTGTTCTTCTGGGAGCTGGCCTTCTCCGGAAGTCTTTTCCCCTTGTTGGAATTTCACTGCTTTGTGGCACGTAGATGCAATGCAGCAGCATGCCACCAGGTGGCGCCCTGTTTGCTGCTCTCAGGCTGTTGCAGCAGTCGGTAGTCTCAACTGAGGAAGGAGTGTATGGGGAGGGACTCGCCTTGCCATGATTGACTGTCTTTAGCCTCTACAGTTCCAGTTCCCCTTGTATGTGTGTATGTTTCTCCTCAGCTACTCAGACACTGTCCGCAGGGATGTGCTGATGGCTATCCTGCCTCCTGGGGAAATGCTCATCCCGGTGTTGCTTTGGCGAGGTGCCGTGACTCAGCCACTAGGCGGCGCTGCAGCTGCCTCGCGCGTGCTGCGACGATGACCTGCAGTGGCAGGAAAGCCGAGAACCGGAGCGCTTCCCGCCCCCGCTAGGCCACGGCACCGTGTTGCATGGGATCAGCACACTGAGGAGAGTGCAGAGGTGAGTGCTGGTTGGTGCGCCTTAGTGATCCGCCAGGCTGTACCGGGCTGGGATTGCCAGTGTGGGCTTCACAGTGCTGGGGCCGGCGTGACAGGTAGCGCGGGCAGCTGTTGGCGCTTTGGCCGCTTCACTGGGGCAGGAGTTTCCTCGCTTGTGCCGGTGTTTTGTCCGTCTCTGGCCGGTGTGGGAGCCTGGGACACACGCGTGCAGGCGGCTATCTGTGGACGCTGTGGAAGAGTTGCGGCCGTGCTAAGCCTGAACAGGGGACTCCGCCTCACCTCGAGGGGGCACCGGGATGCTTCCTTTCCTTTTTTTGGTGCAGAGCTGGCCGGCGGGGGCAGCCCATGGATGCCTCAGGGCTGCGTGCTTCGCGGGTCAGAAGCACGGCTGCCTCGGCGCGGTGCTAGCAGAGGCGCTTCCTCTCGCGCCTGTTCTTTACCCCTCACTGACATCTCACGGCTGGGCTGGCTGGTGACAGGGCTGCAGCGATGGCAGTATGGCGGTGGCTGCGGTGCCGGTATGCACACCGAATGACCCTCGTCCGCCCCAGCACGGCCTCGGCCGTCGATATGCCTGTAGAAACCTTCCGGCAGGCTGCGCTGACTCTCCAGGGTCTAGGAGGCGGCGATGTCGCAGTTCGGGCTCATTCCCTCCCCCTGAGGGACGATGCTGCGCCGAGCGGCAGGCACGCGGGGTCAGACCCGCCTCGTCGCCATTGTAGTGTCGGGCCCTAGGCCCACATGATTCTAAGTCATGGACACAGACACTGTTGGTTGGGTACTACAACTGGCCTCGAGCACGTGCACCCGGGCCCTTTTATTGACAGGCTCACCTCACTCGTGACGCCTGTGACAGATGCTTGTGGGGGTGCAAGTGTGCCCACTCCCATAGGGGAGTGGCTACTAACTCAGTGTCTGCTGAGACACTAGAACGTGTCCAGCAGGACACTACACACAGCATGAAGCAGGGCATTTAATAATGCCCAAGCAGGAACAGCAGCAAAGACATTATTGCATTGTTGTTGTGTTTTTTGTGCAGTTTTTATATAGCGTGAACTCGACCCGAAGGTATTGGAGCGCTTTACACGAGCACCGGTTACGGTACACAAGGACACACCCATTTTTAGGGTAGAGGGAGATTACGCGATTTACCCAGAATCACAAGATGTTTGTTGAGCAGAGTTCCCCAGCTCCAAAGTCGGCAGCTCTGGCCTCTGATTTATTTGCTGAAACCCTTGGAGGGTGGGGGCCCCACAGCATGTAGACCTCTGTTTTCTTTTGCACTGCTTTTCACTCTCGCCTACTCTTTCAGTTCCTAACGTTCTCAGCTGCTCTCTTTGTCTCTGTAGTTCCCACCACGCCTTGCCATTGGCTCTGTGCTATCTTTATCTTGTTTCTCTCACTTCTAGCAGGTTCTTCCACCCACCTTTGTGACCTTCACGTCTTGCGTATGTCTCTGCCCTACTCCTTAATTTTCCGTTCACTGCTGGATGTTGCCAGTGTTTTTCCTCCCCTGTACATTACCGTTTCTTTTCTGCCGCTTCTTCTCCTGCAGCTGTGAGCCTGAGTGTCACTGAGCGGTGGAAGCAGAATTGTCGGGGGTTATCCCACAGCAATAATAATATTTGTGAAGTCTATCATGTTCCTCCGCCTGTCTTTTTATGCAGAGGTTGCCGGAATCTGGGACACTTCCAAGCACTATTTCAAGTGGGATGAAAAAAGGTTGGGGTCTCTATAGAAGGCGTGGCCTCAGATGCGGAACTAAGAACTCTTTACGAGAGGCGTGGCCTGCGGAACTAAGGTTGTGGTCTAATACATGTGGACTAGAAACTCACTGGCCTATCATTTGAGGAGAGGTTGTTGCTACCTCAGCAACAGCCAAACCTCAGACCTGCAGGTTGTGCAGACGCAACCTAAGCAACAGCATTCATGGGGACCCTGTTTACCCTGGAGTCTTTGCTTACCCCAATGGAAATGAGTTCTTTGTAATTGTAATTGCATTTATATAGCACTTACTACCCCTAATGAGGCGTTGAAGCGCTTTTCGGCGAGTAGCACGCTACTCCGGAAGCCAAAAGGGATTAGCGGTGAATTAGTATAGGGAGATATGAAATTATTTTGAGCGGTCGACATGTGAGGTTATTTGGATCAAAAAAGGATAGAAGAGGGAAGGGTTTGCATTTATATAGCGCTTGCTACCCATGATGAGGTGTCGAAGTGCTTTTCGGCAGGTAGCACGCTACTCCGGTACCCAAACAGGATTAGTGGGGAATATAGGGAAAAATGAAATTAATTTGAGTGATGGACATGTGAGTATGTTAGTTGGATTGAAAAGGATAGTGGAGGGATAGAAGAGGGAAGGGTCTAGAAAGTGTTATTTGGAGATCATAGCAGTAGGAGGAGGTTTGGGATGAGTAAAGGGGAGGTGGAGGGGGAAAAATCAGAGGGAAGGGTATCCAGAGACTTTACTCTAGAAAGTTTCTAGGCATGTAGGATTCATCGAGAGAAGATGAATCATTCTTTACTTGACTCGTTATACTCTACAGAAGATTTATATCTTTTTCTTAAGAGACTTTCCTGACTCTGTGCGAGTTATTATTTATTAATTTCATTTTAGCAGTTTTTCATAACGTGAATACTACCTGATGGGTGTCAGAGCGTGCTGCGTAAGAACATTTACCTACTGCATGCAAGCATACTAGTAAGATATTTTACAGAAGAACAGTATCGTGTGCCATAAAATCAATGTACATACAAACAGTATTACTCACAGTTTTATGAAAACAGGATCAATTAGTAATATGTTGAGTTAATTTATTATTAAGTGGAAGTATCCTTCCTCTCCAAAGATGCATGCTTCTTTGCCAGTGACTCAGTTTATTTCTGTTTCCTAAACTTTATTTACGATATTGAAGAATTAATTTATAGAAGGTGAATTCGTCATTACTAGATTGTTTAGGCTATAGGGGTTGGGTTGGCATTTATTTAGTGAGAAAGCTCTGCAAACCAAGAGTGTTAGTAAAGTGTGTGCATTTATAGAAGCTGTATGTGATAACTCTTTAGTACAACTGGTAGATAGAAAGGATGAGGGTGAATGGGAGCAGGGGAGCTGATTTCTGGAAGTGGTTCAGAGTAGCTATAACGCTAACCTCATGAAGCAGGATTTAGTATTCGAAATAGCATGGGAGACCTAATCTTGCAAGACTTGAAGCCATCTTCAGTTCAGATAATTTAATGGATATAACATAATGAGTGTACATGCTTGGCATTTTCTTGGATTTTTCCTCAACAAGATTTCTCTAGACGGAGGCCCTGTGATTTTGGATTCAGGTCCTTGTAGTATTGTATTCTGTGAATTTATGACCTTCTGGTAACCTTTTGATTTTAGTAGGTCTTTCAAATGGCTTTCTTAGAGGGTTTGCATGCATCCATCTGAAAGGTTAAAAGAACATTTTGGACGTAAAAGGCAGACAATGACCTTACCCTTGAGCTTACGGCTATTTTATGAGATGAACAAAGACGATTTGTTCTAGGTCGAGGAACTTTAATTTAACTCTTATAAACTTTGTGTGAACAGTTACATGAATGAGAAGATGTTTCTCTGACGAGAACGTAGAACTGTATTACCAATCAATACTATCTTAGGTATTCAATCTTTATCACTATATTAAAATTAACCAATGCTCGTTTCTTCTGTTCTCAGAATCACTGTTAGCTCTCTAAGAGAAACACCACCGAAATGCCCAGGAAGCCTCACACGTGGAGGAGATGGAGGACAATAGAAACTACAGTCATGTAGGACAGACACTTTCAGATCTTTTACAATGTTGGTGCCCCAGCCACTCTAGGGTCGGTAGAAATCAGAGGCACTCCCAGGGCAGAATAGGTAGAGCCCTGTAAAGACTCTGTTTGGGCTGAGAGTGGGTGTCTGGCAACATCACTTTTTGCGACTCACTTAAGTTTGCACCCATTTTCCTTCCCACACATTTGTTGTTTTCTCCTCCTCAGTACCTTCCGGTTACCTTGTCATTGATTGTGCTAGGGCTACTAGACTGGGTGCCCCTAATCTGCTGATGGGGGGGTTCCTCTGGACAGGGGGCCCTGTGGGGTCCACTGACCTCCCTGACCTCTGCAGCCCTGGGCTGACTGAGGGAGGGTAGAGACGGGCAGGTTACCTGCTCCAGACTGGGTACCACCTTGGAAGGGTCCTCTGCCATCAGGGGTGTGGCCAGGTGCTCCTTCCCTGCTATCCACGGTATTTGTTGTGCCTTTGTGTACGCCAGCCTGCTCCTGTGAGGTTCGTCCATCTTCACAGTTTGCCTCTGGGTTAGTTAGAGTGAGATTCCTCAGGTCACCGAGGAAGCCTTTACGCCTTCTATTCATATTGTTATTTCTTCCCTTTCAATGATGAAATACCTACCGCCTTTCACTGTGTGTTTTCACAACTAACTGAGTTTTTTATGTGTGTCGCAGTGCCTCCTAAGGGGCCAGTGCAGGTCTTCCACCAGCCAACCTGCTGACAAGTGTGTTCTGTCTCTTTCTCTTATCCCCACCTGCTTTCTCATTGGTCCTAGGTCCATTTCACTGCCATGTAGCTTCTGTATAGAAGGTGGATTGACCTAAACAGGGAAAAGTAGGATTGGCCTTGCTTCCTTCCCAGTATCTGAGTCTACAAAGTTTGTGGCAATCACTAATGGTTATTCATGGGGTTTTAAAACCAGTCCTCGATATAGAAAAACTGAATCCAAGTAGGCATTGTGTTAATCTAACACAATAACAAGAATTTGATACATGGACATTTCTGGAAAGCAAACTTGTATTTTCTATTTCATAAAGAATATGGAGTTTGACTTCGTTTGGGAAGAAGGTTCAAATTATTTTGAGAAGATCGTATTGTGAGACAATTCCTGACTTCACAAAGTGATCCAGTTTATCTCTCAATACAATTCCCCATTTGTGTGCTAAAACATCCGTCGGCAGCTGACAGGGTGGATCGCAAAATCGCACTCTGCAACTCAACATCATTCCTGGAAGACAAGGCAGACTACTGTTCGCAGGTGAGGGCTTTTATTGCTGGCAGTTATGGTGCTTCCTTCAGAGCCTTGTGTCTGCTGTAAGTCGTGGGCAGCCAGTCGACTTTAGGGCTGAGATCAAGGAAGAGAGGTTTCCAGAGGTTGGAGCCTTGTGTATGGAATTATCTCCTCATACCACATTTATCTAGCCCATTGCTAGTCAGTTCAAAAAGGCTGGCTTTTGCCATAAGACAGTTTGTAGGAACGGAGGACCTGTGGGAGATAATTTGGTGCCCTTCAATGAAGTGCTTTAATAACTAGGACAGTATCTAAAATTGTGATCTTGGGGGTGTGGCCAAGTTGAAGGACGAGTGAGACATGTCTCCGTGTCTCTCCGTCCCCTTTACCAGCCCGCCCCAGTAGCCGACACCCAGAGCAAAGGTGCCTTTGTTTACAGAGCAGAGGTGGGAGAGACTGTGAGACCCTCTCTGGGTGACCACCAGGACACTCCCGACTCGACGGCCCTGACACTGCCGATAGAGAACCACGGCGTGAGGCACGCAACACGACGGTGCATTAATCGGCGCTTCACAGAGTGCAGAACCGGGGGATCTGGTGTTACTCGGCGGGCAAGACAGATGGCTAAGCCCTCTGCCTAGAGGACAAAAGAAACGGAGGAAGAAGAGCAGGGGCAGCGGCTCTTCCACAACACTTGGGACTGACTGCCGAGCTCATCTGGGTCCCGGGCTACCATGGCCTAACCTGCGGCCTGTACGCTGTTGCCCCTCTCTTAAGCAGTGATGTGTTTTTGGGTTCCCGAAGGTGAAATGCCTACACTAGGGGGCCAGTGTCATCCCAGAGAGCTGGATCGAGCAGTGGCGCTGAGGTACTGTGGGGGATGGTGGGACGAACCACGCAGAGACCCTAGTGAAATCCCCGTCAGCGGCGGTGATCCGGGGCCGATATTGATCCCCACCCACAACGCCTTCTGGCAGTAACAAGGGATTCCTGTCCTGGCTTCCAGAGCTCCTACCCTGGATCCGTGGCTGTGCCATTAAGGTGAGCACCACAGCGAAGCCCGCAACTTGGCCATACATTAAATTGAGCTACGTAGCGTGCGCAGCCAGAAGATTCGGTCTCACTTTGTGGGTGAGACGGATTGCGGAGTCCGCTGCCTGGAAGGTTAAATCTCTGGCAGGAAGAAGTGCATAATACAGCCCATCCAAGACTTATAGGGCTGACTGCCGAGCCCTTCTGAGTCTTTGGCGGTCTCTGCCCCACTTGAGGCCTATACTCTAACACCCTACTCCTAAGCGGCACAGCGCCCTTGGACCTCGAGAGAAGACACTTAAACGGAGAGACATGGTCAATTTGGACCATCGTTTTGGGGGCCTGCTGCAAGAGCAGAGACACTGTGGAAACTTGAGGAGCCAGAGAACAGTGAAACGATTTCCACAGCCACCCCTGGTTGAAACATGCGACGGCAACGAGGACCCGGAGCGGATGCTGGTGCTCCGCCCGATCCTCTTAGGGCTTACCTGTGAGAACTTAGCCCCGACTGTCGGAGCTCCTGGCCCTGGCTCTAAACTGGGACATTAAGGTGATCGCTACCGCAGTGTTGAGATGAGGGATTATCTTGCCTGGCACGGCTAGAAGGGGAGACGGTAATGGCTAAAATGACGCAGTATCAGAAATAGGATTACGCTGTATATGTGACTTTGGCGACCTCCCTATTTTACTCTTTCACCTTACTTCTGTGTGGCAGAACCATTGAGGGAACTACCCAGGTATTGGGGACCCCCTGATCCTCCTAACCCTCTGCCTTGACTGGGACTACCAAATTATTTAAATTTAGGGCTGTGTTGAGGCCCAGTAACTAGAGGTCCCAGCATGTACCTATACATAGATTGGACCTCGAGTTCAGCCGATGAGGCGTTAATTACTGAGGAGATACGACCAGCGCAAGTGGGAGGCCCGCTCTCTTGCCCTTGGACTGCAAGGCTAGTTGCTCAGCTGGCAATTTAAGAGATAAAGCCTTGTTTTTTCTCCTTTTTCGCTCTACCGAGCCACTAACGATTAATTGCACACCCGGCTGCCCCTCAACCTGCTGAAGCACTTTGAGATCAACCACACAGCCAGTTCACATTTCGCCACCTTTGTAGTATATCACCCCTAACTGAAATTATAGTTACAGGACGGGGGAAAAAGATTGCACATTAAAAGATATGTTGGTTAAGCCAGGAGGTCATCAGAGTGGTGAACAACACCTGCTTAAAGAGATGGACTCTACACCTAGTAGTGGGAAAACGGAAGCGGATGCCCCAGAGACCCAACCTTTTCAAGAAGCGCTCTTTGCCTCCCATAGAGAAGTTCTTCAAACTCTCAGAAAAGACCTCTTGACGGAACTTAAGGAAATCCGCCTAGGAGACAGGGTGTCATCTTTGGAAGATCATGAAAGCACTCCTGAATAGGAAATCGAGCAGCTGCAACAGAAACTTCTCCGCCTACGGGACCCACACCTAGATCTCCAAGCCCACACTGAGGATCTTGAAAATCGATCTAGGCGTAACAATATACGTATTGAAGAAGTAGCATCTGGCGCTGAAGGATCGGATATCACTCTATTTGTCACTGAACTCTTCCGTATGATTCTAAAGTCCCCCGAGACAGAAATTAAGCTGTATCGTGTTCATAGAGTGGGTCATAGGAGACCAGATTCCGCTCCGCCTGCAGATATATTGGCATGTGTCCATGAATACACTCTGAAGGAGAATATACTACGTGCCGCAAGAGAACAACATCCAATACAATTTAAAGAACACCGCCCAACGCTATATCAGGATCTGGCTGATTCTACTCTTCAAAAGTGTAGAACCTTCCACCCACTTACAACCCATCTTCGCAACCAGGGCATTTCCTATATGTGGGGCCATCCCTTTCCTTTTGGTATTCCGAATACAGGGTAAATTACATCAAATCCACTCCCTTGAGGCTGCTTGCAACCTACTTGATATAGAGCACACCACTACAGAGGACTCTCAGATGCGGCCCCAAACAAGGAAAATGGTAGACGCCGCCGGAGACAGAGTGCGGGGAACTCTGTTGAAGCTCCTCGCCCGGATCTGGAAACTATTGCAAAGGAGAGACAGACGGACTTAGATTCCCTGTCCGGACACTCAGCTGCTTTGGAAGAAATTTGATTCAGATTCTCACGTACCCCCTTTGCTTATCAAGGTGGGTGGGCCTGGTTTGGGAAGGGGAGAGCATATTCTTAGGCCACTATGTACCCCCCATCTCCCTTTTCAACACTTGGGGTCCATGCGTTATGCCCCTGATGATGGACATTTTCTTGTTTGGTTGCATGCTTTATTATGCTGTTTTTTTCTCTTTGTGGGGTTTTTGGGAACCAGCAGATGATGATCTTTTATAGCTACTTTCTAGGGGCTTTACATGACAATTCACAACTCATTATGTCATATCTGACGTTGCACTGGTACATGCTTGGGGTGCAACTGATAGTTTCTTACCCCATTGTTCTCTCATGACTCAGACCATACAAATTCTTTCATTTAATGTTAAGGGGTTAAATAACCCAGTGAAATGAAAGGCCATATTATCTTATTTAGAGCACTTGGGAGCCCACCTATGTTTACTCCAGGAGACACACCTAGTAACAACAGACTTCCCTCGTTTGCGTTTCCGTGCTTCCCACTTCAGTTTTTCTCTGCAAGTCCTTCTAAAACAGCAGGAGTCACTATTTTGGTTTCTAGCTCTTTCCGAGGTAAGATAGGTCCTAAAAGGGTGGAAATACAGGGATGACTCTTGGCTCACTCTGTCACCCTAGGTGTCCATACTTTCACATTAGGAACTGTTTATATTCCCAATGAAGGCCAGGAAATATTTTTTAAGATGTGCAATTGCAGCGGTGCTAGATATGCAGGACCGTCAGGTTATTTATAGGGGGTGATTTTAATTTGGTACTCAATAATGACTTAGATAGATCTGCACAACATCACAGTCAGGCTGGAGCACTTTCCGAGGGAGGGGCACTTTGGTTACAAGACATGGGCTTGGTAGATATCTGGCATCGACTGCACCCTGATACCCGAGATTACACCTTTTATTCTCATGTCCATAAAACCTATGCTGGCCTTGATAATTTTTTAGGTACACCCGACATACAAACTAAGGTGGCGGATGCCGAAAATAGAACTTCTCTCTCTCTCTGACAGTGCAGTGATATCCCTTACTCTAACATTTCCCCAGACTTCACCCCCTTCCAGGCAACGGAGGTTACGTGATACACTCTTACATTGCCCAGAAGTTGTTCAGCAGATTAATAAAGTAATAGCTGATTTCCTTGCCATAAATGATACCCAAGATACCTCTATTCTAACACTATGGGAAACTCTCAAGCGGTCATTAGAGGTGAATTAATGGCTATTTCGGCAGCAGATAATAAGACTCACCCAGAAAAAAGGAAGCAATTGATGCGTCAAGTCCAGGAACTTGAACGCATTCATTAGAGAACTGGTGCACCTCAGGTGTGGCAACAACAAGAGGCTGCTCGCACACAGTTATCTGGTGTTGACTTGGATAGGGCGGAATATGCCGTGCCTCGACTTTGGCATGCTTACTATGTCGGGGGTAACATATGTGGCCGACTATTGGCTAACAGACTAAGGGCACATCGATAATCGAGCTTGTTACATGCTAGGGTCAGACGGCACTGAATACACAACTGATGCACAGACGGCATCTACCTTTGGAGATTTTTATAGCAAACTGTATTAATGCCAGGATCTACCCCCTGAAAACCCAGGCCTCTATCTTCGTGAGACAAATACTTCGAAATTCACACAGACCCAGGCGGCTGAGTACGACAGCCTCATCAGGATTGACAAGGTGATCTCTGTTAGTGCCCGACAGAAACTGAATAAGTCACCAGGTCCCGATGGCTTTTCAGCAACTTTTTATAAAACTTTCTGTTCCTCCCTGGCCCCAATATTAACTAGACTGTTCATCTCCATCCAAGGCCCAGACTCGATGCCACCATCAATGCTTCAGGCATCAATAGTGGTCATACCGAAATCTGGCAAAGACAATCGTCAATGTGCTTCATATCGCCCGATTTCCCTTTTTAATGTTGATTATAAATTATTCACTGGGATTTTAGTGGCCCAATTGGTACCGCTTCTCCCTACCATCATTGCCCCAGACCAAGCAGGCCTTGTTCCTAATCACCAATGCAGCGACAATACGAAAAGGATGCTTCATCTTACTGATAAAGCTCAGCACTCTGATCAAGAGCGAATGCTGTTGGCTGTTGACTCTGGGAAAGTGTTTGACCAAGTACATTGTTCCTACATGAAAGAAACGCTCCACCATTTTTGACTGGCTACACGGTTTACCTTTTGGAATCCTTAGTAATTATTGCTTCCCCATGGCTACAGTTAGAGTTAACAGCCATATAGCTACGCCATTTTCCATCTCCAGGGGCACTCGCCAGGGTTGCCCCATCTCGCCTTTACTTTTTGCGATGTGCATGGAGCCCCTAGTTTAGTGGATTAGAGATATTTCGCACATTCAAGGTGTATGCTTTGTTGGGGAGGGACACCTTATAAGTCTATATGCTGACTATGTCTTGGTTGCACTGCAACGCCCTGCTAGCTCTCTTCCCGTTTTTCTTGAGAAACTGGAGATCTTTGGACAAGGAGCAGGCCTTCAGATAAATGTGCATAAATCTCAAGCTTTAGACTTCTCACTTAGCTCAGCCACTCACCTGGCTCTCTTGACCAAATATCCTTTGCAATGGGCAGAGGAGTCCATCCCTTATTTGGGTATACAATTGGCATCTTCGGTACAAACTACAACGACTTTCAACTATAACCTTTTACAACAGCAGATCAAGATGGACCTATTGAGATGGAGCGCCTACTGTCTCTTGTGGCGGCCCTCAAGATGTCAGTTCTACCCAAGATTCTTTTTTTATTTCAAGCTCTTCCAGCAGAACCACCGAAGGGCATGTTTCAGCTTTTACAGCGCTCTATCAATCACTTTGTCTGGGGAAATGGCCGACCCCACATGTGAGAGGAAGTGAGTTATAGATCCCCTAAAGAAGGGGGGCCTTGAACTACCGTGTTTGCTATATTATTACCAAGCAGCACAACTCCGGTTTATTCTTGAATGGTAGCGAGAAGAATCAGAAAAGCATTGGGTTTTTATGGATAGGGCTGTGTTGGGACAAAACCTCTGGAAGGTTCCCTTTCTCCCTAAATATTTCAGATCCCACAGCCTTTATTTATCACCCATTACTAAATTCTTTCTGGAGGTCTGGGACCGAGTAAGTATGCGAAGGGGCTTGACCTCATTTTCTTTTCCCCTTACTCCGATAGTGGGTAAAGTAGATTCTACCACAGGCTTAAACGCAACGGACTTTCATCATTGGCAACGATGCGGTTGTTTCTCCATAGGTCATCTTTTTGATACAGAAGGTATTTTTTCCTTTGCTAGTTGCCGCTCCGAATTCAAATGACCTTGGACAACATTGGATAACATACCCCACAGTTCGCCCTAGCGCCCAGCAGCCACTCACTGAGTTTGAGAAGTGGTTAGTTTCCAAATCCACTGATAAGTGTTTGAATACTGAGCTTTATAAAAGTTTACAGCAGTCTACCTCTCAGACTAAACACACGAGTCAGAGACACTGGGAGATAGAGTTAGGCCGCTCCCTAACGCACAGAGAATGGGAAGACATATACTATCAATCCCACCACACTGCCAGCAACATGGCCAGTATTGAAACAGCTACTAAGGTTGCCACTTACTGGTACTTCCCCATGTATGCCTACACCGGGGTAACCCTACACGTAATCCGGACAGTTGGCAGCAAAGCGGTTCCTGAGGAACTTTATTACACCTGCTCTGGAAATGCCCCAAAATAACTACTTATTGGTCTCAGATTCTAGACGATGTAGATGCTCACTTACATACCCAACTTCCTAGATTACCGGTCTATGTGATTTTGGGTCTTCCCAATCCACTTACTTCCCCCCTAAAGTCTTGCAGGGGACAACAGATTGGACTGGCCGTAGGAGCTTCAATATAGAACATTCTGACACATTGGGGTACCGACCGCCTTCCCACATATCAAGGGTGGCTACACCATCTCTGGTATGTACTGGGGATGGCAAGGATTTCACTCACACTCTCGTCTCATGCTACGACCTATGTAGAACTATGGTGCCCCTTTATCAATTTATTGTCGTCAGAATTACGAGAATTACCTGCCCTAAATATCTTCATCTCCTTCGCTTAGCCGACGTCATGACTAATGCACCTTTAGAAAGTTCCAACTAGAGAGTAATGCATGCTGAATCAGATCACATCGCTCCTACCATCTGATATCATCTGGTTCCGCCACCGCCGGTTGTTCGGTGACGATCGTTACGCCATCGTAATGAGCCCCTATATGACAACTAAGGCAATCATACTCCGTTTCCATACATATGTCAAAACACAAATCTGGATCTGTATGTAGTGTTCATGCATGCACATAACATTGATGCCATCTGCAAACGTCAGTACAAAAGCTGAAGACCCCAACACCAGTGAGGTACTGATCTGTATCCGTGCTTAATTAAAAAATCATCCCAGAAATTTCACAGCAACTGAACCCACTGTCTTATAAATAAACTCCACAGAAATATGCACAACCTTTACACATCAGAACACATATTTAATCATCATAAATACTCTGCAACTTACAGAAGGGTATACTAAGGGTATACAAACAATAAAGTCCCCATCCTGCAATGCACATCAAATGTATGCAAAACCAAATCCCTGAACTCACAGTAAATCCCTGAATTACGACCCACAAAACTCTCAAATTACAAAAAGTCAGACTGTCCTAAAACATCTTAAGCGCAGCTAACGATATATTTAAATGATATGTTTATATTAGAGGTGGACAGCCGAGCCAGACCCGAGCCAAGAGCCCGGGCACGAGCCGAGTTCTGAAAATATGTGTTATGTAAATCATACAACATACCACGTAAAATATGATAGTCTCATCAAAGTTCAAAAAAGTGTATTTCTTTAAAATGTGGAAGCTTTTACCTTAATAGGGTTCATTATAGCACCGAGTAATACTTATTAAAAATCATAACTTTGTACAACTGGTAGTCTGAACTCTCAACTTTGAAAGTGCTTTCATATTCAATGATTGCAAAAGAAACAATTGATGGACGGAATGCTGGACAATGCAAACATTCACCCCCAGTCACAAGGATCTGGGTTAAATCCATCATTCTTTTGCTCACCACACCACCCCAGTTTGGACCCAGCCATATGCAAATCAGTCTTGACCCTGTTCCTTGTGGGAACAGTCCAGCCCGAACTGCCAAGCCAGGTCCTCCCTGGACCGGAAACAAGCATCCTGGGACCGGTTTCAGGGCATCACCCTTCTTCAGCCAGGCTAGCTTGAATCCAGTGGTGTAGTGAGCACGGGACCCACGTCTGGGCATACCCTTCCCACTTAGGGCGACAAATGCAAAAGAAACAATTGATGGACGGAATGCTGGACAATGCAAACATTCACCCCCAGTCACAAGGATCTGGGTTAAATCCATCATTCTTTTGCTCACCACACCACCCCAGTTTGGACCCAGCCATATGCAAATCAGTCTTGACCCTGTTCCTTGTGGGAACAGTCCAGCCCGAACTGCCAAGCCAGGTCCTCCCTGGACCGGAAACAAGCATCCTGGGACCGGTTTCAGGGCATCACCCTTCTTCAGCCAGGCTAGCTTGAATCCAGTGGTGTAGTGAGCACGGGACCCACGTCTGGGCATACCCTTCCCACTTAGGGCGACAAATGCAAAAGAAACAATTGATGGACGGAATGCTGGACAATGCAAACATTCACCCCCAGTCACAAGGATCTGGGTTAAATCCATCATTCTTTTGCTCACCACACCACCCCAGTTTGGACCCAGCCATATGCAAATCAGTCTTGACCCTGTTCCTTGTGGGAACAGTCCAGCCCGAACTGCCAAGCCAGGTCCTCCCTGGACCGGAAACAAGCATCCTGGGACCGGTTTCAGGGCATCACCCTTCTTCAGCCAGGCTAGCTTGAATCCAGTGGTGTAGTGAGCACGGGACCCACGTCTGGGCATACCCTTCCCACTTAGGGCGACAAATGCAAAAGAAACAATTGATGGACGGAATGCTGGACAATGCAAACATTCACCCCCAGTCACAAGGATCTGGGTTAAATCCATCATTCTTTTGCTCACCACACCACCCCAGTTTGGACCCAGCCATATGCAAATCAGTCTTGACCCTGTTCCTTGTGGGAACAGTCCAGCCCGAACTGCCAAGCCAGGTCCTCCCTGGACCGGAAACAAGCATCCTGGGACCGGTTTCACGGCATCACCCTTCTTCAGCCAGGCTAGCTTGAATCCAGTGGTGTAGTGAGCACGGGACCCACGTCTGGGCATACCCTTCCCACTTAGGGCGACAAATGCAAAAGAAACAGTTGATGGACGGAATGCTGGACAATGCAAACATTCACCCCCAGTCACAAGGATCTGGGTTAAATCCATCATTCTTTTGCTCACCACACCACCCCAGTTTGGACACGTGGGTCCCGTGCTCACTACACCACTGGATTCAAGCTAGCCTGGCTGAAGAAGGGTGATGCCCTGAAACCGGTCCCAGGATGCTTGTTTCCGGTCCAGGGAGGACCTGGCTTGGCAGTTCGGGCTGGACTGTTCCCACAAGGAACAGGGTCAAGACTGATTTGCATATGGCTGGGTCTAAACTGGGGTGGTGTGGTGAGCAAAAGAATGATGGATTTAACCCAGATCTTTGTGACTGGGGGTGAATGTTTGCATTGTCCAGCATTCCGTCCATCAATTGTTTCTTTTGCATTTGTCGCCCTAAGTGGGAAGGGTATGCCCAGACGTGGGTCCCGTGCTCACTACACCACTGGATTCAAGCTAGCCTGGCTGAAGAAGGGTGATGCCCTGAAACCGGTCCCAGGATGCTTGTTTCCGGTCCAGGGAGGACCTGGCTTGGCAGTTCGGGCTGGACTGTTCCCACAAGGAACAGGGTCAAGACTGATTTGCATATGGCTGGGTCTAAACTGGGGTGGTGTGGTGAGCAAAAGAATGATGGATTTAACCCAGATCTTTGTGACTGGGGGTGAATGTTTGCATTGTCCAGCATTCCGTCCATCAATTGTTTCTTTTGCATTCATATTCAATGATGACAAACAAAGAGCTTTGGTGAAATAAAATATTTGCCTAAGATCACACAATTTAAGCAGGGAAGCCACGATTTATTCAGGCTTTCTGGTTTCACTCTGTACAGATCAGCCAGTAATTGGGATCTATTTGGCTTTCCTAATG
This sequence comes from Calotriton arnoldi, assembly GCA_963921515.1. Lineage (NCBI taxonomy): Eukaryota > Metazoa > Chordata > Amphibia > Caudata > Salamandridae > Calotriton > Calotriton arnoldi. The sequence goes on from CAWUFW010003563.1 coordinate 1,268,876, forward strand.
TTAGGGCTTTGCTTTTACCTCTGAGTGCATTTGTCTGCAGTTTTTAAAATATAGCGTGCACTCGACCAGACGGTATCAGTGCACTTTATATGAGCATGATTCACATTACACAAGGTCACATGCATTGTTTGTAGGCAAGGGAAGATTAAGTGATATGCCCAGAATCAAATGGTGTTGAGCCAAGGCCAAGACTCTGGTTCCCGAGTTCCATAGTCGGCAGCTCTGGCTGTAACACCACATCCTGAGTAGCGGGAGGGAGGCAGAAGCCATGTGACAGCTCGGCCTGTTTTGAGCTCGAAGTTTCAACAGGACCTCAAGCTGAGCCAGAGCCAGGCTTCAGGCTCTGGCCTGGCTCGAGCTTTCAGTGGCTCGCCCACCTCTAGTTCATATATACATTCCCAAGTAGAAAACTTTATACATATGCGTTATCAGAGTGCTCTGGATTCACCCGGTTTCTCTCATACTACAATTCATGCATGATCCCCAATGCACTAAAACAGAATCTTAAGGCTAGCCTATAACATGAGAGATTTGCCTTTCTCAATAGTGTTCCAATTCCTTCTTTTTCTGTAATCAGCACCACTGTCTCTGTGATTACTACTAAGTGTGCCACTGGAACAGTTCTACACATCTTCTATAGTGTAAACAACCAGAATCCTGTCTCAGGGCTTCTCACAATCATTCTTCTCGCGTCACTAAGTAGAAGATACATAGACATGCTCACTGGAGTCCTTTCTGTACTTCCAGTTAATGGCCCTTTTCAATGCTACCTCAGGGTTGGCAGCTTTTCCCTCTTTCAGGATAGAAGAAATCTTGAATTATGAATTCCTTGGACATACTTCACAGTTAGCACAGCCAGGTGTCAGTACACTACTTTGAACTTGTGATGACACTACTTGTGCAGACTCTGTCGGTGATGAGGCACATCACGGACTCTGATACTGACCACTCCTGTTCTCCTGAACAAGGACAAGTGTGCTGCCTTGGAGCAGGGTCAAGGCTGATTTGTATATGGCTGGGTCCAAACTGAGGTGATATGGTGGGCAAAAAACAATAGAATGGGATGCGGCCCGAGTGATTGCCAGTGGCTGAGATTAATTCAAGCGTTCCATCCAACAGCTTTTTGTTGTAGGTGCTGAGCATTTGTTGGGCATAAGGGTGCCATGCTCTGATCACAGTGCACAGCAGGCAAATGAAAAATAGCTAAAGACAAGCCGCTACTGCTTGGTCAAACTCAAAAAATGTGCCCAAAACTGTGGGCAAAACACAGTCACTATTGCTAAGAACTGACACCCTAAAGGAGAGCCCACAAAAAACATATATTTCTCCAAGAGACTCCAGACCATAAATCCCTGATAGCCAGGCCGGGCCCAACTGAAATGCACCCAAGCAAATCTCCTCAGGACTGGGCTAAGCTGGATTCTTCCTTCAGGAACTGCTAACCTCATACACTACTTAATGTTTTCTACCTCCTCTTGCTGATGCACTATCCTCTGTACTATAGATGCTCAATGAGCAAATGCACAATGTACAATGTACAGCACACATCTATCCTTGCCCATCCAGCCCTTGCCGGGTCTGGTGGCAGAGTGGACTAATGTGTCCACTGCAGGGGCCTGTGTTTGACCTCATGGTCACATGTTCCAATCCTGGCGGGTCCACTCGGCCTTTCATCCTTCTGAGGTTGATAAAATGTGTACCATTGAGTTGGCTAACAATACAAATCTGTTATTCAGCGCCAAGAGGCCCTGCTGGGTGAACATGTGCTTTACAAATACATGTTATGTTATCCTGCTCACTAGGTCCTCCTCGCACTGTACATCTTCCTTCACAATCTTCTTTCTTCAGCCCCCTGCCCTGTACTCAGAGCACTCCCTTTTGTGTACAGCTGGCTTCAGTGTTGGCGGCGTTTGGAGCAACAATCTTTGTTGGTGCTCCACCAACAAACTTTTTTTGTGTTGATTGCATGTCTGTGCATAGTGTGAGGATATATGTGCATGCACAGATGTGATGTATTTGCTGTGTGTTTGAGTGAGTGTGTGTGTGTGCATGGTTATGAACATGTGTATGTGAGGTGTGTTTGGTGTAATAATATTAAGGCAGTATTAGAGAGACACATCCTGTGGCCTCAGGGCACTGTGTGTGTAATCTGGATCACGAGATGAGAGGTACTCAGTTCTTCTGCAGAGGAGGGCACAGTAAACCCTGCAATGCATTGTGAGGATAACTGTGAAATAAAGCACCATCACAAGATTGGATGTGGTTTGGTGTCATAGAAATCAAGTCTACTTTGATTTAACATCCAGTCTAACTTAAAGTAAGGGAAGGACAACTTCTCAAGCAGAATTATGTCCTTCAATACAGTAGGATCTGGGAACGAACTTACAGGACTACGGGCTCAGAATACAGAGGCACTCAGTAGTTGAAAAAGTGCTTCAGCTCAGCAGTGAAAGGTGTTCCAGTGGCTCATGTGTCCTCCCTCTTCTTTCTGGGCCTGCTCAGAGGAGAGGATCACCTGCAGACCTAGTGACCAGTGCTTGGGGTGCAGAGGTGCCCTGATCACAAGCTCGTCGCGAGTGTAACTAGTGGGGAGGGATAGGTGTGTTGGACTGAAAATATGTCTAGCTGACTCCTTCTAGCATTGTGCGAGTTAAGTTAGCATTTCCGGCACCATTTTGTATTCAGCTGCCATTTTGTGTCATGATCAAAATGAAGCTTCTGTCTCGTACTTGTCTGCCTCAGCAGAAAAGCAGCCTTAATTGTTTCTTTTTATTATTCAAGGTTGAGCTTTGTTGCACTAATGAATAGCTCGTTCTGTGTTTGCATGCCTTTCCTTGTATGTAGCCCTGCTCCCACTCTCCGAGAGACGGGCACGGGCTGAGTAACCTTGAAGCTAAGATAGTGTGTACCCGGTCTCAGGATGGTAGCTCATCCTTCTGTACCTCCTTTGTTCATCTGTGCCCAGGCTGGAAAATTCCAGTCTGGGCATGTCTTAGAGGTGTTGAAAATGTATATCTAACTTTACCCTGTGGACGGGAGTCAGTCCCTCAGCAGCTATCCTAGGAGGCTGGTCAGACTGGACTCCGCCCGAACGAATACTAATAAAATAACTTTGGTTTGTATTCTCTACTGTCTGACCGACTCTTCATTTGTGTGGAAGGCTGAGAGGTAGTCGTGGGCGACCAGGGTGGCCCTAATCGGGTCATTTCCTTCAGTTGGCGCCCGAACAGGGACTCCATCGGGCTGACCCATCCTCGCCTGCGGACGGGTGAGGAGGACGGGCCACATCGGGTCGGATGGGCGGATCGGGGATCCCTGCACGATAGAGTCTTGAACTTGCAGCTGCCATGTCTGTCTGACCTGGCGGTGCCTCGGCCAGCGGTCATCCCGGCTGGGGTCCTGAACGGCAAAACCCTTGGATCTGACCGTTTGCTCCGAAGAGTCGGCAGTGGAGAATAACTTCGTTTGACCTGTGTGCACCAGGTGAGTTTGTTTTGGGCCATGGCACTGTTTTGTTTGAGTTTGGTACGGTCTGAGGATTGTTTTTGAACAAGCGCTTGAATTTGTTTGAATTCTTCGTGAACATGGTGTTGCTTTGATCTGGCTTTGGTGAGGTCTGTGGACCGATTTTGGTAAAATATTTGAGAACATTCGCTTGGCATCATTAGTGAACGTGTTTTGTCTCAAGATGCCTTGTTTTAGTCGACTTTGGTGTGTGAGTTGTCGTTGTTGTTCTACTGATGCTCGATTGGAGGAAAGGCAGCCGGCTCCCCCGGAGGGTACCCCAAACTTTGACATGTACGTCAAGCACGGCCTTGGCCCAATTATGTTTAGTACATTATGGCACAAATATACGAGGGACAATGCCGACTTGCAGTGGCCGTTAACCGGTACCTTTGATGAACAAAAATTGAATTTCCTGCAGGATAAATTGTTTGCAAAATGGAGTAGAAAGTCGATGTTTGATTCTCTTCAGGTATGGCAGAAGGAAGCTAAGCAGAGGCGGATGAAGGCAGAAAAGGAGGCCCAAAGGGGGAGAATGCAGACAGTGACGCAGAAAGCAGTAGCGTATGATAGAGAGAAAATAGAAAAAGGTATGGAGTGTGCTGATAGAAAGTTTCGATTCCAATGTGACAAATCCTATGTTGCCCGAGAGGAAGGTGATACATTTGTGGAGGAACTGTTAGACACTCGACCTCCACCTCCATACACCCCGCAGAAAATATACCCTGCTATGCCACAGCCCTTGTTGCCTGCCTCATCTGCCCCTGCTGTTTCTGTTTCTTCTGTCATTGATTCAGTTGCTCTAATAGCTGCGCCTCCTGTCCATTCTGTGGCCTCACCATCCACGCCTGCGATAACTGCTAGTGTATCTGCTGTGCCTATTGTGTCCATGTCTTCTCTTTCTCCGGCCCTTACACCCACAACCCAGCCATTGACGACATTGGTGCCTACCCACTCGGTTACTAGTCCTTCCTTCTTCCCTCACTCCCCGGCAGCATTAGGTAGTGGAACGCCTGTTCGCGGGCTGGGGGATGGGAGCTGGGCGACAGCTAGTGAACGGTTGGGACAAATTTTAATATGATCTGATGTGGGGGAGGAAAAAAAGAAGGCGGTAACAGATCAGGCTGCGCAGTGGGCCCGTCATCCCATCTATAGCACTGAAGATGTGTGGAGTGTGATGAGAGATTATGAGCCGTTTGTGCAGCAGCATGCCCTTAAACACATGTCGGCTACACTGATTGGATTATGGGAACAGTGCTTCAATGCTATAGCGCCCCAGATTATTTATGATATCAGAGATAATGTATATGTAGCTGACATGGCACCTGAGGAGGTTTTTGGAAATGTCACAACATTGGTAGCTTACCGTGGTAGGTTGTTCGAGAAGAGCCCGACCACGGTATCCCAGTTTCCAATGAGGGAAGTCCACCCCATATATCACCCTGAGTTGCCAGAGCTTCGGTATCAGCATGATGCTGTCATTAGACCAAAGGTAGAGGCCCGCTTTCAAGAACAGTGGGTCTATACCCCATGGAAGAGGAGTGAAGTGTTATCCCTTAAGACTCAGTTACCTGACCCTAGGAAAAATCCTACTGCATATTATAAGGAATTGACCGAAGCCGCTTCGTCGACAGTAATGACCCTTGCCGATATCGAGATGTTTTTTGGATTACTGGTGCCCGTCGACATTTGGAGACAGGTGCACACGCAGGATCACGCTGTAGAATTGGGTGGTACATGGGACCAAATTAGAGCATGGGACAAGGAAAGGAAGCCTGGAGAGAAGCCAAAGGCCGAGATACTAGCTTTAACCGGCCGAATCATCACGTATATGCACTCCCTTATTCCTCCGAGAAGGGTAGATTGGGATAAGTTAGCGGCATGCCGTCAGAAGAAAGATGAGAGCGTGTCCGATTTTTTCACGCGGTTTGAGGGTGTGTTTTGGGATTTCAGTGGACAGGATTTGCCGTAGAAGGGGGTGTTCGATTGATTGTCAATAGATTTGTTACGAACCTGCTCCCAGAGATCACGAGTCGGTTGCAGGCTTCGGAGAGCAGTTGGACGACATCCTCCCCTTCAGTGATTTTGAGTATGGCACAGTATTACGAGCAGAGGGAAAATGAGGAGAAGGAGAAGGTGGAGAAGAAGCATAAGGAGTTAAAAACGAAGGTGCTGTTACAGCAGGCGTCTAGGGGAAATGGAAGGGGACGTGGTGCTGGTCCGGCCCGGCAGCTTCCCCGTACTAGCAGGAATGCTGCGCCTGTAGGGCCGAATCAGTGTGCGTATTGCAAAGAGGAGGGGCACTGGTGTAGCGAGTGTCTGGTGTTATTGCAGAAAGTTGCGGCCCCTCGAGGACAGGGTTCTCGTGGACGGGGTGGTGGAGTAGGTGATTGGGACAAAGCTCGGGAGGATAAGCCATCGCAGGGTCACTCTGATCAGAACTATTTTGATGACCCTCAAGGAAGACGGTACTATCACGATGATTATGATATAGACGAGGTAACAGGGATGTCTCACAGCTAGGACAGCCAGGGACAGGGTGAGGGACCTGTTCAGATACCTGTAGATCATTGCGGTCCTTATGTCACCGCAGATTTGCAAGGCTCAGTTAAGAAATTCTTAGTAGACACAGGTGCAATGAATAGCTCTGTTTCTCGTTCGCTGGTCCCTGGGGCAGCTCTGTCTGGCCAAAATAATCTTTTGGTAGGCTTTTCAGGTGTACCGGTTCTGAGCCCCATTTCCAAGCCACTTACTTTGACTATTGGCCCCTTTACTGTGGATTCGCCCTTTCTATTGACATCCAATTGTGGAGAAAATTTAATGGGCTTGGATTTGTTAAAAAGGCTGCATGCAACCATTTTTTGTTCTCCGGACGGTGTCTATATGACAATGGGACCAAATGTAGCGAGTTCCAAGCAGTGTTTGTCCAAAGATGCGCCCCTTCCTGCTGAGTTTAATGATGTGCCATCCACTTTGTGGGCGAGGGGTGATACGGATGTAGGACTCTTACAAATTTCCCCAGTTTCCATCAAGGTTAAAGACAACGCTATTTTGCCTCGTATTCCCCAGTACAAAATACCACAAGCGGGGAGCGAGCTTTATTACGCATTATACAGGATCTGATCGAGTCCGGGGTAGTTGAGGAGACAGCATCGAATGTGTGTAACAGCCCTATTCTTCCTATCTTAAAGAAGACGTCCCCCGACTCCTCCCCTGATGACAATACAGATGTTTATCGTTTTTGATTGATTTGCGGGCAGTTAACAAAATAGTGGTTCCTCAATTCCCGGTGGTCCCTGACATTACTGCCCTTCTAACAATGATTCCTTCTTCTGCCCAGTTCTTTTCTGTCATTGATTTGAAAAATGCGTTCTTCAGTATCCCAATTCATCCTGATAGCTGTCACCTATTTGGTTTTACACTAGCTGGCAGAAGCTTTAGATTCTGTCGCGCTCCTGAGGGCTATACTGAGAGTCCTAGTATATATAGCCAAGCCTTGAAAGCCCAATTGGACTCCCTCACACTTTCCTGAGGTAATGTATTGCTTCAGTATGTGGATGACCTACTAATAGCTTCTGACACCGGACAGGGATGCAAAGACAGTACGATTAGGTTGTTGCTACATTTGGCTCACCATGGACATAAAGTGTCCCTTTCTAAATTTCACTATTGTCGACAGGAGGTCACCTATTTAGGCCACCTACTGTCGAAGGAGGGTAGGAGATTGACCCCTGGGCGCATTAGCGCCATTGTAAAAATGCCCATCCCTAAAACTCAAAGAGATGTACGTGCCTTCATTGGCATCACTTCCTACTGTCGCCATTGAATCCCTAACTATTCATTACTAACAAAGTGTTTATTAGCACTAACCACTAAAGACGTGCATGAACCCCTGCTGGGGACGCATGAATGCCAGCAGCTTTCGAGCAACTAAAAATTGCGCTTTGCTCTGCTCCTGTGCTAGGCACCCCTGACTATGCAAAGCCGTTCATGTTGTATGTACAAGAGACGGCTGGTTGTGCGCTTTCTGTCTTAACACAGGCCTTTGGAGGTAAGCAACGGCCGTGTGCCTATTTTTCCGCTTTGCTTGACCCCGTCGCCAGAGCCTCCCGAGCTGTCTAAGAGCGGTCGCGGCTGCGGCCATCTCTATAAGGCAATCGGCTGGGCTCGTACTTGATACTGACCTCACAGTCATGGTGCCCCATGCTGTGGACACTCTTTTGAATAAGACCAAGACACAGCACCTTACCAGTGCACGTCTGACCTGTTACGAGCTAACTCTTTTCGCCCCGCATATTACGATAAAAAGATGTGCCACTCTGAACCCTGCCACGTTACTACCCCTCCCTTCAGAGAGTGAGGAAATAGACCTACATGATTGTCTGTTTCGTACGGAGGAGGAGACGAAGGGACAGGTAGACTTGACTGATGTTCCCTTATCTGATCCCCAAGGGGAACTATATGTCGATGGCTCTTGTTTCAAATTACCAGATGGCACCACCACCGCGGCATATGCACTCACAACATTGCACACGGTAGTTGAGACATCACAAGTCCCTTTTCAGTCCGCCCAGACAGCTGAGTTAGTCACCCTCATTAGAGCCTGTAAGCTAAGCGAGGGACTGGCCGTCAATATCTACACTGACAGCCAGTATGCCTTCGGGTCGCTCATAATTTTGGGCGGCTCTGGGCAGAGAGAGGGTTCCTTACGTCCCATGGGTCACGCTTTCAGAACGGGCCCCTTATACATAGGCTTTTGTCTGCCCTGACACTCCCTAGGAAATTGGCTATAGTGAAGTGCATTGCCCACAAGGCAATCACTGATGATGTGGGGAGGGGAAATGCATTTGCAGAAAAGATAGCCAAGGAGACAGCCCGAACGAAGATGAAAAAAATGTTTGTAGCGGGTCCTCCTAGGTGGGTACCCGAGGCCACCATGTTTGAGGACACTCTGGACAATGTCAAAGAGATCCAGAGCGAGGCAACGATTGAGGAGTTAGCGGTATGGCCGGAGAGTACGGCACGTTTGGATGAAGATGGGTGCTGAACAGATAAGTCTGAGAAGCAGAGATGGATGTTACCGGATGCATACGTCCTCTCTGTGGTCACTATGGAGCACGGGCCAGCTCACATTAGTGCGAAGGGGATATGTAAGGTGTTGGATCCTATATGGCAGAATGATCACATACCTAAAGTTGCTGCTCACCTGGTGAAGTACTGTATGGTATGCATGATGTATAATCCTAGAAAAAGCACCCCTACACCTCCTGGTAACTTTGCACCGCCTTCCTTCCCTTTCGAGGTTCTCCAGATGGATTTCATCAAAATGAAACGAGTCAACATTCTGAAATATGTGTTAGTAGTCGTTTGTGCATTCAGTAAATGGATTGAAGCTTACCCCACTAAAGAGAACACAGCCATGGTGACGGCGAAGGCACTCTTAAATGAGTTCTTCCCGCGTTTTGGTTTGCCCTGCTTGATTTGGAGTGACAATGGAAGTCACTTCAACTAAAAGCTTATCCAGTTGGTGTGCAATGGTTTGCACATTAAGCAGAAATTCCATGCAGCAAACCATCCCCAATCGGCAGGTTTGGTTGAGAAGTACAATGGTACTCTCAAACTGAAGCTGGCAAAGATCAAAGAGAGCACAGAATTGCAATGGCCAGATGCTTTACCATAAGCTCTGTTGTCTATAAGAGCTACGGCTCACTCTAGAACAGGATTGTTACTGTACGAGGTCGTGTTTGGCCGCCCGGCAAATGTCTGAGGCTTCCCGCGACCTCGTCGCTTCTTCGAAATAGAATACCCTTTACTTGTGGACTATCTGTATGAATCAACTAAAAACTTGCGTTCTATTCACCAACAGATTCATGAAGCTCTACCGCAAATTCCCGAGGGGCCAGGCCATGACATCTGACCCGGTGATTTTATCCTGGGGAGGAACTAGCAGAGCAAAGGCAGTTTGGAACCGCGCTGGAAGGGGCCTCTCCAAGTCCTCCTCACCACCCGGACGGCAGTGAAGGTAGACGGCTGGAAGAATTGGATCCATTCTACCCACTGCAGGAGGGTGCCACTACCGTTGCCCTACGACCAGTGGACCCTCGATGGGATCGGCGACTCTGAAACGGAGCAGGTGCCGCGTTTCGATCCCTTCTCAGATGCACGACTGACGGGGGCACCCCCGAAGAGGAAAGCAGCGCAGTGTTGAATGAGGCGGTGCCACCTGCAACTAAGGCCATCCAGGAGCCCCAGCTTTTTGGCCCATCTGTGTTTGAGCCCCTGCCCACTGAGCCCCAGCCTGCTGCCTCATCTGTGTTTATGCCCCTGCCCATTGGTCCCTCTGAGTCTGAACCCCTTTTTGCTGACCCCTCTGTGCCTGGAGTAGTTAGGGTACAATTTGTGCCCCCGACGGAAGAACAGTGCACCAAAGGAGAAGTCAGATTAGTAGGGATGGACTGCGAGGATAAAGAGTAGGGTGTACCTTGCCTATGGTACCAACGGTAATTTAGGGGAAGGGAGATTGGTGCATTGTTCAGACATTGGACAGGGTAAATTTGACCTGCTCCCCCGGGAAAAAAGGGGGGTACACTACCCTGGACGACGTGGGATTTCCTCAGAGAGGGCTGCGATCGCGCAGCTCCACCGAAAGTGCTCAACAGCACCAAGGTAGATGAACAATAGGAGTCTGCCAGCGAGGCTCTGACGGACTTTGGGAACATTGTCCCTTTCTTTGCTTTATCATCGTTGGCTCCATTGCATGTCCTTTCCTCTGATTCAAAAATGTACCCATTTGGTCGCCCCATTAGGGAGGAACAACAGCCCTTTGCAGCCCAGCGTTTCGAGCAGAATGGGCCTGGTTGGTCCAATTCGTCTGTTAAGAGTCTTCATAGTGATTATCTTGATCTTTTTGATAACAATGTGTGGAATAGCGTGGTTTCTTGAAGAAAAATATCCTGTGCATTCTTTGATTGGTACAACGCCCGTCCCCCCTGAGCACATGTTTGTTACTTTAGCCCCTCACAAGGGTGAGCACCGAAAAACATATGTAGATAATGTCTTTTTACAGATGCTCCACCAGGCGCATCACACCTCGAATGCTACTAATTGCTGGATTTGTGGCCTGCTTCCTTCTGTGACACATAGAAATTATGTATTGCTGTCCTTACCGTTTTCATATCTGGGAAGCTGCGAGGCCTGGTTCCAGCTGTTTACCATGGTGTATATCCATTTCCATACTGATGACATGAATATGATGTATGCCGATTACGATACTGTGTTAGAATATATTCGAGTACACCAAGGGTTCACTCCAGGAGAGGGAGGGGCCCCTGATACATTGTCTCCCACAGCCTGCATGAACATTTATGAGAGCGAAAAAAATTTAACATGGCTCCAAAATGAAATGTTGGACTTCCAAGGTTTTAATGTCACTGAATATTTTAGGTCCTTTCAGATGCGCAATATTACTCAGGATGAAGCAATGCTAGTGCCGGTAGTTAACACAACAGCTAGTTTTTGCGTTCAAGGCTTTGGAAATGTTCGAGTGGGACAGAGTAATTGCAACTATACCTATGTGTTGAGCACAACAAGTAGCCCACCTTTACTTCCACCCCATAATGTTTATTTCGTTTGTGGATCCCACGCTTATGTGTGGCTTCCTAGGGGGTGGTCTGGCATATGTTATGTCTCTTTCCTCCTTCCCCTGGTATATATAGCTCTGTCCAACTACCATAGGGATCACCAATTGCAGCGTAGGGGTGTTCACCTGTCTCGGATCAGAAGGGTTATCAATACAGAAGACATTGATCAAACAGATACTACTCTGCAGCAGTTCACTGATGCCATGAAGGGCATCGTTCCTTTTTGGGGCCCAATGTCCAATAGCCTTAATATTCGCCGCCTCACTAGGGTGGTGGAGGGGGTCATTAATACCACAGCTGGAATTCTAACAAACATCACAGCTGAGCTCCAAGCTACGAGACTTGTTGCTCTTCAAAACAGGATGGTGTTAGACGTCATCCTTGCTGACCGGGGTGGGGCCTGTCGCGTTATCGGAAGCAGCTGCTGTGTGTACATACCGGACCATGCTCCGAATGTATATGCTGCGATACAGAAGTTGCACAGGCTTACATCCGACATTCACCAAGAGAAAGGTACTTGGACCCTTTCTGGTTGGTTGTGGGGTTTAGTAGCATCCTGGGGTTGGAAGGACCTTATCTTTCTAGTAGTAATTGCTGGTGTTATTTTCACTTGTTCCTTATGCATCCATTGCCTTCCTGCTTGTTGTGCTTACTGTGTTGGGAAGTTAACACCTACACCAAAGGCCCCCGTGCATGATGTTAAGTCTTCGACTATGATGATGTAAGCTGTCCATGATTTAATGGCCATCGACAAAGGCATTTTTGAGCACTGATAAATGTGTGAATACAAAGAGTACCAGTAGTCTTTTGACGAGATAGCTTATTACTATCCTATGCATTAGACACAATTGTTAGCAAATGCTAAAAGGAGGGTCTGTTGGACTGAAAATATGTCTAGCTGACTCCTAAGTAAGTAAGTATAATGCTTGTGGAGCGCACGAATGCCGAGGCGTCTTGGCACTGAGGGAGGACACTGTCATGACTCGCTCCCTGCATTCTCGTGTCCACCACCAGGGGGCCGAATTGTGGGGCTTTCCAGTGTTCTAATATGCTCCCAGACACTACCCTGCATGCATATCCTGACTTCCAGGCATTTGGACATCATTTAGGAATGGACATCCGTTCCCAATCCATGCCGGGTTTTGTGGAAGCCAGTCTGCTCATGCTGGAAACTCCATTACCTATAATCCCCTGCTCACTGCTTTGTCTCCACCCCTGCAGGCCAAGGATGGGTGGAGGAATTCAGTTCACCTGTGGCTGGCTGCTGCTAGCCTGCTCACACCTGATGCATGTGATTACTGTGAGCTCTTTTAAGCCCCAGCTCCCTTCAGCCCAGGGTTGGTCATTGTAGCTGTATACCAGTGAGGCCGATCCTTGTTTCCAGTGTTTCCTGAGCTTTTGATACCCTTGTTTCCAGTGTTTCCTGAGCTTTTGCTATTCCTTGATTCCTGAGCTATAGTTAATCCTTGTTCCTTGATTCCTGAGCTGTAGCTATTTCTTGTGCCTGAATTAGCACTGCCTGCAGTGCTACCTTGTTTCCTGAGTTCCTGAGCTATAGCTATTCCTTGTGCCTGAATTAGCACCTCCTGCAGTGCTACCTTGTTTCCTGCATTCCTGAGCTATAGTTATTCTTTATTCCTGTTCCTGGGCTTCAGCTATCCCTTGTTCCTGATTTGCACTGCTTGCAGTGCTCTCTTGACTCCTTGTTTCCTGAGCTGTAGCCATTTCCTGTTTCCTTGAACCAGTACTGCCTGCAGTGCTACCTTGACTCCTGAGCCTTACCATTCCTTGTTCCTGAACTGCAGCAGTTTCCCTTGTTCCTGAACTAGCACTGCCTGCAGTGCTACCTTGACTCCTGAGCCTTAGCATTCCTTGTTCCTGACCTGCAGCAGTTTCCCTTCTCCTGACCTAGCACTGCCTGCAGTGCTACCTTGACTCCTGAGCCTTAGCATTCCTTGTTCCTGACCTGCAGCAGTTTCCCTTCTCCTGTACTAGCACTACCTGCAGTGCTACTTTGACTCCTGAGCTTTTGCTCAATTCTTGTTCCTGCCCCAGCACTGCCTTCTATGCTACTTTGTTTTCTTGATTCCTGAACCTGCACTATTCTAGTATACCCTTGTAGCCTCCCCTTCTGTATATTCTTTTCCAGTCCCTGCCTTTTTTCCCATTTCCTTGGTTCCAGTTCTAGTTTGCTGTCTTTCTATTCTGCTGTCTTGCTTCTGTTACCTTGTATGTTTGTTACCTGCTTTCTGCCAAGTGTGCCCTGTAATTTCCTTCCTTTCCTGTTAAGCACTCCTCCTTGCTAGCTCCTTGTCTAGTGTGCTTGTGTTTAGTTCTACCACTTTGCTGTTACTGCCTTGTGTGTTCCTGTTTGATCGCCAGGATCCGTGGGCACAGCTGACTACCTAGGTGGTGTTTCTTGTTCACTGCGAGTATTGTCTTTGAGTTACTGTTATAACATCACCATAGGTATAAGCTCCACAGACCCTGCCTTTGCATACATATCCTATATGTGGGTATTTTCAGTCAGTATCTGTAACAGCAATTGTGAGTGAGGAACTTACTGAGCTTCAGTCTTACCGTGTGGAGCTCCCGAGTGCTTTACCCCACATTCCCTTTATTGTTAATGTTGTATTATATATATGTCTTGCACGTCCGTCCTGGGTGTAGTTAGTCTGAATGCTAAATTGCCTTGTGAGTGCCCTTCCTTTCTGAGTCTTATCCATCTTCTTTCTTTGTACAGGCTTCCCCTTTGGATCCCTTTTCTCCTCTGACTTCCTGTGTGATCCTGGGCAGCGCTGTACTCCTCTCTCTGTGTACATTTTCTACCCTGTTCCCAGTCCTTGCCCAAGTCCCTGACTGTGTTCCCGACATAGTCCCGGACAGTCCCTGACAGACACCGGTTTAGCACAGGAGAGGTACCATTACTTCTGCCTAGTAAATAGCCACGTCTTCAGCAACCTCCTGAATCGTGGTCTGGACGGTTGGAGTCTGATATCGTCAGGTAACTCATTCCATAGTTTGGATGCACGGTATGTCAGGCTCCTACCACCCCATCTAGCTCTATGTATTCTGAACTAGACCTTTGTTGGCCGATCTAAGATTGCGCCGAGGAGTGTACTGTTGAAATAGTTTCTGTAAATCCGCAGCTCCTCCCACAAACTGAGTTTTATGTACCAAGCACAAAGCCTTAAACTCAATTCGCTGTTGCACCTGCAGCCAGTGAAGAGTTTTAATGCTGCCAGATATATGGTGGAACTTAGGAATATTCAACAGCATTCTAGCTGCAGCATTTTGAATAGACTGCAGTTTGGACAGTTGGCGCTTGTTTATGCCCATAAAAAGGGCATTACAATAGTCAATCCTTGAAAGGATCAAAGCAACAACAACTGATATCCGTAATTCCAGGGGGATAAAAGGGAAAAGTTTTTGTAGGACTTTCAACTGGAAGAAGCAGGCTGATGTAAGCTGGTTAATTTGGCCTAGGAAACTCAGTTGATCGTCCAACAAGATTCCCAAGTTCCTGACCTTTCCTGCGGGTACAAGGCAGTTTCCTGCCTCTGCCGGCCACCATTCCTGGTTCCAGAGCGGTGAACTGGGGTGGTGGAGTGAGCTAAAGAATGATGATGGATTAAACCCAGATCAGTTGACTGGGGGTGAGTGTTTGATTAGCTCAAGCGCTCCGTCCATCATCCCCTTTGGTATCGCTTTGTTCGCCTAAGTTGGCAGGGTATGCCCAGACGTGGGTCCCTTGCTCACTTTGCCACTGGATTCAAGCTAGCCTGGCTGATGACGGCTGAATAGCCAGAAACCGGTCCCAGGATGCTTGTTTCCGGTCCAGGGAAGACATGGCTTGGCAGTTCGGGCTGGACTGTTCCCATGAGGCACAGGGTCAGACTGATTTGCATATGGCCATGTCTGAACTGGGGTGGTGGAGTGAGCTAAAGAATGATGATGGATTAAACCCAGATTAGTTGACTGGGGGTGAGTGTTTGATTAGCTCAAGCGCTCCGTCCATCATCCCCTTTGGTATCGCTTTGTTCGCCCTTAGTTGGCGGGGTATGCCCAGACGTGGGTCCCTTGCTCACTTTGCCACTGGATTCAAGCTAGCCTGGCTGATGACGGCTGAATAGCCAGAAACCGGTCCCAGGATGCTTGTTTCCGGTCCAGGGAAGACATGGCTTGGCAGTTCGGGCTGGACTGTTCCCATGAGGCACAGGGTCAGACTGATTTGCATATGGCCATGTCTGAACTGGGGTGGTGGAGTGAGCTAAAGAATGATGATGGATTAAACCCAGATCAGTTGACTGGGGGTGAGTGTTTGATTAGCTCAAGCGCTCCGTCCATCATCCCCTTTGGTATCCCTACCACGCCATCTAGCTCTATGTATTCTGGACTAGACCTTTGTTGGCCGATCTAAGATTGCGCCGAGGAGTGTACTGGTGAAATAGTTTCTGTAAATCCGCAGCTCCTCCCACAAACTGAGTTTTATGTACCAAGCACAAAGCCTTAAACTCAATTCGCTGTTGCACCTGCAGCCAGTGAAGAGTTTTAATGCTGCCAGATATATGATGGAACTTAGGAATATTCAACAGCATTCTAGCTGCAGCATTTTGAATAGACTGCAGTTTGGACAGTTGGCGCTTGTTTATGCACATAAAAAGGGCATTACAATAGTCAATCCTTGAAAGGATCAAAGCAACAACAACTGATATCCGTAATTCCAGGGTGATAAAAGGGAAAGGTTTTTGTAGGACTTTCAACTGGAAGAAGCAGGCTGGTGTAAGCTGGTTAATTTGGCCTAGGAAACTCAGTTGATCGTCCAACAAGATTCCCAAGATCCTGACCTTTCCTGCGGGTACAAGGCAGTTTCCTGCCTCTGCCGGCCACCATTCCTGGTTCCAGAGCGGTGCACCAGACCCAAACTCCATCACTTCAGTCTTTCCCGTATTTAGCTTGAGATAGTTCTGGTGCATCCAGTCCGTGATATGTTATTAGACAGCCATGGAATTTTCCCGCAATGGTGTCTGCATTTGAAGAGATGGAAATGACCAGTTGGGTGTCATCAGCATATGACACTAGCGAGAAGCCATGTCCTCTGGGTAGTTCAGCCAGAGGTGTCACATACATGTTGAAGAGTGTTGGGGACAGTGCTGACCCCTGGGGAAGTCCACAGGGGAGGGAGAACTTCTCTGATTGATGGTTGCCCCAACATACCCTTTGTTCCCTATCCACGAGGAATGAGGCCAGAAGACTTAGAGCCATCTCATTAACACCTATTGCCTTCAGCCTTTGAGTCAATACCTGATGGTTCACTCCTTCTAGCATTGTGCGAGTTAAGTTAGCATTTGCGGCACCATTTTGTATTCAGCCGCCATTTTGTGTCATGATCGAAATGAAGCTTCTGTCTCGTACTTGTCTGCCTCAGCAGAAAAGCAGCCTCGATTGTATCTTTTTATTATTCAAGGTTGAGCTTTGTTGCACTAATGAATAGCTCGTTCTGTGTTTGCATGCCTTTCCTTGTATGTAGCCCTGCTCCCACTCTCAGAGAGACGGGCACGGGCTGAGTAACCTTGAAGCTAAGATAGTGTGTACCCGGTCTCAGGATGGTAGCTCATCCTTCTGTACCTCCTTTGCTCATCTGTGCCCAGGCTGGAAAATTCCAGTCTGGGCGTGTCTTAGAGGTGTTGAAAATGTATTAACTTTACCCTGTGGACGGGAGTCGGTCCCTCAGCAGCTATCCTAGGAGGCTGGTCAGACTGGACTCCGCCCGAACGAATACTAATAAAATAACTTTGGTTTGTATTCTCTACTGTCTGACCGACTCTTCATTTGTGTGGAAGGCTGAGAGGTAGTCATGGGTGACCAGGGTGGCCCTAATCGGGTCACTTCCTTCAGTTGGCGCCCGAACAGGGACTCCATCGGGCTGACCCATCCTCGCCCGCGGACGGGTGAGGAGGATGGGGCCACGTCGGGTCGGATCGGGGATCCCTGCACGATAGAGTCTTGAACTCGCAGCTGCCCCGTCTGTCTGACCCGGCGGTGCCTCGGCCAGCGGTCATCCCGGCTGGGGTCCTGAACGGCAAAACCCTTGGATCTGACCGTTTGCTCCCAAGAGTCGGCAGTGGAGAATAACTTCGTTTGACCTGTGTGCACCAGGTGAGTTTGTTTTGGGCCATGGCACTGTTTTGTTTGAGTTTGGTACGGTCTGAGGATTGTTTTTGAACAAGTGCTTGAATTTTTTTGAATTCTTCGTGAACATGGTGTTGCTTTGATCTGGCTTTGGTGAGGTCTGTGGACCGATTTTGGTAAAATATTTGAGAACATTCGCTTGGCATCGTTAGTGAACGTGTTTTGTCTTAAGATGCCTTTTTTTAGTCGACTTTGGTATGTGAGTTGTCATTGTTGTTCTACTGATGCTCGATTGGAGGAAAGGCAGCCGGCTCCCCCGCAGGGTACCCCAAACTTTGACATGTACGTCAAGCACGGCCTTGGCCCAATTATGTTTAGTACATTATGGCACAAATATACGAGGGACAAGGCTAAGTTGCAGTGGCCGTTAACAGGTACCTTTGATGAACAAAAATTGAATTTCCTGCAGGATAAATTGTTTGCAAAACGGAGTAGACAGTCGATGTTTGATTCTCTTCAGGTATGGCAGAAGGAAGCTAAGCAGAGGCGGATGAAGGCAGAAAAGGAGGCCCGAAGGGGGAGAATGCAGACAGTGACGCAGAAAGCAGTAGCGTATGATAGAGAGAAAATAGAAAAAGGTATGGAGTGTGCTGATAGAAAGTTTTGATTCCAATGTGACAAATCCTATGTTGCCCGAGAGGAAGGTGATACATTTGTGGAGGAACTGTTAGACACTCGACCTCCACCTCCATACACCCCGCAGAAAATATACCCTGCTGTGCCACAGCCCTAGTTGCCTGCCTCTTCTGCCCCTGCTGTTTCTGTTTCTTCTGTCATTGATTCAGTTGCTCTAATAGCTGCGCCTCCTGTCCATTCTGTGGCCTCGCCATCCGCGCCTGGGATAACTGCTAGTGTATCTGCTGTGCCTTTTGTGTCCATGTCTTCTCTTTCTCCGGCCCTTACACCCACAACCCAGCCATTGGCGACATTGGTGCCTACCCACTCGGTTACTACTCCTTCCCTCTTCCCTCACTCCAAGGCAGCATTAGGGAGTGGAACGCCTGTTCGAGGGCTGGGGGATGGGAGCTGGGCGACAGCTAGAGAACGGTTGGGACGAATTTTAATATGATCTGATGTGGGGGAGGAAGAAGGCGGTAACAAATCAGGCTGCGCAGTGGGCCCGTCATCCCATCTATAGCACTGAAGATGTGTGGAGTGTGATGAGAGATTATGAGCCGTTTGTGCAGCAGCATGCCCTTAAACACATGTTGGCTACACTGATTGGATTGTGGGAACAGTGCTTCAATGCTATAGTGCCCCAGATTATTTATGATATCAGAGATAATGTATATGTAGCTGGCATGGCACCTGAGGAGGTTTTTGGAAATGTCGCAACATTGGTAGCTTACCGTGGTAGGTTGTTCGAGAAGAGCCCGACCACGGTATCCCAGTTTCCAATGAGGGAAGTCCACCCCATATATCACCCTGAGTTGCCAGAGCTTCGGTATCAGCATGATGCTGTCATTAGACCAAAGGTAGAGGCCCGCTTTCAAGAACAGTGGGTCTATACCCCATGGAAGAGGAGTGAAGTGTTATCCCTTAAGACTCAGTTACCTGACCCTAGGAAAAATCCTACTGCATATTATAAGGAATTGACCGAAGCCGCTTCGTCGACAGTAATGACCCTTGCCGATATCGAGATGTTTGTTGGGTTACTGGTCCCGTCGACATTTGGAGACAGGTGCACACGCAGGATCACGCTGTAGAATTGGGTGGTACATGGGACCAAATTAGAGCATGGGACAAGGAAAGGAAGCCTGGAGAGAAACCAAAGGCCGAGATACTAGCTTTACCTGGCCGAATCATCACGTATATGCACTCCCTTATTCCTCCGAGAAGGGTAGATTGGGATAAGTTAGCGGCATGCCGTCAGAAGAAAAATGAGAGCGTGTCCGATTTTTTCACGCGGTTTGAGGGTGTGTTTTTGGATTTCAGTGGACAGGATTTGTCCGTAGAAGGGGGTGTTCGATTGATTGTCAATAGATTTGTTACGAACCTGCTCCCAGAGATCACGAGTCGGTTGCAGGCTTCGGAGAGCAGTTGGACGACATCCTCCCCTTCAGTGATTTTGAGTATGGCACAGTATTACGAGCACAGGGAAAATGAGGAGAAGGAGAAGGTGGAGAAGAAGCATAAGGAGTTAAAAACAAAGGTGCTGTTACAGCAGGCGTCTAGGGGAAATGGAAGGGGACGTGGTGCTGGTCCGGCCCGGCAGCTTCCCCGTACTAGCAGGAATGCTGCGCCTGTAGGGCCAAATCAGTGTGCGGATTGCAAAGAGGAGGGGCACTGGCATTGCGAGTGTCTGGTGTTATTGCAGAAAGTTGGCCCCCCTCGAGGTGGACGGGGTCGTGGAGTAGGTGATTGAGACAAAGCTCGGGAGGATAAGCCATCGCAGGGTCACTCTGATCAGAACTATTTTGATGACCCTCAAGGAAGACGGTACTATCACGATGATTATGATATAGACGAGGTGACAGGGATGTCTCACAGCTAGGACAGCCAGGGACAGGGTGAGGGACCAGTTCAGATACCTGTAGATCAGTGCGGTCCTTATGTCACCACAGATTTGCAAGGCTCAACTAAGAAATTCTTAGTAGACACAGGTGCAATGAATAGCTCTGTTTCTCATTCGCTGGTCCCTGGGGCAGCTCTGTCTGGCCAAAATAATGTTTCGGTAGGCTTTTCAGGTGTACCGGTTCTGAGCCCCATTTCCAAGCCACTTACTTTGACTATTGGCCCTTTTACTGTGGATTCGCCCTTTCTATTGACATCCAATTGTGGAGAAAATTTAATGGGCTTGGATTTGTTAAAAAGGCTGCATGCAACCATTTTTTGTTCTCCGGACGGTGTCTATATGACAATGGGCCCAATGTAGCGAGTTCCAAGCAGTGTTTGTCCAAAGATGCGCCCCTTCCTGTTGAGTTTAAAGATGTGCCATCCACTTTGTGGGCGAGGGGTGATACGGATGTAGGACTCTTACAAATTTCCCCAGTTTCCATCAAGGTTAAAGACAACGTTCTTTTGCCTCGTATTCCCCAGTACAAAATACCACCAGCGGGAGCGAGCTTTATTACGCATTATACAGGATCTGATCGAGTCCGGGGTCGTTGAGGAGACAGCATTGAATGTGTGTAACAGCCCTATTCTTCCTATCTTAAAGAAGACTTCCCCCGACTCCTCCCCTGATGACAATACAGATGTTTATCGTTTTGTGATTGATTTGCGGGCAGTTAACAAAATAGTGGTTCCTCAATTCCCGGTGGTCCCTGACATTATTGTCCTTCTAACAATGATTCCTTCTTCTGCCCAGTTCTTTTCTGTCATTGATTTGAAAAATGCGTTCTTCAGTATCCCAATTCATCCTGATAGCTGTCACCTATTTGGTTTTACACTAGCTGGCAGAAGCTTTAGATTCTGTCGCGCTCCTGAGGGCTATACTGAGAGTCCTAGTATATATAGCCAAGCCTTGAAAGCCCAATTGGACTCCCTCACACTTTCCTGAGGTAATGTATTGCTTCAGTATGTGGATGACCTACTAATAGCTTCTGACACCGGACAGGGATGCAAAGACAGTACGGTTAAGTTGTTGCTACATTTGTCTCACCATGGACATAAAGTGTCCCTTTCTAAATTTCCAATATTGTCGACAGGAGGTCACCTATTTAGGTCACCTACTGTCGAAGGAGGGTAGGAGATTGACCCCTGGGCGCATTAGCGCCTTTGTAAAAATGCCCATCCCTAAAACTAAAAGGGATGTACGCGCCTTCATTGGCATCACTTCCTACTGTCGCCATTGGATCCCTAACTATTTATTACTAACAAAGTGTTTATTAGCACTAACCACTAAAGACGTGCATGAACCCCTGCTGTGGACGCATGAATGCCAGCAGTCTTTTGAGCAACTAAAAATTGCGCTTTGCTCTGCTTCTGTGCTAGGCACCCCTGACTATGCGAAGCCGTTCGTGTTGTATATACACGAGACGGCTGGTTGTGCGCTTTCTGTCTTAACACAGGCCTTTGGAGGTAAGCAACGGCCGTGTGCCTATTTTTCCGCTTTGCTTGACCCCGTCGCCAGAGCCCTCCCGAGCTGTCTAAGAGCGGTCACGGCTAAGGCCATCTCTATAAGGCAATTGGCTGGGCTCGTACTTGATACTCACCTCACAGTCATGGTGCCCCATGCTGTGGACACTCTTTTGAATAAGACCAAGACACAGCACCTTACCAGTGCACGTCTGACCGGTTACGAGCTTACTCTTTTCGCCCCGCATATTACGATGAAAAGATGTGCCACTCTGAACCCTGCCACGTTACTACCCCTCCCTTCAGAGAGTGAGGAAATAGACCTACATGATTGTCTGTTTCGGACGGAGGAGGAGACGAAGGGACAGGTAGACTTGACTGATGTTCCCTTATCTGACCTTCGAGGGGAACTATATGTCAATGGCTCTTGTTTCAAATTACCAGATGGCACCACCACCGCGGCATATGCACTCACAACATTGCACACAGTAGTTGAGACATCACAAGTCCCTTTTCAGTCCGCCCAGACAGCTGAGTTAGTCGCCCTCATTAGAGCCTGTAAGCTAAGCGAGGGACTGGCCATCAATATCTACACTGACAGCCAGTATGCCTTCGGGTCGCTCATAATTTTGGGGGGCTCTGGGCAGAGAGAGGGTTCCTTACATCCCATGGGTCACGCTTTCAGAACGGGCCCCTTATACATAGGCTTTTGTCTGCCCTGACACTCCCTAGGAAATTGGCTATAGTGAAGTGCAGTGCCCACAAGGCAATCACTGATGATGTGGGGAGGGGAAATGCATTTTCAGATCAGATAGCCAAGGAGACAGCCCGAACGAAGATGAAAAAAATGTAGCGGGTCCTGCTAGGTGGGTACCCAAGGCCACCATGTTTGAGGACACTCTGGACAATGTCAAAGAGATCCAGAGCGAGGCAACGATTGAGGAGTTAGCAGTATGGCAGGAGAGTACGGTACGTTTGGATGAAGATGGGTGCTGGACGGATAAGTCAGAGAAGCAGAGATGGATGTTACCGGATGCATACGTCCTCTCTGTGGTCACTATGGAGCACGGGCCAGCTCACATTAGTGCGAAGGGGATATGTAAGGTGTTGGATCCTGTATGGCAGAATGATCACATACCTAAAGTTGCTGCTCACCTGGTGAAGTACTGTATGGTATGCATGATGTATAATCCTAGAAAAAGCACCCTTACACCTCCTGGTAACTTTGCACCGCCTTCCTTCCCTTTCGAGGTTCTCCAGATGGATTTCATCAAAATGAAACCAGTCAACAATCTGAAATATGTGTTAGTAGTCGTTTGTGCATTCAGTAAATGGATTGAAGCTTACCCCACTAAAGAGAACACAGCCATGGCGATGGCGAAGGCACTCTTAAATGAGTTCTTCCCGCGTTTTGGTTTGCCCCGCTTGATTTGGAGTGACAATGGAAGTCACTTCAACTAAAAGCTTATCCAGTTGGTGTGCAATGGTTTGCACATTAAGCAGAAATTCCATGCAGCAAACCATCCCCAATCGGCAGGTTTGGTTGAGAAGTACAATGGTACTCTCAAACTGAAGCTGGCAAAGATCAAAGAGAGCACAGAATTGCAATGGCCAGATGCTTTACCATTAGCTCTGTTGTCTATAAGAGCTACGGCTCACTCTAGAACAGGATTGTCACCGTACAAGGTAGTGTTTGGCCGCCCGGCAAATGTCTGGGGCTTCCCGCGACCTCGTCGCTTCTTCGAAATAGAATACCCTTTACTTGTGGACTATCTGTATGAATCGACTAAAAACTTGCGTTTTATTCACCAACAGATTCATGAAGCTCTACTGCCAACTCCCGAGGGGCCAGGCCATGACATCTGACCCAGTGATTTTATCCTGGGGAGGAACTATCAGAGGAAAGGCAGTTTGGAGCCGCGCTGGAAGGGGCCTCTCCAAGTCCTCCTCGCCACCCGGACGGCAGTGAAGGTAGACGGCCGGAAGAATTGGATCCATTCTACCCACTGCAGGAGGGTGCCACTACCGTTGCCCTACGACCAGTGGACCCTCGATGGGATCGGTGACTCTGAAACGGAGCAGGTGCCGCGTTTCGATCCCTTCTCAGATGCACGACTGACGGGGGCACCCCCGGGGAGGAAAGCAGCGCAGTGTTGAATGAGGCGGTGCCACCTGCAACTAAGGCCATCCAGGAGCCCCAGCATGTTGGCACATCTGTGTTTGAGCCCCTGCCCACTGAGCCCCAGCCTGCTGCCTCATCTGTGTTTACGCCCCTGCCCATTGGTCCCTCTGAGTCTGAACCCCTTTTTGCTGACCCCTCTGTGCCTGGAGTAGTTAGGGTACAATTTGTGCCCCCGACGGAAGAACAGTGCACCAAAGGAGAAGTCAGATTAGTAGGGATGGACTGCGAGGATAAAGAGTAGGGTGTACCTTGCCTGTGGTACCAATGGTAGTTTATGGAAAGGGAGATTGGTGCATTGTTCAGACATTGGACAGGGTGAATTCGACCTGCTCCCCAAGGTAAAAAGGGGGGTACAGTACCCTGGACGACGTGGGATTTCCTCAGAGAGGGCTGCGATCGCGCAGCTCCACCGAAAGTGCTCAACAGCACCACAGTAGATGAACAATAGGAGTCTGCCAGCGAGGCTCTGACAGACTTTGGGAACATTGTCCCTTTCTTTGCTTTATCATCGTTGGCTCCATTGCATGTCCTTTCCTCTGATTCAAAAATGTACCCATTTGGTCGCCCCATTAGGGAGGAAGAACAGCCCTATACAGCCCCGCGGTTCGAGCAGAATGGGCCTGGTTGGTCCAATTGGTCTGTTAAGAGTCTTCATAGTGATTATCTTGATCTTTTTGATAACAATGTTTGGAATAGCGTGGTTTCTTGAAGAAAAATATCCTGTGCATTCTTTGATTGGTACAACGCCCGTCCCCCCTGAGCACATGTTTGTTACTTTAGCCCCTCACAAGGGTGAGCACCGAAAAACATATGTAGATAATGTCTTTTTACAGATGCTCCACCAGGCGCATCACACCTCGAATGCTACTAATTGCTGGATTTGTGGCCTGCTTCCTTCTGTGACACATAGAAATGATGTATTGCTGTCCTTACCGTTTTCATATCTGGGTAGCTGCTAGGCCTGGTGCCAGCTGTTTACCATGGTGTATATCCATTTCCATACTGATGACATGAATATGATGTATGCCGATTACGATACTGTGTTAGAATATATTCGAGTACACCAAGGGTTCACTCCAGGAGAGGGAGGGGCCCCTGATACATTGTCTCCCACAGCCTGCATGAACATTTATGAGAGTGAATTTTTTTTATCATGGCTCCAAAATGAAATGTTGGACTTCCAAGGTTTTAATGTCACTGAATATTTTAGGTCCTTTCAGATGCGCAATATTACTCAGGATGAAGCAATGCCAGTGCCGGTAATTAACACAACAGCTAGTTTTTGCGTTCAAGGCTTTTGAAATGTTCGAGTGGGACAGAGTAATTGCAACTATACCTATGTGTTGAGCACAACAAGTAGCCCACCTTTAATTCCACCCCATAATGTTTATTTCGTTTGTGGGTCCCAGGCTTATGTGTGGCTTCCTAGGGGGTGGTCTGGCATATGTTATGTCTCTTTTCTCCTTCCCCCGGTGTATATAGCTCCGTCAAACTACCATAGGGATCACCGATTGCAGCCTAGGGGTGTTCACCTGTCTCGGATCAGAAGGGTTATCAATACAGAAGACATTGATTAAACAGATACTACTCTGCAGCAGTTCACTGATGCCATGAAGGGAATTGTTCATTTTTGGGGCCCAATGTCCAATAGCCTTAATATTCGCCGCCTCACTAGGGTGGTGGAGGGGGTCATTAATACCACAGCTGGAATTCTAACAAACATCACAGCTGAGCTCCAAGCTACGAGACTTGTTGCTCTTCAAAACAGGATGGTGTTAGACGTCATCCTTGCTGACCGGGGTGGGGCCTGTCGCGTTATCGGAAGCAGCTGCTGTGTATACATACTGGAGCATGCTCCGAATGTATATGCTGCGATACTGAAGTTGCACAGGCTTACATCCGACATTCACCAAGAGAATGGTACTTGGACCATTTCTGGTTGTTTGTGGGGTTTAGTAGCATCCTGGGGTTGGAAGGTCCTTATCTTTCTAGTAGTAATTGCTGGTGTTATTTTCACTTGTTGCTTATGCATCCATTGCCTTCCTGCTTGTTGTGCTTACTGTGTTGGGAAGTTAACACCTACACCAAAGGCCCCAGTGCATGATGTTAAGTCTTCGACTATGATGATGCAAGCTGTCCATGATTTAATGGCTATCGACTAAGGCATTTTTGAGCACTGATAAATGTGTGAATACAAAGAGTACCAGTAGTCTTTTGACAAGATCGCTTATTACTATCCTATGCATTAGACAAAATTGTTAGCAAATGCTAAAAGGAGGGTCTGTTGCACTGAAAATATGTCTAGCTGACTCCTAAGTAAGTAAGTAAGTATTATGCTTGTGGAGCGCACAAATGCCGAGGCGTCTTGGCACTGAGGGAGGACACCGGTTTAGCACAGGAGAGGTACCATTACTTCTGCCTAGTAAATAGCCACGTCTTCAGCAACCTCCTGAATCGTGGTCTGGACGGTTGGAGTCTGATATCGTCAGGTAACTCATTCCATAGTTTGGATGCACGGTATGTCAGGCTCCTACCACCCCATCTAGCTCTATGTATTCTGAACTAGACCTTTGTTGGCCGATCTAAGATTGCGCCGAGGAGTGTACTGTTGAAATAGTTTCTGTAAATCCGCAGCTCCTCCCACAAACTGAGTTTTATGTACCAAGCACAAAGCCTTAAACTCAATTCGCTGTTGCACCTGCAGCCAGTGAAGAGTTTTAATGCTGTCAGATATATGGTGGAACTTAGGAATATTCAACAGCATTCTAGCTGCAGCATTTTGAATAGACTGCAGTTTGGACAGTTGGCGCTTGTTTATGCCCATAAAAAGGGCATTACAATAGTCAATCCTTGAAAGGATCAAAGCAACAACAACTGATATCCGTAATTCCAGGGGGATAAAAGGGAAAAGTTTTTGTAGGACTTTCAACTGGAAGAAGCAGGCTGATGTAAGCTGGTTAATTTGGCCTAGGAAACTCAGTTGATCGTCCAACAAGATTCCCAAGTTCCTGACCTTTCCTGCGGGTACAAGGCAGTTTCCTGCCTCATCCGGCCACCATTCCTGGTTCCAGAGCGGTGCACCAGACCCAAACTCCATCACTTCAGTCTTTCCTGTATTTAGCTTGAGATAGTTCTGGTGCATCCTGTCCATGATATGTTATTAGACAGCCATGGAATTTTCCCGCAATGGTGTCTGCATTTGAAGAGATGGAAATGACCAGTTGGGTGTCATCAGCATATGACACTAGCGAGAAGCCATGTCCTCTGGTTAGCTCAGCCAGAGGTGTCACATAAATGTTGAAGAGTGTTGGGGACAGTGCTGACCCCTGGGGAACTCCACAGAGGAGGGAGAACTTCTCTGATTGATGGTTGCCCCAACATACCCTTTGTTCCCTATCCACGAGGAATGAGGCCAGAAGACTTAGAGCCATCTCATTAACACCTATTGCCTTCAGCCTTTGAGTCAATACCTGATGGTTCACTCCTTCTAGTATTGTGCGAGTTAAGTTAGCATTTGCGGCACCATTTTGTATTCAGCCGCCATTTTGTGTCATGATCGAAATGAAGCTTCTGTCTCGTACTTGTCTGCCTCAGCAGAAAAGCAGCCTCGATTGTATCTTTTTATTATTCAAGGTTGAGCTTCGTTGCACTAATGAATAGCTCGTTCTGTGTTTGCATGCCTTTCCTTCTATGTAGCCCTGCTCCCACTCTCAGAGAGACGGGCACGGGCTGAGTAACCTTGAAGCTAAGATAGTGTGTACCCGGTCTCAGGATGGTAGCTCATCCTTCTGTACCTCCTTTGTTCATCTGTGCCCAGGCTGGAAAATTCCAGTCTGGGCGTGTCTTAGAGGTGTTGAAAATGTATATCTAACTTTACTCTGTGGACGGGGGTCAGTCCCTCTCCAGCTATCCTAGGAGGCTGGTCAGACTGGACTCCGCTCGAGCGAATACTAATAAAATAACTTTGGTTTGTATTCTCTACTGTCTGACCGACTCTTCATTTGTGTGGAAGGCTGAGAAGTGGTCGTGGGTGACCCGGGTGGCCCTAATCGGGTCACTTCCTTAAGGTGCCACAAATGTAGGGGGGGCACCATGAGTGCATTGGGGTGTAAGTGAGATGTGTTGTGCATACAAGCGTGCAGTGAGTGCTTTAAATGCAGGGTTGCCTTCATTGCAGCCTTGTTGTTAGTGGAGTGAGGGGGTGAGGTGAGTGAAAAGCTGATGTCCTTTCAAGGGTGCTGTGAGTGCAGGGAAATTGTAAGTGCCGGGTTGGTGTGAATTCGGGGTGTGTTTTACAGAGTGTTCTGAGGACGCAAGGGCGCTGTTGTTGAAGTTTTGCATTGCCGCACTTTGTGTCCTCACCTGAAAATGTCCTATTTACAGATGATGCCTGGGCTCGGCACATGTGTCCAGGGTAGAAGCTGCCCAAGATCTGCAGCAGACAGCACCTTCTCCAGCCTGGCACACTGTGCAAACACTGCCTTCTGCATAGAGTGTTCAGAACTTGGTGTCATGGAGCTTGGAGTGAGAAGGGGTAGGGCCAGGGCCTCATGTCACACACTAAAGACTGGGTGAAGAGAGCAAATAATTCCCTTACTACCAAGAGAGGCTGGAGCTGCCCTAACAACCTTGACGCCCCATCATTTACTGCCACAATAACTGATGTCGTGGAAATAAAAGGTAGTCAACTGCGCTCATTTTGGTCAGAGCACAAATAACACCCCCTGAGCTTGGCACCCGCTGCAGCGGCACTGGTCGCACCACCCTAAAGCCAGCCCTGGCAGCCATATCCACAACCAAATATCCAACAGACACTGCACAGATTACTCAAATCTGTCTAAAAGTGGACTGTACGACCAATATTCTTGTCTTAGCTTCCTGAGACACAGCCTCACCTTCAGGTCACAGTCCTCAGCTTGGCAGTCCGGCCAATGCCCAGTGGCACTTCTTTCCTCTGGCTACCGTCCTCACTGGGCTCTTCCTGCCCAGAAGCGAGCGCTGACCCCAACTTGCCTGTGGATTTGATGGTGGAAGGCCCCAGACTACGTCTTTCGGATATATGGATGCCATTTCCTTGCCTTTAGCAATTCTCTCTCCCTCATGGCCTTCTTCATCGTGCATCCAGAGCGCTTATTCGTCTTCACTTAGACCCTTTCAAAATCTTGTTACCAGTTTGTTAAGTCATGAGGAAGATTCTTCAAAGATGAGAGAGGAGCCAGTCAGGTTGAGGAAGATATCTTATTTATTTACATATTAGGCCCTTAAGTAGAGTGTCATAGATATCTCTAGTCAGGCCTTAATCTTCCCACTCAATCAATCAATTTGAATTTGTACAGCGCAGCTAATCACCCGGGAGGGTAATCCAAGCACTAGGATATTGCTGGGATCAGTCGAAAAGCCAGGTCTTGAGTTCCTTTCTGAATTCCAGAAGAGAGGATGGTGTTCGGAGGTGAAACGGAAAATCCTTCCAGGACTTGGCAGCGAGGTAGGAGAAGGATCGTCCTCCACTGTAGCTTTAGTGGATGCGGGGAGTGTGTGTGAGGGCGAGGGAGGCGGAGTGCAGGTGTCAGGCGGGTTGGTGGAAGTTCAGGTGGTGGTTGGTGTATGCTGGTCCTTGGTCGTGGGGAGCCTTGTAGGCACGTCAGCATCTTGAATTTCCATCTTTTCTGGAAGGAGAACCAGTGGTGGTTCATGAGGTGGGGGGTGATGTTAGTTCGTTTGGGAAGGTTGAGGATGAGTCTGGCAGCTGCGTTCTGGATCGTCTGGAGTCTCTTCAGGAGTTGGGTGGTGATTTTCACATAGAGCGTGTTGCCGTAGTCTAGCCAGCTGGTGACTAGAGCTTGAGTGACTGTTTTCCTGTTGTTGACAGGGAGCCATCTGAAGATCTTTCAGAGCATGCACAGGGTGTGGAAGCAGGTGGAGGAGACTGCGTTGATCTGGCATTTAAGGGTGAGTTTGCTGTCCAGGATGATGCCGAGGTTGCGGGCGTGGTCTGTCGTTGTGGGTCCGAGTTCGTAAGGCCACAGGTGTCGTTCCACGGAGAGGTGTTGTTCCCAAAAATCTGCACTTCCGTCTTGTCTGTGTTGAGTTTTCAGGCACTTGGTCTTCATCCAGTTTGTGACACTCGTCATGCAGTTGTGAAAGTTGGTCCTGGTGGTGGAGGGGTCTTCTGAGAGCGAGAGGATGAGTTGGGTGTCATCTGCGTAGCATAGGATGTTGAGGCCATAGGTTCTGGCGATGTTGGCCAGGGGCGTCCTGTAGGTGTTGAACAGGGTGGGGCTGAGGGATGAACCTTGAGGGATGCCGCAGATGATGCTCTTGGGTTTCAAAGTGAAGGGTGGAAGGTGGATTCGATGGGTTCGTCCTGTGAGGAAGGATGCAATCTATTTGCATCCTTGGATCCCGATGTGCTGGAGTCTCTTGATGAGTGTGTGGTGGGATACGGTGTTGAACGCTGCTGCGAGGAGGATCAGGGCTGTTGTTTCCTCCTGGTCAAGGAGGGTTCTGATGTCACTGATGGCAGCAATCAGGGCGGTCTCGGTCCTGTGGTTGGCATGGAAACCAGACTGGGAGATGTCCAGCAGGCTGCTTCTCTCCAGGTGTTTGGTGAGATGGCAGATGATGGCCTTCTTGAGGGCTTTGGCGGGGAAGGGGAGCAGACAGATGGGGCAGTAGTTCTTGAGTTCACTAGGGTCAGCAGAGGGTTTCTTGAGGGGTCTGACCTCTGTGTGCTTCCGTCCTTTGGGGAAAGTGGCCATAGTGATGAATGCGCTGAGGATGGAGGTGAGTTTGCCATTCATTTCTTTGCTCCTGGGGTTGAAGAAACGGTGGGGGCAGGGATCTGTGGGTGCTCCAGAGTGGATGGAGTTCATGGTGGCTATGGTGCTCAGAGTGGTGAGCTGTTCCCATGCGATGAGCGGGTGGTTGTAGGTGGCATCAGTCAGTGTGAGGGTTGGGGTTCGAAGATGGTGGATATCTTGTTTTGGAAGTAGTCAGCCAGGTTGTTGCACAGTTCCTGGGAAGGGCCGATTGTGTTCTCAGTTGCTGACGGGCCTGGGAATTCTCTGACGATGCTGAAGAGTTCCTTGCTTTGGTCGAAGCTTGCTTCAATGTGGTCAGTCAGGGCGCTTCTTTTTGTGTCTTTTAGGCATTGGTGGTATTTGTTGAGGGCTGACTTGAAGGTGGCTCGGTCTGTGGGAGCTGTGCTGGTGCACACTATATGTAACTACAGACCTTCACTCCACCCCCTTCCCCTGACATTCTATTACACCATCACTCACTCTCAGCATCCAAACACCAGCTGACATAAAGAGAATAGGGATGCTACAGAGGTGCACAGCTTTCCCATGAGAGCAACAAAAAAAAAAGGACCTTGTAAAATATACAGGAAGTGTAAACTACCAGATGCTGAGCTAGTCATTTATGAGTCCTGGCCTAAAGGTGGTAAACATGAAAGCGAGGCTAAATATATCAGAAGCGAGAAATCTTAACAAGGCTGTGTATAACACAGGCACAGTACAAAAAGTAGATGGCATCATAAAAATTCGACATGGTGTTAGCTATTGTGGTGGTTTTAAAGTTTTTGTGCATTTTCACCTAGAAAATTGGAGGCATACATCAGGATGCCATTGGAAGCAGCCTTTCAGAGCATTAACAAACCATTTTACATTAATTGCAGAACATTTATGTGTGCTCTTGTTGAAAACATTCTGAAAATCTACCAGCCATGTTCAATTCCCAGTTGTAATCAATACTGAGTTATTTACAAGTTCAACAACCCCTTAATATGTGGTAATTTGGAAGTTATTTGCATATAACGGCCAGCCGACGACTTTGGAGCCTGGGAAACCAGGTTCGAGGCTCGGCGCCGCCTCAACATACTGTGATTCTGGGCAAAACCACTTAATCTCACCATGTCGACAAAAAACATGAATGTGTCATTCTTGTGAGAAAGTGCCCTCTTTCTGCATGGTTGCTCTGACTTTTTGCTGAATTGCTGATGTGCTTTTACTGTGTGTGCCCTGGGCTCCTGCTAATCAGGTACCCAGGGCCTATCAGGCACATGCATCAACGTTTTTTGCAAGCGCAAACGGTGCGATTCGCAAAAATCGGCCGTTTGCGCCTGCAAAAAGGCCTTTTGCGATGCATTAAAATGTTAGGCACTCACAATTTAAGAAATCGCAATTTATTGCGATTTCTTAAATTGCGATTGCATTTAAGGAATCGCAATTTGCGATTCCTTAAAGGCAATTCTAGAAGCACTTAGAAATACCGAATTTGCTATTTGGGGCCGCAAAATAAAGAGAAATTACTCTGGTCTGTATTTTGCAAAAACCTTGAAAAATGCACTAAAGTGCATTTTTCAAGGTTTCAGGTTACACACACACATGCCCTTGGGGCATGTGTGTGCGCAACATGGGTGCACATCACAATTTCAGGGGTGCAACAGGGTGTCATTTTGACACCTTTGCACTCTTGAAATTGCATGTGCAATTTGCGAGTACCTATTGGTACTCGCAAATTGCGCATGCAATTTCCCATTCATTCCTATGGGCCTGTAAGCCCATAGGAATGAATGGGAAGCCATTCCTTAATTGCGACTCGCAATTTGCGAGTCGCAATTAAGGAATGTTTAGAAATCGCTATTTTAATAGCGATTTCTACATGCATAGGCTTTTGAGAGTCCCTAATTGCGATTCCTTAATAATCGCAATTAAAGACTCGCAAAAGCATTTCTTGAGGCATGTACCCCTACGTTCTTTCCCTAAAACTGCATTGAAGCCTAAACCCAATTGGCATCTCTGGCCACAGGTCAGCCCCTGGTAAATGGTACCACAGGTACCCAGGGCACTGTGACCAGAGAAGGCCTTTAAGGGCTGCAGCACTTATTGTGCCACCCTTAGAGGTCCTGTAGCCTTACACACACACACTGCCTTTGCAGGCAGCGTGTTTTGGTGCAGAGCAAAGTGAAGAGTCGACATGGCACACATCTCTGTGTGCCATGCCTACAACCCACTGCCCTGGCATAGATCAGTCACCCCTCTAGCTGGGTGCACTATACCAGTGGTGAGGGTACAGGTGCATGAGCCCTTTACCCCTACAGTGTCTAAGTCCATTCTTAGACATTGTAAGTGCAGTGCTGCCATTAAGAGTATATGGTGCTGGGAGTTTGTCATTACGAACTCCACAGCACAATAATGGCTACACTAAAAACTGAGAAGTTTGGAATCAAACTTCTCAGCACATTAAACCCACACTGATGGCAGTGTGTGATTTAATGAAAAATGCACACAGAGGGCATCTTAGAGATGCCCCCTGAAAACGAACCCACCTCTAGTGTCCAGGCTGAGTGGCTGCTTTCAGCTGCCACCACCAGACATGTTTCTGGACCCCTGGGTCGAGAGCCTGCTGCTCTCTGGGGCCTGAAACAATGCACATCCTGGGACGAGGTGCCAAGCCTCCTCCCCCAGGATGGGCAGGGTTGAAGAAGGGGATGCTTCAACGGCTTGCCGTCTTTGTGAGCTTCCCCAGGCCACTTGCTGCTCTCAGCAACTGGTCCCCACTGGTTCTGACCCCCAAATTGGGCGGGAGAACCGGCAGGAAAAACAAGTGAGGAAGAGAGGTGTGCCCACCTCTGCCAACTCCACCCCTCAGGTGGGGGAGGCGAGGTGAAGCACAACTCTCAGTCCACGCCATCTTGAAGATGGGGGGACTCAGCCAACCAGGGACAGGCTCATGCCCCCTCCCACTGGAGGGTGGCATAATAGGGGGTGTACCCACCCCAGGGAAGGGACACATTGGTCCCTGCCTTTTACCTACCTGTAACGCCCCTAAATCTAGTATTTAGGGGCACCCCTGAACCTTGCTTCATCAGACAAGAACCTGCAACAAGAAGAAGAAGAAGAAGGACCGAACAGCCGTGCAGCAGCTAACAAGAGGAAGACGCCCACTGACTTGGCCCCAGCCCTACCGGCCTGTCTCCACCTCGAACCTGCTCCCACAAAATCCCGGTGTGTCCTGCAGCCAGCAACCTCGAAAACCCTGGAGGACCTGCCTGCCTTCAAGCACAAAGACTTTGTCTCCCGTGAACACCGGATTTGTTCACCTGCAACCTCTGGCTCCCGCCGGACACCGCAAATCCGCCCCACTCTGCACCCGCTGTCCACGGCCCGAGCTTGAGTCGACAAACACCACGAGGAGGTCACCCCGGCGATCCTGACCCGAGATCCGGCGACCCCTGACCTGCCTCAAGCCTCCAGCCGACGCCTGCAGCCTAAATCCAGAAGGCCCCCCTAACCACGACCAGGAGCTGGTAAGAAGATCCGACCCCAAAAGGCACCCATGCACCCAACACCCCACGGCCTTGTGTGCCCAAACCGACGGTGCCTAACCAACCCCTAACTTCCCAACTTACCTCTCGAAGTGGTGGTCGCACCCAGAAGACCTTCGTCCCCGAGCCTGCAGTGTCTTTCCAAACCGGAGGTTCTCCATTGAAAACAACAGGGCGTCTGACGTCGAAACAGCACTCTGCACCCGGCTGCCCTAGTGCCGATGAGGGTGTACCTTTGGTGCTACTTTGTTTCCCCATTTGCCCTGAGCTAAAGTCCAGGACCTCTGCTCTCACAACCTAGTGGCCTGCTTGCAAGTAGCCACCAACCGGAGGCCCCCTATCCCCCATTGGATAACATTGGGCCTCAGCACTCTGCACCCTGCCGCCCTAGTGCCGCTCAGGGTGTAACAAGAGTCCATCCTTGACCCTGGGGGACCCCTGAGTCTGCCCCCAGAACCTCAACTCCCACTACCAAATACTTACCTCAAAACCGATAACACTATTTTCCTCCATAGATAACATTGACTGTTTTTCTGTGAAAAGTTTCTAAGTGTGGAGTTTGAGAAACTAAAGAAATTGTTTAAAATTGCATAATCTAACAAAAATGATTTTACTTACCTCTAGGTAAACTACTCTGTGTAAGCCTAGTAATCTCAAAAGTTACTTACCTGCTATTTTACTAAAAAGCCTATTGAAGTCTATGTACTGTATTTACTAAGTATTGCATTTCTCTGCATCCATACTGTAAATCAAATCAAAGTGCATATACCATTATCATTCAAACTGTATTTCAATTGCATTACTACTGTAAAGTACTTATTGCTTACCTGTGCCAGGCTTGCTTGGTTCTAGAAAATAAAATAACTAAAAGAATATTTTTATACAAAAACAATTGGTCTGAAGTTCAGTCTTTGAGTGTGTGAATTCATTTGCTGACTGAGTGTGTACAACAAATGCTTAACACTGTCCTCTGATACTGCCTTACTGCTCGACCACACTACCACAAATAGAGAGTGAGGTGCTATCTAACTTTACCTCTGCCTACCTTTGGGGTTCCACTGGACTCTGTGCACACTATACCTCACTTTGGTATAGTATATACAGAGCCAGCTTCCTACATTGGTGGATCAGCGGTGGGATATACAACTTTGCATTTGTTGGACTACTTGGTTACCACCTGATCACACGACAGAACTCTTAAATTGCCTTTAGAATTCTGATTTATTTCAAATTGGCATTTTTGCAAAACTACTAAAAGTCTTGTTAGGGCCTTGGTTAAGTCCCTTTAGAATTTTAGAAAAATAAAAAGTCACTTTAGCTAGGGTTAGAGGGGTTAGAAGTTTTTTTTTAACAATGTCTCAAAACAAGAACCCAGCTGTTAGTGAAAATAACCACAATGACATAGAGAACTTGGTTGAGGAGCTCGACCTCACTCCTTACCTTCACTTGTCTTTCAAGGAAGTAAGGTCCCTATGTAAACTTAAAAACATAGCCATGGGTCCCCATCCCACCAAACAAAAGCTCCAGGAGCTGTTGGCTGGGTATGCTAAGGAACACCCATCTGAAAATGGTGATGACCAGTCAGATGGAGAAGGAGTGGAAGAGGATGACCAGGTAGATCAACCCCCTCCACTGCTTAGGGAGAAAGGGACCCCAGTGGCCCTGACTCCAAGAATCAACCTCTCAGTACCTAGATCCCACACAGTTGGGTCAGGCACTACTGAGGACATTGAGGACAGCCTCAATGAGGAGGACAGCCTTTTAGTAAGGCTGACCAAAAGATTGGATCTAGAGACCAGGTTACTGGCTCTAGAAAGAGAGAGAGCAGAGATGGGGCTAGCACCCATCAATGGTGGCAACAATTTACTTAATAAGGATAAAGAGCAATCTTATGATCCTAAAATCCCCAAAGGGATTGTCCCTAAATATGAGGAGAGTGATGATATCACAAAATGGTTCACAGCCTTTGAGAGGGCTTGTGAAATGAGAAAAGTGAAGAAGTCACACTGGGGGCACTCCTTTGGGAACTGTTCTCTGGTAACTGCAGAGACAGACTCCTGACCCTTACAGGAGCAGATGCTGGGTCTTATGACCTCATGAAGAGAACTCTGATTGAGGGTTTGGACTCACAACTGAGGAATACAGAATTAGATTCAGGGGGCTCACAAAACCCAAAACCAATCATGGATTGACTTTGTAGACTACTCAGTTAAAACACTAGATGGTTGGTTAACTGGACACAATGTGCATGATTTCAATGGACTTTACAATCTGTTTATGAAAGAACATATTTTAAGTAATTGCACTAATGAAAAGTTACATCAGCATTTGGTAGACCTAGGTCTAATTTCTCCCCAAGAATTGGGAAAGAAGGCAGACCACTGGGTCAAGACAAAGGGTGACAAAAACAACCACTGGGGGTGACCAAAAGAAAGGGGTTACAAAACCTCCCCAGGGGAAAGGTGGTGAGAATCCCCAAGATAGAAAGCCTGAGTCTTCAAAAGGGCCCCAAAAACCTGCACAGGGGGGTGGGTCCCAAAACTCTTCCCAGTCCATTAATAGGTACAGGGAAAATAACTTTGATCCTTTAAAGGCCTGGTGTAACAACTGTAAGAAGTTGGGACACTTAACTGGAGATGCTGCTTGCCCAAACAAGAAGGCCCCTAGTCCTACTACAGCTACTCTTGGTGTAGCAAGTCTCCAGATGGGATCAACAGTGTGCCAAGAGCAAATCGGGTTGCACACTGAAGCAGTTCTAGTTTCAGAAGGGGAAGTTGAGTTTGCCACTGTAGCTGTGTGGCCACCCAACTTAAAAAAATACTTATAATACCCTTGGATTAATGGAACTAGGATAGAAGCTCTGAGGGATACAGGTGCCAGTGTCACTATGGTGAGGGACACACTGGTTTCCCCTGAGCAATACTTGATTGGGAGAACTTACCCAGTCACCAATGCTGACAGTGTTACCACTAACCATGCAATGGCCATGGTGACATTAGACTGGGGGGGGGGGAGGGTGTTACTGGCCTAAAACAGGTAGTGGTCTCTCCAAAGCTACCAGCTGCATGTCTGCTTGGCAATGACCTGGAAACCATGGACCGAGGTTGAACTGAAAACCCATGCAGCAATGCTGGATATCCCTGAATTGGTGAGTGTAAAAACAAGAGCACAGAGCAAGAGACAGGGTGAAAAAGAAGTGTTGGAGCCTGAAAGTGTGGCCCAACCTTCCAAGAGAAAAGGTAAGAAGACAGGGGAGCCAGCTTCTGTACAGCAAAAGGATCAGGACCCCTCTCCCCAGGGAGAGGACTTGGACACCCCAGAGTTAACTGAGCCCATGGAGCTTGACCCTTACCAGGTTGAACTCTTAGGCCCAGGGGGACCCTCTAGGGAAGAGCTGTGCCTTGGACAGCAGGTCTGTCCAACTCTTGAAAGCCTGAGGAAGCAAGCTGCTACCCAGGAAAAAAGAGATGTCAGTGGTACCCACAGAGTTTATTGGGAAGAGGGACTACTGTACACTGAGGCCAGAGACCCCAAACCTGGAGCCACTAGGAGAGTGGTAGTGCATCAGAAGTACAGGGAGTTTCTCCTAACTTTAGCTCATGACATTCCCTTAGCTGGACATCTGGGCCAAACCAAGACTTGGGAAAGGCTAGTTAGCCACTTTTACTGGCCCCAGATGCACCAAAAAGTAAAGGAGTTTATCAGCTCCTGTGTCACCTGTCAGGCCAGTGGGAAGACAGGTGGCCCCTCAAAGGCCCCCCTGATACCACTACCTGTGGTGGCGGTTCCCTTTGAAAGGGTAGGTGTGGACATAGTGGGTCCACTGGAACCTCCCACAGCATCAGGGAACAAATTCATTCTAATGGTAGTGGATCATGCCACTAGGTACCCTGAGGCAATTCCCCTTAGGACTACTACAGCTCCTGCAGTAGCCAAGGCCCTCATTGGTGTATTCACCATAGTAGGGTTTCCCAAGGAGGTGGTTTCAGACAGAGGTTCCAACTTCATGTCTGCTTACCTAAAACACATGTGGAAAGAGTGTGGAGTGCAGTACAAGTTTACTACACCCTATCACCCACAAACCAATGGCCTTGTTGAGAGATTCAACAAGACATTGAAAGGCATGATTATGGGGCTCCCTGAAAAACTCAAAAGGAGATGGGATGTCCTCTTACCCTGCCTGCTTTTCGCTTACAGAGAAGTGCCACAGAAGGGAGTAGGGTTTTCCCCCTTTGAACTTCTGTTTGGCCATCCTGTGAGGGGACCACTCTGTCTTGTAAAAGAGGGTTGGGAGAAGCCTCTCCAAGAACCCAAACAAGATATTGTGGACTATGTGCTTGGCCTAAGGTCCAGAATGGCTGAGTACATGGAAAAGGCATCCAAAAATCTTGAGGCCAGCCAGGAGCTTCAGAAACACTGGTATGACCAAAAAGCTGCACTGGTTGAATTTCAACCTGGGCAAAAGGTGAGGGTTTTGGAGCCAGTGGCACCAAGGGCACTCCAGGACAGATGGAGTGGCCCTTACCCTATCCTAGAAAAAAAGAGTGAGGTCACCTACTTGGTTGACCTGGGCACAAGCAGGACACCCAAAAGGGTTATCCATGTGAACCGCCTAAAACTCTTTCATGACAGGGCTGACATCACCATGCTGATGGTGACTGATGAGGATCAGGAGATAGAGAGTGAACCTCTCCCTGACCTCTTCTCATACAGCCCAAAAGATGGGTCAGTGGATGGAGTTGTCTTTTCAGACACCCTCTCTGCCCAACAGCAGACTGATTGCAAGCAAGTCTTGCAACAGTATGCAAAGCTCTTTTCCTTGACCCCTGGTCAGACAAACTGGTGTACCCATGATGTGGACACTGGTGACAGTTCACCTGTCAAAAACAAAATCTATTGACAGTCTGATCAAGTCAAGGAAAGCATCAGAGCTGAAGTCAGCAAGATGCTGGAGTTAGGGGTTATAGAACCCTCTGAGAGCCCCTGGGCCAGCCGAGTGGTTCTAGTCCTCAAACCTCATCCACAGGGTGGAAAGAGAGAAATGAGGTTCTGTGTGGACTATAGAGGGCTCAACTCTGTCACCAAGACAGATGCTTACCCTATCCCAAGAGCAGATGAGTTGATAGACAAATTGGGTGCAGCCAAATTTCTAAGTACCTTTGACTTAACTGCAGGGTACTGGCAAATTGGCATGGCCTCAGGAGCAAAAGAAAAAACAGCATTCTCCACACCTGATGGGCATTATCAGTTTACTGTTATGCCCTTGGTTTAAAGAATGCCACCTTCCAGAGGTTGGTGAATCAAGTCCTTGCTGGATTGGAGTCCTTTAGTGCAGCTTATCTAGATGATATTGCTGTCTTTAGCTCCACCTGGCAGGATCACCTGTTCCACCTTGGAAAGGTTTTAAATGCCCTGCAAACTGCAGGCCTAACTATCAAGGCATCCAAATGCCACATAGGGCAGGGACCTGTGGTGTACTTGGGCCACCTTGTTGGTGGAGGCCAGGTACAACCCTTACAGCCCAAGATCCAGGCTATCCTGGACTGGGCAGTTCCAACAACCCAAACCCAAGTCAGGGCATTCCTTGGCTTGACTGGGTACTACAGGAGGTTTGTGAAGAGTTATGGGTCCATTGTGGCTCCCCTCACAGTACTCACCTCCAAGAAGATGCCCAACAAGGTAAACTGGACAGTTAGTATTCAAAAGGCTTTTGACACCCTGAAAGAGGCTATGTGCTCAGCACCAATTCTCAAAGCTCCAGACTATGCCAAGCAGTTCATTGTGCAGACTGATGCCTCTGAGCTAGGGATAGGAGCGGTCCTATCCCAGACCAATGATGAAGGCCAAGACCAACCTGCTGCTTTTACAAGCAGAAGGCTTCTCCCCAGGGAGCAGCGTTGGAGTGCCATTGAGAGGGAGGCCTTTGCTGTGGTTTGGTCCCTGAAGAAGCTGAGACCATACTTGTTTGGTACTCACTTCCTAGTTCAAACTGATCACAGACCTCTCAGATGGCTAATGCAAATGAAAGGTGAAAATCCTAAACTGTTGAGGTGGTCCATCTCCCTACAGGGAATGGACTTTGTAGTGGAACACAGACCTGGGACTGCCCATGCCAATGCAGATGGACTTTCCAGGTTCTTCCACTTAGAAAATGAAGACTCTCTAGGGAAAGGTTAGTCTCATCCTCTTTCGTTTGGGGGGGGAGGTTGGGTGAGAAAGTGCCCTCTTTCTGCATGGTTGCCCCCACTTTTTGCTGAATTGCTGATGTGCTTTGACTGAGTGTGCCCTGGGCTCCTGGTAATCAGGTACCCAGGGCCTATGTTCTTTCCCTAAAACTGCATTGAAGCCTAAACCCAATTGGAATCTCTGGCCACAGGTCAGCCCCTGGTAAATGGTACCACAGGTACCCTGGGCACTGTGACCAGAGAAGGCCTCTAAGGGCTGCAGCACTTATTGTGCCACCCTTAGAGGTCCTGTACCCTTACACACACACACTGCCTTTGCAGGCTGCGTGTTTTGGTGCAGAGCAAAGTGAAGAGTCGACATGGCATACAACTCTGTGTGCCTTGCCTACAACCCACTGCCCTGGCATAGATCAGTCACCCCTCTAGCTGGGTGCACTATACCAGTGGTGAGGGTACAGGTGCATGAGCCCTGTACCCCTACAGTGTCTAAGTCCATTCTTAGACATTGCAAGTGCAGTGCTGCCATTAAGAGTATATGGTGCTGGGAGTTTGTCATTACGAACTCCACAGCACCATAATGACTACACTGAAAACTGAGAAGTTTGGTATCAAACTTCTCAGCACATTAAAACCTGATGCCAGTGTGGGATTTAATGAAAAATGCACACAGAGGGCATCTTAGAGATGCCCGCTGAAAACGAACCCACCTCTAGTGTCCAGGCTGAGTGGCTGCTTTCAGCTGCCACCACCAGACATGTTTCTGGAGCCCTGGGTCGAGAGCCTGCTGCTCTCTGGGGCCTGAAACAATGCACATCCTGGGACGAGGTGCCAAGCCTCCTCTCCCAGGATGGGCAGGGTTCACGAAGGGGAAGCTTACCGCCTTTGTGAGCTTCCCCAGGCCACTTGCTGCTCTCAGCAACTGGTCCCCACTGGTTCTGACCCCCACTTTGGGCGGGAGAACCGGCGGGAAAAACAAGTGAGGAAGAGAGGTGTGCCCACCTCTGCCAACTCCACCCCTCAGGTGGGGGAGGCGAGGTGAAGCACAACTCTCAGTCCACACCATCTTGAAGATGGGGGGACTCAGCCAACCAGGGACAGGCTCATGCCCCCCTCCCACTGGAGGGTGGCATAATAGGGGGTGTACCCACCCCAGGGAAGGGACCCACTGGTCCCTGCCTTTTACCTACCTGTAACGCCCCTAAATCCAGTATTTAGGGGCACCCCTGAACCTTGCTTCCTCAGACAACAACCTGCAACAAGAAAAGAAGAAGAAGGACCGAACAGCCGTGCCGAAGCTAACAAGAGGGAGACGCCCACTAACTTGGCCCCAGCCCTACCGGCCTGTCTCCACCTCGAACCTGCTCCCACAAAATCCCGGTGTGTCCTGCAGCCAGCAACCTCGAAAACCCTGGAGGACCTGCCTGCCTTCAAGCACAAAGACTTTGTCTCCTGCGAACACAGGATTTGTTCACCTGCAACCTCTGGCTCCGGCCGGACACTACGAATCCGCCCCACTCTGCACCCGCCGTCCACGGCCCGAGCTTGAGTGGGCAAACACCATGAGGAGGTCACCCCGGCAATCCTGACCTGAGATCCGGCAACCCCTGACCTGCCTCAAGCCTCCAGCCGACGCCTGCAGCCTAAATCCAGAAGGCCCCCCCTAACCGCGACCAGGAGCTGGTAAGAAGATCCGACCCCAAAAGGCACCCCTGCACCCGACGCCCCACGGCCTTGTGTGCCCAAACCGACGGTGCCTAACCAACCCCTAACTTCCCAACTTACCTCTCGAAGTGGTGGTCACACCCAGAAGTCCTTCGTCCCCGAGCCTGCAGCGTCTTTCCAAACCGGAGGTTCTCCATTGAAAACAACAGGGCGTCCGACGTCGAAACAGCACTCTGCACCCGGCCGCCCTAGTGCCGCTGAGGGTGCACCTTTGGTGCTACTTTGTTTCCCCATTTGCCCTGAGCTAAAGTCCAGGAGCTCTGCTCTCACAATCTGGTGGCCTGCTTGCCAGCAGCCACCAACCGGAGGCCCACTATCCCCCATTGGATAACATTGGGCATCAGCACTCTGCACCCGGCCGCCCTAGTGCCGCTGAGGGTGTAACAAGAGTGCATCCTTGACCCTGTGGGACCCCTGAGTCTACCCCCAGAACCTCAACTCCCACTACCAAATACTTACCTCAAAACCTATAACACGGGGCGTGGCTAACCGCCTAAGATGGCGGACATAGATTAGTGAAGCTCCGGATCCCGGGGTGAAAAATCCTGTCATATCACGAGCAGGGTGCTGCATCGAGACCCTACTCGCTGCACTACTGCCGCTGTGTACCTGGGAGAAAACTTTGGCCGCTTTTCACACCTGAAACGTTGATGCTGCTGTGGTAATCGCCCGAGGCGGGACCTGCAGACGCCGAGGCCTACTTGCTATGGAACAACGGGAGTTGACGGTAAGCGCTCCCTGAATGCCCCCAGAGAAACTGTTCCCCTGCGGCCTGCATCGGTAACTGTGGCCAACCCCACCTTGGTGCCGGTGCTTGGCTGAACCTGGTGAGGCGACGCTGCGGAGGGCGGATGTGCTCACACCCCGGGACGGGCACTCTGCGGCCTACTGCAACAATTACAAAATCGACACCTGGTGGGTGCGTACGTCTCGCGCCTACCGTTGGACCTTACAAGCAATCATCCTCTACAAGTAAGGAGTGCACTGCGCAGCATAACTAAGCGACCCTGGCCCTGGTGGACTCGCGTCCCATGGGATGGAGTTGCAGGCTACTAACCTGCTGGACAAACTTACCCAATGCATGGAGACGGGGGCCTCCCGGTGAAGTGGGGCGACGTGAGTGGGGCTGGTGCTGCGGTTGGACTGGGCCCGGCCTGCTGATCGAGCCTTGTTTACGGGGTGAGGCTCCCAGGGCGGTTGCTGCTTGCTGCCGCTTGGTGGGAGGAGCGCTGCACTCGGCCTCCACCGGACAGCGGCATAGGTGACACTGCACCATACTGCGCCCTGCTGCTGGACTGCCCGTGCTTGGGCGAGCCACAAACGCGAGATGGCAGGATCCGGACGCTGATTGCGATGAAATGGCCTCCGGAGCGGCATGATATCCCTGGCGCATGATCCCTAAAAAACACCCCGGAGGATAACAGTGCCCTGTGTCTTCTGCCGGACTGAGTGCTCTGCGGTTGCCATTCTCCAGCGGAAAATAGGGGGTAGGGCTGCGTGACGTCTCTGCACCCTGGGGCTTCTCTCTCCCCTTCTGTTATATGACCTCCATTGTGGCTGCATGATAGGCCTACGAGGAGTGCTATAAGACCGAGTTCTCCACCGGAGGGGTGAGTGCAGACTGGCCTTTATTCATGATCTGCCCGGGGGTCGTGCGAACGCTGACTGGCTGATCTGCTGATTTCCCCCCTCCTCCTCTTTCTACCAAACTGCTTGCATGGGCGCCAGGCTGGGAAGTGAATGAAACCAGGACATAGCGAGATACGCACACATCCCTGCAGGGCCCCCTGGGCCCCGACTGAGTCCCGAAGGGAGTGCTGGTAATCTAGAACCGCAGGGACCATACTTAAGCCTGGCTGCGACTTGGCACATCTCAGGCTGCACAGCGTCATTGAAGCTGACACAGGAACCCTGGCAGTACATTATCCAGAATTGACAGCATCAGCCTCTAACTTTCCCTGCTGAGTTGCGTGCACGAACCCCGGAGGGCACGCCTGTCCCACCTGCAACGCAGCAGCTGCACCCCCCTTTTATTTTTTGTCGCTCCATACTCCTGTACTTACCCGTCACTAAGAGGGAGAGCAACCACGAGAAATGGGGCGAGTCAAAGGGAAAACCCTGGACATAACCCTCACTAGTGGCCACTCTGCAGAGGACACTGGTAATCCTACCAGACCACCGTCGCCAGGCTTCATTCCTCCCACCAACGTGGGGGCACCTCCAGATAAGCTGGATTTGATCCTGCAGGAAGTCAGAGACTCCCGAAAGGCAATTGAACTGCAGATCGGTTCGCTTACAACTGGCTTCACACTACTTCCGGCTGATCACGCCAAACTAGCTGACACAGTGCATTCGCACGAGAAAACCCTGAGTGAAATTGAACCCCAAGTTAAAGAGCATGCGACGCACATACAGCAGCTGCAACAGCAAGTCAATGGCCTGCAGGACAGAATTGAAGATGCGGAGGGCAGAAACCGCCGGAACAACGTGCGGGTCATTGGGCTTCCGGAGCGCAGTGAGGGCCCCAAGGCCGCCGACATCATGGAACGCTGGTTCCGGGAACATGTGGCCCCAGAGGGCCTTTTGCCCTTTTTTTGTGTGGAGAGAGCCCACCGGATCCCTACTGGAGCACCAAAAGTTGGAATGCCACCGCGACCCTTAATAGTTAAAATACTGAACTACAGAGATCGGGACGTGTTGCTAGAAAAAGCGCGGGAACAGACTCAGATCCACTTTGAAAATCATCGGATATCTCTTTACCCCGATTATACAGTGATGGTGCAGCGCCAGAGGTCCTCCTTCCAGGCAGTCAAGAAGAAACTGCGTGCCCTACACCTCAAATATGCATTGTTATTTCCTGCCCACTTAAAAATAATTCACGAACAAAAAACGTACTTTTTCGACAGCCCGGAAGACGCGGAGGAGTGGCTTGACGTGATGGACCCAGTTTCGAGCTCTGGCACTTCGTCCCACAATCTACCCACCAGTTCCACACGCACTCAAGGCCGCAGATCACACTGTACCGCTAAGGGACTACAGAAACCACCCACCAACGGCCCCACACAAGAGCAAGCTTTGATCAGTAAGAAAGAGGCACTGACAGTTGCAAACTCCTTCAGGAATGATAGTCTCCAGATCGCAACCGACTCGTCAGAGGACAGCACCATACAGTCAGA
This sequence comes from Calotriton arnoldi, assembly GCA_963921515.1. Taxonomy (NCBI): domain Eukaryota; kingdom Metazoa; phylum Chordata; class Amphibia; order Caudata; family Salamandridae; genus Calotriton; species Calotriton arnoldi. The sequence goes on from CAWUFW010003563.1 coordinate 1,313,827, forward strand.
CTTTGAGCGTAGCATCACCCTGTTCCCATCAGTGACACCTCAGACGGCAGACGATTTGCTGGGGTGAATAGAACGGCTTGGTTTCCAGCCTTGGCCATCGGGCCGCTGTGGTAGAGGACGCCCACTGAACGATCCTCGTGACTGAATGTATCCTTTTCTTTTACCCACCACTCTCACGCTAGTATCTGTAAAAGCAAGGGCCACACAGGGCCCACCGAATCATATGGGAACTTTGCATACAACTTCTAGAACTGATCATTATTAATGCATAATGTGCCTGATGTGTCTGTGCATGACATAATACCGATTGATACTTACTATATGGGTATGCGGCATGACACTACATTCTTCCCTCTATTGTATGTAGCACCTAGGGTGATTAGCACTAATAGAGAAATGAGATACCCCCCGGGTACCGTTGAGCTTACAAAGGTAACAGTTGTTTGCAAATAGCATGACAGACAGTGGCGACCGCCCCCTCAAAGCGTACGCACCGTTTTGCATTGCTTGTACGTTTCTGTTTTTTGTTGGGCCGAGCATAGTTCAATGGCTTAGCCGTGTATTACAAGTTCGAGGGGAATCTGGGACTTCTGGCACGCGACAGGAAATTGGCTCCAAGTTAGGGGGAGCAATGCTTACAGTACTGACATATGCACCACGACTCCACTACATTAAACTCCTATAATTTAATCTCCTGGAATGTGCGGGGGCTTGGATCAGTACACAAAAGGCATAGGGTCCATGCGCAACTCCTCAGGCGCAAGGCACAAATAGTTTTCATGCAAGAATCGCACCTCACTGAGTCAGAAGCTGGGAAAGTCCGTAAGAAATGGAGAGGACAAATATTTTCTACTAATCTACTGGTCTGACCACTATATACTCCCTTTCAGGATTCTGACCCTTGGTATGGTCCTCTGCAAGCAGGGAAAATGCTTGCAGCCCATGATGGTTCGGAAATGGGCCGCGTTAACTCAGGGCTCCTTTGAGGTGGCATTGGCCTGCAGTATTCCTGATTTAGGAGTTGACACCCAGATAGCTGATAATTTAATATCCTGCTGGATCACGGAGGCTGTGGACTCCCTGATACCACTGAAACCATGTAAAAGCGCGCGTCTGTCTGCTTCTGCGAAATGGCTTTCAGAAGAACTGGCACAGTTGAAATCCGGCTGTAAGCGCCTGGAACGCCAGTGGAGGAAGAGCTACTTGGATGAAAATAGGCAGAAGTATCTAGGGCTTTGAAGTTTTACCATCATGAGATTAGGAGAGTACGTAGGGAATTTTATACAGAACAAATTAAGTTAGCTAAAAATTTCACTAAGAACATCTTTCAGGTTGTGAAACAACTGTCCTCTTTGGAACGGGTGACTGCTGCACTGGATCATTGTAACAAGGTCGCTGATTATTTTATGGGCAAGATAGATAAAATATATGCCACCTTTCCGGAAAGTAGCAAGAATTTTGTCCCCGCTCCTGTCGTAGAAGCTCCCGGGACCAAGGATAAGTTTGTCTTTCAACCACCTATGGAAAGTGAGGTTCTAAGACTGATGGAGGTCGTGAAATCAGGGTCACCGTTGGACCCGGCCGCCCCTAAATTTTTGCGGCAAGGGAAGAATGCTATTGCCCCGGTTCTCACCTCCCTACTGAATATGTCTTTTAGGACGGGGCAGGTTCCCAATAATTGGAAACACGCTATGGTGGTCCCTTTGCTGAAGAAATCATCTTTGGATCCCGCACTCCCTGAAAATTTGAGACCAATCTCTTTGCTCCCCTATGTAGCAAAAATTGCAGAGAAACATCTTAATGGACAACTGTCTATGTTTCTGGAAGAGAGACGGGTTCTCCATGATACCCAGTCTGGCTTTAGGCCACTCCATAGCACCGAGTCGGCCCTTCTCCTGGCAGCAGAAGTGCTGAGAATTGCTGTCGATGAAGGAAGGACTACTGCTATGATCCTTCTGGACCTGAGTGCTGCGTTCGACACGGTGTCCCACGGCCTCCTGCTTGAGAGGCTGCAGGAGGCTGGTGTCGATGGCGGCACCTGGGAATGGATGAAAAACTTCTTGCGGAACAGATCCTTCCAGGTTCTGCAACACCCTTATAAGTCCAGAGTCTGTCCTCTGTCGCAGGGGGTGCTACAGGGTTCGGCTCTCAACCCCACCCTGTTTAATATCTATATGCGCCCTCTGGCGGATATTGTTTTGAGGCATGGGATCAAGCTGGTGTCATATGCTGATGACACTCAGCTGGTTGTGACTCTGGAGCAAAATGAATCTGGAACGGCATCTGATTTTAAGGTCTGCTTGGGGGAGCTTTCGGACTGGATGAGATACAGCTGCCTTCAGCTGAACGCAGGGAAGACAGAGGTGATGGTTGTTGGAAAACAGCCCTCTCTCTGGTCACAGCATTGGTGGCCTGTGGAACTTGGGCCTACCCCGGCACCGAAAGCAAAGGTGAAGAATCTGGGAGTATGGTTTGATGAAAATCTGTCCTTCTCTGAGCAAATTACCACTGTGGCCGGAGCCTGCTTTGGCATCCTTAAAATGCTACGCAAAATTCTGGACCTTCTCCCCCTTGATGCTAAAAGAACTATTCTACAGGCTCTTGTTACATCTCGCCTTGATTACTGCAATATTCTGTATTTAGGGGTGACAGCTAGAAATTTGAACCTCTTGCAGAAGGTCCAAAAGGCTGCAGCCCGGCTGATCTTGAACATCCCTAGGCGGGTTTCGGTGGGGGAAGCTTTGAAGAGACTTCATTGGCTCCCAATTCAGGCCAGAGTCACTTTCAAGGCCTTATGCTTTGGTCACAGGATCCTTAGTCAGAAGGGGCCGCGCTTCCTGCTCCCCCTTCTTACAGCTTATCGGCCAGCACGGGATCTGAGATCGCTTGACTCTGCCAGGGTGATTGTGCCCAGGGTGCAGAAGGTTCGAGCTAGAGGGAGATCTTTTGGCTTCCTGGCTGCTAAGGCATGGAATGACCTCCCTATGGATCTTAGGACCTGCGAGTCGGAGTCTCTGTTCCGGAAAAACCTAAAAACTTGGCTTTTCCGACTCCCGTCTGGTGGACGGAAGTAATATTTCTGCTTTTTATTCTGTCAGTCTTATGCGTAGGAAGGCTGCTAGGTCTGGATTGTTGCGGGGTGTTCATTGATGTTCTAGCGCGGGGACACTCCGTTGGAGTAACCAGGCGCTTTACAAGCTAGCTAATAATAATAATTATTATTATTCGGCCTTTGCAAGGGGGCGACCATTTGGATTAGACATGGGATCCCATTCACCGAATTGGAACGACGTACTGATGACCAAGGTAGATATATACTATTGCGGGGAATGCTTGATGGCCAGCCAGTGGTTTTAGGTAGCATTTATGCCCCAAACTTTGATCAGGACAAATTTTTTAACAGGCTAAGTACAGTGTCGACAGGGTGGGATACATATCCGTGGCTTCTAGGAGGGGACTGCAACTCCGTGATGGATATTGCGCTAGACAGGTCACACCCACACCTGAATGGAGCGGGTGCTATAAAGCAAGCAGAGGCCCTATGTAACTGGACTACTGGATGAGCATTGGGGGATGTCTGGAGACTGTTGAACCCAAATTACAGAGAATACTCTTTTTCTCGCCAGTCCACCAACTCCACACGCGGATAGGCAGGTTCCTCTGCTCCCTTAATATCGCTACTCAAATCACCCATGCCACATGCCTGGCCAAGACCTTCTCTGATCATAACCCCCTGGAGATCCGCCTTACATGGGGTAGAGTGCCTACCCCGGTTCCCACATGGAAGCTTTGGCCCCAGATGTTAGAGGACGCTCCCTTCCATCATACGCTATCCACAGCCATCACGAACTACTTTTTAGAAAACTGGAACACAGCCTCTTCAAACTTAATTGAATTGGACGCGCTTAAGGCGGTTGTGCATGGCACTGCGATTGGCGCCACTGTAGGTGCCAGACAGGAAATACATAAAAAAACTCAGAGTAGAAAATTCAATGACTGAATTGGAGCAGGCAGCAGCGAGCGATCCGACTAAACAGGATCCGTTGCGCGAAGCGTGTATACAACATGCCGAATTACTAGAAACTCTCCGGGTAATAGACCATAAAGCGTATACACAATTGAAGCACACTGAGCCTGATAAATCTGGGACACTACTGGCTAGGATACTGCGGGACGACCCAACACCACCTGTTATTCACCACATTCATGTTCCAGGGGTGGGCACTCACAGCGAGACATAAATGATGCGTTCTGCAACTATTATAGCGCGTTATACAGCGAACCCGCACACATTGACGACTCGCTGGTCGACAACTTCCTAGAGGGTTTACCCTACCCACAACTCACTGCAGACACCCAGAAAAGCCTCTCGGGCCCCATTACAAAAATTGAAATAAAGGCGGCCATCAAGGGTCTCTCACGCAATAAAGCACCCGGCCTAGTCGGCCTGCCCATAGAATTCTTTGACTCTTACTCGGAGGCCCTCATCCCTAAACTGGAAGAATTGTACAATAAAGCACTGGAATTGGGCTACCTCCCGCACACCACCATGCAGGCGCTGGTAATATCACTCCCAAAGCCAGGTCGGGATGACACAGACTTATCGGGCTACCGACCATTGTCGCTTTTAGCATCAGAATATAAGATCCTAAGCAAGATTTTGGCCAACCGGCTATTACACGTACATTCACCCCAGTACAGAGATCTGGGCCTAAATCCATCGTTTTTTTGCTCACCATGCCATTCCAGTTTGGACCCAGCCATATGCAAATCAGTCTTGACCCTGCACCCAATGGGAACAGTCCAGCCGGAACTGCCAGGCCAGGTCCTCCCTGGACTGGAAACAAGCATCCTAGGACCAGTTTCGGGCTTTCAGCCCTCATCAGCCAGGATAGCTTGACTCCAGTGGCATGGAGAGCACGGGACCCACATCTGGGCATACCCGTCCCACTCGGGGTGACAAATGCAAAAACAACAATTGATGGACAGAATGCAGAACAATGTCGTACATTCACCCCAGTACAGAGATCTGGGCCTAAATCCATCGTTTTTTTGCTCACCATGCCATTCCAGTTTGGACCCAGCCATATGCAAATCAGTCTTGACCCTGCGCCCAATGGGAACAGTCCAGCCCGAACTGCCAGGCCAGGTCCTCCCTGGACTGGAAACAAGCATCCTAGGACCGGTTTCGGGCTTTCAGCCCTCATCAGCCAGGATAGCTTGACTCCATTGCCATGGAGAGCACAGGACCCACGTCTGGGCATACCCGTCCCACTCGGGGTGACAAATGCAAAAACAACAATTGATGGACAGAATGCAGAACAATGTCATACATTCACCCCAGTACAGAGATCTGGGCCTAAATCCATCGTTTTTTGCTCACCATGCCATTCCAGTTTGGACCCAGCCATATGCAAATCAGTCTTGACCCTGCGCCCAATGGGAACAGTCCAGCCCGAACTGCCAGGCCAGGTCCTCCCTGGACTGGAAACAAGCATCCTAGGACCCAACACCACCTGTTATTCACCACATTCATGTTCCAAGGGTGGGCATGGTTCACTCACAGCGAGACATAAATGATGCGTTCTGCAACTATTATAGCGCGTTATACAGCGAACCCGCACACATTGACGGCTCACTGGTCGACAACTTCCTAGAGGGTTTACCCTACCCACAACTCACTGCAGACACCCAGAATAGCCTCTCGGGCCCCATTACAAAAATTGAAATAAAGGCGGCCATCAAGGGTCTCTCACGCAATAAAACACCCGGTCTAGTCGGCCTACCCATAGAATTCTTTGACTCTTACTCGGAGGCCCTCATCCCTAAACTGGAAGAATTGTACAATAAAGCACTGGAATTGGGCTACCTCCCGCACACCACCATGCAGGCGCTGGTAATATCACTCCCAAAGCCAGGTCGGGATGACACAGACTTATCGGGCTACCGACCATTGTCGCTTTTAGCATCAGAATATAAGATCCTAAGCAAGATTTTGGCCAACCGGCTATTACCCCACTTGAACAAAATCTGTCCTTCTCTGAGCAAATTACCACTGTGGCCGGAGCCTGCTTTGGCATCCTTAAAATGCTACGCAAAATTCTGGACCTTCTCCCCCTTGATGCTAAAAGAACTATTCTACAGGCTCTTGTTACATCTCGCCTTGATTACTGCAATATTCTGTATTTAGGGGTGACAGCTAGAAATTTGAACCTCTTGCAGAAGGTCCAAAAGGCTGCAGCCCGGCTGATCTTGAACATCCCTAGGCGGGTTTCGGTGGGGGAAGCTTTGAAGAGACTTCATTGGCTCCCAATTCAGGCCAGAGTCACTTTCAAGGCCTTATGCTTTGGTCACAGGATCCTTAGTCAGAAGGGGCCGCGCTTCCTGCTCCCCCTTCTTACAGCTTATCGGCCAGCACGGGATCTGAGATCGCTTGACTCTGCCAGGGTGATTGTGCCCAGGGTGCAGAAGGTTCGAGCTAGAGGGAGATCTTTTGGCTTCCTGGCTGCTAAGGCATGGAATGACCTCCCTATGGATCTTAGGACCTGCGAGTCGGAGTCTCTGTTCCGGAAAAACCTAAAAACTTGGCTTTTCCGACTCCCGTCTGGTGGACGGAAGTAATATTTCTGCTTTTTATTCTGTCAGTCTTATGCGTAGGAAGGCTGCTAGGTCTGGATTGTTGCGGGGTGTTCATTGATGTTCTAGCGCGGGGACACTCCGTTGGAGTAACCAGGCGCTTTACAAGCTAGCTAATAATAATAATTATTATTATTCGGCCTTTGCAAGGGGGCGACCATTTGGATTAGACATGGGATCCCATTCACCGAATTGGAACGACGTACTGATGACCAAGGTAGATATATACTATTGCGGGGAATGCTTGATGGCCAGCCAGTGGTTTTAGGTAGCATTTATGCCCCAAACTTTGATCAGGACAAATTTTTTAACAGGCTAAGTACAGTGTCGACAGGGTGGGATACATATCCGTGGCTTCTAGGAGGGGACTGCAACTCCGTGATGGATATTGCGCTAGACAGGTCACACCCACACCTGAATGGAGCGGGTGCTATAAAGCAAGCAGAGGCCCTATGTAACTGGACTACTGGATGAGCATTGGGGGATGTCTGGAGACTGTTGAACCCAAATTACAGAGAATACTCTTTTTTCTCGCCAGTCCACCAACTCCACACGCGGATAGGCAGGTTCCTCTGCTCCCTTAATATCGCTACTCAAATCACCCATGCCACATGCCTGGCCAAGACCTTCTCTGATCATAACCCCCTGGAGATCCGCCTTACATGGGGTAGAGTGCCTACCCCGGTTCCCACATGGAAGCTTTGGCCCCAGATGTTAGAGGACGCTCCCTTCCATCATACGCTATCCACAGCCATCACGAACTACTTTTTAGAAAACTGGAACACAGCCTCTTCAAACTTAATTGAATTGGACGCGCTTAAGGCGGTTGTGCATGGCACTGCGATTGGCGCCACTGTAGGTGCCAGACAGGAAATACATAAAAAAACTCAGAGTAGAAAATTCAATGACTGAATTGGAGCAGGCAGCAGCGAGCGATCCGACTAAACAGGATCCGTTGCGCGAAGCGTGTATACAACATGCCGAATTACTAGAAACTCTCCGGGTAATAGACCATAAAGCGTATACACAATTGAAGCACACTGAGCCTGATAAATCTGGGACACTACTGGCTAGGATACTGCGGGACGACCCAACACCACCTGTTATTCACCACATTCATGTTCCAGGGGTGGGCACTCACAGCGAGACATAAATGATGCGTTCTGCAACTATTATAGCGCGTTATACAGCGAACCCGCACACATTGACGACTCGCTGGTCGACAACTTCCTAGAGGGTTTACCCTACCCACAACTCACTGCAGACACCCAGAAAAGCCTCTCGGGCCCCATTACAAAAATTGAAATAAAGGCGGCCATCAAGGGTCTCTCACGCAATAAAGCACCCGGCCTAGTCGGCCTGCCCATAGAATTCTTTGACTCTTACTCGGAGGCCCTCATCCCTAAACTGGAAGAATTGTACAATAAAGCACTGGAATTGGGCTACCTCCCGCACACCACCATGCAGGCGCTGGTAATATCACTCCCAAAGCCAGGTCGGGATGACACAGACTTATCGGGCTACCGACCATTGTCGCTTTTAGCATCAGAATATAAGATCCTAAGCAAGATTTTGGCCAACCGGCTATTACACGTACATTCACCCCAGTACAGAGATCTGGGCCTAAATCCATCGTTTTTTTGCTCACCATGCCATTCCAGTTTGGACCCAGCCATATGCAAATCAGTCTTGACCCTGCACCCAATGGGAACAGTCCAGCCGGAACTGCCAGGCCAGGTCCTCCCTGGACTGGAAACAAGCATCCTAGGACCAGTTTCGGGCTTTCAGCCCTCATCAGCCAGGATAGCTTGACTCCAGTGGCATGGAGAGCACGGGACCCACATCTGGGCATACCCGTCCCACTCGGGGTGACAAATGCAAAAACAACAATTGATGGACAGAATGCAGAACAATGTCGTACATTCACCCCAGTACAGAGATCTGGGCCTAAATCCATCGTTTTTTTGCTCACCATGCCATTCCAGTTTGGACCCAGCCATATGCAAATCAGTCTTGACCCTGCGCCCAATGGGAACAGTCCAGCCCGAACTGCCAGGCCAGGTCCTCCCTGGACTGGAAACAAGCATCCTAGGACCGGTTTCGGGCTTTCAGCCCTCATCAGCCAGGATAGCTTGACTCCATTGCCATGGAGAGCACAGGACCCACGTCTGGGCATACCCGTCCCACTCGGGGTGACAAATGCAAAAACAACAATTGATGGACAGAATGCAGAACAATGTCATACATTCACCCCAGTACAGAGATCTGGGCCTAAATCCATCGTTTTTTTGCTCACCATGCCATTCCAGTTTGGACCCAGCCATATGCAAATCAGTCTTGACCCTGCGCCCAATGGGAACAGTCCAGCCCGAACTGCCAGGCCAGGTCCTCCCTGGACTGGAAACAAGCATCCTAGGACCCAACACCACCTGTTATTCACCACATTCATGTTCCAAGGGTGGGCATGGTTCACTCACAGCGAGACATAAATGATGCGTTCTGCAACTATTATAGCGCGTTATACAGCGAACCCGCACACATTGACGGCTCACTGGTCGACAACTTCCTAGAGGGTTTACCCTACCCACAACTCACTGCAGACACCCAGAATAGCCTCTCGGGCCCCATTACAAAAATTGAAATAAAGGCGGCCATCAAGGGTCTCTCACGCAATAAAACACCCGGTCTAGTCGGCCTACCCATAGAATTCTTTGACTCTTACTCGGAGGCCCTCATCCCTAAACTGGAAGAATTGTACAATAAAGCACTGGAATTGGGCTACCTCCCGCACACCACCATGCAGGCGCTGGTAATATCACTCCCAAAGCCAGGTCGGGATGACACAGACTTATCGGGCTACCGACCATTGTCGCTTTTAGCATCAGAATATAAGATCCTAAGCAAGATTTTGGCCAACCGGCTATTACCCCACTTGAACAAATTGATACACAGAGATCAATGTGGTTTTCTACCGGCGCGCAGCACGTCTTTAAACATTAGGCAACTACACCACATTATGGCTACTGCCCCGGCGGAGTATGTTAATGCAGGATGTATAGCGCTGGATTTGCTATACACATCCCCGTCACATGGGGATATATGTTCATGGCCCTGAAGAGGTATGGACTCCCCGCTGAATACCTCCGTTGGGTTCGCTTGCTGTATACAGCCCCTACTGCGAGAGCACGCACTGGCAAGCACATATCTCAAGAATACACTGTACACAGTGGCACGAGACCGGGCTGCCCCCTTTCCCCCTTACTATTTGTCCTAGCCATTGAGCCGCTGGCGCTCGCGTTACGACAGACGGCTGACCGCCTGGGGATTCCAATAGGTAATACAACCCACCTGATATCAATCTATGCAGACGACATCATTGTGTATCTACGGGACCTCACAAACCTGTTCGAGCCTCTTCCCACCATTTTCTCTAACTTTGAACGTATCTCTGGTCTCGCCATTAACGAAGGGAAGTCGAACGCCTTTTTCCTACATGAAGGTCCCCGCCCAGATGTAAATAGTTTTGGCATATATAATATACCGGTGGCGCATAATACATTCAAATACCTAGGTATCCATATATATAGGTCACACGCGGATTAGCTCGACGGAAATCTGATGAAAGCAATTGGTGCAGTACGATCAAGAGTGACATTCTGGTCATCACTACCACTATCGGTGATGGGGCGAGTCGCTATCTCCAAAATGGTGGTGCTCCCCGCCTATTATATTACTTCGCAAACTTGCCAATCCTAGTTCCTCCATCCAAATTGAAGATAATATAATTGAATGCTTGCTAGGACTCCGCAAACGCACAGGCGCTCAGAAAGTTCAGCTTTGCTTTCTAGACCTTGCCTTTATACTAGCTATACACGCTATTACGATGCGGTGGAAGTCTACGAGACCCCCTGCGTTATCCACATGGTATGATGAGGTGGTGCGCTGGAGTGCTGCAGAGAGTGCGGCAATCAGGCGTGAAGAAGCTCGGGGGTTGCGCAAACATCCAATCTCTATGGAATGGGATACCACTCTGGAGGGCTTTAAAGCGCTGGATCTCTTCCCACGTCACGTTACCCCAACCCCACCGTAGATGCCACTTTGTACTACACTGAACAATGCAACTGGCGAGCGGAAAGTAGATATATAAACCCTCACAACACTGAATGTAATGGAGGGCAATACTTGCACTTGCAATTACCATGACAGACAAACCGACCTGGCGGGCCAGAACGTGGGAGGGGGCGGGGGGGGCTATTGGGGATCTGTTTGTAGTTATGTTGATAACCTACTCAAACTAATGCCTTACTATTACAATTGTACTATGCATACTGTTTTTGTATCAATAATATAACTCTGGCTGTGCCTGCGTGCACAGACCGCAATGCTCCTACTAGCATATATTAGTTGTATGAAAACGAAAAATGCCACAGTGAAATGTTCTACAATAAATGGATAATGCTTTATGGTGATCAATAAAGTCTGTTTTAAAAAAAAAAAACGATAAAACTATTTTCCTCCATAGGATAACATTGACTGTTTTTCTGTGAAAAGTTTCTAAGTGTGGAGTTTGAGAAACTAAAGAAATTGTTTAAAATTGCATACTCTAACAAAAACGATTTTACTTACCTGTTTTCAGGAAATGTCCCAGAGTAGTATGTAGGTATACTACTCTGTGTAAGCCTAATAATCTCAAAAGTTACTTACCTGCTATTTTACTAAAGAGCCTATTCAAGTCTATGTACCGTATTTACTAAGTATTGCATTTCTCTGCATCCATACTGCAAATCAAAGTGCATATACAATTATCATTCAAACTGTATTTCAATTGCATTACTACTGTAAAGTACTTATTGCTTACCTGTGCCAGGCTTGCTTGGTTCTAGAAAATAAAATAACTAAAAGAATATTTTTATACAAAAACAATTGGTCTGAAGTTCAGTTTTTGAATGTGTGAATTCATTTGCTGACTGAGTGTGTACAACAAATGTTTAACACTGTCCTCTGATACTGCCTTACTGCTCGACCACACTACCACAAATAGAGAGTGAGGTGCTATCTAACTCTACCTACCTTTGGGGATCCACTGGACTCTGTGCACACTATACCTCACTTTGGTATAGTATATACAGAGCCGGCTTCCTACAATTCTGTAATGCAACTAGTGTCCCAATACCTTCCGATCGAGGCCGCACTATTATAAAACTGTAAGAATAAAAAAATAGATAAAAATCACTTGTTAATGAAAATGTGTGGCTCCAACTGCCCCTAATAATGCCTCATCTTTTACTACCCAACCATAATGCAAGGGGCCGATTGCATTAGGGCCTCTGGCAATCTTTGTGTGCTCTTGCTGTTGGGAGGTAGTTATGGTGAGGTACAGTATAGCGGGCAAGGTGCGCCATGCGGCAAGGTGCGCCGCGTTCCCTGTCACCAAGTGTCCCTGCCACTTATATGTTCACGTGAACCCAGGGCTTTAAGTGGGCCGGGTCTCACCGGTGCTGAGCACCGGCTGTTTTTTAAAGGGGGGCTCAAAACGGGTCTCTATTGGGCTCTGTTTTGTGCCCTGGCACAGGCGGTCTGTTTTTTCCGGACTGCAGTGACAGCAGGCACATCGATGTGCGCCTGCTCACACTGCTCACTTCTCACTAGTGGAGAAGTTACGGCATGACGTCACGCCAGGTGAGCATTGTATGGGAAGGGAAATCCTTTAAAGAGCCATTTTCTCTCTGGATTTCACTTCTCTTTTTGAAACTCAGGAGCAGCAACATCGTTGTGGTGTCACCAGGACTTTAAGTGGAAGCTTTTTCAATATTATATACAAGCCATAGTTGCGGCTTATTTATCTTATGCAACTAACAACCATTGACAAAGCCAATAGTCCTGACTTGTTGTAGGTATGATGTTACTTGCTGTATCATATATCTGGATGCAATGACAGAAACAGCAAAATACAAGTCGGGCGGCACACTATACTAAGCACAGATTTTTAGTTTACGTGCTTTTAAGCCACGCCCTTTAATTACATTGGCCACGCCCCTTTGGGAGACCCCCCAGTTTTTTCATCCCACTTAAAGCCCTGCGTGAACCTTTAAAACGTAGCTGGTCTCCCTATGTCTCCTTCAGTCTCAGAGACAGCCTTCGACCGATGAGGTACAAGAGGAAGAATCGCTTCCGCCTGAACCGGAGGTTATACATGGGTCAGTTCCCAGCCCTTCAACCCTCCCCTTGACCCACAGGGAAGGGAGGGAGCAGACGAGCATCATCTCGCCCGCCCCACCCCCATCCAGCCCGCCTCGTAATTCTGCATCCCGAGGGGACTTGCCTTTAAGAATTTCCGTCCACGAGCTTGGCAGGGCTGAGAAAGAGAGAGCTGAGGACCTGGAGCAGACATGTGCACAGAGAAAGAGACTGCCTGCACTGGACACGTTCTCAGGGACGGCAGGGACCCAATCCTCCGGGAGTGGGGGAGGGGCGAACCTTCAGGCCCTATTCAGCTGAAGGCCAATGAGTATCTGTAAAATATAGGAAACCCAGGGCCCCCTCATCCCTTTCTGCAGGGGGGGGGTCTTTTTCGATTTCCGGCGCGCCACTGAGGGATAAAGTCTACCAGGATGAGACAAATTATCGAGTGAAGTTGCTGACAGAATGAAGAGGACAATAAAGTGCCACGATGAGACACATGAACACGGGAAAGACTGCCAGGAGACACATACATAGGAAAAGGGACTGCAAGGATGAGACACCTGAGCATAGAAAAATATTGCCAGATTTAGACACATGCCTTGTGAAAGAGACTGCTAGGATGAGACGCATGCACAGAGAAGGAGGAATCTGCCGGAATGAGACACCTGTATGGGAAAATAAACCGCTACGATATGACACATGCACAGGGAAAGAGACAAGCAGAAAGAGACACATCACATGCACAGGAAGAGGGACAGAGCGACACCAAAGAAGACACGCCCGAGGAAGAGGAAGAGAAAACGACCTGGAGAGATGCAACGAAAGCTGCATGGATATATGGTGCGAGATTAAGAGAGGCAATGAGGGATTCTTAGAAATACAGTTTCAGATTCTTAGAAAGGCCGCGAGAGATTAGCGGAGAGACACAGAGACCTTTAGGCAGTGAGAGGTTCACAGAGAGGTAGTTACAGCGTCACACAGGCAGTCAGAGAGTCCAAGAAAGGCGTCGTTAGATTCGTGGAGATGTGGTGAGAGGTTTGTAGCCAGGGAGGGATTTAGAGGCTATGAGTGACTCTTACAGACTGCAAGGAAAGTTTATAGAGAGAGGCGCTGTGAGATTTGCATAGTAGCAAAGAGAGATTCATGGAGAAGGGAGTAAGATTATTAGACAGGCAGTGAGATTCTATTACAGGACCGGAGGCTTCGTATTATGCTTACTCTTTCAATTTATTGCCACTCACAGCAGCCAATGAGAAACTTTCTTTGAGTAAAATAAACTACATATCCCATGATGCACATGTCACACATCACATCCTGTAAGCCCCAATAAGAGCCACCATCACCGGAACTCATCCTCTTTCTTTGCTGCTCACGCAGACAGTTAAGTGTATTCAGCAAGTTATCTGTTTACCTTTTGTGGCACTGTATCTTGCACGCGCTGCTTGTATTAATATTGGTAGCGCTACCCGCGCTCGTCATTCCGCGCTGCTTTGCTCCTCAGTGCCGTACCCGCGCTGCGCTCCAGCGCCCTGACTGTGACCCTTGGTCCGCTTGACTCCCGTGTTCGGGATGTATTTGCCGAAGCGCTGTCATTAGTTACAGCATTCCTGACGCTGCGCTCTCTCTCGCTCTGACTTCCCGTGCGCTCACACTCCTAGTGAGCGCACGGTGATTCCATCAGCTGTTTTTCCTCCGCACGTCCCGGTACCGCGCTGCCTTCGGCGGCGGGACTTTATATTGTATAAAAGCGCAGAGGCTTCCCTGATCAGCCCACGCGCTATGAGCCGCATTTAACCCCCGGTCTCCCAGGCTCGGCGTGCGTAGCCCAATTGGGCTATTTTTCTAGTAGGATTTGGGCTACGCACGTCGAACCTTCCCGATTCCTTCGAATTAGGTCACTTTTCCCCTGCCTCTCGCCTAAGATCTCTGGGACGCCTGGCTAGCTGCAAAAACGACTTGGGCCCTGGAGTGTGCACAGCTCCCTATATATCTTTACCTTTGGCTCTAATTACGCCCTGTGGGCTGCAAAAATACTATACAGCTTGGCTGAGGAGCTAGGTACCTGTCCCTGTCTGTGCTGTGGGTTGGCTCCCCCTTGACTCCTCTGACCCTCCTTCCGGTCTTACTCTCTTATTGCAAATTCTTTTCACAATGGAAGACTGGGTCACGTATGATGAGGATACCTTATATGAGGAGGAAGTGGTCACCCCTTCCTTGGAAGATAACATTGTTGAAGCCCTGGACGCGTCCGTCCAGGAGTCAGTCAACAAGGCCCTTGAGAAGGCAGTTCCAGGAACTGTGCAGCAGGCGCTAGCCTCCGCCTTGAAACCAATTACCAAACAACTGGAGAAATTCGCAAAGCGTCATGGGTTTACTGCTCCTGCAGAACCTCGCAAGGACGCTTCTGCTCCAGAGATTCGCTCTAAACCTTGGCCTCACTCCTCCACACTCTCCTCCTTACCTGTCTCTGATGCCAGCAAGGCCAAAACTACCAACACCGATACGGACACAGATACTACGGCTACAGACACGCCGGACGAGTCCCCTCCCAGGAAGAAGGCTAAGAAGGCGAAGAATGTGGAAACGCCTCAATCCATTTCTACGCCATTCACCTTTAACCCGACTGACATAGTCCATCCCAGGTCATCTGATTGGTTACCCCCTCCCGAGGTTGCAGCTTACCTGCATGATAATATTCGCAGGAGCTTTGATAAGGAGGTGAGGAACAGACTCCGTTCGGAGTGTCCCAGACCTGATATTGCGGACAAAGTGGCAGAAACCCCGGATATTGACCCCAGTCTCTTAACCTTCTTGAAGAAGTTTGCTAAAGATCCCAAGAAGGGTATCGATCGAGCCTGGCAGGGGTGCCAGGACAAACTTCTAGATGTCGTGGGTCCCCTGGCGAAGATTTTAGAAATGGCGCTTGAGGCACAGGAATCCGGGTCTACAATGGATCCTCACATCCTGGCGGGGTGGACGCAGAGGGCCATATGCCTTTTGGGTAACGCCAACTGCGCACTCTCCATGAAACGACGCAAATCACTCCTGATGCGTATGGATTCCAATCTCACAGAACTGGCTGCAGCAGAGCCAGGGCCACTGGCGGACGGTAACCTGTTCGGGGAACGTTTTGTCAAGGATGTGGCCAAATATGTAGGCACCCTCACCACTCTTGACAAGGCACAGTCGGGCATTAAAAGAGTCTTGCGGACTGGTGTTTTCAACAGGGCCGGACGAGGCCGAGGACGCTCGTTTGGCCGTCACTATTCCCAAGGTCCTCAGAGAGGAGACTTCGGACAAGGCAGAGGGGAGTGGGATTCCACCCGTGGGGGAACCTTCTACCCTACCAGGCAGCGTTTCAACAAGCGACGCTTTAACAGAGGGGCCTATCGAGGTGGCTTTCAAGCCCCTGACTCTTCAGGTAAGAGCTCCAGATCCTTTTCCCTTACCCTTGGGGGGTCGTATTCGATGTTTCTCTCACAATTGGGTTCAACTATCTCAGGATGCTTGGGTATTACAGACAGTTCAGGGTTTTCAGCTGGATTTCTTTCAGAACCCCTGTCAGGTTGAACAGCCCAGACAGCTTTCTTTTTCCCAGATAGAATGCGCTTTCATAGATTCAGAGTTCGAAGAATTGCTGCAGAAACGCACGATAGCGCGTTGCGACGAGGGCCCTCGCGGTTTCTGCAGCAATATTTTTCTGGTGCAGAAGAAAGGTGGAGGTTACAGGTTGGTACTCAATTTAAGGGACTTCAACCAGTACATGACTTACAAACATTTCAAGATGGAAGGTATCCATCTGTTGGCAGACCTCCTAAAACAGGGGGACTGGATGGTCCGTCTGGACCTGAAGGATGCCTACTTGTCCATTCCCATTTTCCCACCTCATCGTCGGTTCCTACAGTTTCAATGGCGGAACCGATGGTTCGAATATTTGGTCCTTCCTTTCGGACTCTACTCAGCACCGTGGTGCTTCACCAAGGTGCTGAAGCCAGTGATAGCGTATCTCAGGGAACAGGGGATTCGCATGATAGTATATCTCGACGACATACTCATCATGGCGCAGTCTCCCGATTTGGCGGTTCAGCATTTACGCACGACCATTGCTACGCTACAGAATCTGGGGTTCGTAATCAACGAATCCAAGTCGGTACTCTCCCCTTCACAAACGGTGGATTTTCTAGGTTTTGTGATCAACTCTCAGACGGCTCAATTGAGCCTTCCTCGCGCCAAGCTGCGGGACATCAAGAAAGAATTACACTCCCTGCTATCACAACAGATGGTCTCACTGAGAGTGATTGCCAGGATAGTGGGCCTGTTGGCATCCTCCATACAGGCGGTTTTTCCAGCTCCTTTACATTATCGAGCTCTTCAACGACTCAAGATTCAGCACCTACAGAAGGGCCTTTCTTACACAGATCTGGTCCCGCTTTCCCCGGAAGTGCGGGAAGAAATTCAATGGTGGCTAGCCCACGTGGAAGCGTGGAACGGCAGAGCTATCTTTGGCTCCCTGCCGGAGGTTGTAATAGAGTCCGATGCCAGCCGTTGGGGCTGGAGGGCTCGCTGCGGAAGTATTTCTACCGGAGGGCGTTGGTCCCTCGGCGAACTAGATCTCCATATCAATTGTCTAGAACTCCTTGCAGGGTCGTTCGCGATCCGGACGCTATCACCCAAGCGGGTCTCGTGTTGCATCCTCTTGCGGATGGACAACATTTCCACGGTTCGATACATCAACAAGTTGGGAGGCACGAGGTCCTCCATCCTAGTGGAGATAGCGAAAGACTTTTGGCATTACTGCCTCAGTCACCAGATCTCAGTCATAGCCGAATACATTCCGGGTCAGTCGAACGTAGTGGCAGACTGGAATTCCCGACATCTCAAGGACTACAGCGATTGGCAGCTCTAGCCCCAGATAGTCCAGTGGCTACAGGCGATCTGGGGTTCATGCGAGATCGACCTATTTGCGTCTCGGCTGAATCATCAGATGACCAAATTTTTCAGTTGGAGGCCAGATCCGTTGGCCTTAGCGACGGACGCCTTCTCTCAGGACTGGTCCCTGAGTCTGAATTATGCTTTTCCCCCCTTCATACTAATTCCTCGGGTGTTCACACAAATAATGCGTCAGACGGCGGAGGTGATCTTAGTGACTCCCCTGTGGAAATCACAACCTTGGTTCCCTCTACTATTGGAGGCGAGCTGCGACTCCCCCAGGTTGATTCCGTGGTCCTCGACGATGCTCCAGGGCCCTCATGGAGAGATGCACCTGATGGTTCTGTCGGGACAGCTGTCCCTGATGGCATGGAGACTTTCCGGCAACGTTGGCAAATGCCTGGATTTTCGGAGCAAGCTTCGGCCTTTATCAACCAAGCTTGGGCCCCCTCAACGAGGAAAAGATATTCTTCGGCCTGGAAAAGCTGGATTCGTTGGTGCGTGGAACAGCACGTGGATCCTGTGGGGGCAGATTTACCCTATGTTGTAAATTTTTTGTCGCAAAAAGCTTCTGACGGTTTAGCGTATCGGTCTATCAACAATTTCCGATCGGCTATCTCGGCGGGACATTCCCAGATTGAGGGCAAGCCAGTGGGGATGCACCCGCTAATATGCAAACTGTTAAAAGGTATTAGGGTAGCTAATCCATCCAAACCAAAGTATTCTTCTTTGTGGGACGTGTCTCTGGTTCTTTCCTTATTCAATACATGGCCACAGAATAATATGTTAACAAGGAAACAACTTTCATCCAAATTAGCCATGTTATTATGTCTTGCTGCATGTAGAAGGTCTTCTGATGTTAAAGCTCTAGACATTACAGGCAGAGTATTTACTCCTGAAGGAGTTTCTTTTAACATTACTGCTAGAACTAAAACTATGTCTCGATGTGTAGAATATCATGCTTTTCCTAGTAACGCAAAACTCTGTGTAGTTCAATGTCTTAAGGCGTATGAGGAATGTACCAGGTCTGTTCGGCTTGCTGATGTGGTGCAATTGTTGATTGCCTTACAAAAACCTTATAAACCTGTGACTGCGGCGACAATAGCCAGATGGCTTAAAAATGTTATGCGTGAAGCTGATATTGATACCCAGGTATTTGGGGTGCCATGGCCTCTAAAACATTTATGTTGGGATCTACTATCCATGATATCATGCATTCTGCAGATTGGTCTTCTGAATCTACCTTTAAACAATTTTATTATAAGCCGGTGGGTGATATTTCCTCTGTGGTATTTGATCAGCGTTAAACTAGCATAATACGAAGCCTCCGGTCCTGTAATAGAATAAAAAATTTGCTAGCATTCGCGCCAAGAATTTTCAATTCTATTAAGGACACGGAGTCGAGGATTATCCCACCCGGTTGTATTACAGCTCTGTAATGTTTACCCACCCGTCTGTATTTATATTCTGTTTAAGCAGAAATTACGGGGTTTTTTCTACCTCTCATTCTTCCAGGTTCGGAGAAGAAGATGGAGTAAATCTCATTCCGGTTGATGGAACCGTTTTTCCAGTTGGAGTTGTTCTTCCACGTTGGAGGATGTTTGGACTATTGTTATGTTATTGAACTTATTGTTCGCACAAAGAAAGAGGATGAGTTCCGGTGATGGTGGCTCTTATTGGGGCTTACAGGATGTGATGTGTGACATGTGCATCATGGGATATGTAGTTTATTTTACTCAAAGAAAGTTTCTCATTGGCTGCTGTGAGTGGCAATAAATTGAAAGAGTAAGCATAATCCTCGCCTCCGTGTCCTTAATAGAATTGAAAATTCTTGGCGCGAATGCTAGCAAATTTTTTATTCTTAAGCGTTTCAATGAGAATCGTAGTGAGTGAAAGAGAAGCTAGACATTCATCAACAATGAAACAATTCTATGCAGAGGGATTTTTAGAGATAGGCAGTGAAAGATTCTAAGAGAGGCAAAGGTTGAGCAGGGCCGGCTTTAGGGCAGTGTGACTGGTGTGGCTGCACTGGGCGCTGACCTGGGGAGGGGGTGCTGACATCCGAGGGGGTGGGCGCTGTGTTTAGCAATAACATACGTTTTAAAAACACCTGCAGCAGAGTTTCTTGTGCATCCAGTTTTCAGGCAACAATAAAAATGTCACGATAACTCTTGTGATCAATTTTTATGCTAGAGAGAGATCAGAGTTTTGTCTAGGGGCAGTTTTGACTCGCCATAAAGTAGCGCCGAGAGTTAATATGCCTGCTGCATAGAATGCGTACTGTACAGACACCAGATCTGTATTTTTTGTGGATAGCCGAGTGGATTACTGCTTTTGTCACAGAGATCCTTTTGTTACCGCAGTTCATGAGATACAACCCTAATATAGAACAGTGACTATTACGAACTGTCATCAAAGAGCTGCATGCAAACTGCATAAAATAGGTTAGGACGTTATGTTTTTTCCCCCATCTTTCATTATCTATCCCTAATGTTGCTGAAGAGGGTTTGTTTGGGTAGATATGGATTCTTATTAGTAAAGCCAGCCTTTACCAGTGCTTAAAAGCAAATGAAATGTATGTGAGAGAGGGGCTATGGAGAGATGAGGGGCACTTTTGCCCGGCAGTCGTGAGGGAATCCGAGGAGATGGTCATGGGGGTTGGGGGCATCAAAAATTATTATTGCACTGGGCGCCAACAGCGCTAAACCTGCCCTGGGTAGAGTCATAGAAAAGGATTGCGAGATCCACTCTGAGGCAATGAGATATTGTTATAAAGACCCAGCTGGTGTGTTCTGTGGGACATGAGGACCTGAACTGCCCAGCGAGGGGAGAGCTGTCTCTAGCCACTGGAAGATCTGCACAAGGCCCAGCTGGTAGAATACCTTCGTGGAGGACACCTTGAGATGCCAAGACCAAACAGGGATCAGAGATTACCACATCACAGCTAGCCAGGAAGAAACAAGATCACAGCAAGAACCGCCAGAGCCATGGTGATGCAGAAGCATTCTAGCATTATCCCCTACAAGCTCAGTCTCTTACAGTGCCTCTGTCAGCCCGTCCTATACGATCCTTGAGACTGTGAAATGTCACCACCCCAGTGTGGGGTTAGGTCCTATTGGCTGAGCTGATGGGCCAAGAGCTGTTTGAACAATCTGTCTAGTTTTTATACTTCTTTTTCATTGTGTTTGGTCCCAATCGATAAAGTTCAGGTCCAAGTGAGAACTTGCTGTGTATTCAATCATTTTTCATTGCCTCTCTTAGAATTCTCACTACCTTTGTAAGAAAATCTCACTGCCTCACATAGCGTGACCCCACTCCCTTTTTTATAATTTCTCACTGAATATCTATGACTCTCTCACTGCTTCTATAAGTATCTTCACTGTCTTTCTGTCTCTCTCTGTCTCTCTGTCTCTCTCTCTCTCTCTCAATGTATCACTCATAGCATGATTAAGACTCTCTCATTACCTTTCTTGAGATATTTGACCACCTTTCTAGGAATCTCTTGCTATCTCACAAAGTCTAAGAATCCCACTGCCTTTGTGAATCTTTCACTCCCTCTTTAACCCTAAGAATCGCTCACTGGTTCTCTGTGAATCTCTCATGACTGTCTGTGGATCTCCCACTTTCTATGAATCCTAGAATCTCTCACTGTACCTCCCTCTGAAGCTCTCAGTGCCCTTCCATGAACACTGCTGGCTCTCTGTGAATCTCGTTGTTTCTCTGTTCATGAATCTCTCAATGCCTGTCTATGAATCTCCTGCTACCGCTCTGTGAATCTATCTGACTGCCTGTTGGACATGGCCTGCTTAAGGGAAATTGCCTCAAAACGTTTTGCTTTTTCCTCCGGGTTTTTGCAGACTCTCTGCATAACCTTAGGAATCTGGGCAACTTTCCCCTGTACAGCAGAGAGAAGAAGCACATGCCCGCCTCGCCCGCATTGGGCTGGGGGGGGGGTGTATACGATGGGTACTGGGTGCAGTACCTCTGTGCGCCCTGAAAAACAGGTACACCACATACCCAGGGCAGGTATGGCACTGGCTAGGAGTGGGACGTAGCACTGAGTGGGCCACCCACTGGATAGTCTTTAACCCTATATTGAGCATGTCAGGACAGGCCTGTGGGGAGCCAAGGCGCCCCTGCCTACGTTGGCATCACTTAAGCCTCAGCCCACCCTGAGTGCGTCGTCCCATACCATAAGGACAGCTCCCCGGGAAGCCCTGAAGGACACGAGAAAGGGGTGGTAGGCTGAAGGTCGGGTCGGCACATATGATGTTCCCTGCCCAGTTAGTGAGGAACCCCACAAATGGGGCTTCCCCTGCCTTAGAGTTTGGCTCTACCCATGGATACTACGGGGGTGTTGGCAATTCTCTGGAGTGGCCTCAGGGCCCTGCGCACGTCCTCACTGTCAAGGCCGTTAAGAAGTGCGTGCGCCTCCCTACACAGATTAGGAAGAGACTCTGACACGCTGTTCTGGAACATGGGCTGGTCTGCCAACACAGACCGGAGTGTACACACCAGCCCTGATGTTGTTTCTGATATGTGTCCCACCTGCAGTGGCAGGCTGGAGGATGCGCCATGGCACCTATGGCATTTTGGATAGGAGCCCGGCCTGCCATCACAGGCTGATCAGAGCATACCTGCATCCCCGGTGTTCTAACCTCCGGGTTAGGCCTGCCAGTGCAGGCCTGTGTCTGCTTGCTTGCATCCATGGTGCTAGTGGCAAGGTGCCCGGTCCACTGTCGCTGGCTGGGAGTGCACAATCGCAACTATAACAGGGTGCACCAATGTCTGGCTGGTCCAAACAGGGTGGTGTGTGCATGCCTGCACCAAAGGTGCTAGGGTCTGGGTTAGCTATGTGCCCGGCCTGTCTTTGCTCCCTGAAAGCACGCGCGTGCACTTCCTATCCATGTTGGGAAGTGGGCTGATTCCATGTTCTGCTAGATATTCTCAGAAAAGCAGTGTGAGATTTAGAACTAGAGAAGCACTGTACAATCCACAGAGAGAGAGAGAGTGCAAAACTTACAGAGAGGCAGTGACAGATCCGACATTGCAGACCGGTGGGTGCGTACTGGTATCTATCATGAGTAACCTCATGTGCAGCGTGCTATTATAGGCCACCGTGAGTGCGCACCTGCACCTATGGTGCCCATGATTTCGTGTGCCGCCTGCTAATGCAGGCTTGTGCCTGCGCACAGACACACGTATTAGCCAAACCCATGTCCAGTCTGCTGTGCAGACTCAGGCGGGCACACTTGCACCACTGGTGCTGGGAACTATGTGTCCCTCCTGCCATCGCAGGTCGGTGTGCGCAATAGCGCAAGTGCACCCTGGTAGTGAGGAATACCTATGCGTGTTTTCACTACCTATGAGGCCTAATCTTCTCATAGGTTAACGTGGGGAAGTGATTGACGTTACTTCAAACTGCGATAGTGGATTGCAGTGGCAAAAACAAGAGTTGATGGACAGAATGCAGAACAATGTCATACATTCACCCCAGTACAGAGATCTGGGCCTAAATCCATCATTTTTTTGCTCACCATGCCATTCCAGTTTGAACCCAGCCATATGCAAATCAGTCTTGACCCTGTGCCTCATGGGAACAGTCCAGCCCGAACTGCCAAGCCAGGTCCTCCCTGGACTGGAAACAAGCATCCTAGTACGGTTTCGGGGTTTCACCACTCCTCAGCCAGGATAGCTTGATTCCAGTGGCATGGAGAGCACGGGACCCACGTCTGGGCATACCCGTCCCACTCGGGGTGACAAATGCAAAAACAACAGTTGATGGACAGAATGCAGAACAATGTCATACATTCACCCCAGTACAGAGATTTGGGCCTAAATCCATCATTTTTTTGCTCACCATGCCATTCCAGTTTGAACCCAGCCATATGCAAATCAGTCTTGACCCTGTGCCTCATGGGAACAGTGCAGCCCGAACTGCCAAGCCAGGTCCTCCCTGGACTGGAAACAAGCATCCTAGGACCGGTTTCGGGGTTTCACCCCTCTTCAGCCAGGATAGCTTGATTCCAGTGGCATGGAGAGCACTGGACCCACGTCTGGGCATACCCGTCCCACTTTGGTTTTGCTAAGTGGATTGCAGTGGAGCAGCCTCAAGATGTTTTCATATCAATGTATTCACAGTGCCAAATCCTTTCCATTGTTAAAGTTTTTTTTTTTGCATAATTCGCTCAAAAATGCCACTTAAAGAATTTGGACATTTCTATGCTCCAAGAGTCTCGGGGACCATGGTGTCTATTATTCATGCAAAGAGGCAGTGAGAGATTTGGTGCTGTAAGAGACTGATAGAGAGGCAGTGCTGGAATCTGCAGTGTCTGGTTGGCTAAAGAGATCCCAGCACTGCCTCTCTATCAGTCTCTTACAGCACCAAATCTCTCACTGCCTCTCTGCATTAATATCTCACCGTCTCTCTGTGACTAGCCCTCTCTCTCTGCAAATCTCTCATTCCCTTTCCAACTGTAAGGGTGTCCGATTTCCTTACTCTGAATCTTCCATTACTTACCTCTTTATAACACTCTGTCTCTGCTATGCTTCTCTGTAATTTTTGCACTCCCTCTCTCTGTTAATCGTACAGTGCTTCTCTTATTCTAAATCTCACACTGCTTTTCTGAAAATATCTAGCAGCTTTTCTAACTTTTTCATTGAATCTTTACAGAGAGTTATAGAACAAAGTAAAGATGTATAAAGAAGACATGAAATATTCCTGGAGGGAGTTTTTGAGCCCGTGACAGATTCACATGGATAGGCAGAAAAATATTCACGAGTGTCAACAAAAGATATTAAGAGAGGCAGTGACAGATTCACTCACAAAGGCAGTGAAAGAGAGAGAGAGACAGTGAGAAGTTCATGAAGATACAGTGAGAGATTCACAGAGAGCCAACAAGAGATTCATAGAGGCAGAAAGATTTATAGGGAAGTTGTGAAAGAGACTTAGAATTAGAAAGGCATTGAAAAGCCATAGAGAGGCCACCAGAGATAGTTAGAGAAAAAAATACATTATTCCTGGATTCCTAAACTGATAACGTTTTCATTCATTCTTTCATCAACATTATATATATTGTAATTGTAATTGCATTTATTTAGCGCTTATTACCCCTGACGAGGCTTTTTCGGTGAGTAGCACGCTACTCCAGAACCCATAAAGGATTAGTGTTGAATTAGAATAGTGAAATATGAAAGTAATTTGAGTGGTGGATATTAGTCAGTAATTTGGATTGAGGAGGATAGGAGAGGGATAGAAAAAGGAAAAAAGGTTTGCATTTATATAGCGCTTGTTACCCCTGATTGTGTGTTACTCGCGCTACTCCGGAACCCATAAAGGATTATTGTTGAATTAGTATAGTGAAATATGAAAGTAATTTGAGTGGTGGATATGTTAGTCAGTTATTTGGATTGAGAAGGGTAGGGGAGGGATAGAAGAGGGAAAAAGGTTTACATTAATATAGCGCTTGTTACCCCCGATAGGGTGTTGAAGCGCTTTTTTGGCAAGTAGCATGCTACTCTGCAACCCATAAAGGATTAGTAGTGAATTAGTATAGTAAAATATGAAATTTGAGAAGTTGACATGTTAGTCTGTTATTTTGATTGAAAAGGATAGTGGAGGGATAGAAGAGTGAAGAATTTGGATTTTTTTTGGGAGGTCATGGCAGTAGGAGGAGTAACAAAGGGATGTGGAGTGGAAGAGTCAGAGGGAAGAGTTTAGAAAGGCCTGTTTTGGGGGATCGGTATAGTAAAAGAGGTGTCAGATGATGCACGGAGGGGTAGAGGGCAGAGTCTAGAAAGGGTTTGTTTGGGGATCATAGTAGTGGTATGGGGTTTGGGATGAATGAGTGGATGTAGAGAATATATTGATAGAGGTAGAGGGTGAGAAATAGGGTAGTGCATTGGAAAGAGTAGTAGAAAGAGGTTTGAGATGAGTCAGAGAGTTGAGGTAGAAGATATATTGAGAGAGGCATAGGGTGAGAAATAGGGTAGTGCATTGGATATGCTGAATTAGAAGAAAGTAATAAATATATAAATCCATAAGTACATGGAAAGTATATAGATGCATAAAGGAGGTAAGTTTATGTAGATTAAAGATGCATTAGATGAACTCTGGTTTTCAAGTGTTGTTGTACTTAAAAATGTTTTTTCTTTTTTTTTCTTTAAACAATTCTACATGTTTATACAAAGCAATACACCTATATTGGTACATATCTATACTACAAATAAATGCTTATATACAGAAGGATATGCTGTATATTTATGTTTGGGTATGGTGCTTATGTGGCGAAGAGCAGATTCTTGAGTAGTTTTCTGAAGATAAGATGACACTGAAGGAAGCTGCTATTTCAAGCCCTCAGCAGCTCTATTACTTCTGCAATAGCTGCAGTAGCCTCTGTCGCCATTTGTGGTGGAGAAAGCAGATCAAAATTAGGAGAGGGTTGAAGACTAACATCCTTACCCAATGCAGCCCAAGAACCTTCCATAATAGGCTAAACAAAACTAACCAAGTGGTCCTTGAACGGCCCCGGGCAGGAACCTCAGAGCAGGAAGGAGACCGGCGTGGCCTGGACTCCGACCGGGAGAGCCGCACCATCAACAGCTTCATTCGCCTTTCCCACAAGGGCTTAGGCTTAGCCGTTTACAGGTGTCGCACTCCTCGGAGTCATGGTACTCTCCTAGGCACCACATGCAGATGGGATGGGGATCCATAGCAGACGTCTGTCGTGCACAGGTCTCACACGTCTTAAAACCTGTTGCGGGGAATGTGCACATATACAGAACTATGCGCAGGAAAACAGGACCTCGGTGTATAGTGGTGTACCAACCATCCACCTTAGTGCCCAAAATCCCAATCCGACTAGCTATAGTGTCTCATTCGTTCTCCGTACTACAGCGAAGCTACCAATGATTAGACATCCCAGAACACGGACTCTTTCAGGAATCACGGGAGCAAGAACACTCTTTCATAACTCACTCATACTTGTCCACAACATGCGTATTAAGAGACACAGTATAGTTTAAAATGTTTATTTCAACTAACGTGCTCTAAGACACAGTACACGTGCCAGTACTAGCAGCATAATGCATAAAGACAAAACAGTAATCATTGTCACAATTCCATAGAATACAAACGGGGACAGCATTTTATAAAGACAGTGGATAAAGGATTATAATGCCTTGCCACCCTCCCCGTGCTAGGAACTAGTTTATTATAAAAATAGAAGACCTCTGGGCTTTGTCAGGGGTACCCCCATACCTCAAGAACTAGATGCAAGGTTTACACCGTCGGACAAGCACAGCTCTTCTCCCTGGAAAGGTTTTTCTCCAAGTCCCTCCAACAGGGAGATCACAATATTAAAAGCACACAAATTTCTCCAGTGCAGCTGTGTTTCATGTTATGTCTAAGTGCGAGGGGCTGACCAGAACAGCAACAACAAGGGACGTTGTTTTTCGACCTTGTACATTGTGTGCAGACGAAAACCACAGAGAACATTAGGAAAGGTGAAAGGCAGAAATGCAGACAGTTCTAATGTGAACGGTCACAAGCAGAGTCTGGAAAAACAAAGTCACGGCGTAACGTGTGCAAAAGAGGCATCATGGCAGCTAGGCCTTAGCTAACGTAGCAATGTCGACAATGAGGCCACAATCCACACTACAAACCCAAAGGCATAGGTACACTGTTCCCTGACACAAATAGGCGTTGTAGTAGGCCAAAAATACAAACTGCCCGAGGAACCACTTCTACTGATCCGTGTTACAGCGCGGAAAAGAACAAAATGACGTCCACGCGCCGGACGCGACTTATATGGCAGCGAAGACGTCATTATACTTTGGTGCCGCGCACAAAGGGACTTCTGCCTTTGTACGCCTTTAATTAATATAATGATAGGACCCTCCCACCATAAATATAGTGTGCATACTTATGCATGGATTAAAAAAAGCCATTTAGTGCTTCCAGTACATTTATTGTCCTTCAAATAGTAATTGACAATAGTGTTGGGTATCACTTAGCAGGTAACCGGTATATTCTTTCCCCAAAAAATAAATTGCAATGAATCTCTTTGACACTAACGTCTAGATCACTGTAATAATCCACTGCATTTCAGTTATAAATCCTTCCTCAAAAGAATATGTCTGTAAAAACAAACACAATATGATGAAATAGGATCTATCCATTAATGCTTCATGCACACACTTTCTTTACACCCGCTCCCCGAGAAGAGACATTTTCTCAGTGATGGAGCTGATTTATGCAAACCTGATTTTTATGCAAAACCTGACTTTGCAAGACATTTTTATGGAACACAATAAACCAATTTAGCATCTGAAAGACCGTTATGCACCAGACCAAAGAAATAGCTCCTGTGGCTCAATTACATATTCTATGATCAGGAAATCTAAGCTCAAATGCATGCTACCTACTGTGCGTCATTTTTTAGCTGCAAAATCTGTGGGCACCTAGAAATGATTTGCTGCATAATATGCACTGTACAATAAATCCACGTGTTTATGGTTTAATAGATTGTAATGTCGCTCCATATGTAATAATCTAATTACTGACCATTTGTGCGGTGCACACAACAAATTTATATTTTCTACTCTCAATTAAGGGAACATTGTCAAGACTTTATTTCTTAGATCTTTCTAAGAGTATGTCTTGAAATCATTACTTTTTCTTAATGTCACTCATTGCATTTTCATAATCTAAAATATTCAACTGAATGACTTACAGATGTAAAAAAAAATAATTTTAGAATTTTAAAGAGTTTTATCGCATTTATTTGTAACATCTGTTGTGCAACTCACATTATTTGATGGCTCTGCTCATACTTTTGCTCCTAGGGCCGATGGACCGAAGGCTGTTTGTAGTAAGCCATGGCTGCCTGCAGCAGGTTGTGCACAGCGCGTGGCCCAAGGCCAATCCATGCAGTCAACCCCCTGCTGCGCATAGATGCTGGCAGGCACAAGGAGATGACCGCTCGTGGCAGGTTGGGCGCAGGGCCCGGATGTTGGCTAGGACCTACTGCAAACCTTGATAGAGCACAGTTGAAGCCCATGAGCAGTGGGGGTTGGCTGCCAATGGGTCAGGTTGACTGCAGGGTCCTGTGTCCATTGTTGGATGTGGCATATGATCAAAAACCTCTGAAATTCACTGAAAAAAACTTGTTAAAACGAAGTTATGTTTAGCTTTGGTGATAACACCTCAATGTATGTGCAGTAAATCTACCTTTTCTACTTGGTCACCCCAGATTTTTTGCCATTTTCTAGACCCTACGTTTGCTTGACTTAGAACTTTGTGCACTGTTACCCTAGCTACACAGGAGTAAAGTGCATGCCCTCCCCCTTTAAACAGTTAAATTGGCGTACCTCCAACAGACTTATTTAGCTTTCCTAGAAGTCCCTAGTATGTTGTATAGAAAATGTACCCAAGGCCACATGTGAACTGCAGCACCTATTGTGCTATCCACAGAGTGGGCCTGGAAAACATAGCCACAGACCTACCACATGTAGCTTGACTGCAGCAGCCCAAAAACCTGCTGTCCAACCTGTCAAGATAACCCCTTTCGACAGGTGGGAAACCCTGCTTTTAGATATTAGTAAGTCACCCCTGAGTACACCTTGTTGCCCACAAGGTAGGGTGCTGATATGCAAAAAGTGGAACACATTCCTCCAGTGACTAGGCACCTAAAGCTATTTTCACTGGCAGGGCTGTAGATGGATCCTAGAAAATGTCAAAGTACAGATTACAAACTTTAATCTGTAACGCCCCATCTCCCTTCTCCCCACTGTATCTAAAATCTGTGAGAAAGCAGTTAGTAAACAGCTCACTGATTTTATTGAAGGCTCAGGTTTACTCCATCCAGCTCAATCGGGTTTCAGAGCTGCATATAGCACTGAGTCCGTCCTGGTTGAAGTATCGGAAGCTATCCGAGGCTGTCTGGATGCAGGTGGAAGTGCTGCCTTGATATTGTTGGATCTATCGGCAGCATTCGATACTGTCCCCACTCGCTGCTTCTGTCTCGTTTGATAGAAATAGGTGTCACGGGATCGGCCTGGAGGTGGCTAAAATCCTTTCTGGAGGGGCGTACGCAACAGATCTGGATCCCTCCATTCTCTTCCCCGCCTCAAGGTGTTACCACAGGAGTGCCGCAAGGGTCCTCTTTGAGTCCCCTTCTTTTCAACATCTACGTCACTCCTCTGGTCCAGTTAGCGGAGGAGCTAGGAGCCAAGATCGTGGCGTACGCCGATGATACCCAACTACTGTTTACCTGTGACAAATCGGAGTTTGACACTCTGAAGGTTAAGAACTGTCTGACAGCTGTCTTTCAGTGGCTTTCAGCGGCACATCTTAAATGTAAAGAAGAAAAGTCGGAGATTCTTCTTTACGGCAACTTTCCCACATGGTTCAGAGATACTCTCTGGCCGGCCGGCTTTCCGCTACCGTCTTCTTCTGGTCAACACGTCAAGAATCTGGGTGTGTGGTTTGACGAGAATTTGTCTTTCTCGTATCATATTAAAAAATTGGCCGGGAGCTGCTTTGGGATATTGAAGTCCCTCAGGAAATTTCTCCCCCTGCTCCCCAGGGCTGCAAGGGAAACAGTGACCAGGGCGTTGATTTTGTCCCGCCTTGACTACGCCAATGCTTTGTACATTGGCCTACCGGACTATTCCCTCAATAAGTTGCAGGTCGTCCAGAATGCAGCAGCCAGGCTTTTGTTTAACATCCCCATCAGAAGCAGCGTTAGACAGCACCTGCACACTCTGCACTGGCTGCCGGTCATTAAGCGCGTTAAGTTAAAGGCCCTTGTGGTTGCCCATCGTGCTCTGCACGGATCAGGGCCAGCTTACCTAAGAAAGCGCTTTGGGTTCTATACCCCTACCAGAGATCTGAGGTCAGCATCTCAGCACCTTGCCCGGTTACCTCGTGTCCGCCGTCAAAGAGTGGGGGGCAGATCTCTTGCATTTCGGGCGGCCACTGCCTGGAATTTGCTGCCCTACTCGTTGCGTAACACCCATGATCTTAGTCTTTTTAAAAAACAGCTCAAAACATTTCTGTTTTAATCTGCGATTTTCTTTTTAGCTGCACCTCAAGGTTCGCGCCGGGACACTCCTAGGAGTATCTGTGCGCGTTATAAACTTCAGTAACATAACATAACGTTTGACAGGAAATGGACAAAATAGTAAATCAAAGACTATTTTTCATGTTTATGAAAAGTACAATTCAGTTGTGAAGCTATACTCCTAATAAATATTTAGGAAAAGTAAATTTCAGAAAGTTATATTTTTCTGGTCAAAAGTTCTCTGCAGGCTAATTTAAATTAGCTCCTAGCAGCTGCCTAGCCAGATCTTGACCTTAATGAGGTGTAAAAACTGCCCCAGAGCAGAACACTAGCTTAGGCCTGGTGACAGAATGGACTGGGTGTGGGCCTTTTGATCCCTATTAATTCATGAAAGATAGTTGGGGTGGAACCAGAAACTTTATTAACTAGAGACAGACAGAGGCGAAGCCTGCCCAATCATAGTTTAGTCTAAGCGGAGACCTGAAGAAGGGAACAGCTTTGTCCATAAAGCCCACACTATCTGGGCTGACACCAAACCGAGTGGGAGGAAAGTTACCCTAAAAACTGGTTTGGAGTGGACGCAGGAAGTGGACTGCTCATTTTCCTGGCCACACTTCTGGGTGGACACAAGAGCTCTGCAGAAGGGAAAAAGGGTTTCCCCATTACGAATTTTAGGAATGAGGAGCACTGTGGGATTGTCTTATTTCTTTATTGATGATCGATTATTTAAAATCATTACATGTGGGTTCCCTGGTTTAGGCGGTTACCGACAGGTGCAAACTTGCTATTTATTAGCAGCATACAGTTACGGGTGTGTGTATATATATTGTTGCTTAAAAAGAATACGTTGCCGTTTAAAAAGTGATTTCCTTTTTTTTTATTTTTAAAGATACGATTAAAAAGTAGGTCCAAGAGGTATTATGAACAAGTACATTGAAAGTGCATCTTTTAATGCTGAGGGGATGAGAGAAAGAGGTACCAAAGCAAGGTGGTTTGTCCCTGTGCTGTTATACTCGTAGTACTTGACGGGAGAGTTCCTCGCGGTGTGCGTCTCAGTAGGCTGTAGTCTTGGCTCCGCTGTGGGCCTATTGAGAAGAATTTAGGTGTTGTGCAGTTTAAAGCAGTATTATTGGGGGAGCCGGGTTCACAGTTACTGGCGACAGTTCGCATGTAGCTCTTTCAATGCGATTTCCGTTCTCTGGGGCACTTAGTCAGGCTTTGTTGTCTTTTTGCCTAGAGTGTCACCATTACTGTTCTTTTTCTGCCCACTGAGCTGTGATGTGTGTGTGATTGTTTACAGTAGGGCAAACAAGAACTGCTGAAAAAGTGAGTAGTGTTGCCCCCTGGAAATATTTCCCCATTGGTTAGTCACCCCAGCCATTGGCTAGAGACAACCATAAACGTGGCACCCCAAGGAACTTTCCTCAGAGCACTTTATGGACAGGCGGAAGATCACTAGAGGATGAGACCTAATGTCTGTCACCTGAGAGGAGCCCTGAAGGACCGGAGCTGCTCCTTCTTGTACCTAAGACAAAGAAGTGGACTCCAATGATCGACTATCTGACCTCCTGTGTGGCTGTAGGGACAGAACAGGCTGCAAGAGGTCTTTTTCCTGTAGTGACTAGCTGACCAGTATCAACTGGATCTGGACTGGGCCTTGCTGATGGCCTCTACTGGAGTCTGTCCTGGTCCCTAAGTGCTGTCCCTGTTGACCTGGAAGCCTTAGACATGACCCAGAAGACCCAAGACCTCTGGAGCCATCATGGGGACCGCCTGTGCAAAGGTGTCTGATTTTGATGCATCTTCTGAGGATACAGCTTCAGGTTTGCCAGACGGAAGGTTTTGCACTCCATAAAAAAGACTACTTCAAAAGGAAAAATCTTTGACCAGGATGAACCCGCTTGGTGTGTTCAACCTGCGCTCCATCGCGATCGGCCTGAAATTGTGCTTTGGTCCCACTCTCCTGCTTCCATTGACTATCATTGGCACATAGTGGTTTTTGGTGCTATTTTTACTTAAAGGTTTTTAAATATGTATCTATGGTTGCCCTCACTGGATTTTGGTTGTTTTGATGTCATTTTGTTTATTACATTTTACTCTATTTTTCTAATTTGTTTTTGGATTTTTATATTGTTTGGTGTTTTGACTTTATAACTGTTTTGGTACTGCATAAATACTTTACTCCCTGGTAGCTATGGCACAGAGTAGACAGGCTTAACTTGGGGCAATGTGTAAAGTATTTCTGCAGTAGCAAAACAGTTATGACGTCAAAATGCAAAATAATAAAAATACAAAATTGAATTGGAAAAATAGAATTTAATAAACAAAGTGGCATCAAAATGACAAAAATCCAATAAGGGGACCCTGAGATATGAATTTCTAAGGTTTTAAGTACAAATAGCGCCAAGAAACACAAAGTTTCAATGATAGTCAATAGGTACAGTAGACCGGTACCTAGGTGCATATTTGAGACTGCCCTCAATGGACCAGTGGTCGGATGCACTAATCAGGTTCACTCTGGCCAAAGATGAATCCCATGCCATTATCTTTTATATTTTCAAAAAGAAAATCCGCTTTCAGGATTTTCTTTTTGAAAATAAAAAAAGAGAACTTTTTGATGCAGGGCTCCAGTCATGTTGATGGAGCCCTGCACCAAACAGCGAAATGCATTGACAAGAACCATTGGGCCGGTGGTTCTTGCCAATGCTTCATAAATGAGCAGCCAGCTTATAAATCTGGTGGTCGGTCCTCCGCCAGGCCAGCGGAGCAATTTGCTCCCTTGCTCTGGCATAGCAACTGCCCGACCACCAATAAATAAATCTGGCTCTTAGTCGTTTAGGTTCCTAACCACCATGGGAGTAAACTTCTAAAGCCCCTCAGGTGCATGAGGTCTGTGGGCCACGAGGTGGGGGCCCCATGGCAAGGAATCCTGTCTTTAGACTACCAACTTGGTCTTGTCAAGTTCAATTTGCGGCAGTTGGATTTCATCCAGGTGGCCACTTATGTTGTCGTGTAGTTCCTATAGTACCCATGCAGGACCTGCGCGTTTGGATAACATAAACTGTGGGCTTGGTGGCAGACTGATTCTGTACACCCCCACCGAGAAATGTTAGCCGGTTTGCAAAAGCTAGCTCACAGTGCCACTAGTGTCTCCTCTTATCGGGGAGAGATTAGTTTCTGGCAACCTCAGAACATGACAACCCTGATCCCTCAAGATCGTGGAAACAATGTACTACTTTTCGCTCAGTCACTCGTGCGTATTTAGTTTATCTCAGAGGTACACAGAATAAACAGTCTGGGCGTTTCAATAAGGATTTATTGAACAGTTGTTATTCTCGTGTAAAGTATATGAGCTAAAACAACCATTAGACAGTAGCACAGATATATGATTAGCAGTACTATGAATATAAAAGGATAGTACAGTTCTATCATCTTGCAATAAGCATGAATAAATACATGAATAAAAAATGCATTGATAAAAGCGAGTGCGTACTCCTACGATGCCTATCTAGATGTACCTAAGTGTACCTAGCATGTGAGTAGGTGTAAAGCCAAGAATCCCTCTAGGATGTAGTCGAACCCCATTACCTGAAGTGAGAATGTAGGAGCCTCTCCTGGTCTTCTCTCGAGCTGGACACCCCGCAAGGGATTTTCAGACCACTGTCAGCTGGAGCGTCTGCATGTAGGAGCCTCAGCGTCTCTGGTCACTGTGTCGGCCTGGAAGGCTCGGTTCCCTCTAACTACTGATAGCAAGAGGTGCTGTATTTATACAGAAAAGTATATAGAGTCCCTTTGTTCCTTGTTCTTGTGTTAGCCATTGTTGGGTATGAGGACGACGTATGGGATGAACCTTGTGCGTAGATATTAGGAAGGTGGTGTATAGCCCCTGCCTGGTTTCCAAGTAGTCTCATGAATATTTTATTCATGCATTGTCAGTCTAAAGATGAAGTCATAGAACACTATTGTTTTGGAAAAACCCTCCTTCTGCACCCAGGCCTAGAACTATGTAAAAGGTTCAGTCCATAAAAGGCGTTCAATCCTTAAAAGGCTCGTTAGTGTGTAATGTAGGGGAGGTGATGTAGGTGAAAGGGTATGATGTTACCCGGGCCTATATTAGGGTACCTATATGAAACATAACACCCACTCCTCTTCCGAACAGTCAACAATGATAAAAATGCTAGTGGACTATTCTCTTTGCTAGATAGTAGTGCATAGAACATTTTTCAATGAGCTTCATTAAAATCCTGTTTTAAAATCAATTTAAAAACAGTTTAAAAAGGTAAAACAATTCAAATTTGTGCTTTAAAATTAGTTGTTTTGGAATTTTCACTTAAGCCATAGTCCTAATTGAGTTCGTTTATATAAGTTGAATGTCTACAAGCGTCAAAAGACCATGCTTTTCAGCGAGAGAGTGTCAATTTTCAGGAAACGTTCCAAATTTAGTTAATTTTAGAGAAAAATGAAAATCCGAATTCTTTCCCAGCACACGATGAGCCAATTACAGATTAAATGTCCTGCTGGGAGACGCAACATCATCGCTGCTTTCTGCTACAGGTGTAACACCTCGCAGAGCACGTCAATGGAGCACAGATGATATTCAGTACTGCCAATGGCTGGTATAGGGGCATCCGGTGCTGCCGTCAATACCTCGGTGCTAATGGTGGAGCTAAAGCTTAACTCAGTTGAAAAAGGCACCTGCGGATTTTCGAGAAATGCGGCCATCAAGATGGGAATGCGCTGGGGACATTGCCGAGCGTGGGCCCTCAAGGGTTCCAGCCGGGTATTCAAGTCCGCAGGCGTGTCCGTTGCAAGTGTCAGACAGAGGTCCAACACGCATTCTTCACCGCAAAACAGGCATTCGAAGAACAGGTAAGATGCAGTCCATCCAGACTGGTCTGAACGATAGGAACCAAGAGGCGCTTAGTTCCCTTAGGCGAGGTATGCCCAGATGTTGTATCATGCGTTCACGGTATTTCCCCTCCAGGAGCGCTTTGGCCATTTCGTTGGTAATTGGGCCGTCCATTGCGTAGTAGGTAAATGACGATCAGGACTCCCGCTATTGATAGCAGGATCAGAGGTAGACCTCCGAAAATGCTTCCAAATACGGAGTGTATAAAGTTCGGTATAACTCCGAGGATTGTTTGAAAGGTGCTAAGAAGTCCTGACCCTATGGTCTTAAATAGGTGTACAATACCACTCGTATCAGACATATTAAAGATACGACCCACCATTTCTGCGAAATGAATGGGGCAGTTTGTACGTATAAGTGCCTGTATCTCACTCGAGGTCCTTGCGATTTGAAGTTCAAAGGTCTCTCGAGCGGAGGTTAAGGGTACGGCCTGCTGTAAAAGCATGGCTTTCAGTCTGCTCAAAGTATCAATTTGTATAAAGGAAACATTCAACGAAGGCCATAACGGCACCTTCCTGACTGTACTTGTTGGGGGAAACAATACTTGCATACAGCAAGTAACCCTGGAGTTCACAGTGACAAGATAGGCAATGCCCGGAAGCATACCACAGCAACCTTGATCGTTCAGCATCAAGTAACTCCCGTTCAAGAGCAGCTCGAATACCGGCTTAATCACGGCAGCTGGAGTCCCTTTCATGTGGCAGGACAAGTTTGCTATCGAACCATTACATGCTCCGTGCAATGTAATGTCCCGGCACATGAGAGAACCGCTCGAAGCGTTCTTGCAGTTAGTAGCACTTAGAAACACTTCTCGATCTCCACTTTGGCATCGAAATCTATGCGGTAAATCCCAGGATTCCCTAATGTACCCCTTACCCATCTTTTCATATTTGCCCGCCTGCCGTTGTTCAAGGCAATATTGAAACTGAAAAGTAGTGACCGGTAGAGTTATGTGGCCATGTATCAGCCATTCAGTAGACGGCGCTTTTCGCCACTGTAAATGGTAGTCGGTCCAGTTTTTCAATACGCAACATTGTATATTTAGCTCCCCTTTGTGCCATTTCAACCTGTTTATCTGTTAGATTATATTCAGAAAACAGAGATGTACTGTTTATAAAACGCCAAGGCACAAAGCCTGCGAGCAAAGATTGTAGCGTCCAGCTCAATAACATGATAGAACGTAATTGAGATTGCCCGTGTTGTAGTATGGCCAAATCTTGTTCTAGGATGTCTATTGCAGAAGATACAATGTTGCCCAAAGAATATATTCTGGAAGACAAAGTTGTTAACCCATTGTCTACCACAGCCAATGCTTTTTCTAAGTTAATACGGTCTATTTCCCGTATTCTCTCTGCGGCCTCTTGTTGTGATATTTTCCACTCTTCATTATAGGCAGCATAGATGCCAGCATATATGAAACGTTTCTGACGTTGTTTCCTGGGACCTTGTAAAAAATCCTGAAGATCCATGTCTTGTGAGAGTAAGGTTATGTGTTGTTTCACTTCTGTTAGTGTTGAGGTCTCTAGCCAATCAAGGCACAACTTCCCAACACTGTAGGATGTCACTACCCCTGGATGTTCTCTTTGTACATAACGTGGGTCTGGCCTGTGGATACTGTACCCTTCGGTAATACCCAAGAATCGTTTATGACATATGTTTGTGTCTAAGGGCCAAACCACCCATTTTTTCCAATTTGGGTCTGATCTATTGTACTTTAAAATGTCATCTACTGTTGCCCCTTCCTGTGAAGTCGAATTCTGCCACCCTCCCATCTGTGATGGTGTTGGAAATCGAGGTGTGTTCAGGTCCTTTACCTTGGCTAAGCCAAGACAGGATGTCTGTTGCACAGTTTCATTTAGAAATAACATCTGCTGTGGAATGAGGCATGCTCTAAATAGCGCTTCTGTTCCCTGGACTTGCCAGTCCCTAGAACCCCAGACTGATTTTAAGTCTATTTCGTCCTTCCAGAGGTCAAAACCCTGTTCAGACAATTGGGCCGAAAAGGAAGCAGAGTATATCTGTTTGGTGTTAGTCAACATAATTTTCAGTGCCGATGTCGGTGAAATTTTATAATAAAATGACGTCGGGTCAGAAGTGTTAAAACCTGAAAAATATGAAAATTTCTGTGCAAATGTCTGCGAACTACCCTTTGGTGGTGTAGGGCAATGTTCCCACTGATGGTATTCAAACACATTTCTAGGCGAAATAGATTTGTTCAGGAAATGATGACCATAATGTTGGTAACAGTACAAAGTGTCATAGTCTGAATTACTTTCTAACATTTCAGTGTTTGGAAATGTAGCAGTTTTTTCTAAATCAGACAACATGTTATTAACAGTTTCAGTGTCCCAATCCTCAGAAAATGTACTGGAGGTAGTGATATCACTTAATGAAATTTTAAATAAATGTGGAATTTTTAAAAGTTCAGTCGGACCGAATATTTAGAAATCAACCTTGTCCCAAACTATACCATCTGGTATAGGAACCGCTGAGATGTTCACTGATAACAAGTCTCTCTGTTCACGATGAGACGATTGATGTGGTTTTAAAATCAAATGAACTTTCGGGACTGTAGAGCTCTGTTTAAGATATCGTCCATTAATAAGCATGCTAAAAGTTATCACTAAGCCTAGCCAGAAAAGAAAAAATAGAATCCCAGTAATTACCCAAAGTTCAATCCAAGATGATACCAGGTAAGTCTTTTTAAGAAAGTTCAAAAAGTCTTTAGCTTGTTGTTTACGTGTTTTTTGGCTGGAGTCGTTTCCGGCTCGTTTGGATCCAGGGAAAACGTATCAAAGTTCATGAAGTAGCCAGAAGCAGTTCGATCAATTGTTGGAATTGCATCGGAATTTGTTGAAATCGCATTTTGCTCTCGTCGAGGCATGTTGACGTAGACGTCTGTATTTGGTCTGATTGCAACTTGGGTGTTGTTTTGAATTTCATTTTGTAGATGAACTTCAGGTTCAAGGGGAACGAGTTCCATAGCATTGTTGCTTAGTCCTTCATTCCTCACAGGAGGCTCTTCAAACGTGATGAGTCTTTCTGTTTGAACTTCTTGGATTGTAGCGAGAGGAGGGCGTCTGCAACTGTGGAGTCCACGAGGCCTTCTGTTCAGTATTGGCCACATAGTGTGGTTTGATTAAGTCAATTGAGACAAATCTTTTCTCCTTTTTCCCGGCAAGAGGCGGCAAGAGAACAGTTTGTGTTCCTTGTATTGCTAGGACTGGTACAGGTTTTCTGTATGATGGTCCAAATTCTTTCTTGTCCGCTATTTTCTCTCTCACCAGATCCCCGATCTTTGGGATCCAGACAGGTCTTGCCGTGTTTGCCTTGACTTTCCCAGTGGCGGTCTGTTTCTGGACAACGTTGCTTTGTTGTGTCCTGGATTCATTTAGATCCTGTAAAACAGGCAAACGATCATCGATATCAAATGGTTTCTCATCCGCCACTGTGCCTTCATACTCAAGATCAGCTACCCACATTCTCATCCCAAATAGGACCTCATATGGAGTGACACCCCTAGAAAATTTCTTGGCTGGTTGTTTAGTGCTCTTTGTACCCCATAAAGGTGACTGACCCAACTACCGCCCTTGCCTAATACCTTAGCTGTTAAAGATTGCTTTATGTCCCGGTTTTTCCTCTCCACAACAGAATTTCCCTCAGGATGGTACGGAGATGAATGCCGCAGTGCAACGCCCATACTTTTCATGGCCTCTTTGTAAGCCCGAGAGCTAAACGCCTGACCACGGTCAGAATGTAACGTGCCAACTGCGTATGTCCCGATAAAGACTCGCAAATCTTTTATAACAGTTCGAGCGTCAGCCGAGCGCTGAGGCCAAACCCATAGGAATCTTGAGCAGGAATCCACTGCAACCATGATATAATTGAAAGCCCCATCAGATTGTAAGGGGCCGCAGTGGTCCAGATACACACATGCAAGAGGTTTGTCAGATATTAGTAATGGTGTCTGCGCCGGGCATGCTTTGGTGGAGCCTTTCATCTGTTGACAGATGTCGCATTTCAAGACATAGTCTTTAGTTTGCTTTGTTAGACCGGGCCACCAATAGCGCTGTTTCAACAATGAAATAGTCGCTGTAACGCCTGTATGTGCAGAGCCCAAACCCTCGTGTGCTGCTAGTATTAAACCTTGCCTACGATCCATATTTTTATTACTCTGTCCCCCACTCCAGGAATCTGAGCATATGGAATGTTGTTTGCATCTAACTTGTAGGAGTACTTGAGTGGAAATTTCTTTGGTACTGCTCCGCTGTTTTTGCTTGAAGCAATGACAGCGACCATAATCTCACCGTCTATCCTCGTTTTTGAACGAGTGATTGCAGCTATGGACGCTGTGTGTACAGCCCCCTTTGCGGCTTCGTCAGCCAATGAATTCCCTTCAACGTGAACGCCATCATGTTGATGACTCAGTGTGTGTATCACGTGAGCCCTTGGTAGGTCGTTTTTCAACTCCACTACCTGTTCCCATAGCATTTTATGCTTAATTGTGCCACCTTTCGCGTCCTTAACCCGTTTAGTTCCCAATGATGTAGATACTCATTGTATGACTTCACACAGTAAAAGGAATCACACACAATTAGTTTGGGGAATTCGTGATCCGTATTTACAAGGGCCAGTATCAGTGCTTTTAACTCTGCCAACTGAGCCGTGCAGTCTCCTAGAGAGTGCATTTTGGTGCAACTTGGATGGAACTTCCCATCCCGCATGCGACCTTTAACGATTGCACATGCTGCGCTATATTGTTGCTTACTCCCTACGGCCGGTTGAGCAGATCCGTCAGTGTAAATAATATATTCATACTGATCGAGAGGCAATATTTCATTAGGTAGAGGATATTCTTGTTTGTATTGCAGAAATGCTTGTGTTTTTAGACTTGGGTCACATCTGTATTCAACGTCCGTCGCAGTAAGAGAATTAGCCCATTGTATCCATCTTGGATGTAAAGCTTTTGCATTTGGAATGCTAGACTTTGTAACAGCTTCTAAAGCTGGTACTGGGGTTACGACAATTATGCGCTTCCCCATTGCCAGTGCTCTTTCTCTTGCTACAGCGGTCTGAACTGCTGTCAGGATTTTTTCCGTTGAAGTGAAACGCATTTCTGCGTTTGTGTACAGGTGTGATTCGTATGCGATTGGTACGGTTTCTCCTTCATTGAAGTAAGTGTACCCGCATTGACCCGCGATTACACGGATCACCAAGTTGTGTGCGTTTACGCGTGTCTGTAAGTGTTTGGAAGCAATCATGTCTGCCTGTAATGAACGTAGGATATTTGAATGTTCCTGTGTCCAATGTTTGACTGAAAAGTCAGGTTTTATTAAGTCGTAGAAAGGTTTTACTTTTTCTGCGTAATCTAAAATATATGTTCTGCCAAAATTTAGGAATCCCAGTATTGATTGTAGATTTTTTAATGATTTTGGAGGCTGGAGCAGCGCACACTTTTCTAAAAAGTTAGCTGCCAGGCTTTTCCCTTCACTTGAAAGCTCGTATCCTAAAAACAGGACATTGAGGTGGGCTATTTTTGATTTTTTTAAATTAAATTTGTAGCCCTCAGAGGCGAATCCCATGATAATGGTGCGCACCCTGGTCAAGTGCGTTTTTAAGTCATCGTCCGTCAGATAAATATCATCCACATAGGACAATGCTTCCTCATCAAAATTTTGGAGTAACCCTGTTACTCTTGCTGAGAAGACCCCCGGGCTGTTCTTATACCCCTGGGGGAGACGACAAAATTGCCGCTGGGACCCCAACGCTGAGAATGCGGTCAAATACCTGCTTTCAGGTGCTATATTTTGGCAGAAAAATCCATTTGCGATATCTAATGTAGTTTTGTATTTCTTCCGCACAATGTTATTCATTAATGCGGCACTGTGTGTGTTTTGGACAGCGAATGTCTTTGTGCATGAGTTTAAATGTCTGTAATCTAAAACTAGACGATATGTGTTGTCCGGTTTCGATACTGGAAACAAAGGATTGTTCATTGGTGATGTGCATGTTTCAATCACCCCTTGGTATTCAAGTTGATCTAAGATCTCCCTGACTTGTTTTTTAGCTTCTTGCTTTATTGGGTATTGCCTCTGAGCATTTGGTGAAACTTTTAACGGGATCACGTGGTGGGTTGAATTCTCATCCCAATCAGCATAATTTTTGTATAGTGCTGGAGCTAGGGCAACCGCCCACTCCTGTGCATAAGCATGTTTAAGATGTATGGGAACGAGGTCGGAGAATGATGGAAAAATTACATTTTCTCCCCTGGGGCACTCCATGACGAATGTTGGCGGCAAATCTTGTTCTGCTAATAGGATGTCATAACCGGATGACAGATTTTCCCAAAAGAGACCTTTGACTTTCCTGGGCATGTCCCCCTCCATTTGGAGTGTTATTTTGTGTAACTTATGTGGGACGCTCACCCTGGTGTCTGGTGTTTCCACCGTGATGTAATCATTCAAGTCCGCTGTCACCAGAAATTCCTTCAGGTTCTGGCGAGCTATTGTTTCTTCTGCCGCACTGTCTAGCATCGTCAGAGCCCATTCCCCGTTCAGAAGCTGCGTCCTCAGAATTCTGGGCATGTCTGATCTTTATGCCTGCAACTTTCTTTTTCTTAAACTGTGGTTTTGATTTTGGTTTGTCTTCTTTTTTGGAAGTATAGTCTGGAGCGTGCTGCTTGTCTCTGGACTTTGTACGCTCCTCTTTGTGTTCTGACCGTCCTTCTCTCTCTGTGTTTTTCGTCGAGCCCTGAAAGGAACGAGAGGAACGTGTATCAGTATCCTGATACCTGTCAGGTTTCCTAATATTATCCCTATTCCTGAGGTTATACCTCTTTTCAGAGGGCTCCTGTGGAGGAGATCTACCTCTGGATTGAGATCTGTTTTTATAGATTTGTTGTTTTTTATTATCCCACTTCTTTTTAGAAGAAGCAGGTATCTGCTTTGTAGTGTCCTTTTCAGGACTGCCTATCAGTTGTGGTTTTAATGCTTTCCCACCCAAACTGTCTCTGGCTAATTCTGCATATGCAGTTTCAATTATTTTTGGCAGTTCGTGTTGTTGGTCCAATGGACTGAACTCCCTTAGGCGTTGGCGGATTGCCACTAAAGCTGCTTCCCCTGAAATTAGCTGATACCTGGTCATAGTTATTTAATAACTTCATCCCTAAGTTTAGGGCAGGTTCTGCTCCGTACTCATTTTGTATTTGTCTTAATACGTCTGGTACTACTGCTAATGAAGGAATACCATGAGTCCTGGTATATATGGAAGCAAAGACTGTACCCCAAGAGGTGCAGTCCTCTATTTTTGGTGTTATCCCCATGGGCAAGCAGATTGTTAACATTCTGTGTTTTTCAAATGGGGTAGTATTCGGAAATACTGCCTCTAGCTGAGTTATTTTCTGAGCTACCCAGAATGGCATTTGTTCACGTTTTGTGGGCATTTTGCCCATTACTGCGTGTAATGTTTGTGGTGTAATTTTAGTTGCTGTACCCTGAAACTGAGTTCCATTTGTTGCAGCTGATGTTGGTTGGACTGTGAAAGTCCTCATGACATACTGTGTCAGGTTTCTGTAGATTTTAATTAAATTCTAGTCTGGCTGCGGCATTGTGTCAATGTCAGGATGTGGTGTGTAGGCCGCTAATATTGGCCATGTTGCACCGTCTCCTCCGAGCGGACCTAATCTTGCTCTATGCCTTATGTGGGGTAGGGCGTCTTTAAACCAGTATAGGTGTTCCTGGTAAGTTAGTGGAACTTCTGTGTCCTCGCAAGGACCATATTCCCGTGGTGCATCTCCTTCTGTATAGTAGTGAAATGTCTGGGTTCTTGCATCTGCTGCTGGGAATGTAACCCGCGAATAAAATATCTCTGTTTTGTTTGATTCGTGTGCCTCAATCACAAAAGCTACTAAGCTACCCCTAGGTGTTAAACCATAGACCATTAGTTTCAGGGTGATAGTGCGTCTGTATTTTTGTGCAATTTGTATTGCATTTGTATCTTCTACCTCGTCTGAGGTGTATATTTACTACTGGGTTATTTTCCTCAGTCATTATGTAAAAGGATAAGTTTTGTTCAAGAGAACTAAGATAAGGTGTTTATGCACAATTTTAGGAACTAAATGTCCTTCAAGCTTGAATAACCAACAGCCAATAAATAGGATTTCTCGCCTACTCAGCTGTGGCGGAGTTTGTGCCCACCCACTC
Organism: Calotriton arnoldi; assembly: GCA_963921515.1. Taxonomy (NCBI): domain Eukaryota; kingdom Metazoa; phylum Chordata; class Amphibia; order Caudata; family Salamandridae; genus Calotriton; species Calotriton arnoldi. The sequence goes on from CAWUFW010003563.1 coordinate 1,357,749, forward strand.
CAGATGTCTCTGGTGTTTTGTGAGTTGGGGTCTCTGAGAATAGCACGACTGAACTACTCAGATTCTACTGTTAAATAAGAGCCCAACCATCGTTGGTGGCGCCATGTCGTGTAGTTCCTATGGTACCCATGCAGGACCTGCGCGTTTGGATAACATAAACTGTGGGCTTGGTGGCAGACTGATTCTGTACACCCCCACCGAGAAATGTTAGCCGGTTTGCAAAAGCTAGCTCACAGTGCCACTAGTGTCTCCTCTTATCGGGGAGAGATTAGTTTCTGGCAACCTCAGAACATGACAACCCTGATCCCTCAAGATCGTGGAAACAATGTACTACTTTTCGCTCAGTCACTCGTGCGTATTTAGTTTATCTCAGAGGTACACAGAATAAACAGTCTGGGCGTTTCAATAAGGATTTATTGAACAGTTGTTATTCTCGTGTAAAGTATATGAGCTAAAACAACCATTAGACAGTAGCACAGATATATGATTAGCAGTACTATGAATATAAAAGGATAGTACAGTTCTATCATCTTGCAATAAGCATGAATAAATACATGAATAAAAAATGCATTGATAAAAGCGAGTGCGTACTCCTACGATGCCTATCTAGATGTACCTAAGTGTACCTAGCATGTGAGTAGGTGTAAAGCCAAGAATCCCTCTAGGATGTAGTCGAACCCCATTACCTGAAGTGAGAATGTAGGAGCCTCTCCTGGTCTTCTCTCGAGCTGGACACCACGCAAGGGATGTTCAGACCACTGTCAGCTGGAGCGTCTGCATGCAGGAGCCTCAGCGTCTCTGGTCAGTGTGTCGGCCTGGAAGTCTCGGTTCGCTCTAACTACTGATAGCAAGACGTGCTGTATTTATACAGAAAAGTATATAGAGTCCCTTTGTCCCTTGTTCTTGTGTTAGCCATTGTTGGGTATGAGGATGACGCATGGGATGAACCTTGTGCGTAGATATTAGGAAGGTGGTGTATAGCCCCTGCCTGGTTTCCAAGTAGTCTCATGAATATTTTATTCATGCAGTGTCAATCTAAAGATGAAGTCATAGAACACTATTGTTTGGGAAAAACCCTCCTTCTGCACCCAGGCCTAGAACTAGGTAAAAGGTTCAGTCCATAAAAGGCGTTCAATCCTTAAAAGGCTCGTTAGTGTGTAATGTAGGGGAGGTGATGTAGGTGAAAGGGTATGATGTTACCCGGGCCTATATTAGGGTACCTATATGAAACATAACAATGTCATGCATGTGGTGAACTTGTTCCTGGTATAGGGTGTTTTGTCCGAGAGAGACAGTATCAGTTGTGTGTCATCGGCACAAGTGAGGATGTTTTTGTTATGCGCTCGTATGACATCACCAGCTGGGTTATGTAGATGTTGAAGAGCGTAGGGCTGAGCGAGGAGCCCTGCGGGACTCCAAAATAATATCTTGTGCTGCAAAGGCATAGGGGGGTACGTTGATAGTTTTGGTTCTTTAGGTGAGGAAGGAGCAAATCCAGATGAGGATGAGTGCCTGCTTCGTGGACTCACTGGATTAGGATGGGGTGGGAGATAGTGTTGAAGTCTCCTATAGTTCTAGAAGGATGAGGGCTGCAGTTTCTCCCTTCTTGAAGATCATCCGGATGTCACCCATTGCTGCTATATGGGTGGCTTTTGTGCTATTGTTGGGCCTGAATCCTGATTGTGTGGTGTCGAGAAACTAGTGTTTGGCGTGTGTGGGAGTTTACTATGGTAATTCTAGTATCCTCCAATATCTAACACTAAAGTCTAGTTTAAGGAAGTGTTTCACACCATTTTACACCTATTCAAATGCTAATTACTGGCTGGCAAAAGTGGAAGAGCAAATGCAAATTTAGCCTCCAGAAACTTCAGGCAGATAAAAGGTAATTTTCTAAAAGTTACTTTCCCCTAATATTTATTAAAGTTCTGAATTCACAATTGACTTTCATTTTTTATAACTATTAAAAATAGCTGTCTCATTATTTTCTGGCTAGTACCAATCCTGAGATATGGTATTAGGATTTTAATCTGTACTCTGGCTTTCTACATAAGACAGCTAAGTCTGCCACAGTGAAAAATAGCTTTTAAGTTCTAGACAATGTAAGGACATAATAACATTCATTTTCTACATGTCCTACTTTAAAATACCAAGCATCCTGCCTTGTAGACTACAAGGACTATATAATGGTTACCTGTTAATATTTAAAAGGGGAGGGGTTTGATCTGTCAAAAGTGTTTATTTTGATAGGTCTAATTGCAGTTTTAAACAGCAACAGTCAGGCTACAGTGGTAGGCCTGAAGCCATGTTTTACACTGTCCCTGTAGTACATGGCTCAATAGGTGCTGCAGTCCACTAGCGACATTTAAATTCCAGGCCCTGGGTACATCTTGTACCATGTACTAGGGACTTACATGTAGGCTAAATATACCAAGTAGGAATATGCCAATCCTACCATCTTTACAGGGAAAGCACAGGTACTTTATGACTGGTTAGAGGGGTTAAAGTGCATAGAGTTCTAAAGCCAGCAAAAAGATAGGGTCCAGCATAAAGTGAAAAATACCAGGTGAATATGCAGAAATGGCAGATTTCCTACACAGGTCACCCCCAGACCAGAACTAGGGTAGTCTAATCATTCCTATGATTGGCTCCCTAGTCATGTGATAGAACATAGACAATTTGCCACCTCTACAATGACCCTTGTCTGTTCTGCGCCCATGGGAAACTAGCCAAACCCCTGTGTTAACCTGTCTCAGCCACTAACCTTGTCCATGGGGAGTCCTCCTCATCTGCAGACCCCACCTGGGAGGAAACTAAACTTAGCTTGCTCACAGCTGCATCCCAGTAGGGAGACAGTACCACTATGGCCAACAAAGTTATGTAGCCCATTCTGCACCCTGGGTCAAACGTCTATCCCAATCCACGGCAAGTTCTGCCTAAATGTCTAATAATCAGTTGCCTTGGGTGACTACGCCTCTCCATCCTTTACTCTCTCAAGTGGGGTTCCTCAGGGTTCCTCTATGAGCCCTACACTTTTTAATGTATACGTATATGAATTGGCAGCACTAATTAGGTTGTTCGGGATGGCACTAACATCCGACGCGGACGATACTCAAATTGTCCTGTCTATCTGTAAAAATACCTTGCCGCCAGTAAAAAGATTTAGGGATTGTATGTAAGCAATCGACCTATGGATGAGTGCGCACTGCCTCAAGCTGAACTCAGGAAAAACTGAGATAATCCTGTTTGGCAACTACTCCCCTAGCTGGTCTCAGATTTGGTGGCCAGACGACCTGGGAACAGTACCTATTCCGGTCCCTAAAGCTATAAATCTGGGAGTGGTGTTAGATGAAAAACTGAACTTTAAAGCTCAAGTCAAGGCAGTTTCCTCATCCAGTTTCTATCTATTCAAAGTGATTAAGTCCCTTGCCAAACTGGATTACTGTAACGGGCTATATCTTGGTATATCCGAGAAGCAGTTACACAAGCTTCAGATGATCCAGAACACGGCAGCAAGGCTCCTCCTGGGGATCCCCAAATTTCAATCAGTGAGAGAGCACCTTTGAAGTTTGCACTGGCTGCCAGTCAAGAGTCGTATTAAGTTCAAGGCTTTGTGTATCACATATAAGGCACTACACGGTACCGGTCCTCAGTTCTTGGGGCGGTCACTGCACTGGTACTCTCCAAACAGATGCCTTTGATCAGAAGGGGCTAAACTGATACTCTCTCAGAGATTTTTAAGTCAAATTGGGGCGGCAGAAGCTTCACAGTGGGTGCTACAAAGCTCTGGAACACCCTCCCCACTACCATCAGAAGTCTCCCCTCTCTGACATCTTTCAGGAAGGCCATTAAGACCAGGCTGTTCTAAGAACAGTGCTCAGCTCGCTTCTAGTCTGTAAGCGCCAAGACACCGTTGGTATTCGTGCGCTGTATACATTTATAACATAACATAACACATAACAACTAAGAGAGGCCAATGACAGCTGTCAGTGTCAGGAACAAGGTCCCAGGCCATCCAATGCCACGTGGAGGCTCCAATCTGAGACCTTGGGTAGACCTCACCTCCAGCCATGGGGCTGGCAAGGAGTCTTCCACTCTCCACTCTCTGGCCTCTCATTTTCTCAGAGAGGGGTCTGCACCCTAGGCACCTTGCTTCCACTCTTTCGTTCACCATCTTAGGGGTGCCACCCTGTAGATGGCCTTTCAGTTCAAGGTCAGTACCCTGAGACTGAACAGGCGCCTGGCAGTCCAGGACTTCTGTCGGGACTGCACTGTCACTATCAAGGGTGACACGCTTTGTGTCATGTATGGGTCTTCCTGGAGCAAGTCTCCTGTCCTCTGTCTCTGCAACAGCACAGGCAGCACCTCCAGGTCATAAGTGGATTCACCAGGGATAGTCTTGGGTTGATTTCCTGCTCAGAGCAGGTAACCCCTAACCCAGCCCCAGTCTGGATGCAGATGTCACCCATCTCCTACCCCTTACACTTCATCTGGTCCACCATAACCTCAGTTTAGAGACAGTGCACCTAGAAATCTATGTTTTTGCCATGCTCTGGGCAACTGCCCTCTTGGCACTTTTTTCACCAGTGGAAGCTCATTGCTAAGGATGCACTCAATGGGCATCTGGGGGCTGACAAGGAGCCTCACCTCCTCCTGAATTGAATTCGTAGTTATATGTTGCTTAGAATCCCTGATGAAGCATTTAAGCGCTTTACAGCAAGTAGCACGCTACCTGGGAGTCCAAAATTAGTAGATAGTGCATTGGTTATTGGGATTAGTCGTGTGTTCTCAAACCATTCCATGCATTTACTCCAGTTTCTTTGTGATACATTAATTACTTCAGCGTGATCATTAGAGGGGAATATATGAGAAGCAAATGGTTTATGCAATTAATACATATTGTTAGATTGCAAGGATACAGTTTCATAGAAGGAGAGATTAACATAGGTATGCAATTTAGGGTAGTGTATACATACAAGAGACATGTAGAAGGGAAGAAGAGGGGCATTGAAAATAAGTGTGCAAGCGAAAATTTTGAAAGTTAAATCAAGATCAATTCTTCACACAGGGTTTTAGGAGTTTAGCAGGGAGTGCTGATTGCAATGGCATGCGATCTGTGGACATACACCTGTAGAAAGGAATGTGGACGTTTACAGTCTTTCTAGAGACACTGTAACTTTCAAGAGGTGGCAGATACTTTCCTTGCAGCAAAAAGCAACCCCATTGTTTGTTGAGACTCTTTTGCTAGTGACTGCCAAGCAGTGACATTTACGCACATCCCAGTACCTGTAATTACCATTTGACTTTGACAACACTGTTGGACTTGGCCCTTTTTGCAGGGTCATCCCAGAACTTTTTGCCTTCCTCCTGTATTTTTTATGACCTGTTGTTGGTGGTTTTATGACTCTGGGCACTTTACCACTGCTGATCAGCGCCGGGAAGCCCTTTTTGGGTAGCTGTTGCGCTCTATAAATTAAATAAATAAATAAATAAAGTTCATATGTTCCCTTTATAAATTTATGTTATGGATTAGTGATTCCATGATTGGCATATTTGATTTACTTGTCAGACCTTAGTACAGTGCACCATATGTGCCAGGGCCTGTAAATCAAATGCTGCTGGTGGGCTTGCAGCACTGATTGTGCCACCCACAGAAGCAGCTTGTAAAATGTGGCTCAGGCCTGCCATTGCAGAGCCTGTGTGCAGTCTGGGACTGCCATGTCGACTTGGCAAGTGCACCCACTTGCCAGTCCCGAAACCTTCCCTTTTCTACATGTTAGTCACCTCTAAGGTAGGCCCAAGGTACCCCTGTGGGCAGGGTGCATTGTATGTAAAAGGTAGGACATGCCCAGATGTGTGTGGCATGTCCTGATAGTGAAATACGGCCAATTTCGTTTTTCACTATTGCAAGGCTATCTGTTCCCATAGGCCAGAATGGGCAGTTTGATTATAGCATCTTATAAACATAACTGACCCAAGGAGCAAGATAGAAAAATAAAGTTTAGTATTCCTGAACTCAGAATGTTAAAATACATCTTTTAGGGTGGGTGATTTTTACATTCTGTGTTTGAAAATACCACTTTTAGAAAGTAGGTATTTTCTTGCCTAACCATCCAGTATGCCTCTGCTAGGTTTGTGTATTGCATGTCTGGTTTGTGAGTGACAGGGGGCTGGAGAGGGCTTTGGCTCCAGCAGTCTGATGAGTCAAGGCTGGGCTGAATAGGACCTAGGTTGAATAGAGAGTAGGGGAGGAGATTTCCTTTCACCTGCCTGAGCCTACATAGAATAGAGAGTAGGGGGAGGAGATTTCTTTTCAGCTACCTGGGCCAGGTCTGCTTTCAACAATGCTGTCTCCACCTCCTGCCAGGAAGCTGCACCAGGGAGGCCAGAACTGGTTTGGGCTGGGTACAGGCACTCTGCCTTCAGAGAACAAAGGATTTTGGAGTATAAATATTGGGGCTTTGACCCCAGAACTTTAGATCACTTCTGGGAATCAAGACAAACCTTTGCCAAGGAGAGAAACCAAGGAAGCTGAAGGAGGAGACTGCCCCTGCACTGGTGACTGTTTGGGGTTGGCCTGCAGTGGTTACTTATTGCCAAGGAAAGGAGAAAAGGAACTTTGTGTGTACTTTAATCATCTTGAGGAAGATCTCCAAGGGCTTGAAGGTGAGCTTGCCTCCTGTTCTGAAGTCTCAGGGACACAAAGACTTCACCCCCAGCTCCCCCTGAATTTCCTTGCTGGGAATTCTACCTGCAGAGAGGTGCCTGCTGTTGGTTTGGGCCCTCTAGAGAATGCGTGTCGCTGGGAGCTGGAAGAGCGACGCAACGAGGAAGAAGCGTGTCGCCGCCGCATCGGTTGCCGTCGCATCGCCGAAGAAGCGTGCCGCAGCTGTTTGCCGTCGCATCACCGAAGAAGCGTGTCGCATCACTGGAGAAGCGTGCCGCCGCTGAGGTTGCCGTCGCATCACCGGAGAAGCGCGTCGCAGGGCCTGTCGCGGCTCAAGAAACCATCGATTTCGCCGCACGGCCATCGGGCGTGCACGCATCACATCCAAGTTGTCGCATCGCATCAAAGACGCCATTTTGTCGCATCGCACCGGATCGTCGCATCGCATCGAGGCGTCATCTTGTCTCATCACACCGGATCACAGTAAGAAACAGACGCTTCGCCTCCTCTCCGGTAAGGAACAGACGCATCGCCTCCCCTGCGCTGCAGTAAGGAACAGGTGCGCCGCCTCCCCCGAAGCAAGGAACTGACGCATCGCATTCCCTGCGACTCTTTTGTTTATATTGCGTTACGCATCCAAGGTACTTTGAGAGTAAAGTGTCGCATTTACCTTCTATATTGAACTAAGCTATTTCTACCATTTGAAAGTCATATTTTGTTTACTGTATTGTGGATTCTTGTCGTTTGGTCTTGTGTTAAGTCTAGATAAAGATTACTTATTTTTCTAAACTGGTGTGGTGTCCATTTGTAGTGTTTTCACTGTATTACTGTATGTGTTCACAAATGCTTTACACACTGCCTCTGAGATATGCCTCCCTGCTCGTGCCAAGCTACAAAGGGGGTGAGCAGGGGTTATTTTAGGAGTGTAGCCCCCTTACCCTGACTAGAAGCAAGGGCCCCTACTTGGTCAAAGGTAACTACCTCTGCCAACTAGAGACCCCCATTTCTAACAAACACCATTTATAAAGCTCTTGTGCACATCATCCCACACACTGTAAGTGCGTTATAAATAATTGCAAACCCAGAAAGGACACTTGTGTATACTGTCTACAGCAATACATTAAGTACCATGAAATATTGTTACAGTTAATGCATGCAAATCATTTTACACCATACAAACTACACATGTAAATATGTTATGTAAACACTTGTCAACTTAATATATAACAAGGCAGTTGATAAACATGTTGCAGCAATCATCATTAGTAAGTTCAGTGCATTGTTTATATGACTCATTCATTACTTGGTTTTGAATGACATGGGAAAGTGCTGCCCCCTGTTCAACACCATGAAAAGCACTGGGCCCCACAGACCAGACTCCACAATCGGCAGGATGAATGTGTCTTGTGGTCACACTATAAATCTACAGCATTCACCTAGCCTATTTAAGGGTTCCATGGGCATAGGTCGGAAAACGTCCTGCCAATTGGTATGGGTCCCCTACAAACCTACCCTGACACTGTTCTGGGGAAACCAGCCTTGCTACCACCATGGCCTGGCTGGCACAGGTATTCCGCGGAGCAGTGACAGGGATCCCATTCACTCTGACCTCCTGGAAGTCACAGCTACCACCCTCCAGGATCACCAGCTTACATTCTGGGTCCACTTCCCAAGTAAGGGATACTACTATATTCTCCTGGGCATAATCTCCCCTTAGGGCTACACTAACCACTCCTGTGTAATGCCCACCTGCTGGTTGGTTCCTGGGACACACAGAGTCCCTCTCTTGTGTCTTAGCTGGAGAAAGTTATAACACCCGGGTAGGTAAGAGGGCGCCTTGGGCATCCGCCCATCAAAATCTCCTCACCTCTGCTCTAAAGACGGTTGGAAATTCTTTAACTTCAGACTTTTGTGGGGTTCTTTGGGGAACTTGCATGTATTATCTTGACTTTCCCCCTTTCTCTCTGTGAACGAGAACCTGAAGCACCCTTCCTGTGGTCACTCAAAACGCAACTTTATTGACACTCTAGTGCAAATCCAGGGTCAGCTTCTTTCCCAAGCTCTCTGGGCTGAGTGAGATTGGTGTCTATCAGGTGCTGACGCCACTCTGTAAAACTATTACTTAGAATGTGCTCTTACATCATCAAATTGTACAGTACAGCTCATCATAATCATTTTCTTTTCTACCCTTTACCCAATCATCCGGTGCCTTACTGGAAGAATCCACAAACTCCACCCATGACTGGTGTGACTGCTTCTGGCCAATCCTTGATACATCTCAGGGGTGAGACCAAACTTTGTGATGGGGTTTTTTGCATGGGGGCATCATTCATCTTGTCAACTACTTCAAGAGCCAATAAGGTATCCCTTCCCACAATGGGCATGTGCTTCCACAGACTGGCTTCCCAACCCCCTGTGGGAGTCTGTACATTCGTAGGTCCTCCTCATATGCTGCAAACCACTTATTTGTGTCATCCACCACCACATAACTAGGCACCAGGCCTTTTGGGGGTGTGGAATATTTTACCTCTCCTAGGCCCTTCATTGTCGCTGCCACTATCCTTATTGGACTCAGAGGCCCTCCATTGTCGCTGACACTATCCTTACTGGACTCAGAGGCCCTCTGGGACCTCAAGTCTGTCTTTCATTGGCACCTCTCAAAGGTCTTTTTCTACAGTGCTAAAGTTGCTGCCTTCTTTTCCTCAGCAGCCAGTCTTTTCTTCTCCAGAGCCATAGCTAGCTTATTTTCCTCCAAGGAAAGGGGACCTAAATGTAATTTCTATGCACTCTCTGCCTGCTTGTACTCGAGCTCTGATTGAGTCAAGCAGCAAGAGAACACACTGCTCCCAGCTATGGATACTGCACATGATCTAGCCCCTGTGGGCTCATCCTCCTTTCGCTCTGGAGCCTCTTCAATATCAATTTTGTTCCCTCCCTGCACCTCCTCTTCTTCCTCAACCACTTGCTCCTGTGGGGTGGACTGCAGCATGCATACTTCCTCTGAGGCTATGAGGGCAATGTTGTAGTACTCCTTCTTGGACTCCCTACTCAGGGGTCGATTCCGATTCAAGCCGGAAAAAGCACCGACCGACTCGGAGCCGGAATTTATACCGACCGACACGTACCTGTGGCGCCCGACACGCCAAGTACGATGCAAAGCGTGCAAAATCCGACCGACACGTACCGAACCCAAGCCGAACGACCGAGCCGCACGGAAAACAGCAATCCGGCCGGAAAAACACGCGAATAGAACCGACCGACACGCACCCGGACCAAATCCGACCGAAACGTACACGCGAACTCCAAACCGCAAAGTACGATGCAAGGCGCGAAAACCACGACCGAGTCGGACGGAGGACAAGCCGTACGACCGACACGCATACAAAACCGAGCCGAAGTAACACAAAACACCGCGACCGACGCGTACGCAGCATAGAAAACTGCACAAACACAGCGTGAACGAAACGGAGAACACCGTACGAGACAAATGCAGGGTCCGACTCGGTCACAAGAACGTTTCCAACATGCACAGACAGTACAAAGGAAAAATCACACAAAAAAAGGACAAACAAGCAATTACAAAGCCAATAAACACTGGGGGGGGGTGGGGACAGAGAACAAAGACACACCCACAACTCCACCCATATAAAGGACACAAATCCCAACCATGATCCTTTGCAAATGCCATTCCACTGCCAGCACCCAAGACACAGCAACCACACACCCACAGCTCATCCCTCACACAAGCCACACACCATCAGCACACCAACAAATACCTACCTCACATACACCCAGCAAAACACACACTCACACACCCTCACCTGCACACCAACACACACATCACTCACCATCACCACCCATCACCATGCCCCCCAAGAAGAATCACAAGTTCCTAGATTGTGAATTGGAAGTCCTGGTAGACGAGATCCTCAGGGTAGAGCCACAGCTGTTTGGCACACTGGTCCAACAGACCCCCATCTCCCAGAAAACCAAGATGTGGGAGAGGATCATCAACAGGGTGAACGCACAATCACCATGTCTGCGCACAAAGACCGACATCCAGAACAGGTGGTATGACGTGCGCAGGAGGGTCTGGGAGCTGCTCAAGAAAGACTACCTCCTGAGCCAATACACCGGCAGTGGCCCTCCTGCCAAGCCAGTATACCTCAGGCCCTGGGAGGAGAAGGTGCGGGCCATCCTTCCGCCAGTGAGCGTATATGGACTAGAGAACATCCCAGAGCCTGGTGAGTACACAACAAATGTACACAATATTCTGCCACAATACACACACACATCACTGTCAAGGGGAGAGTCAAACCATGCACTCATAGCAATTACACAGCAACCAGAACAGAATCATCCCAAAATGTGTATGTCAGTCAGATAAACACAACACATGCCAGCAAAAAAGTTACATTCAACCGTGCCATCACATGTACAAACACAACTACAACTACAGCTAGGCAGTGGCACAAATAGAACTAACAAACACATCCAGACATGTAGCCACCACAACAACACCAACACACAGTGAAGACCACTGAAAGGAAGGAATTCTGTGTATGCTGGCCAAGTCAATGTAGCCAATAGCATCATGGGAGTCGTAGTCACACATATTGCCCCCCCCCAACTGTCCCATCAACACCACCATGAACCATGCGCACATCACAGGGAGTGGAGAAGGACTCACAAGATGGCTGACACTGGCAACTGCTGTGGGGAGCACAAGGCCCTGCTGGCAACTGTGCACCAACAAACAGCAGGACACCACTGACTGACATCCTGAGAGACAACTTCCACTCCCTGCAATGCAAGCACGTTCCATGGTGGGATATCTGGCTGGCTGGGTGGGAAGGAGGACTTGCAGCACTGACGATAGTCACAAGCACCTCCCCTTCCCCCCTCAACACAAACTCCACAGAACCCACCTGGTAGAATGCAATGCCTCCCATCCTAACTCAAGATCCCACAAAGAACCACCACCCTGGGTTATGTTGTGTGAAGCACAGGGACACTCTTGGGACTTTTAGCCAAACAACTGCCAGGACAACACTCCCAGCCATCCTGTCAGCACAGGCAGCCCACCCCACAGGGAAGCAGAGTCAAAAGGAAGGAAGCATGGGCATGCTGGGAAGGGGGTTGGAGGCAATAGCATGATGGGAGTTGTAGTCACAGCTCTACATCCCCCACCACATGGCCCAGCAAGCTCACACTCACGCATGCACATCCCACAGAGAGTGGAAAGGCCCATCAAAGATGTCTGACACTGTTGCTGTGTCGTGGGGAGCACAAGGGCATGCTGGGAACTGCACACCAACCAACAGCAGGACACCACTGTCAGCCATCTTGCCATTGCTCTCACACCCACACACACTGAACTCCCCACAAAACCAAGTAAGTATGGGAATGCTGGGAAGTGGGGTGGAGGCAATAGCATGATGAGAGTCACAGTCACAGACATTGCTCACCCCCACAACTGTCCCATCAACACCACCCTGAACCATGCTCACATCACAGGGAGTGGAGAAGGACTCACAAGATGGCTGACACTGGCAACTGCTGTGGGGAGCACAAGGCCCTGCTGGCAACTGTGCACCAACAAACAGCAGGACACCACTGACTGACATCCTGAGAGACAACTTCCACTCCCTGCAATGCAAGCACGTTCCATGGTGGGATATCTGGCTGGCTGGGTGGGAAGGAGGACTTGCAGCACTGACCATAGTCACAAGCACCTCCCCTCACCCCCCCTCAACACAAACTCCACAGAACCCACCTGGTAGAATGCAATGCCTCCCATCCTAACTCAAGATCCCACAAAGAACCACCACCCTGGGTTATGTTGTGTGAAGCACAGGGACACTCTTGGGACTTTTAGCCAAACAACTGCCAGGACAACACTCCCAGCCATCCTGTCAGCACAGGCAGCCCACCCCACAGGGAAGCAGAGTCAAAAGGAAGGAAGCATGGGCATGCTGGGAAGGGGTGTGGAGGCAATAGCATGATGGGAGTGGTAGTCACAGATATTGCTCACCCTCACAACTGGCCCATCAACACCACCCTGAACCATGCTCACATCACAGGGAGTGGAGAAGGACACACAAGATGGCTGACACTGGCTACTGCTGTGGGGAGCACAAGGGCATGCTGGGAACTGCACACCAACCAACAGCAGGACACCACTGTCAGCCATCTTGCCATTGCCCTCACACCCACACACACTGAACTCCCCACAAAAGCAAGTAAGTATGGGAATGCTGGGAAGTGGGGTGGAGGCAATAGCATGATGGGAGTCACAGTCACAGACATAGCTCACCCCCACAACTGTCCCATCAACACCACCCTGAACCATGCTCACATCACAGGGAGTGGAGAAGGACTCACAAGATGGCTGACACTGGCTACTGCTGTGGGGAGCACAAGGCCCTACTGGGAACTGTGCACCAACAAACAGCAGGACACCACTGACTGACATCCTGAGAGACAACTTCCACTCCCTGCAATGCAAGCACGTACCATGGTGGGATATCTGGCTGGCTGGGTGGGAAGGAGGACTTGCAGCACTGACCATAGTCACAAGCACCTCCCCTCACACCCCCCCCTCAACACAAACTCCACAGAACCCACCTGGTAGAATGCAATGCCTCCCATCCTAACTCAAGATCCCACAAAGAACCACCACCCTGGGTTATGTTGTGTGAAGCACAGGGACACTCTTGGGACTTTTAGCCAAACAACTTCCAGGACAACACTCCCAGCCATCCTGTCAGCACAGGCAGCCCACCCCACAGGGAAGCAGAGTCAAAAGGAAGGAAGCATGGGCATGCTGGGAAGGGGGGTGGAGGCAATAGCATGATGGGAGTGGTAGTCACAGATATTGCTCAGCCTCACAACTGGCCCATCAACACCACCCTGAACCATGCTCACATCACAGGGAGTGGAGAAGGACACACAAGATGGCTGACACTGGCTACTGTTGTGGGGAGCACAAGGGCATGCTGGGAACTGCACACCAACCAACAGCAGGACACCACTGTCAGCCATCTTGCCATTGCCCTCACACCCACACACACTGAACTCACCACAAAAGCAAGTAAGTATGGGCATGCTGGGAAGGGGGGTGGAGGCAATAGCATGATGGGAGTGGTAGTCACAGATATTGCTCAGCCTCACAACTGGCCCATCAACACCACCCTGAACCATGCTCACATCACAGGGAGTGGAGAAGGACTCACAAGATGGCTGACACTGGCTACTGCTGTGGGGAGCACAAGGCCCTGCTGGCAACTGTGCACCAACAAACAGCAGGACACCACTGACTGACATCCTGAGAGACAACTTCCACTCCCTGCAATGCAAGCACAGTCCATGGTGGGATAACTGACTGGCTGGGTGGGAAGGAGGGCCGGCTGTCAACCAAATACAACCAATGCAGACCATGTTCACACCCCAACAAATACATAGAAATGCCCAAATAATGCAGGACAATGTGCCACACCAAAATCAACCCCTGACTGTGACGACTTAGGACAATGCAATGTACAGGCCCGCACCCAGAGGCACAGTCACAACTGTCAGGTGTGTCAACCATTGATGCCTGCAGAAACATAACATACATTGTGTGTGTGTCCCAAAAACAGGTGATGATGGGGACACAGCAGCAGACGCTGAGGAGTCCCAGTCCCAGGCTCAAGAGGATGCGGAGCTCACTGGTGTCGTACAGCCTCTGCCCTCCTCGGATGAAGAAGACCAACCTGGCACATCCGGTGCAAGTCTACATGCAGCACCAGCAGGACCACCAGCTGCAGCACCAGCAGGACCAACAGCTGCACCCCCTGCACCCACCCCTCCAACGACTGTCACCACAAATACCATCCCTGCCGACATGGACAGAACAAGGAGCAACACCAGCACAGGGACCCTGGACCAACCTGGGGCCATGGACACCACCACCATCACCAACCCCCAAGGTGGACCAGGGTCATCTGTGCGTGCCACTGCACGCACTGCACAGGTCAGCAAGGGTGGTGGGAGGGGTGGGAGACAGAGGTTGCTGCTTGCAGAGGTTGCTGGTGTGCATGATGACCCACAACTGGTACGCATAGCTGATGCGTACCAGTCCAGCACCGGAGATCTCAGCCAGGTAGTGGGGCTCCTCAGAGACATGAAACAGCAGCAGGCTGCCCATCATGCCCGCTTGGACTCTCACATGTCCCACGTGGACTCACACATGTCCCGCGTGGACTCACACATGTCCCGCGTGGAGTCCAAGTGGGATGCACTGCATGAGATGACGGCGGTGCACAGGGACATTTTACAATGCCTCCGCCAGATGAACAGCAACCAGTCCACACCTCATTGTGTGCCAACAACATCTGGTGCTGAACAAACTGCAACTGCCACAGGGAGGGAGGATGACTCTGGCGGAGAGTCCCCTGCACCGCAGCAGCCTGTACTTGAGGGCCCCCCCCCAAGAAGAGGGGTCGTCCGAGGAGGGGCAAGTGAGAGGCCGATGGCCAAGCGCAACTCCCAGGAAGCCTGAACCTGTTCTGGATGTTCACCTTTGTGCACAGACTGTTCACCCTGTTGACGGCAACACTACTCCCACACATTGCATGGAGAGTACAAGTTGGACCAATGTCTCAGACAACTGTGGCCCCGATACTGGGGATTTTGTCTACCAGGACTTTCAATTCACCTAGGAACTTCTGATTGCAAGATTTATGTACAGCACTACCCATCCTATGCACTATTCACACAAATGTATCACAATAAACACACTAATACACCATACTTGCCTCTGTTGTGATTCCAACGTGGGTGCTGTTATGGGGATGATGAACTGCAAAATTACACTGTGTATGCGAACTGCAACAGCAAGTACAACACAGGCATGTGAGTAAAGGCAACGTGACACATATGAGGGAGACACACCACCAGGGCTACACAACACATACACACCTAGGCCATCTGACTCATTGCCTACACTGATGTTGCCAGGGAAGACAGTGCAATGCACAGACACCACACCCATTCCCAGTTGTAGTCAAGTAGCCCACAGGTGCAGTAAGCAAATGGCAGTCAAATGTGTGACCACAGACAACGCACATCACAAAGTGAAGCACAGGTTTATTACACAGTTGCAACATGTCGTAACCACTACAGATGCAAGGTAATCCCACCTGGCAGCGGGCACACAGTCAACAACTGTAGACGGAAGGAAGTCCATGGGTGTGGCGCACATCACCTGTAGGGACACAACAGCTACCACCCTGGAAGTGCAATCACGTCGTCGGTGTACACAGTTGACCGAACGAATCTGAAAGTACCCTGTGAAGGACAGAAATGACACACAGTCAAAAGCAATGGAGAACAGGACAGAACAGCAAAACTCATGCACAATACATGTTACAAGATACCCACCCAGAACCAAGTTAGCATGTCAACACTGTTGGGGAGTACAGCCCACCTGTAAGCACACATCGCAACACACATCCAGTCAAGTAGCCCATGGACACACTCCAACCACACCAGAGCACCACCCACACATATCATGCATACTCACATCATTGACCTGACATCTCTGGATACTCACATTCAGCTGAAGAAGTTGGTGATGAGCTGTGTGCGGACATCACCATCATCATCATCATCATCATCATCACTGGCATCGTGGTCCAGGCCAGGATCCTCCACAGGTGGCGGATGTTGGTCATTGTCATCCTGGATGAGAGGCAACTCCTTCCGCACTGCTAGGTTGTGGAGCATGCAGCAGACGATGATAATCTTGCACACTTTCGCAGGGGCATATGGGAGGGACCCTCCGGTCTTGTCCAGGCAGCGGAAGCGGCTCTTCAGGAGACTAAATGTCCGCTCAATCACTCTCCTGGTCCGACCATGTGCCTCATTGTAGCGCATCTGGGCTGGTGTCACAGGGTTCCTGAGGGGTGTCAGCAACCACGGCATGTTGGGGTATCCCGAGTCACCTACGGACAGACAAGTGCACATTAGCTGACTTGAAAAAGTGGGCGGAATACTACAGATCAGATCACACACAATGGCACAAAGTCAGTACACACCGACAAGCCAGGCACGCTGGTTCTGCATCTGTGCCATCATCCTGGGGATGCGACTACTCCTCATCACAAAGGCATCGTGTGCTGAACCAGGGAAACGGGCACACACGTGTGTGATGGTCATATCTGCAAGACACACCACCAGTGCATTGACCGAGTGGTAGTGCTTGCGGTTACGGTAGGCCTGCTCCTGGGCCTGTGGTGGTACCAAAGCCACATGTGTCCCATCAATGGAGCCAATGACATGCGGCATCCTCCCCAGGGCATAGAAGTCACTCTTCACGTCAGTGAGTCGTCGCAGTCTAGGGAAATAGATGTACCTGTTCAGGAATAGCAACATTGCCGCCAAAACATCGCGGAGCACACGGCTCAACATGGTCTGTGACATCCCACCAGCAGTCTCCACAGTATGTTGGAAGGTACCGGTGGCAAAGATGTGTAGGGCTGCCATCACCTTCACCTTGGGGGTCAGCGCTGTAGGATACGGCCGGCCAGGCTGCAAATATGGGGCCAACTGCACTGCCAAATCCTCAATCAGCTGCCTGGTGAAGCGGTACCGTCGGATGCTGTCCCGTTCCACCATCGTTGCCAGGTCTGGGAATGGTCGATGGACAGCAGGAGCCCTGCAGTGCAGAGGAGAAGTAAGCAAGATTGTCAGTCAGCCCACATATGCGGCATTGAACACACTCAATATCCCAACATACATCATTATGAGGCACAACTACATGAAGTGTGCAGTTCCGTAAGGACATGTATGGTACATACATGGCCAACATCTGTCATCACGGTCCAACAAGTGGCATCAATAAGTCCCAGGTTGGCCCATTGGATATCATGAGGCCGTGTCACAGTTCCCATCTCCTGCTGCCGTGTCACAATCACCCCCCACAGTGACATGTGAGGACAGATGTGCCCCAGGCATCACAGCTCAACGACAGGTACATTCCCAGGGACCCTGTATTGCCACATGGACACTGGCATTACATGGAGTATCATGTATACACCACAGCAAAACAACTATGACCCCCACAGGTAGTGGTCCCACTTGCCACTGCAGGACAGACATGGACGTCTGTGACACACACACGCACAACATCAAAGTCCATGCACACATAACGTGGATGTGGATACTGTCTCCCATTGTGCACATGAAATCAGAGACATTGTAAACACTACATGCACACAGACTGTGGAGGACCATCACTATTGTGCCACTGGGACACCCTGGCTCAAACATACCGTCCCACATGGGACTCACGGGGTATGTGACATGACATACACGTACACCACCGTGAAATGTGACCGTGGCACATGCACAGATATGAACAGTTGCACATCACAGTGGTCATGTACACGTAACACCCAGGATCCTGTCCCCATGAACACGTGCACAGCCTGGGGGTTGCTGCCCCCAGGTGACACCCACAGGACAACATGTACACCAACATACACACAATAGGAAATGCAGCCTTACATGCCTTATCATACAGTTTGGACAGGCTGTCGTGTTGTAGGTGTGCCCCTCACTCCCTGGGAGCTATCTGTGGCTGGCATATGTCCATCTGAGACAGGCATGGTGACATATGCCAGTCACTTGTACAGGGATGCGTTGAACAGCAATGGACCGATCGGTGCCCCGGCCGGCCCATTGCATTCAATGTGTGCGGGTACGCGTTGTGCCTCTGTACGCGTTGTACCGCAATGGACCGATCGGTGCCCCCGGCCGGCCTATTGCATTAAATGTGTGCAGGTACGCGTTGTGCCCCTGTACGCGTTGGTACGCGTTGTATCGCAATGGACCGATCGGTGCCCCCGGCCGGCCCATTGCATTCAATGTGTGCAGGTACGCGTTGTGCCCCTGTACGCGTTGTACCGCAATGGACCGATCGGTGCCCCGGCCGGCCCATTGCATTCAATGTGTGCGGGTACGCGCTGTGCCCCTGCACGCTGTACCGCAATGGACCGATCGGTGCCCCGGCCGGCCCATTGCATTCAATGTGTGCAGGTACGCGTTGTACCCCTGTACGCGTTAGTACCGCAATGGACCGATCGGTGCCCCCGGCCGGCCCATTGCATTCAATGTGTGCGGGTACGCGTTGTGCCCCTGTACGCGTTGTACCGCAATGGACCGATCGGTGCCCCCGGCCGGCCCATTGCATTCAATGTGTGCAGGTACGCGTTGTGCCCCTGTACGCGTTGTACCGCAATGGACCGATCGGTGCCCCCGGCCAGCCCATTGCATTCAATGTGTGCAGGTACGCGTTGTGCCCCTGTACGCGTTGTACCGCAATGGACCGATCGGTGCCCCCGGCCGGCCCATTGCATTCAATGTGCGGGTACGCGTTGTGCCCCTGCACGCAGTACCGCAATGGACCGATCGGTGCCCCGGCCGGCCCATTGCATTCAATGTGTGCGGGTACGCGTTGTGCCCCTGTACGCGTTGTACCGCAATGGACCGATCGGTGCCCCCGGCCGGACCATTGCATTCAATGTGTGCGGGTACGCGTTGTGCCCCTGTACGCGTTGTACCGCAATGGACCGATCGGTGCCCCCGGCCGGCCCATTGCATTCAATGTGTGCGGGTACGAGTTGTACCCCTGTACGCGTTGTACCGCAATGGACCGATCGGTGCCCCCGGCCGGCCCATTGCATTCAATGTGTGCGGGTATGCGTTGTACCCCTGTACGCGTTGTACCGCAATGGACCGATCGGTGCGCACCCATTGACAATGGCCTAGCCTGGCAACGGACGCGTTTTCGAAATTCGAACGAGTCGGTTGCTGGAAATTCAGTTGGTCACCCACAACAATGTTGCAAAATCATGTATGTCATGAAGTTGAAGATTTGAAGGATGCTGTGGGCGTGTATTGGTGCTGCTATTCCATGGATTGGCCAGATTCAGAAGATGCAAACGCCTTGGACCTATCACTTTGGACACAAGGGACAGTATCTGCCTCTCCAGCACATATATATTGCTGGCTGTTCCCCTGAGAGCTCACTTGCCTGCACTACATGCTCCAGGACGACATCTGCCACTGCACTGCTGCTGTCTCTGCCCCTCTGGACCCTGCAATGGCACGTACTGTGGAGAGAGCCCCAGCCTTCAGCCTTGAGGAGAACCAGGCCCTGCTGGACAGCCTATTTCCACAGTACAGCAAGCTGTATGGGACACCAGGGGAGCAGGTGAGTGTTCTGTGCACTGCCTTTCTGAATGTGCATTTTGTCTGACTAGCAAGGCTGAAAGTCTGCACGCCACTGGCTAGCAGGCTCACTGAGTAGTTGTCACCCCCATAGTGTGTAGTGACATGCACTGGACAGGTATGGTGCAGTGACAGTGCATTTGAACAAGGTTTTACTTCCCATGCAATGATACCATGTAGTGACGTCTGGCAAACTGTCCATGGGCAGCGTTGCACTGCCTGTGTACATCATGTGCCCCTGTGAATGAGACATGTATATACAACTGTGTCATGCACGGATATGTTGCATGTGTAGTAATGGCCTTTTCACTTTGTCATCCTGACAGGTTAATGCCCATCGGAAGCAGGAGATCTGGAAGGACATCGTCCGGGCTGTCCGGTCCGTGGGGGTCTACAAGCGCCGGATCCGCAACTGCCAGAAGAGGTGGCAGGACCTTCGGGGCTGGACCCGGAGGATTGCACGGGTCCAGCTGAAGCTGTCACCTCCTCGCAGGAGGGGCGGAACACGGACCCTGACCCCCACATGCTCCAGATCCTGGCGGTGGTGTTTCCAGACCTGGATGGGCAGCTGAAGGCCAGACAGCAGCAAGGAGGGGGTGAGTCAAAGACTGCACTGTGAACTCTGTATTACATGCTTTGTGCCCTCCTCTGGCCTAGTTCAACTGCCACAGTGCAGCAGTCATGTTGTCCAGGAGCCATGTCCCTCTATTGTGCACTGCCCACTCCTCATCTGATACCCAGGTGTGGCCCTTACATTCAGGGAATTGTGTCACTTGGGACTGTGTCCTTGCAGTTTGCTTCACTAAAGGTGGGGGACAGCATCTGTTTCCCTAACTCTGTTGTGGGCATCATGGGTGGGTCCATTGTTCACACAACGCCTGTGTTCGGACATGTAATCTGCGTGTTGCTTTGATATGCGGTCCACTTGCTGAGCTGAGCCACCACATGTGCCTGGGGTATGTGGCACACGCCCATGCAGCGGGTGGGAACAATGTTTGGGCCCCAGGAGTGTGCAGATTACGTGTGTCACACATACATAGCCAGCTATCCACTGTCCAGGGCTCATCCCTCATTCATGTGGGGCAGGACAGTCATGCCTACTCCAGGCCATGCAATGCACTCTGTACTCCCACTCCCGTGTATCAGCTGACACATTGTCGCAGTGATTTGACCCCTCAGGTGTCTGCCTCTGTGTCAGTGTGCTGTGGATTAGTTGCCAGGACTGCTGGGGTGTTTCTTGGTAGGGGCTCAGCATGCCACTGGAGATGTGACCATAGGAGACGATACTTGTGTGTCACATAGGTGTTTGATCAGCTGCCCGTGCAGACTGGGGTATGCGAATATGAAGTTCAGGCAGCTGTTCCCCATTCACAGCAGATTGTGAGGGGCTCAGGTTCAGAGGGTAGTGTCACAGGTCTCCCATATGTCCAATCGGTATGACCTGGACAGATGAGGGTTAAGATGATGTGTTGTGTGGGGGATGTACATGTGCACTTGTGCAGCTCCAGGACTTGCATTCCCCATGACCTACTATTGTGACACAGTGCAGGGTGTTGTTGTCTGGCTGCCAAGTCATACATCACTGAGACAGTGATGTATGACTTAGCAGTCATGCCTCCGCCATGGCATGTGTCTACTTATTGGTGATCCTGCAGGGGAGTGACATGTGCTACATGCACACCATTGTGGCGATGGCTATCAGGACATGGGTGCATCATGGTGTCTGTCGCTGGTATGCATCACTGCATATCCTATTTGACTCTGGGCGTCCCTTTCATCCGGAAACCTGTACTGACTCAGTGGCAAGAGTTGTGATGTGTGCATGTCCACATGCTACACCGTGTCCTCTGCACTGTCCAACTACTGTGTAGTTGGTGCATGTGTCCACACTGGGGTGTTGCTATCCAACAGACACCAGACAGATGGGTGCAAGGCCATGTGGGATGTGAGTGCCATGGTTGGCATCAGACTGACAATTGGCTCCTCCTGTTCAGTTAAGGCACTTTTAGAATGTACAACTAATGATGCCAGGGCTTGCTCTGTAATGTGCTGTGCTCACAGTGGTGTGTGTGTTTGGTGCAGGTGACTGATGTCTGTCTGTTTCCCCATTGTTTGCAGATACATCCACGGCCACGGAAGGGGACAGCTCCACGGACCAGGAGGAGCCGGAGAGCCAGACTGGGTCAGCAGCCGAGGAGTGGTCGGAGGGACCCAGTGGCACGGAGGGCGAGGGGAGCCACACCGAGGAGTCCTCAGCACCATCCACCTCAGCTGAGGACCAGAGCAACTCGGAGGATGACTCCCTTATGGAGGCGGGTGTCAGTAGCCACCACACCCCAGCTAGTGTTGCTGTCCCCGCCACCACCAGCACCACCACCGCCCTCCCATCGGCTCCCATTCCCCAGGTCCGTGGAGGCTCCCATGTTCGGGAGCGTGTCTCCTTTGGGCCAGGCACCGCACCCCCTGCCCCTGTGTCCCCTGCTGCCCTGAGTGAGGAGTCTGTGTACCTCCTTCGCCAGCTCCATGTAGGGCAGACAGCCATGCTGAGGGTCCTCCATGCGCACACCGCTCTGTTGACTCAGCTGGTGTCGTTCATGGAGGGCATCTCATCAGGCATGTCTGACCTACAGAGGGGCAATAGGTCCATGGACTCCTCCCTGACGGCAGCAGTGTCCCTCCTCAGACAGTCCCTCACCCCTCCTGCCTCTGCTCCATCCACACTCCCCAGCACCTTACCCGTCCCAAGCACACACACACCGGCACAGGCACACACCAGCACACACACATCCAGCACACAGACACACACGCCACAAACAAAACGCACACGCACGCACAGTCAGGGGACTGAAACCAGACTCACAGGGGATGGGGCCCTGGAACACACACACGCATCCACGAGCACTGCGCAGTCCTCAGTTGCCTCTCCCTCCAAAACACCCTCCCTTGCCTCACCTGCAACCCCAAAGACCCAGCGGCTCTTCCTCAGTGACCTCGGCCTCTTCCCCTCCGATCCAGCTGATACAGCATTCAGGGGGAAGAGGAAGCCCACCCACACGGAGCAGAGTGCCCCTCGCCCCCGGACACCCTCCCCCAGGCGCAGACAGACTGAGGCCCCCACCCGCAAGTCCCCCCGGAGTCGTAAGAGCAAGACCCCGCCGCTGCCCTGCAGCTCAGGCACCAGGTCTCCTTCCTCCATCCCTCAGGCCCCCACTCCACAGGTGCCCCCACCACACCCTGCCCCAGGTTCCCCCACCCACAGATATACCATCCCCAAGAGGATCCGGCCTTCTCCCCTGCCACTTGCTCTCCCGGCACCACACCCCCGCTGCGCTTGTCTGTGCCACTGATGTGGTGAGGGTGTCCTCCCCTCTGTCCAGCCCACCTTGCCTGTTCCCCATTCTCCTCCCCTGGTGGTAGGCACTGCAGTGGAGTCCACTACCACCCTGTCTGACTTGGGCACTGCAGTGGCGGACCTGTCCACTCCATCTGCAGGGTCCACTGCAGTCGTGCCGGCACACACAACATCTGAGTCATGCCCCCCAGTTGTGCCGGCACACACCATGTCAAACACCTCCACTGCAGTTGTCAGTGGCTCTCCAGCACCCACCACCCCTTCCCTGCTTCCTCCTGGTGAGCCCTGATCCTGTCCCTGCGGTGCCTGGCCTGCCCCCCGGTTGCCCCTCCTAGTGGATTGTCCCTGGTTTTGTGCAGGCATGCGTAGGGTGACATCTGCCACTGTCACCCAGTTTGGACTTTGACAATGGACTGGCCATTGGCCTTTGTGTTTTTTCTGGACTTTGTTTTCATTCCACACATATGCTGAATAAAGCAACTTTCTGTTCTCTAGTGCTTATGCTTCTGATGTACATGTTGTTGATGATGCTAACCATGCCCTTGCTGCAGTGATGGTGATATTTGGTCTCATGATAATGAAGTGTTACTGTGCAGGAACCCATGTGGTCCAGGGGGAATGTGTCCTATCCTGTGGTGTATCCATGTCATCCATAGCAGCATCTGAGGGTGTCATGTGTTCAGTATTTGGCAATGGGATTTCCTACTTAGATTAGCTATTTCACATCTGTGGCTTCCACCCCTGCACATCTGTTGTGCCTGCCATTGTTCAATTCGTCTACTTCCCTGACCGTGTGGCCATCTCCACTGGACATGCAGGTTTGGGCATCAATGGGGAAGGACTCATCCGTGTAGTCAGTGCAACATTGCTATACAAGTGTGTTGGATCTGTGCTGATGATTCCGTTGGCACTTCCATGACCAGGCTGATGTGACGGGAGCCCTCATTTGGTGCTAATTGTTGATTGTGTGACCAAGTGCTCAGCTGACATGATGGGGCCCTACTGAGGCAACATATGATACAGCTTTCCTCACACAGGAGTGGAGTCCCCTCATGGCAGTGTGTACTCCTGTGACATTGCCTGCGCCCAAGGTGTGTGTTGTATGTGCATGTCTGTGTGTTCACTTCCGTTTAGCTGTGCATGCTGTGATCCCTAGTGTTGTACCTGTTTGTGATGCTTGCTGAGTTGACCTATGTTCCCCCAAAGTCTTCTCCCTGGGTTCTCTGTGATGTGGGTGCATGGCACATTACTGGTCATCAGGGTGTCACCCATAGGTGTGTTTGCTGTCAGGGCTGAGTTTGTGTGCAGACGCAGATGGGTCACAGTCAGGTTTTCCCTTGGCACTTGTTGTTTGCCCCTGTCATGTGATTTCCAGTTTGTGTTATCTTTCAGTGATTGTGACACGTTGTGTGTGTGACTGCTGGCACTCCTCAGGGTCCGGGCTGCAATGTTGGTTGTTGTCTATGTGTGTTCTTTGTGGGTGACCTTGGCTTCTTCATTGGTGTGTGACTGTGGCTGGGATCCCATTGGTTGGTGTGGTATTGCCGTCATGTCCATGTACAGCGTAGTGTGCAGTGTGTCAGACATTCAGGAGTCTTGTTGAGTGGCCATGTGTGATGTGTTTCTGCACCTTGGTTCCCACCCACCACCCTGGAATAGTCATGGGTGCATGTGCAATGTCACCAGTGCATGTGTGCTTCACTGCTGCACATTGTTGGAGGTCGAGGGTGTGGTGTTGAGTGTGTGCAGATGAGAGTTGTTGCCCGGCTAGGCCCCTGCCTCCATGTTGGCCTTGGCTTACTGGCCATGCTGATTGATTTGTGCTTGTGTAGGTGTGATGGTAGTTTGTTGCTCAGGACACATGACTGTGGTTCACAGTGTGAACGACATTTAGCTTTGTCATCACAGTGGGATTGTAATGCAGCCCAGGGTCACCACATTGTGGGGGCCCTGGGGGTAGTGCTGTGGTGTGTCTGTGTCTTGCTGTGTCAGTTGCTGTTCCTACGTGCCTGTGTGACATGTGTGATTTGTGCTCCCTCTCATCTGACAATGCCTGCTTGCCCACATAGGGGATTTGGATCCATGAGTTACCTTTGTGTGGCACTGTATGCACATCTGTATGATTGGTATTCAGGTCTCCTCATGTGTTGTGTGGTTGCCTGGGAACACTGGCACCCCCCTCACCTGTTGTGTATGATGTGCAGTGTGGGTCTGCCCGTTTGTGTTTGTGCATCTGCACCACTGCATTGGCATATCTTGGGTGTGCCATTGGCTGTATGTAGTTTGGTGGGTTTCCCCTGCTGTCCCTGGGACTCCTAGGTCATCGGTCAGCACAATGATCATGGTTTGTGTGTCCCATTGCTGCCATGGTATGGTATCTGTTCACCTCACATCTAGTCTCCACAGGGTATCTGCATTTGTGTGCCCATTGGTGCAAATATGTGGGTCTGCATTCTGATGGTCACTTCTGTCATTGTGTCATTGATGAATGTTGACAGTGTCAGCCCCCATGGGTGTTGTTTGTCTTCACATGGCCAAAGGTATGTCTTATTTGCACTGCAGTATTTGGCTCCCCCAATTTATGTTGCAATGGGACACATGCACTACTTTGCCACTGATGTGTTTTTTGTTCTGTGACCAGGAATCATCCATGCAGTTTGGCAGTTGCAGCTCTTTCTTTGTCAGCACTTACCTTTTGGTCACTGTGATGATGGGGGTTTGGACCCCATTGCCACAATGTTCAAAATGTGCTTCAGCTATGGACCCCACACTTACATTTTGGTCACTGTGGTGATGGGGCGTTAGACCCCATTGCCACAATGTTCAGAATGTGCTTCAGCTATGGACCCCACACTTACCTTTTGGTCACTGTGATGATGGGGGTTTGGTCCCCATTGCCACAATGGTCATGGCCGGCTTGCATTGTGGGGGCCACACACATATATGTGTGGCACATGTGCTAGGGGGTCACATTGTATGTTCAAAGTCATGTTCAGTGTTGTAGGCATTTGACACAGTCTACACACGCTTGTCATGGTGTTGGGGGGATGTCTTTTTCTTGCATTCCCTGGGTTGTGGTGTGCTGGTTGTGTCATGCATTGTCCATCCTATGAGTGGGGGTGGTAGTGGTGGTAGGCATCCAGCCCCCCCTGGGTGAGGGTGGTAGTAGTGGTAGGCATCCAGCCCCCTGGGTGAGGGTGGTAGTAGTGGTAGGCATCCAGCCCCCTGGCTAAGGGTGGTAGTAGTGGTAGGCATCTGGCACCCCCATGGCTAAGGGTGGTAGTGGTGGTGGGCATCTAGCACCACCCTGGCTAAGGGTGGTAGTAGTGGTAGGCATCCAGCCCCCTGGGTAGGGGTGGTGGTGCGCATTCAGGCCCCTGTGTGCATATGTGGCATTGGTGATGGGCATCCCGCCCCTATGGTGCTGCTGTTGCTGGTGTAAGTATATTCTGCATCCCTCTGTGTGTGTGTGATGTGTCGTGTACGTGTTGTATGTGTTTTGTGGTTGGTGTCTGACTTACCTTCTGCGCCGTACGCGTCCGTGCCTGTTCCGGTAGTAAATGTAGAATATTGGTATGATCGGGACGAAGGGATTCATGGGTTGGTTCGTGTCGTTCGTCCTTCTCGTTGCTTCGCGTCGTCCTCGTCGCTTCGTCCTCGTCGCTGGCGTGTTCGTCTCGTAGCCGTGGATTGTGTTGTGGCGCGAATCGGAGCTTATGTGCGCCTCTCCCGGATGCTTTGACGTGCCGTGCGTAGCGACGGGTTCGGCGCGTACAAGAAGCGCATCGTACTTGGTCGGCCGGACGGAGCTGCATTTTCCCTTCCGTGCGACTCGATTCGGCGTTTCCGGATTCGCCTCGGTCGGAGTACAGGACCTGGATTGGGTGAGTACGGCTCGGCCGGATTCTGTGCTGTTGTGCGCATCGTACTTATTCGTTCGGTCTGCTGTACGGATCGGTCGGGAAACAGGCATTCGCATGGCTTTTTTCCCGACCGAATGGTATTGGGTGCGCCTCCGACCGAGATCGGAATCGGCCCCTCAGTCTTTGCCCTCTGTCCTTGCACATCAACCTCAGCATTGCTATGTTGAGGTTCTCCATGTTGCTCTGGTTTACTTCCATGCTTGCAAAAATCACAAGTGCAAAAATCGAGGACAGGAATACATTTTGGAAAAATCAAAAATGATCAGTTACAAATAAACAGACAATTAAAAATCCAAAATGCCAAATTTTGCTGTCGATTTAAAAAGTGATTTTTAATTTCAACTTAAATCACTGTGTCGTACTTCAAAACACAAATCCTGGGTCTCACTGCTGAACACCCAATATATGAAATGTGATTATTATTTAGGGTGGGCGACTACCCACCCCAAGGAACAACCACAACCGTCGTCAGGGTGAACCTCTAAAATCACTAAATTAACCCGAGCTCACTCCCTGGTAGCTATGGCACAGAGCAGACAGGCGTAACTTAGGGCAATGTGTAAAGTCTTTATGAAGTACCAAAACAGTAATAAATTCAAAATTCAAAACAATACAAATTGCAACACAAATTTGAAAAATAGAGTAAAATTTAATAAGCATAATAACACCAAAATGTTAAGTAGAAATATCAAGTTTAAATAGAAATGTCACCAAAAAGCACAAAGTGCCTATGACAGTCAATAGTCGCAGTAGACCAGCACCTATGCGCACTTTGCAGTTGACCATGATGGAGTGCGGGTCAGGTACACTAATCAGGCTCGTCATGGTCAAATTATCTTTTGTCTTATTCCTTTAAATCCCGATCTACCACAGGAGTATACTTCTAAATCCCCCCAAGGGAGGTACTTAGAGAATTACAGGGTGTCAGGGAGAGGCCTACAGCACAGTCCAGTCCAGGTCCAATTTCCAGTGGTGAGCTGGGGAGTTGCAGGAAAAGTCTCTTGTAGCTTGTTGTGTCCATCTAGCCCTAAAAGATCTGGCTTATGACTCTTGTAGTCCACTTCTTTGTCCCAGATAGAAAAGGGAGCACGTCCAGTCCTTCAGGGCTAATCTCAGGTCACAGACAGCAGTCCAGTACTCTTCTGTTCCGTCTAGGGACCAGGTGTGTTCTAAAGTAGGTGCCTGGAGGTGCAACATTTATGCCTAGCACAAGCTAGAGGAGGAAATTGACTCCTGGGCACTTCCTAACCAATGGGATAAAAGTTCCTAGAAACAACTTTAGCTACTTTGGCCATTTCCAAGATGGCAAAAGTCTCCGACCACACTAAACTTGACCTATGAGGACCGAGTGTGTGTGTAGGAAGTGTACAATGGTAATCCTAGTGTCCTCCCACGTCTAACACTAAAATACAGTTTGGGGCAGCCACTGCACCCACAATAAACCCAGAGACAGATGTCTGGCAGAACAAAAGTAGAGTATTCCAGCAAGCAGGCAGAGGATAGACCTGAATTGTTTTGGCATCCTGTTTCCCTTCCACCTCCAGTGTAATATGTAAAACCCACAGATAGAAGTCTAGTAGGACAGAGCAGGCCCTTCAGCAACTAGACAGTGGATACACGAGAATTATCTTGCCAGCCTGTTCTCTGCCAGAAGTGGCAGAGGAAATGCAAATTTAGCATCCAGAAACTTCAGGCAGGGAAAAGGTAACTTTCTAAAAGTAACTTTTCCTTAATATTTATTAAAAGTATGACTTCATTATTGCATTGCATTTTTAGTAACTATTAATTATAGTTGTTTAATTATTTTTGATAGCTAGTCTAATTACCTAGATATACTATTAGGATTTTAATCTGTACTCTGGCATATTACATTGGACAGTTATGCCTGCCACAGTGAAAAATAGATTTTGGCTGCTGGTCACTGTAAGGACATGCCAACATTACATTTCTACATGTCTTTCTTTTACATACCATGCAACCTGCCTGTGGACTACAAGGCCTACATGGGGGTGACTTATTAATATTTATAAGATACATTTTGACCTGTCAAAGGGGTTTACTTTGACAGATCGAATTTTAGTGTTTAAACTGCCATAGTCAGGCTACAATTGTAGGCCTGAAGCCATGTTTTCACTGTCACTGTGTTGGATGGCACAATAGGTGCTGCAACCATTAGTGACATTTAACTTCCAGGACCTGGCTACATTGTGTGCCATATACTGGGGAATGATAGGTAAGTTAAATATATCAATTAGGAAAATACCAATTTGACCATGTTTAAAGGAGGAGCACAGGCACTTTACCGCTAGTTAGCAGGGTTGAAGTGCACAGAGGTCTAAAGCCAGAAAAAATATAGGATCCATTGAAAGGAGTAAAATACGAGGTGACCATGCAGGAAAGGCAGATTTTCTACAATTTGTGTTGGAGACTGGGTGTAAATTGTAGAAAGAAGAATACGTCAACAATACTAAGGAGGAAGGAGGACATTGTGCTGGAGATTAAAGCAAGAGCCTGTGATTAAAGAAGTAGGAAAAATCAAGAATGATGGTGGAAACGTTATAGTAGTGTAGTGTGATAATTGTCTTGATAAAATTATCGGGGAGTTGTAGGTGAGTTTTTACTAATTAGAAAATTATGCCTAATTTAGATGTGGCTCAGTTAGCATTACAAGGCCTAGTCAGCTTGTATTGACAGCTATTCACAATTGCAGGATAACAATGCATGGTTATTTTATGTAACAGGCCTCTATCTCTACATATATACTTGTGTGTTCTTCTAATTCAGGCAAATCGTTGAAAAAGAAGCCTAAACTGTGATGTCTATACGAACAGAATTGTAATATTTGTATTCACTCGAGGAAGCAATGTGCAGGATTTTCCTCTATTCCGTACCTTTCAAGGTTTCCTGCCGATGTTTACCTAATGAATGACATACACAGAACAAACCATTGAATTGCTGTGTTACATAAAAGGTCAATTTGTTTCCTTAATTAGTTACACATAGCCTAACCAATGAGATGTTTTAGAAAGTAGGTATCTATAGAAATATTTTGTTTACCAAGCTATTGATTGGTTTATGTGTTTGCAACATTGCTAGTTCAACACAGTCATGTCATATCAGACCACACAATGTGCGTGGCTTCTGTACTCTGAAACATTATAAAATTGCTTTATTTTGGAGAAGAGCCAGTACTTTCTGTGATTGTTTTTTAGAAGCAGACACAAGGAGATGATGGACGGAGCACTGCAACTTTTCTTCCCTGGACCAGAAGTGCGCCGGGTATGCCCAGACGTGGGTTCCGGGCTCACTGTGTCACTGGATTCAAGCTAGCCTGGCTGATGAGGGGTGATGACCCGAAACCAGTCCCAGGATGCTTGTTTCCAGTCCATGGAGGACCTGTTCTTGGCATTTCAGGCTGGACTGTTCCAACGAGGAACAGGGTCAAGACTGATTTGCATGTGGCTGGGTCCAAACTGGGGTGGCATGGTGAGCAAAAGAACGATGGATTTAACCCAGATCTCTTGACTAGAGGTGAATGTTTGATTTGCTCTGGATTCCGTCCATCATTTGTATGTCTTTTCCTTTTCCTATTGTTCTTTAGAAGGCAGACTCTATGCTAGTCAGTTTATTGACCAATAGTTAGCAGTCTTTTAGCTTACTTCTTTAGAAGCAGACTATGTTAGTGTGTATATATGCCTTATCCTTAGTTATTTCATTGCATTTCTTTCAGAGGTTGACCGTATGTTAGTTTTCTTACAGAATTGTACCTTGACTATTTTTTATCATATTTTTGATGAGGTTGATCACTAATATACTCACTAATTGCTTTTTGCTTTCTGTAATGATTATATTTTTTAATAAACTCATGATGTTTTAACCTGGAATCCTTGTCTTGTACAGGTTTGTTCATTAGCTTTGGACTACGTCTTATGAAGACTCGTAAGGTCTTCCGAAGACTCAGACAGTCCGATCTTGCGCATCGATCCTCTTAATTAATGAGAGTGTTGACAATCGCAGTATTCATAAGTCAAACTTTGTGCCCAGTGTGAAGGGAGCCAGTGAGATATCTCTGTGCCAAAGCTCATGTTAAGTGTTGAGACATCCATCGAGTTAGCCATATGTCAAGCCACGTATCAAGTGCAGAAGTATTGAGCAAGATGTCTATGTGTCAAGCCTCAAGTCAAGTGTTGACTGATCCAGCAAGATATCCAAATGTCAAACTTTGTGTCTAGCGTTGAGGGATCCAGTATGATAGCCCTGCAACAAGCCTCGAGTCAAGTGTTAAGGGATCCCATGAGGTAGCCATGCATCAAAACACGTCAAGTGTTGAGGGATCCAGTGAGATATCCCTATATCAAGCCTTGTGTCAAGTGTTAATGGATCCCATGAGGTAGCCATGCATCAAAACACGTCAAGTGTTGAGGGATCCAGTGAGATATCCATATATCAAGCCTCATGTCAAGTGTTGAGGGATCCAGAAATGTATCCATACATCAAACCTTCTGTCACGTGTTGAGTGATCCAGTGAGATATCCATGTCAAGACTTGCATCAAGTGTATCTAGAGAGATATCTATACATCAAGCCCAGTCAGAGCTCTGAGAGAAACACAGCAGAAAAGTCCCAAGTAACTTCTCACATGGAGGCGACTGAGGACTGGGCAATGGAAATTTGCAGTTATGCAGGTAAAGCACTTCATGTCATTATTGAATGTACTCTGTACCGGCTGCCTCAGGGACAGTAGAGATCAGAAGCACTTCAAGGCAGACTAGGGAGAGCCCTGGTAAGGCTTTTTCGAACTTAGAGCAGGTGTCTGGCAGCAGCAGATGTTACGACTCTCGCTTTTGTATCAGTGTGCACCCAACTACATTTCCACATGTTTGTTGTTTTCCCTATTCAGTTCCCTTGGTTCCTTCTCTTACCATGTGTTCACTGACTGCAATCCAGTGTTTGCTTCAGTGTTGTCTCCAGTAGTACTATACCTTTTCTGCGCTCGTGTGAATATCCATACATGAAGCCTTGTGTCATGTTTTGAGCAATCCAGCATGATATCTGTACGTCAAGCCTCATGTCAAGTGTTGCGGGATCATCAAAACATATCACACCGGTGATGGGAAAAATGCTTGCAAATAGTCTAACCACTGGTAATCGCTCATTGAAGCATTCAAACTCATCGTTTTTTTGTCCACTATGATACCTTAGATCAGACCCAGCCATATGAAAATCAGCATTGGTCCTGCCCCAGAAAGAAGAGCCTAGCTCGAAACCAAGCCAGGTCCTAGCTCAACGGGAGCATGAGCAGAAGCTCACGCAGTAGAGCGCTGCCTCATTCCTCTGGTGAACCCCATGCAGTAGAACGCTGCCTCATACCTTAGGTTACACCCCATGCAGTACTGCGCTGCCTCAATCCTCAGAGTACTTCCCATGCAGTACAGTGCTACATCGCTCCCCAGGGTACACCCTATGCAGTAACGCCCTAGCTCATTCCTCAGGGCACACTCCGATGCAGTAGAGTGTTGCCTCATTCCTCAGGTCGTATTATGTATTTTTATATGATATGCCAGTGATTGTTGGAAAATCCGAACCCTCACGCCCCCCCAACCCCCCACCCCCAATCTTACTGACCAAGCTACGCCCCTGGAGGGCTATGCCCATCTCTCAGGGTACACATCATGCCACAGAGAGCCACCCCATCTTGGGGTACACTCCCAAGCTGTGGAGGGCTGTGCCCATCTCCCAGGGTAAACCTCGTGCCACAGAGAGCTGTCTGCATTTCTCAGGGTGCTCTTGATTGAAGTGGAGTTCTGCTCCCTTCTCTCGGGGAGCTCCCCCCATGCACTGGAATGTTGCCCCCTCCCCCAGAGTCCAATTCCATGTATTAGAAGCCTGCTCTCGTTATTGGGATACCCCGGATGCTGTAGAATGGCATTCCATTCCATTCCACGGAGCACTACAGGCAGTAGGGCTGCTCTGACTTTTAGAGCACCTGCATGCAGATCGGGGTGAAGCTCCTCGGGGTCCAGCATACTCCTCCCCTCTCCCAAGATACTCTCCTGTGCCGCATCTATGTCCCTCACTTCAGGGTGCACGTCCAAGCAATATTATCCGCCAGGGTACACTCTTGTGACGTAGATGGTGCTCCGCCTCTCAGGGTACCATGCCTTGCAGTAGAAACCTGCTCCTATGTCTCACTCCCACTCTCTGGCGGTAGCAGCAAGGTGCACACACACGCAGTAAAGTGCTGCGCTCCCTTTCACGGTGCACCTGCGTGCATCCTCGTACAGTACATTGAGCCCGACTCTCAGGGCGCACACCGCTGTGCACTGGGTACTAGGTGCACATACAGACCGGAAGTCCTGTCCATTCTCTTAAGGTGCACCCAAATTGCAGTTTCAGCGCCATCATAGGGTGCATCATTCGTGCAGCATAGTGTGTCCGACTGTCAGGGTGCACTCCCGTGCAGGCACTACTAGATGCACATACAGACCGGAAGTCCTGTCCCATCTCTCAGTGTGCAGTACAGCGCGCCCTGAGTCGCGGCTTCTAACCCCTTCTTATCTGCCCCCTCCGCCCAAGCCTTCTCTCCCAGCCCTCATTGTGATGAAGAGGAGGAGGCTGGTGGTTCTGGGCCTCCGGGAGAGGAAGCCAAGGGCTGCAGCTTTCAGGACCAGGGAGAGCGAGAGGAGGAGGGATCGGGGCTGACAGGAGGCTGGAGAGGGAAGGGAGGGGCCTGGCAGGAAACAGGCAGGGTAACAGGCATCCTCTCCTCCCTGCATCATCCTACTCTCCATCCATCCGTCTCAGGCCGCCCTTCCCGTCAGGGCCTTGGTGGGTAGTGGGGACAGAAGGGCGGGGGAGCGGCGGCAAAGCAGGGAGAGGCGGGGGAAGGGCAGGACCTCGGGCTGCCTCGCTTCCCTTCTGCTCCTCCAGTGCACCTGCCGCTCATCCGGGAGAGGGAATACACCTGCCGCTCCCTGAGAGGAGGGGAGGCCGGAGGCACCGCAGCACCGTTCCTTGGGAGGAAGCGAGGCTGGGGAACACAAACCGGGAAGAGGGGAGGCCCGGTGCTCCACACCACCGCTCCCTGGACACCACCGCACCCTGGGAGGAGGCAGGCTGAGGAGACCACATCACCGCACCGGGAGGAGGCAGGCTGAGGGGACCACATCACCGCTCCCCGAGAGGAACTGAGGAAGTGCCACAACAGCACCTCTGCCTGGGAGTAGACAGGGGTACCATAGCAGCACTCCCTGAGAGTAGGGGAGGCCAGCCCACAGCACCACACGAGGGTACCACAGCACCAGTACTCCCTGAGGACGAGGGGAGGCCGGGATACAGCACGACTGGTCCATGAGCACTGCAACGCCTCTCATGGACACCGCACTCCACTACCTTTGAAAAGAGGAGGCTGGGACGCAGAACCACTTCTCCCTGAGAGGAGGAGTTGCCGTTGACACTACACCGCTGCTCCCTGAACACAAGAGCCCCATTACCCGAGAGAAGGAAGTCCGAGCACACCTCATCATTCATAAAAGGAGGGGAGAAGAAGCCGCGGACACCACACCACCTTTCCTTGAGAGGAGGGGAGGGGAGGCCTCCACATATCAGTTCCCTGATACAACTCTAGTCCAGGGACAACCCACGACCAGTCCTTGGAGTCAGGGATTCCAGGGAGACTACAGCACTCTCCATGGAGAAGTGAAGACCAGAGGCATGACATCTCGCCTCATCGCAAAAAGGCAGTCCAGGGACACCACACAACTTCAGGAATAAGGCAGGACCTGGGGCGTCACTTCACCTCTGCCAAGCGAAGGTAAGACCAGGGACACCAACCCACCACTTCCTGGGACAAGTGGAGACCTGAGACCCCACACCGCCGGTCCATGGACAAGAGATCACCATACCCAGGGAAGAGAGGTTGATGTTGGCTCCCTACCATCTCTGTAATGTAAAATAATCCACCAGGGACACCCAAGCTGACTCCCAAGGAGAAGGAACACCCAATAGTTGTTCCCAAGGAGAAGCGGAGACCAGGAAGAACCTGGAAAAAGCGGGTGCTGGGAGCACCCTACCGCATCTCTTTGGGAGACCAGAGGCCTGTGAGCCCTGCCTTGGGAATAGGGCAGAACAAGAACCATCATTCCACACGGCCCAGGACCACGAACTGATTGTCAGGAGGGGGAGACTCAATGCTTGTGAGGAAAGGGGAGAGCGCCAGCTGCTGAAGACGCGAAGGACACGGCCAGGGAAGCGGAAACGTGACTGCTAAAGGAGAGAAGGACAGTGAAAGCGGAAATCACAACTGTTTAAGGCCCAAAGGACAGTGCACAGCAAAGCAGAAGCCCCGGGTGCATTAGAAGAGAAGGACGGTGATCAGGGAAGATGAAACTAGTGAGAATTTAAGAAGGACGGGCAGCTGGGTGATCATTGCCTGCTTCCAAGTAAGCAAAGCCAGAGCCGGAAGGGAGAGCTCCCCAGCTTCTTAAAGCCCTTAACAAGCTTTAAAGCCGAGGAGGTTGTGGCCGTGGAGGACGGGGCCCAGTCTGGGACCCAGGAAGGTTCTAAAGCGGCCTAGCAGCAGAGAAAAGCCACCAGCTGGGAGTGGCGCCAGGACCGGGCTGTGCTGGGGCGGCAGCCACTGAAGCCCCCCGGGGAGCTGGATCTGAGCTTCCCGGCATCCTGCTCTGGTGGAGGACGTCTGCGGCAGCGAGTGCGGCAAGACGCACGGCGGGGGCCCCGGCGCGAGCGCGGCGGAAGCAGCGTAGAGAGCGACAGGAGCCCGGCGCGACCGCGGCGGAAGCAGCAAGGATCCCAGCGCGAGCCCGGCGGGAACACGACGGAACCTGCCAAGAGCACGGTGGGCCACCGAACGGCGTCCCTCGGAAGCCTTCATCATCCATGTCTGCCGCCGTCAGGGACCAGGGGCTGCTCTAAAGGTAAGGGGTCTGCTGATGTTGTGACCCGACGTGAGGCGCAGTGTGTCCTGAGCTCACTGCTGGGTTCAAGCAGGGAGCATTCATGACCCATGGCACGTAATGCTATGTCCAGATAAGAAGAGACATCGATGTGAAAATGAATCCCATAATAAAAAATACCAGAAGTATCCCTCAATTAAGACACCCTAATTGCACATTTTTTCATTAGGTTGCCATGTCGAAACTATGGTATCGTAACCCTAACCTTTAAGGTCAACTTACCCTGGTACAGCTTCTTTTATGCTAACCGTTGCACCTTTTAGCAACTGTGGCCTACCGCTAACCCTAACACACACTAACCCTAACACACACTCTTGACCTTTGTAACCCTTCCCCTTAAACTCTACCTACCTCTAGCCATGTGCTCTAACCCATGCTCCATTACTAACACTAACAGACACCCTCACTCTCTCCCTCACCCTCAGTCTACCCTCTAGCTAACTCTACTTCAGTCCCATGGCCCTTGCCCACACCTAATACTTACCATAACCTTTTGCCTACCCATAACGTCAATTCTGTTCTCTAGCCCTACCCCATAACTAATCCTTACCCTGACCATCACCTTTACAGTCTACCTACTCCTAACTCTAATTGTTTCTCCTAACCCTTGCTCATTCTTAAATCTTACCTTAACCGTTAACCCTATCTTGCCCTTTACCCCTAAACTGTACATATGCCTAACCATAATTCTGTCCCCAAGCCCGTACCCAATCCTTACCTTAACATTTACCCTTATGCTGTACCTATCTCCAACTCCAGTTCTTTACCCTAGCCTTTGTCTCCATCAAGAACCACAGCCATTACACTTTCTGTAACACAACCTTGAACACTAATCCTAACCCTATTTTGAATCCCTACTTTTTTTGTATTGAAAATGTACACTGTCTTAAGGTCCTATTTGTTTTACTGTAAGCTTTTTTTATTGTGGAATTTCTTCATTTTGAATATGTGGTTGTTGTTTTTATTTGACATAGTTACTTCATTTTCATATAGTGCTGTGAACAGCCCCTTCCCCATCGGATCCAAAACTGTTGCCTTCTAGTAACTAGCATTCTACAGTCATAGCTGCATATGTTATGTTTATTATGATTCTGGTTCACAATTATTCTACATAAAGCTTTCTACTCTCCTGTGGTTAGGTTCAACCTCTATACAGGTGTCACTAAAATAACAAGTGACCCTTTCCTGGGGACTGCTACCCTATAGGTAACGAAATAGACCTCTTGGCAGATGGATATTAGCTCTGCAGCGAACAATATAATGTTAAGGTACAAGCGTACATTCCGCATAGGGAACAATGCATTGCTAAGGTTACACGCGTACCTGCTCCGTAGCGACTGAACAGACTTGAGGTCACAAGGGATTAATACACAAGAGATTAATACATTGTTCCAGTGACAAGTCTACCTGCTGCGTAGAGATGGGTACAGTGTTAAGGAGGTAACCAGTCTACTTGTTCTATAGGGTACTGATACAGGTTTCAGGATAAATGATTGTGCCATAATGATAGAAGGTGTTCTCATAACATGCATACCTGCCCCACAGAGATCAATACAGTATCTAGGTAGCACAATATCTACCTTGTAGTAAATAAAACAGTGTTCGGGTCAGAGGGATACTAGCCTTGCACGGACCTAAACAGTGTTCAGGTAACCAGCATACCTTCCCTGAAACAATGGGCAGGTAAGAAAGGCACAAATACATTAAGGACTGATGCATTCTTTGGTAAGAAGTGTACCTTTACCATAGGGCTGATAGAGTGATCAGATAACAAGTGTACCTGCTCTGTAATAACCAATAGAGTGTTTAGGAAAGAAGGGAACCTGCTTGGTAGAGACAATACCATCTTCAGGTAACACGCATACCTATACCTGCTCCATAGGGACCAATCTGTAGTTCAGGTCATTAGGACACTACCCTGCAGGTTCCAATACGTTGTTTGGTAAGAACTGTACCAGGTACACAGAGACTGATACATTGCTAGAATAGAAGTGTACGTGCCCTCAGGGTTTAAGGTGGCATTCTGATAAAAAGCATACCACCAACAGACATAACCTCGATGTAAAGAAATAACCAATTATGCTTCAATCACAATATTTAGAATCTCACAAATATTTAATAAAATGCACATAAAATACCAGTTACATTTGTTAATATAGTTTATCATCTATTGGACCAGACAGATCGTCAAAACCATTTGGTCCTAAAATAACATAGAAAACAACAGTATAGAATCCAAATACTAAAAACGTTATTGTATCGATGCAGTGTTTTGTTGGCTCCTTGGCCTGTACCCCACCTTCTTCAGGACCAATAACTGAATTAAAACTATTAATATTCTCCAGGATTTTATATCATGTAAATTGAAGGTGAAGGGAGGAAACAACAAAGTCTACATGGCACCCTGCGTGGGTGCCATGCCAGCCAGCACTGCATTAAGGCATAGGTAAGTCATCCCTCTAGCAGGCCTACCAGCCCTAAGACAGGGTGTACTATACCACAGGTGAGGGCATATTTGCATGAGCAGATATGCCCCTACAATATTGGTGTCCATTCCTTAATACTATAAGCGCCAGTGAAGCCATAGAGAGTACAACTCGAGTTCCACAGCACCATGATGGCTTCACTGAACTCAGGAGTGTTTGGTACCAAACTACTCCTTTCAATAAACCCACACTGATGCCAGTATGTGATTTATTGTACTATGTACCCAGAGAGCACCTCAGAGGTGCCCCCTAAAAACCTACCAACCCTGGTGTGGTCTTTAACTGGCTGACTGGCTGTAGGCAGCAAGCCACCACCAGACATGTTTCTGGACCCCTGGTTAGAGAGCTCCTGCTCTCTGGGACCAGAATCAATGCACATCCTGGGCAAAGGTGTCACACCTCCTCCCCTAGGATGGGCCAGTGCTCGAAGGGGGAAGCTTCAAAGGCCTACCACCTTTGTAATGCGACCCCCCAGCCTCTGCTGCTAGCAGCAGATGGCAGCCCCTGGTTTACTCCCTCACTTTTGGGTGGGAAAACCGTCAAGAAAACTTAGGAGAATAGGAGGTGTGCTCACCTCTGTCAACTCCACCCCTAAAGTGGGGGAGGGTAAGGTGAAGCACATCTTTCAGTCCCTGCCATCTTGAAGCTGGGGGGACCCCTCCAATCAGGGCTAGGTCTAAGGCCCCTCCCACAGGCTAGTGGCATAATAGCCTGTGTGGTCACCCCAGGTAAGGTACCCATTGGCCCTACCTAATACTCCCCTAAAACGGGAAACAGCGTTTCCAACGCTGTTTCCACAACGCATAGCTTTACAACGTGGTCGTTACAACGACCGCGTTGTTACCATGCGTGCCATTACATCGCAAGTCCTATCAACGACTTGCTATAGGGGGCGTGCAACACCATGGAATGTGTTGGATCTTAAATCCAACACCTTCCCTGCTGTTGCACAAACTGGAGTATGAATAGTAATTAATACTATTCCTAAGTCCAGTGCGCCCCCTACAGCAAGTCGTTGATATGACTTGCGATGTAATGGCACGCGTGGTAACAACGCGGTCATTGTAACGACCGCGTTGTAAAGCCATACGTAGAGAATGTATGCGTTGAAACGTCATACATTCCCCTAAAACACCTCCTAAATTTAGTATTTAGGTGGCTCCCCCAGACCTAGAAACTAGATCTGCGATGACATAAGAAGCAAAAAGACATCCCTGCAGAGAAGACTGAAGACGATTGCCTTGGCCCCAGCCCTATCTGCTTGTCTTTAGCTTCAGCAAACCTGCAACCTGTCTTGCAGCCAGCAACGTCTGAAAACCCTGGGAGGGCTGCTGCCTTCGAAAAAGAGTCCAATCTCCAGTGGACAGCGGACCTGTCCAGAAGAAACTGACTCCAAGGGCTCCAGATCCAGCGGGAACTGCGATCCCTGCCCACTTTGCCCCTGACGCCCACAGCCCGAGTCTGAGTGGCTCACCTGTGCGGTGAAGTCTCCCCAGCAAACCTGACCTCGTTTTAAGCGTTGGCTGACCTCTCCTGATCTCCATGGGGGTGTCTGCAGTGTAAATCCAGAGGCTCCCCCGACCCCGACCGGCTCCGGTAAGAAGACTCCAACATTGAAAGGCATTCCTGCACCTGAAGCCCCTGTGCCTTGGTGAGATGAACTGACGGTGCCCCTATGACCCTTTACATTTTTACTTACCTCTGCTGTCGGTCTCCCTCCTGCAACCTGCGGTGCCATGCCTGCAGCCTGTTTTCCAAAAGAAGAATCCTCATTGAGAAACATTGGGTGCCCGATGTCAAAATTACACCTTGCACCCAGCCGCCCCTGTGCCGCTGGTAGTGTATGTTTGGTGCGGCTTTGAAGCCCCCCTGTGCTTAACCTAACTCCCAAAGCTTGGCTCCTGCAACCAATCTTGTTTGCAAGCAGTGTGGCTTCAGGCACCCCCAGTCTCCATTGAAAAGCATTGGGCCGAACACTGATTTTGACCTCTGCACCTAGCCGCCCCTGTGTTGCTGGTGGTGCAGTTTTGGTACTCACCTGACATTTGCTGACCTTTGGTCCCGAAGACTGGAATTGTAAGTGTGTTACTTACCTGTCTAACAGCAATATTGTTTTCCCCATAGGGTAAGATTGAACTGTGCTGAAAAGTTTGTAAGTGTCGATTTTTCAAGGTGAAAAGTATTTTTATTTAAAAATGTACTTACCTTATTGCGAAGATCTTGGTCTTAAATTAAAGTACAAAGTATATTTTTCTAAAGTTGGTCTGGATCTCCTTCTTGAGTTGTGTGCCCATTATTGGTCAATGTTGTGCAATAAATGTCTTACACTCCTCTGTGTTAGGCCTAAGGCTGCTCGCCCACCTTACCACTAATAGAGCACTTTGGGTTTTATATTGAGCCCTGTACACTTTTGGGGAACCCCTGGACTCTGCATGGTATAAACACCTAGTGGCAATACCATATACAGAGCTAGCTTCCTACAGAGAGGTCTATTTCTTGAATTATCGTTCTGAAGTCTTCTCCTGGGAGAGAAGATTTCATAGTTTTTCAAGAGAGACAGAACCAGGCTGTTTTGGCAATATGTTCTTTCATTGGTTTGAGTCATTTTCTGTTAGTTGGAGTATAAAACCCATTAGGTTTAATTCACAAAGCCATGATTGAATCAAAGAATGTTTGGCATTGTTGGGAAATAAGAGAACTTTGGTCTCCATGTGTTTTAGCATCAGGTAGTGTGTTGACATCTAAGGTTGGATGCTTTGCGGCAGGCTTTGAATCTCTTTATGTTGTTGGTTCAGGTGAGTTTGAGGTAGAGTTTGTTCCATGCCAGAAAATAAAATACCATTACAATTTATGCTACAGACTGTTTCCTTTATGTTAGGGGTAGTTAAATAAACATAAAAGTGCTGCTCTAATATTCAATCAAGTGGCACCCTTTATTAAGTAGCTACACAACTAGTCAGATTTCTCCTCAATATGTAAGATGATCAGGAATAATAACTGATGACCAAATAGGCCAATGCAGTTCATTGTGCTTGTGATGCTCCACGCATCCAACATCTGTTTAGGAATCAAGATGCCAGGGTTGTTACTTTGGTTTAGATTTTTAATTCCCTCACTTACTGGTCTTACGGAATCAGTCCCCATCCAGTACAATTATCCAGCTGCAGTCAGTGTAACCATGTAATTGTGCTCATCAACCCATTGTAATGTATAGTGCATTGGTGTGTACAGCACCATAACATACCAGTTCTCACAATCCTTAAGTAGGTAAATCACCATAGCATCACCTATATCAACATTGTTCCATCGCCTCTCCATTTCTCCCCTCTTTCTGTTTCACCTTTCTCTACTTCACGTCTCTCTCTTTCCTCACTGTCGTGTTGTATCTATTCTGCACCTCACTGATCTCTAAATCCCTGCCTGTCTCTCTACAGCGTTTCTCTTCCTACTCCCATCTCTGACTATCTGTGCCAATTCTCTCTCTGTACCCCATCTCTTTCTCACCTTTCTTTCTCTCATGCTCTTTCTTTCTCTTTCAGAATTTCTTTCTCTCTTCTTCATCTTCTTCTACTTCATCTCTCTCTACATTTCAGCGTATCTACCCCAACTCCAGCTTAACTCTCTCTACTTTGCCTCTTTCTATACCCCATACATCTGTACATTTCACCACCTTCTGTACATTGCTATTTGCCTTAGACCTCTCAATTCTCACTTTGCAAATTCTCTCTACATCATCACTCTGTACCTTGCATCTCTATTTTTCTCTCACTACCTCATGCCTTTCCGTCCCCCCTCCCCCATCTCATTCCTGTGCATACCCCCTCTCTGGGAGACATCCATTACCACGCGGGCATTGCATCGCAATGCCTTTACATCGCTGGAGTATTACAACGCAAGTCGTTACAACGACTTGCGCTGGATGGCGCTCTAACCTAAGGAATAGTATGATTTACTATTCCAACACCTTCCCTACTGTACGTAGACTGGTGTTGGAATAGTAAATCATACTATTCCCAAGTCCAGCGCCCTCCAGCGCAAGTCGTTGTAACGACTTGCGTTGTAAAAACTGCGATGTAACGTACTGCGATCATTTTGATCGCTTTGTAACGTCACATATTCCCCCTCTCT
Source organism: Calotriton arnoldi (assembly GCA_963921515.1). Taxonomy (NCBI): domain Eukaryota; kingdom Metazoa; phylum Chordata; class Amphibia; order Caudata; family Salamandridae; genus Calotriton; species Calotriton arnoldi. The sequence continues at coordinate 1,400,551 of CAWUFW010003563.1, forward strand.
TATTTTGTCCACCTCATCTCTAGCTCTCACTTTGTAAAACCTGCCTGTATCTCAACTACTTTTTGCTCCCTACCTCTATGCCTTTCTTTCTAGCTACCTTACCTTTCTCTCTTTATCTTATGTCTCCTTATCTCACTTATCGCTTTCCCTCGACTCTGTTTTTCATTTTTTGTACCCCTACTTTACTTTTTTACTCTCTTACCTGAACTTTCAGCTGATTTTGCTTTTCCCCTTTTCTAAAAGTTTAATGTATAATTCAATATTGTGTGGCATCTGGATGTGGTTGCATTAACTGAAAACTGGAAACAAATTCAAAGTTGTTCCATACAAGAGACCCCAAAACGTGTCTTGCCTGGTGCACCAAAAATCCTTACAATGGTACTGCTTCAATCTCCTTTTATTCATACCAATGCTACTTCCTACCATCTTTCTGCCAACCCTTTTTGCTTCCTGACCATCTACATTAAATAGCGCAAGCAGTGTGCAGGTCCAGACCTGGACCAGAGACGAGCCAGAGCCAGTAGTTTTTCTTTGGCTTCAAGAGCCGGAGTATGTGCGCAGTGTGAGGCCACTGCACAGTATGTATCAGCTGCATTTTAATAATGGTAAGTATACTAAAAGCCCACCAGTAAATAAAGGATACTGCAAATGTAATTTATTTTTCTACAAATAAAACCCTTTTATCAATTGATCCATCTTTTTTGTGTGCATTTTATGCTTATTCTCATAGAAAAAAGCTTGGCTTGCGCTGCCTCTTCTTAAGCAAAAACAGACATTTGGCTGGGACATCATTTTCTCTCCATCTTCATACAACAGTTAAACGTGGCAAATTTCCTGTATCTAAGCTATGGTCTAGTGGAAGAGAGTGAGTTGCATTAGATCACACAGTTGGGTAACAGCTGTGTAAACCGTGTAGCTGGGGTTACAACGCATGTTTCCGGCACCGGGATCTTGGCGACTTAGGGCCAGATGTAGGTGGCGAAATACCGGTCGGTAACGCCGAAATTCGGAGAATTTCAGCGTTACCGACCGGTATTTGGCTGAGTGCAATGTAGGTGAGTTCATACCTACATGCAAAATAAGGAATCGCAAAATAGCGATTCCTTATTTTGCTCTTGCATTTAAGGAATCGGAAATACCGATTCCTTAAATGCAATGTACGTAGCACTAAAAATAGTGCTCTTGAGCCTTAAGGAATCGCTAATTACCACCAACTTCAAGTTGGTGGTAAGTAGCGATTTCCTTTAAAAAGCACTTTTTGCTTTTTCAAATGTGCCATGTGGCACACATCCATGCCCTTAGGGCATGTATGTGCACCACATGTGCACACATGCACATTTCAGGGGTACAACAGGGTGTCCTTTGGACACCCTGGCACCCTTGAAATACCTCCCGCTATTAGCGATTCGGTAATACCGAATCGCTAATAGTGAATATCTTCCCATTCATTCCTATGGGCCTCCTAGCCCATAGGAATGAATGGTTAGGTATTCCTTAATAACGAATCTCAATTACCGATTCGTTATTAAGGAATGTTAAGGAATCGCTAATATTTTAGCGATTCCTACCTACATTCCATTTAGCGAGTCCTTAATAGCGATTCGGTAAAAATCGCTATTAAGGACTCGCTAAATTGAAGTTACCTACATCTGGCCCTTAGTCACTAACCAGGTGTCCACATACAGTTACACCTGAACTCTGTTCCCCTGACATAGCACTTGAATGCTCAAAGCATAGAACACACCTGCCACACATAACCAGTTTTACCCACACTTTGATGTTACCCACTGTTAGCATCTCACCTGGGCCCCTTCTCTCACTTCGAAATATTTTTTTTTTATTGGGTTTTCGTATATTGTACAGATTTAAACAGTGTGCATTTCACAATACCAAAGTAACGACATGAAGAAATCAGAAAAATAACCCCCGTGATCGATCATATCAGTGTTGCGTTCGCCCATAGATGCATGCAAATAATCTGTTCTGCATATTAAAGTACATTTCATACACGACCAGATTTATCCTTCTGCGGATTCAGAAATTGTTTCTTGTTCTTTAGTCCGTAGATATTGCACTAGTGGTTCCCAAATGTCTTTTGGTCTAGACGTTGTTGGTACCTCCTCAGCATATAGTTCAAGATTCTCCCTGCAATACACAAGGTCCTTAATCCAATGATCTGGTCGTGGAGCAACTGAACCTTCCCATGTCACCGCCACTCTTCTTTTCGCCAATAACAAAGCTACTCTTATAAATTTACCAATGGCACCCTTTAGTTGTGGCGTAAAACACAGTAGACATGTCTGAGGAGTGCATGGTAGAGTGATATTGGTCATGGCCTTGAGTCTGTTTAGCACCTCTGTCCAGAATCCAGCCACCCAGCCACATTCCCAGGCCAAGTGCCAGAAGTCTGCACTGGATACCCCACATCTTTTACATGCATCACTGTCACGAAGACCGTATTTAAACAGTTTAGCTGGCGTATGATATATTTGGTGAAGGTATTTGAAATTAATTATACGTAAATTGCCATTTGATGTGAACGCACTGGTGAGTTTACAGCAATATTCCCATTCTTTTTGTGTTAGCTGAGGGTGTAGCCTCGCGTTCCATCTGTCCAGGCTTTTGTGGTCCGTGATTGCCTTCTCCTCCCTGGCTGCCCTGTATAATTTAGTTATTAACTTTCGTCGCGTGGGGCTAACCAAGAGCAGTTGGAGAGTTTTCAGTGTCTGTGGTTCGTCCGGAAAGGTGTGGTAGTGTGCTTGTATTGCCTTCTGGAGCCTATGGAATATAAATAGGAAGAGCGGTGATCTGTTATGAATTTACCCCATCTCCTCTTCCGTGAGGAAACTGCCATTTGGAATTAGGTCCTGCACACTGTCTATACCTGCCAGTGCGCATGGCGCCTGCTTCTTGAGTTACTGATAGTGCTGCATGATGTGCTAGTGGGAGCGAAGGGGCATATAATGGGAGTTTCGTGGCTAGTCGGCCTATATCCTGCCAGGCCGCAATTGTGGTGTCTATGGTGTTGATTTCTTGTTTAGGGGTGCCTCTGCGGGTATGTGATAGCATACATTTTAGTGGAACCGGGTGAGCGTCCCTGTCTTCAACCGCAACGTGCGGTATAAATTCATGGTGACTGCGCCAGTAATACGCATATTGCGCTTGCGCACAGAGATAGTATAAATGCATGTCAGGCACACTAAACCCACCCTTGCTATAATCCAGTGTCAGGATGTCCCTGCTCACGCGGGCTTGTTTCCCCTCCCAAGATCAGCCGTACCAGCAAAGAGCGCATGTTTTTGAAAAAATGCTGTGTCAACTTTATTGGTATATTACTGAACAAGTACAGAAAGCGGGGCTAGATAACCATCTTGATGAGGGCTATGTGGTCTGCCAGTGACAGCGGCATCGCTGACCAGCGATCAACTTGCTGCTCAAGCTTGGCGCATGCAACGCGTAATTCTCCCGTATTACTATGTCGGGATCACGATGAATCCACACCCCTAAGTATTTAACAGGGTCAGAAGACCATACAATAGGGAAGTCCAGAGCGAGGCCGTTGTGTTCTTGGTCAGCGGGACCACCAGTGACTTATTCCAATTTATGCTGATTCCTGAAAAATACCCAAATCTGATATATTCTCGCAATATGGGCGCCAGATATACCTGCGGTTCTCTAACAAAGAGCAGCATATCATCGGCATATAGTGATATGCTCACAGGTCTGTGTGCGAATCGTAAAGCCGCCTCTCTGTGTCGTTGCCTAATAATGCAAGCTAATGGCTCCAACATTAAAGAGAAGAGGAGCGGCGATAGAGGACACCCCTCTCTGGTGCCTCTTCTGATCCGAATTGGGCTTGACGTTAACCCTCCCACCCGGATACGTGCCGTGGGGTTTGTGTACAATAAACTCACCCATCTGCTATAGCCCACGGGAATTCCTATGCGTTGTAATATGCGGAACATGTATCCCCATTCTATAGGATCGAATGCTTTAGCAGCATCTAACATAACTGCTGCCGCTTGCAGATCAGGGTCAAGTATATGAAACATCGCAAAAATTGTGCGTAAATTATGTGATGTGGCTCTATCTGGTATGAATCCAGACTGGTCCGGGTGGACCAGGTTCGGCATTAGTGGTTGAAGTCTTGTGGCTAAAATTTTTGCCAACATTTTTGCGTCTATGTTAATAAGTGACAGGGGGCGATACGACTCACAACACGAGGGTTTCTTATCTTTTTTTAATAGAGTTATGATTAGCGCTTCCCTGCGGGTTGGCGGCAGGGTTCCCGTTTCATAGGCTTCCGCATACATTTCTAGCATGTACGGAATTAATTCATCTGCGAATGCCTTGTAGAATTTGCTCGTGAGGCCGTCCGGCCCCGGTGCTTTACTGTTTGGCAGTGAGCGGATTGCCTCCCGGATATCAGCAGCTTCAATCGGCTGACACAAATATTCTTGTTGACCAGAGGATAGCCAGGCCAAGGCAATATCTTCCAGATAGTCATCTAGTTCCGTGGGCTCGGTCTCTCCTTTGGATGTGTACATCTCAGAATAACAATTGCGGAATTGCTCCGCGATTGCCTGTGTGGAGTAGTGATCTTGCCCGGCGTTGTCCATGATTTTTGTTATTACATTGGTTTTGGTCCTAATCTTAATCTTCCCAGCCAAATTATGTCCCGGCCTGCCCCCCTCGCCATATGCACGAGCTACATGCCTCTTAGATAGATATCGCACCTCTCCGATCGCCAACTCATTATATTCCAGTATGAGTTCTTTTATGCGTGCTAACGTAGTCGCTTTTGGGGTGTCTGCATATTCTCTTTCCTGCTGCGCTAGTTCAGATTCTTTTCGGGATAGCTGACCGCGGATATCCTTTAGGATACCTGATGTTGTGCTTATGCAGGTGCCCCTGATTGTGGCCTTGAAGGCCCCCCAAAGCGTAGCGGCAATTTCCACTGTCCCCTTATTTAAGTCGAAGTATTGGATTATGGCTTCTCTGATTGTGTTGGTGTACAGTGGCTCTAGTAGTGCCTCTGATCTGAAGCGCCAGGTGAACTGCTGTGGGACGCTCGACGGGATGTGTAGGGTAAGCGTTCTAGGTAACGCGGCTACCGAGTGAATCCATGGATTAACTCACTCACCAACCAGTAGTCCAGCCTCGACCAGCTGCCATGCGCCGTAGATGCGTGTGTGCCTTCTAGTCTGTCAGCTTTGCGGTGACTCCATGCATCTATAAGGCCTATCTCGTCCATCCCATTATTTATGACCAGTGCCGCCTTGGGTGATTGCCCTCCCTGTTTGCTCGATTTCTCTCTGTTGGGGTCAAGATGTGTGTTCAGGTCACCTCCCCATATAATCTTTGCTTCAGGCCACTCCCTCAGGATAGTAAATACATCCTCAAAGATTGCAGGCGTGTCAGTGTTGGGTCCATAGACATTCGCTATGGTGAATATCGAACCAAAGAGTTTCCCATGCAGAATAGCGTACCGCCATTCAACGTCTGTGTAGGATTTTATGACAGTGAGCGGGAGACCTCTCTTCACCAATGTAAGTACCCCTCTTGCATACGACGAGTACGAAGATGCCAGCCGATATCCAGCCCATCTGGCCCCCACCCTGGCCTCTGTCTGTTTGGTTAGATGCGTCTCTTGGAGCAGAGCGATCTTGACATCATGCCTGTCTAGATAGGCTAGCACTTGCCGTATTCTTTTTGGGGAGTTCAAACCACGGACGTTCCACGTCATGCATGTGATGCTATCTTTATCACAGTTTGTCATGTATGTTAACTTGCAATATCGCTTATGCATCTATACAGTAAGGCAATATAGGCAATCTCATACATATTCTTATCCTCCGATCGATCACATAAAAACAGTTGTATGGTCCCCCCGCCCACTTCCTTCCCCCTCCCACTTCAGCACCCCCAACTTTGCTAAAGCCATCCCAAAAACAGCAATCAACCCCCCAATGTCAAACCAAATCACAATCGGATGCAGGGTACACCCTCTGGGGAAACGCCGGAGCACAGTCAGCCTCCCAGGTGAGAAGGGAGGTGGCTGAATATATACATATACCTCCGTCTAGGTTTTGAAGTCTCTATGTGTAGAGGGGTATACAACACATATTCACTGGCTGTACCAACATACACTGCATACAGTGTGATAATGTAATGACTGGCTCGGCAGACAAAACCAGAACGGAGTAAAAGAGAAATAACTGTGCTGCACTCCTCTCGCCACCCCACAGGAGCAGTCATGTTCCAATTCTCTATAACATTTCAATACAAAACTGTGTCATTTTAGCGAGTACATCACCACATGTGTTCTGCAAGTGTTCAGTCTTCTTCATCCTGTGCGTCGGGTGTGTTTCGGGCTTGACGTTTAAAGTTCTTCGCATACTCCATAGCTGCTTTAGGGTTTGCGTATATTTTCGATTTGCCTTCTGCTCCGATTCTCAGGCGAGCTGGGTACAGCATAGCGTATGGGACGTTTTCCGCTATCAGTATCTTCTTTACCGCGTGTTATTCCCTTCTTGCCACTTGGACCGCCATTGTGAAATCCGGATAAAACGCCAAAGCATTTCCTTGGTAGGTTATAGTGCCTTTTTCACGGGCCATGCGCAGAACTGAATCACGGTCCCTGTAATTCAGGAAGCGGGCGATAATCGGCCTCGGCGGGTCACCCGGAGGCGGGCGAGCAGACAGTGATCGATGAGCTCTCTCAATTATCAAGATCTGGGATAGGTGTTCCAGCCCAAATAACTCACGCAGCATCGTCTCTACGTACGTTTCCAGTCTTCCGGTATTGGTCGATTCCGGCAGGCCCGTAATTCTTATATTGTTTCGCCGGGACCTGGCCTCCAAGTCTTCATTTTTCGCCTGTATGATAGGCGAGCACCTTCTCCATGTCAAGAGTCTTGGAGGTTACCTTCTGTAGATTGTCCTCCATATCCGATATGCGCTTCTCCGCCTCCCCCAGCCTGGCAGCATGCTTGTCCAATTTGGCAGACATATGGTCCATCCGTGTATTGAGGGCGGCTATATTCCCATCGATGGACTGCAGACTGCTGTTTATGGCGATGAGTGTCGCCTCCAATGATGGTGGGCTCTCAGAGGGGGCATCAAGTTCCGAGTCCGATGTGGCACGCTGTCTCGATTTTCCTGGCGTGCGGGGCTCGAATGTGAGGCGGGGCTGAGTTTTATCAGACTTGCCCATGTCTGCTTTAGTATGGACTTCAGTTATGTTTAGCAAGTTAGAGCAGGCTTCTGCGTTATTGGTCTGCTGGCTTGCTATCCAAGTGATTCACCATCCGCCGCTCGCACACTTCCACGGGGGGCAATGGCGCTTAGCTGCAAGCCTCGCACCCACAGGGCCCTGTGGTCTTAACTAACGGTACCTCCACCTGCTGTGAACCGCTTAATGTGCAGACCCACCGTTCTTAGCTCCGCGCCTGTTGAAAAACGAAGCAGCTCTGTCTTGGGAAACAACCTTTACAACGCGGTCGTTACAATGCGATGCTTTTTCATCGCAGTCATTACAATGCAAGTCATTACAACGACTTGTGCTGGATGGCGCTCTAGACTAAGGAATAGTAAGATTTACTATTCCAACACCTTCCCTACTGTACGTAGACTGGAGTTGGAATAGTAAATCCAACTATTCCTAAGTCCAGCGCCCTCCAGCACAAGTCGTTGTAACGACTTGCGTTGTAATAACTGCGATGTAACATACCGCGTTGTAATGGAACGCGTTGTAACGTCACATATTTCTCTGTCTTTAACTCCTTAATGAAGCGTGCAGAGTAATGTCACTACACAGCAGGCCTGCCTCAGCTCCAATCCGTATGCGCTTTGTATTTGTTGGGCCTTATGACCGCACACTTGTGCCCCCACAGTCACAAGCCCACAGTTAGCTGCCAGGGTCGGGATGGCTCACCTCGCGGCACGTTTCTCTCCAGCCAACTCGATCGTAGCACCACACGTGCAGCGGAGACCGTTGGCCACACCCCCAGGCCTGCGTAGTCGGGGCCTCTCGTAGAGCGCTGTGCCTGGTCCGCAACCCCCCCGCAGCAGTGGTGCCGCCGCGGTGAGCGCTCACCAGGTTCCGATTTCTCTGGGGCCCGCTTTAAATCGCGCTTGGACTCACCGGCTATCCCACCGCAGACAGCCAGGAAGGAGGGGCAGCGTCTCCACCTGCCGCCTCACGCCCAGGCCCCCTCAGCCGGGGCCTCCACTGGAGCGCGGTCCATGGTCCACAAGTTCCCCACTTCAGGAGCGACACCTCAGCGAGCGCTCCCCAGGGTCCTCTTGTGTATTCCGGCTCACCGGGCCTTGCTGGCTGGGTCCTCCGGTGGTCTCCCGCCCAGCAGCAATGAGGGATTGGCAGCGTCTCCACCTTATGTCTCGCTCGAGCTGCGCGCCACCTGACGTTTGCCCCTCTCGCCGACTGCCGCTGACCTCAAAGTTCCGTCGCTGTTCACTGTTGGCGAGCTCGGGTTCTTTCACCGCTGCCAACAGGTTCGTTTACACCCCAGGGGCGACTCGGTGTTTAAGCGCTGTGCAGTTCCGTAGCCTCTCACTCGGCTGCCATGTTGTGCCCTTAGGCCGCTAGCACGATGGGATAACGTTCGGGCCGCCAGACCAGCCCGCCGTCCGCAGCTCACCTCTGGATCGACCACCTCGATTTCACTACACCTCCCTCCTTTTTTATGCTCCAGATTGCACCTAGGGAGCAGGATTTCTTCCGGATTATGTATTCAGCCGGCGGAGCTGCACTATGGCGCAGCCATCTTGCCGCGCACTCACTAGCACCCCCCCTCTCACTTTGAACAATATTCTGACATGTGCCTTTGACTTGGCAATAGCGTGCCATCGCACTTTGTCATTACAGACACTGTTGTCACTTCTGGGCTTTTGTTTGACATCCTAATGCATTGTAGCTCTTGTAGTCTTGCTCCAGTTCCATTGACTTAATTAGACTGTAACACCTGATTGCATCTATTTGTAGATGAATAAGCAGGATTCAAAAAGGTGTTCATCGTAACACGGAGGGTGAGATAGCTATGCTACACAGCCCTAGCAGGCACTCTCTGATCAGCTGCATTTCTTTCTTGTCCTTCCTTCCCAGGATCCTACAATTTGCCTACTAGCCCCACACCTTGTCTGTCACATGCTGACTGTAAATGCAAAGCTAAAAAGTGGCCACATACCATGGGTGACACATTCAGCCGAATCTGTCTTCATAGCTATCAGCGCTTTGCTTTTTTGGATTCTTATATGACTCAAATGGACTAGAAGTCCCAGAATGACCTCACTGACTACACTAACACATCACTCACTACCCTAAAAGGCACCCCTAAAATGTATCCATCTTCCAGTCTTTTGGTACTGTATAGTATTATATACTTTAGATAGAACCTCACGCCCCAAATGAGGTTGCAGAATGCTTCTTGGCGCCACTTCAGAAAGCATTGGTGGCTAGGATGGAGATTTGGCCTTATGCAGGTGTTGGGTGAGGTACGTAAGGTTCTTCCACACACCACTTCCATCCCAGCTCCTCCTGTTTCCACTCTATTTGCTATCTCCCACTCAGCCCTCTCAGTCCTAACTGGCTGCGTTTCCAGAAAGTGGGTTACATGGTTCGTTTGCTATGTGGAGCAGGCACTTGTGGTGAGATATGGAGACTGCACTGCAGGACAGCTGCTTGTGAAATGTTGGAGGAACTGAAGCATAGCAACTCAGTCACAACCTTTCAAATGCAATTGCCTGGCTAGAGACATCGCAATTTAACTAGAGACAGCCAACCTATCAAGGTAGGTAACACCTTAAAAGTACCGTTTGGTGAAGAGAATTTGCTTATTCTCATTTTCTGTCGGTGCTGTATTCTTTAGAGAAACCCCTCGCTAGAAAAGGTTGCAAAAGGAAGTAGTGTGCAGATTATCAAGAGAGGTGCAACTCTGGTATGAATGAAATAGTAAAAAGGAAAGTAGAGAAATACCAAAGTTTGGTAAAAAATTAGCCAGCTTCGCTCCTGATTAGGGAGAGTATGACAATTGTTCATACAACTCTATGACCTTTTACTGATAGCTAAAAGGCACATAGGATGTAAATAAGAACATAGTTGTGTTATAATGCTGCGCATAACCAATGTCATTTTTTGCCGATATGCAAATACATTGCCTCTTTTTATATTTACCTTTAGCCATTTAGTCAGTGCCTCAACTTTAGTCAGATTACAATATTGAGACTAGTGTAGGTGAAATGATTTGTCAAGGATCACAGAGATCAGAGCGCCCGGAGGCAATGCACTCAAGTTATCAATGTAAACACTGACTAAACTGAATCAAAACTGCCAATATTTGAACAAGATGGCACACCAGCTACCTCAGCTGATAAGCTGCATTGTACAGACAGCATCTAGAGTTCTACATCAAGAAGTTTTTCATACCCAATCCTGGAAAGCAGGGGATCTGTGGAGGAATTTGGTTGAAGGTAGCAGCAGACAACATCATTCCTTTTAGTGCGGTGCGCTGCAGACAGCCTAGGGTCTTCGTTTCTCTCTCAGCTGTGGGTGCCCTTCCCGTCTGCTTTCTATGCTAGGTAACAACACATTGGGGTAGATTTATCAGCACTTTGCACCTGTGATGCCAACTAGTGCAAATTGCTGATTTGCTATTTACTTTCCAGCACCGCCTTTTTTTGTGATGGGAAGTTGCCTAAGTAGGCAACTTTGTTTCAAGGGGGTGCCCCATGGGTGGTATATGGGCGTTCCAATGCTACCACTCATGTTTGTGGACGCAAAGCCCTATCTACCAACATTTGTAGACAGGGTTTGTGGTAAAAAATAATACCTCCTTGATGCAGGAGTTATCTTAGAGAAATCTTTTAATTTCTCTATACTTTTCAGATTTTGCATGTATGCTGCACTGTACAGCACACATACACTAATTGAAAAGTTTTAGTCTAAGCATAGTATTTTTGCACTGGTATATTACCCCTCCAGTACGAAAGCCATGCTAGACATCACACACACACACACCCTTGCACTATGGTGCCTGGGTGTGTGCTTGGTGCTAGGCACCATTAAAGACCTTTGGTTGCTGTTCTGCATTGCGCTACATTTGAATAAATAGCCCCCTTGTGTAATGCCCCTTCCTGGGCCCCTTCAATCAAGTCAGACAACATGAATTGTGAAATATGTTTCTTCTGAACAGCACATTTTTAAATTAGCCACCTAGCGTGCAATTTAAGCAAATTAGGTGCCTGCATTTCAGTTTTTGTAAACAATCAAGCACATATCCTGATCATAACGGGCACAAGGCAAGGGGCACTCCAGGACCATGGGCCACTGGTCAGGTTATGCCCACCCTGCCCCTTATGCCCTTTTTGTTTTTAATTTTTGTATCGGCAAGCCAATCAGATTGCTGCGGGTTTGCGACTCTGCATCTGGGTTTCTGGAGGACGGATAACATTTTTTTCCTAGTTCAATGATGGGCTTTGAATTTTTTTATTGGATTTGTGAATCTTACGTGATTTTGTGGATTAAAGGTCCAGATATCTTTAAAATGTAATCTCTTTGTTCTCTAGACCAGAACACTTTTTAAACACATTTTGTTTCTAAAACTACTGAGTCGAACTTGATCCTGGGGCCTATTTTGTTAAGCCCAGAGTGACCTCCCCAGGGTTTAAATATTTAAAAAAATATATTTTTATAACTGGATTCACAAATCATGTGGTGGATTTACAAATATTAGACCCTCCTTGGAGTTTCAGGATTTGCAAATCCAACATAGGATTCCCGAATCCTGAAAAAACGTAAAAAAAAAAAAAAATGTGTGCACTATAGCTATGCTTGGTCATCCCTGCTACACATGGCCAAAACCCATGCACAGTGGCGGTTGACCTCCCGCATCAGATCTGGCTATGCTCTGCAGTGGTTTGAGCACAAAGCCCTGGCCATATGTCAGGCCCTACATCTATTTTCTGTTGTGCAGTACTGAAGGCCATATGCACCAGGGATTGGTCGCTCCACAATCATTAGATGCAGGTCATGACTAAAGACCATACCATGAGACCAACCAATGCCTCATACTGTTCAAGGTTGCATGCAACAGGGATTGGACATCTATTGAGGGTTGGGTACATTTCCTGGCCATGGGTCAGGCTCTGTAGCCAACCCCTTTGGCCATACACAGTGGGTGTTAGTTGCCTGCTGAGACTTAGGTGCAAGCCAGGCCCTGCTCCCAACCCTTGCGGCGCTTGGATAAATGCTGTGTTCAGTAGGGGCTGGCCTCTTGTGGAGGTTTGAGGTCAACAGCTGTCAGTTGGGGCCCTACAGCCAGCGCCCATTTCACACAGTGAAAGGCTATGGTCAGCGGGGTTAAATATAAGTGAAATGTAATGAATTTGTATGGTTGTATGATAGAGGCACGCATGGCTAAACCACTCAGCCTGAACCACGAATGCGTCTTAACCACGCATTCCTCTACCACGCATGCCTTTACCATTCATTTTCATTGTAAAGGCATGAATGGTAAGGGGGTATGCATGGCTAAGGTCGCTACTACTCCAACCTCCCCGCCCTAAGTCCTAAAATTCGAACCCCCAACCTCGCCCCCCGCCCTGAGGCCTAAAACCTGTCCTGCCCTTAAAACTACTCCTTCCACCCTGCCCTGAGGCCTAAAACCATGCCCCGCCCCCACACTATCCCTAAAAGGACCCCAACCTCTTCCACTGCCCTGAGGCCTAAAACCCTGCCCCCAATTAAAAAACTACAGCTCCCCCGCCCTGAGCCCTAAAACCACCACCAACTCCTAAAAACTCCCCCCCAAACCCAGCCCTTAAAACTTCCCAGCCCCATCCCTCTGCCCTGAGCCCTAAAGCTCCCCTTTCCAAAACTACCCCAACCCCTTTCTGCCCTGAGGCCTAAATCCCTGCCCCCAGTTGAAAAAACTACCCCTATCCCCTAAAAACTCTCCCCCAACCCACCCCTAAAACTACCCTCCCAAACCCGGCTCAGCCCCACTTACCTGTCCGCATCCGGAGCTTCCTGTTCCGAAGCTTCCCCGCCCATCCTGAACACAAGAGCATGGTTATGCTTGGTTAAGGCAGATGCGTTATTCAGGCATGCATGGTTACACTTGCCATGTTCCGGCACGTTTGGCTCTGCTCGCGTTGTCCCTGCCGTTCCCCAAATTGTATATATGTGAAGTGAAATGTCTTTGTGAAATATAAATGTTTAAATCCAGAATTGGGGGCATGTTATCAGGCATGTCATCAGTCATGACATTTCAGATGTCATTAATGATGTCATATGTGAGAGAGCATAAGCCGTGGACAATGGGAACTCAAGTTATGGTTAGTTTACCTAACAATTACTGACAAATTTCAGTGGTTTGTAGGTTTTGTACCTAATCCCCTGTGTACCGCCAAACCCTGCGGATCTGCCATGATTCTCCAGTGGGCCGCACTGTGGCTCGCAGTGGATCTCCGGGACAACGCAGACAGATGTTCCCCTCAGGCACTGGTATTACTGGACCTATCTGCCGCCTTTGACACGGTCGACCACACTATCCTGCTCGACCGTGTCAAAAATGCTGGCATTCTAGGTACGGCGGCTCTCTGGCTCGCCTCCTTTTTGGAAGATCGTTCCCAGGCCGTTTGCCAAGGCCATTTTTCAGCTCCCCTACGTAAAATCACTTGTGGCGTCCCACAGGGCTCGGCCCTTTCTCCCCATCTATTTAATCTTTACATTGCCCCACTGATCCAGTCCCTTAAAGATATGAATGTGACTGTTTTTAACTATGCAGATGACCTTCAACTACTTTTTAAGATCGATAATTCTCAAAACTCGGTCATGGACGTTCAGGCTACAATGCGGCACATCCAACTATGGATGGACCTTAATCACCTTAAACTGAACCCTGGTAAGACAGAGCTTGTTCTTACTGGGGACAGTCATAAGTACTGGGGCCCCCATTACTGGCCCCCAGAGCTAGGACCTTCTCCTTCCCCGTCCCTTTCGGCCAAAACGCTTGGAGTTTCTCTTAACAATGACCTCTCATTAAAAACCCAGGTTGGAGCGGTCATTTCCAAGTGTTTCTTTCAAATGCGGAAGATCAGGAAGATACACCGCCTTCTCACTCAGGAAGCCTTGACTATGGTTATAATAGCCACTGTCCTGTCGCATCTTGACTACGCTAACTCCGTGTACTTGGGCATGCCTCTCTATCTACTCAAACGGCTTCAGATGGTCCAAAACCATGCAGCCCGACTGATTCTTCAACAACCTAAATGGCAATCAGCAACTCCCTGCTGAAGAAACTGCACTGGCTCCCTATCGCCCAGCGCTGTGCCTTTAAAACTGGATGCCTTATTTTTAAATCTTTGCATGGCAATAGTCCTGCTTTCATCAACTGCTTGATTTTTAGACATACCCCCATACGTAACCTACGTTCTGCCCACCTCTCACTTCTTGACACCCCGACATTCAAGCGGGTGCGTCAAGGTGGCCGTAGATTTGCGATCCTTGCCCCTAAACTGTGGAATTCTTTCCCGCTGGAAATACGGTCTTGCACTAACCTCCTGCAGTTCAGGAAGCTTCTCAAAACTTGGCTTTTTGAACAGGCCTATGACTGATGTTCTACCGGATAGCATTTGGAGCCTCCTACAGCGCCATGAAGCCTCCTGGTGTACGTGCGCTTTATAAATTATTTTTAACATTAACATTAACATCTACGCATCCACGGAACCCCCAAAAGCTTTTTTTATTTTTAATTGTTCCCAGTGTTGTTGCTCTATTACTCCCCCTCCCCCACTTGGCCCTGAGGGTCAGGCTACCCCTACCCTCCTATATCTTATTTTATTTTATTTTGTAGGACTAGGGGACAGAGTCCCCGAGTCCTAAGACGACAGCCACAACTTTTCCTTCAGGTTGGGGCCAGCCACTTACAATGCGCGTGTTAACTGGCAAATCCGCGAACCCACCCCTTTGTGAAATGTACATAAATTATGAACTTTGATTTCTCAAAAACTACTGGACGGATTTACACCAAATCACAACAACCATGCTTTCTGGATCAATATCTAGCATTCTATGAAATAGGTTGTAATTCCGTTTTTGCTGTAGCATTGTCTAAAGTTCCTATGGAAAAATGAATGGGGAAACACATTTTTGGGACTCCCTTTTTCTTGGCCCCCACGTGATTGATCACCCTGAAACTTTCTAAAAAGGAGCTGAGGTGGATGAGACATTTTTTTAGGAAAGTCTCATGAAGATTTGTCAAATGACACCAAAGTTATTAGCAAGCCAAAAAATCCTTTTTCAATGGAAACTTGGTCCTAACTACAACTACCCAGTGGCGAATTTATATATATAAAAACGCGCTCCGCACTCCGCAATGGGTGCCGGTCTGAATCGTGGCGGTGGGTCCACGTGAGATAATGAACTATGATTTGTTTTGATAAAAATTGTGTTTAATTTTACCACATAGTAATCGAGAGATACGATACTGTTTGCTTTGCTATCTAGGAGGCACAAAGTCACTTTAAGATGGCGGCGATCGCCGGATTTCCTGATGGTCTGTTTTCCATGTCAATGAATGTAATTGAACATGCGCATTTGTGAATATAAACATGGCGTAGCTGCTGTATAATTTATAGTCGAAAAAGGCGCGAGCCAAAACGCGTCCTGTTTTGTTAACCCGGTAAATAAAATACTGAGTCGTTTCACCTCTCGAGAGTGCGATCTCTTCATTTGTTTGAAGTCTGAGCTGGATATATATATATATTTGATATTTATATTTCGGAAGTGGAATAAAAAAAAAATTAGACATTCATTGAAAACACCAAAGGTTACAGGGACGTTATAGTTAGGCTCAGGTTTCACTCGTACAAAACCAGTGAAATTCAGCAGTTATAGTTAGCTGAGCTAACTATAACTCGCGCCCCCCGCAATGCACTGCTTATGACTTCACATATTACAACACTCATGACATGGTCAGTGACATCACGGATGACATCACTGATGACATCTCAAATTACATCACTGATGACATCATCCAGTGACTGTGAGTGTTTTTAAAAAGTTTATGTGTGTGAAATATATATACCAAGGTGTATTGGTGAATCAGTGGGCATATGAGTGCATGTATGGATGATACAGTGGGGGCATGACTGACTGTATAAGTAAGTGATTAGGTGTCTCAATGAATGTATGGGTGAGTGACTGGTTGTGTGAATGTCTGCATTAGTCTGTCAGTTGGTGTCTAAGTGGCTGTATGTATTGATGAGTGATTGGTTGTCTGAGTACCCGTATGGTTGTCTGAGTGTCTGTGTGGGTGGGTGAGAGAGTGTGTGACTGCCTGTATGGATGATTGAGTGTGTGAGGCAGTGGCTGTATGGGTCAGTGAGTGCATGTGTGAAGGGCTGTATGGGTGAGTGAGTGTGTGTATGGCTGTGTGGGTGAGTAAATGGATGTGCCAGTGGTATATGGGTGAGTAACTAGGTATATGAAAGGCAGTATAGGTGAGTGAGGGGGTATATGAGTGACTGTATGGGTGAATGTGTCCTTGTGTCAGTGACTGTATAGGTGAGTGAGTACGTGTTAGTATGTATGAGTAAATGAGTTTGTGTGTGTGTATCTGTATGGATGAGTAAGTGGCTGTGTGATTGACTGTATGGGTGAGTGACTAGGTGTGTGAGTAGCTCTATGGGGGACTGACTCAGTGTATGAGTGGCTGTATGGGTGTATGAGTGGCTATGTCAGTGGCTGTTTTAGTGTCTGAGTGGGTGTATGAGTGGCTGTATGGGTAAGTGAGTGGATTTGTGTGTGTAGATCTATGAATCAGTGAGTGGGTGTGTAAGTACTGGTGTGGGTCTGTGAATGGGTTTGTGAATGGTTGTGTGGGAGTGGGTGTATGAAAGGTTCAATGGGGGTGTGAGTGGGTGCTTCAGTGTTCTGTGGATGATGTCATCAGTGATGTCATTTGAAATGTCATCAGTGATGTCACTGACCATGTCATGAGTGATGTAATACGTGAGGTCATAAGCAGTGCATTGCAGGGGCCGCGAGTTATAGTTAGCTGAGCTAACTATAACTGCTGATATTCACTGGTTTTGTATGAGTGAAACCTGAGCCTAACTGTAACGTCCCTGTAACCTTTGTTTTTTTCAATGAATTTCTAAGTTTTTTTTAATTTCATTTCCGAACTATAACGTCCCTGTAACCTTTGGTTTTTTCAGTGAATTTCTAAGGTTTATTTAAATGCTAATTCCTAACTTTAACGTTCTGTAACCTTTGTTTTTTCAGTGAATTTTCCCTCACTTTCTCTACCATTGGTTTTGCCTGATTAGAGCAGAAAGACCCTGGTTCCATGGATCTTTTAGTTTCTATGGGAATTAAGGGCTATCTCATAAAGAGAGCCTAAGTGAATTGCTCAAAATTACATGATTTGCAATCAAATACAGAAGCCTAGGATTAAAACCCTGGTTTCAAAGCTAACATCATAGCCAGTAGACTACATCTCCCACATAGTAGCTATGTAAAGACTGTGTAGCCACTTAAAGGCCCACTTACACCTTTTTACATACATAAAAAGAAAGTGTTTATAGATTCCTAGTTAGGAGTTCCTCTGGAGCATATTGTGAATGGCAGTCGTATGCTTCCATATTTGTATATATGTGATATTTGTATAGTGCAAACCAAGTGAAAAGGTCGCAGGGCACTCTGCAGGGTTAAAGACAACCATACAGTTAATGAGGGAAAGGAGAGGTAGCTGGATTTTAGGAGCAGACGTGGCCTGTTACTGTGTTGAGAGGTAATGTTCCTTAAAGAGGTGCATCTTCAACTGTGCTAAATTTAAGCAGAGTTGCGGCTGTCTTAAAGGATACAGACATTTTATTAAAGATCCTGGGTGCATTGAGGAAAAGACCTGCTGTCTTGTTTATTTTTTACCATTCTTTTTAAAAAAATATCTTTTCATTGAAAAATGTATCAGTCTTACAACGTTTGAACAGGGCGTATACAGACACGCATAGTGAATATACATTTCTCTACAGTCTGGTGGGTTCATACATTTCAATTACAATCTGCGCATAGGTTCAACGCCCTCTACCTAGTGGACCATTCCCCCCCTCCGACCTTTTTAGTTCCTCCGTCGGGGAGATACAGATCCCGCCCCTGTATGCATTCTACTTCGCCCACTTGTGGTCCCATTTTCCCTAGCATCCTCTATTTTTGAATACATCTTTTTCAGCGATCATAGATCGGTCCATGTCCTTCTCCCATTCGCCCAATGTTGGTGTGTCCTCTGCCACCCATTTCTGGGCGATATTACGCTTGGCTAAAATCATCCCCAAGGAAACCCAAGATTGTTCTGTGTGGGTTAAGTTTGTGACCTCCCATATGTTAAGTAGGCAAAGGTTAGGGGTGGGGACTATCGCCTTACTGCACACTCTTTGCAACTTTGCTGGTATAGCTTCCCAGAATGGTCTGATAGCCGGACAATCCCAAATTATGTGATGGAACGAGCCCTCCTGGGTACAATGGCGGAGGCACTCGGAATCCTCCCTTATCCCCATTTTGACCAACGTCCCTGCGGATAAGTAGGACCTGTGTAGGATTCTGAGTTGGATAAGCCTAAGTTTCAGTGGTATAGCTACTTCCCGTGGAGAGGCCAGGGCCTCCTGCCAATACTCATCCTCCAAGTTACCCACATCCGCCTGCCAGAGGCCTCTCAGCCGCGAAAGTGGATCTGGGAGGTTATTTACAGGCTTTTGGTATGTCATGGATATGGCCTTCCGATTCAATGGTTCCGTCAGGAGCCTGTCCTCCAGTGGCGACGCCTCGGGGAGGGTCTCCCTGTCGGGGATTGCCGACATCAAAACATGTTGTTTTTGTAAATAATCAAAGTGTTCAGTGCTTGCCATATTATATTCTGATTGTAACCTGGTGAATGGAACAACCCCCTCTCGATTCCAGAGATCTCCTACTGTCGAGATGCCAAATATATCCCACTTATCGAAGCCCAGGCAAATACTCAATCTGCCTAATTGTTGTGCTTCCCACAGAGGTGTTGCTTGTGTTATGTTTTTGTGCCAGCCTAGCTTCTTAGTCACTTGGTGCCAAATTACTATTGTGTGGGCCGTCAGGCCTGTTAAGTTTTGACGGATGGGAGTTGTGTAGAGGGCTCTTTTATATCCTTCCTATATCCTATATCCTTGCATATAAAAATCGAGGAAGGGCTAACATCTTAAACAGGGTCGAACAACCCAGAAGTGTCAGAGGAAGTGTTTTCCAGTGGCGTATGTCCTTTTGTAGGTGGGTCAGGAGCCCCAGAAGGTTGCTGTTATAGAAGAGAAGCGGGTCTGGTGTTATAAAGATCCCTAAATAGCGGAAACCCTCGGTCATCACCGCTGCTTTACAGTCTGGTGGCAGTTTTGGGGCAGGACCATGGATGATGTAAATTATGCTTTTGGACCAATTAATGGTGTAGCCTAAGTGTTGGCCGAAGACGGAAAAGATGTGGAGGACTCTGTTAATGGAAGCAGTCGGTTTTGCTACGTATAATAATATATCATCCGCGTACAGCAATATTTTGTCTTCGTTATCCTCGGTCCACTTTAACCCTCTGATCATAGGGTCCCCTCTAACCCACGTCGCCAGGGGCTCCAACATCAAAGCAAATATTAGCGGCGACAGGGGGCATCCCTGCCAGGTTCCTGACCCCAGTTGGAACCGCCGGGACGTATGACAGTTGGCGGTCACCTGGGCCATTGGGTCAGCATAGAGGAGTTTGACTCATTTTCTATAATTAGGGCCCAAGCCCATCCGTTCCAGGACTGCGAATAAATAAGACCATTCTATAGTGTCGAATGCCATTCTGGCATCTAGGGACATTATAGCTGCATCTTCTTGAACTGTCCCTATTCTACCCATCACCCCCTGTAAGCGACGGATATTAAGGGCCGTATTGCGCCCTGGAATGAATCCGGAATTATCCGGGTGAACAATTTTGGTTATGATGGGGGTCAAGTGGGCCGCCAATACTTTCGCCAGGATTTTAGCTTCTGCATTTAGCAGGGATATGGGCCGGTATGAGCTACATTCCTCCGCCGGTTGGCCCGGTTTATGAATCATCACTAGTGTAACCAATCTTTTTTTTTTTATAATTATTTTTATTTAGTACAATACCATAATAATACGACAGAATTATACATCTTTATACTGAGCATGACCATCATTGTAATGCAATCTTCACACCCACCCCCTTCTATCTTTCCACTTTGCGCTAACTGTTCTATGGAATCCCTCTTATTCTACTACTGGAGTCGTTTGATGGGTCGCAAGTCGAGGTTCACAGGTATTTCCCCTAAACCCATTCCATCTGCCCCATATTTGTGTCCATTTCCTTGAGCATCCCCTTGATTCGTACACTGTTCCATTAACATACACCAGTCAAGGTCTTTCTTCCATGCTGTAATCGTTGGTGTCTCTCGCGCTCCCCACAACCTTGCAATGTTGCATTTTGCTACCAACATCCCCAGCGCCCCCCAGTCTTTTCTTTGCTACCGAGGTCTGTGAGGCATAACTTTATCTCATGTTTTACTTGGGATCCCAGGACTTCTCCCATGCATCGGGTCACCGCAGACCAGTAACGCTGTATATGCACACATTCCCAGATGACGTGAACAAATGTGCTCTCCCTGCCGCATTCTCTGCCACAATGAGAGTCCTGTTTATACCCCATTTTTACGAGGGTAGAGCGTGATAGATATATCCTGTGCAGTACCTTGAGTTGCACAAGTTTTAATCTAGAGGAGATCGCCGCCTCCCGGGGAGAAGCTAAGGGTTCCTGCCAGTCCTCGTCTTCCATTTCTCCCACATCAGTCACCCAGTGTTCGCGCAGCCGCAGGAGGGGATCGGTCATGTTGTAAATTAATTTCTTATAAGTCAGTGATATGGCTTTTTGAGGCATATGGCCGTCTAGGATTCTGTCTTCCAGCGGGGTGGATTCTACAAGGGATTCCCCTTTTGGAATGACTGATCTTAAAGCATGTCTTATTTGTAGGTATCTGAAGTATTCTTTATCAGCTAATTCGAATTCTGTCTGTAGCTGCGCAAAGGGGACCACATCTCCCCTTTTCCATAAGTCTCCCACCCTTGATATCCCAATCATGTCCCATTTGTCAAAGCCCCTGGTATTTCTCAACGTGCCGAATCTATCAGAGTACCACAGCGGGGTCATCTGCGTGGTTATTTTTGTTCCCCCCAAACCTTTATTTGCTGTGTGCCATATACGGACAGCATGGTCAGTGGGACCTGTCGGGTGCAGTTTCGCTGGGTTTAAATATAGCACTCTCGTATAATCACCACCCGGGAGGAACCAACGATCCATATTGTACCCAGGGTCATCACGGGGTCTATACATGCCCTGGTTTATGGCTGCAAGTTGCGCTGCCCAGTAGTACCTGCGCACGTCCGGCAGTCCTATACCACCGTCGTACCAGCCTCTTATCAACTTGTGTGTTGCAATACGGGGCGGTTTCCCTTCCCACAGGAGTTCTCTCTGCTCTTCTTCGATGGCCCTGAAATAGTTGGTTGGAATCGGGTGTGGCGAGTTTTGCAATATATATAGAAAACGCGGCAGAGACATCATTTTAAATAAGGCAGCTCAGCCCAGCAGGGACAAGGGAAGGGTTTTCCAGTGCCTAACGTCGCTTTTTAGTCGCTGCAGAGGGGGTCGGAGATTCCGTTCGTAGTATAACGCCAGATCCTTGGTGACATACACCCCCAGGTATCTGAATCCACCCTGCGCCTCCTCTATCTGATGGTTGTGAGATAGGGAGGGGAACGTCCCCCTCAGCACATAAATGACTGATTTCCCCCAATTTATGGTGTATCCAGAGTAGTTACCAAAATTTGTGAAGATATGGAGTGCTCTATTTAGTGAGGCCCTCGGTGAGGCCAAATACAGAAGTATGTCATCGGCATACAATGAGATGCGGTCTTCCCAGTCCTCTGACCATCTTAGGCCCCTTATTATGGGATCCTTTCGTATCCACCATGCCAGCGGCTCAAGCATCAGAGCGAAGAGCAACGGGGACAGGGGACAGCCCTGTCTGGTTCCCCTTTCAAGAGTGAATGTCAATGATTTTCGGTTATTTACTACCACTTGAGCGAGTGGCTCAGCGTAAAGAAGTTGGATCCGGCCTATAAATCAGGGACCCAACCCCATTTTTTGGAGTTCCGCATTCATATATGGCCACTCGATGGTATTGAATGCCATGGTGGCGTCCAAGGATACCACCACTGCATCTTCTTGTATAGTATCGGTTCTACTCAGCACTTTGTGCAGTCGTGGGAGATTGAGTGAGGTATTCCTTCCCAGCATAAATCCCGACTGATCCGGGTGCACGAGCTTGGTGATCACTTGGAGCAGCCGAGGGGCCAGCAACTTTGCCAAGATCTTAACCTCGGCGTTAAGTAGCGATATTGGTCTGTAAGAGGAACATTTGTTTTTGGGTTTACCACTCTTGTTGATGATCACAACAGTAGCCAGTCGCTGGTCTGCCGGGAGCTTCCCCTGTTCTCGGCTCTCCTGAAACATCTTGGCGAGGTAGGGCGCTATTTTACTAGGGGCAAGTTTGTACAGCTCTATAGGCAAGCCATTAGGGCCCATTGCTTTTCCGGGTTTTAGGTCTGTTATTGCCCGCTCAACCTCCGCAGTGGTAAGCTCTCTATCTAGTGTCTCGAGATCTTCTGGTGAAAGGGTTGGTAGGGGCATATCCGACAGCAGGGACGCTGATTCTTCCTCCGTGAAAACTACATGGGACTTATAAATGTGCTTGAAGTGACGCGCAGATTTGTCCGCGATCTCTTGGGGGTCTCTGATATGTCTATTCAAGTCATCGATTAGTTCGACTACCAGCCTGTTAGCTTGTTCTCTACGATCCAGCCAGGCCAATAGGTTCCCTGCTTTGTCCCCGACTTCGTAAATTTTGCAGCGCGTGGCTCTAAATTGGGCCCTCGCTGCATCTGTGGCTAGATCTTTATATTCCTTTCTCTTTAGCTTAAGCAGGTGTTCGTCCCCCTCCATGTTTTCCCCCCTCAACCCTTTTTCGAGTTTTAGGATGTCAGCTTCTAGTCTGGTGAGCTGTGCGTGTTTTTCTTTTCGAGTCCCCGCGATCAGGGAGACCGCCTGCCCCCTAGCTACTGTTTTAAACGCCTCCCATAATGTCAGCGCGGAGTCCACTGAGCCCTCGTTTTCTTGAAAGTAATGTTCCATTTCTTGCGTCAGTTTTGTCTTGATGGCAGGGTTTTTGAGGTACCACAGATTTATTGGAGCAATACCTCCCACCTGCCGCTCGCCCGTACCCAGTATGGCCCATAATGGGGAGTGGTCTGATATGCCCCTTGCCATGTGGCGCACCTCTTTAATCTGCCCTGCCGGCACCATAATGAGGTTGATTCTAGAGAGGGAATTGTGGGCTCCAGAATGAAAGGTGAATTGTCTCTCTACAGGGTGTAGCATACGCCAAGCGTCTGCCAGGCCCATTGCTCCCAGGAAGTCATGAATCTGCATCCGCGAGGGGGGTACATCCCTCGGTGGGGAGCGATCTAGTTGTCCCGAGACTATTGAGTTAAAGTCTCCCCCCATCACGAGCCACCCTTCAGGAAAGGCAAGAAGGAGATCCCCAAGGTCCTTGATGGCCAGGGCCTGAAGCCCCGGTGGAACATACACCGACGTCAATGTAAGTGTTTTGCCCCCCCAGATCCCTGTGATCACCACATATCTGCCCTGTTTGTCAGTCCAGATTTGATCTATGGTCATCAGGAAATTCTTCCTTATCATTATACCTACTCCCCTGGAACCAGTAGTGAACGCCGAGTGAGCCACAAGTTTATATCCCCATCGTGTTAAGGCCCCACATGTGTTCCCCACCAGATGTGTCTCCTGCAGAAGCACCACGTCTGGGGCGTGCCTTTTTATGTATTGGATGCAAAAACAACAGTTGATGGACAGAATGCAGAACAATGTCATACATTCACCCCAGTACAGAGATCTGGGCCTAAATCCATCGTTTTTTGCTCACCATGCCATTCCAGTTTGAACCCAGCCATATGCAAATCAGTCTTGACCCTGTGCCTCATGGGAACAGTCCAGCCCGAACTGCCAAGCCAGGTCCTCCCTGGACTGGAAACAAGCATCCTAGGACCGGTTTCGGGGTTTCACCCCTCTTCAGCCAGGATAGCTTGATTCCAGTGGCATGGAGAGCACGGGACCCAC
This sequence comes from Calotriton arnoldi, assembly GCA_963921515.1. NCBI lineage: Eukaryota > Metazoa > Chordata > Amphibia > Caudata > Salamandridae > Calotriton > Calotriton arnoldi. Next base: position 1,424,838 of record CAWUFW010003563.1, read on the forward strand.
GTCTGGGCATACCCGTCCCACTCGGGGTGACAAATGCAAAAACAACAGTTGATGGACAGAATGCAGAACAATGTCATACATTCACCCCAGTACAGAGATCTGGGCCTGGGAAGACATGGCTTGGCAGTTCGGGCTGGACTGTTCCCATGAGGCACAGGGTCAGACTGATTTGCATATGGCCATGTCTGAACTGGGGTGGTGGAGTGAGCTAAAGAATGATGATGGATTAAACCCAGATCAGTTGACTGGGGGTGAGTGTTTGATTGGCTCAAGCGTTCCGTCCATCATCCCCTTTTGTATCGCTTTGTTCGCCCTAAGTTGGCAGGGGTATGCCCAGACGTGGGTCCCTTGCTCACTTTGCCACTGGATTCAAGCAAGCCTGGCTGATGACGGCTGGAATGCCAGAAACCGGTCCTAGGATGCTTGTTTCCGGTCCAGGGAAGACATGGCTTGGCAGTTCGGGCTGGACTGTTCCCATGAGGCACAGGGTCAGACTGATTTGCATATGGCCATGTCTGAACTGGGGTGGTGGAGTGAGCTAAAGAATGATGATGGATTAAACCCAGATCAGTTGACTGGGGGTGAGTGTTTGATTGGCTCAAGCGTTCCGTCCATCATCCCCTTTTGTATCGCTTTGTTCGCCCTAAGTTGGCAGGGGTATGCCCAGACGTGGGTCCCTTGCTCACTTTGCCACTGGATTCAAGCAAGCCTGGCTGATGACGGCTGGAATGCCAGAAACCGGTCCTAGGATGCTTGTTTCCGGTCCAGGGAAGACATGGCTTGGCAGTTCGGGCTGGACTGTTCCCATGAGGCACAGGGTCAGACTGATTTGCATATGGCCATGTCTGAACTGGGGTGGTGGAGTGAGCTAAAGAATGATGATGGATTAAACCCAGATCAGTTGACTGGGGGTGAGTGTTTGATTGGCTCAAGCGTTCCGTCCATCATCCCCTTTTGTATCGCTTTTTATGTATTGGAGCACTATCCCTCGTTTAAGTTTGTCCCCCAAACCGTTTACGTTCCAGGACAGTAATCTGATCCCCTTTTCGCTACCCATATCCGTTTCCCTCTACTTCCGTTATCTTAAGCGATCCGTTAGGATGGAAAGAATTGACTCCTATTTCTTTGTGTCTGTGGATGCCCTCCCATAGGGGGTGTGTGAGCCAGCCCTTGTAAGGTGTTTTGGGAACTCGAGGCCCCCCTGTGTACTCTTCATTACTGTCGTCTAAACTACTCTTTAAACAAAACAAACTACTCATTCCCCCCTCCCTGCTTCCCTGCATTTCAGGCTTGAAACTGCCTCTATCCCCAACTTTGCAGAGCGCCTGTCGCCCCATACGAAACTAACTAAGAAGTGATGGGGGGGTGCCCATTCTACGCCCTGTGCCCGCCGTTGCCTGCCCATCTGGGTATGCACAAGCGTGTGATCGCACTAATAAGCAAACGAAAACTGAGAGTCACTTAGCCCTTGATGAATGTGCACTGCAGGCCGTGATCTTCATTACACCGAGTTAAGTTCTTCGTTCATAGATACTCAGTCTGTGATTCGTTGCTGTCTTTTTAGCTATCAACCTTCTGGATGTTTGTCATCAGCTGATTGTCTTTGCGGCCCCTCTGGTCCTGTACGTCGTCTGGGGGATGTTTCCATTCGTGATTGGGTGCAGTTTCTAATGACGGGTCTCCACCCATCCATCCATTCTTGTGCCGCTTCCGGGGTGTCAAAAAACCAAATCTTACCCTCTGCTTCCACTCAGAGTTTGGCCGGAAACAACATTGAATACTTAAGTCCCTTTTCTCTAACTCTAGCTTTGGCCCCTTGGAACGAGCGTCTCAGTTTTTGCACATTTGCAGTATAGTCAGGGAAGAAGGTCACAACACTGTTTTCAAATTTGGTCGGTGGGGCAGTACTGGCTGTTTGTAAGACCACATCTCTGTCTCTGAAGTTGAACAGTCTTGCTAACAGTGGCCTTGGGGGGGCTCCTGTTCTTGGCCTCCCTCCCGGGACTCGGTGCGCCCTCTCCACCGAGAAGAAGTTAGACAGAGTTTTAGGCTGAAGGTATTTTGTGATTAGTTCTTTTACGAAAAGGTCTGGGGTGAGTCCATCCGCCCCTTCCAGCACTCCAATTATTCTTATGTTGTTCTGGCGCGATCTACCTTCGTAATCTTCCAGGTTGTTTTCCAGGGTCTTGCTGACCTCCTGCAGATGTTTGATCTGCTGTTGCATTGCTTTGGATTCTTGGTTGAGATTGGTTGGGGCGACTTCTACCGTTTTGACTCGGTCGTTGATTTTTTGAAAGTTAGCTCGGAGAAGCATAACCTCGATTGTTATGTTGTCCATTCTGCTCTCGAGCGACGTGCGTACCCCGGCAATGGCTTCCATAATGTCCTTCAGTGAAGGGTCTTCTGAGTCTTGCTGCGATCCCATCTTTGCCTCCGCCCATCCGTGGGGGTCCATCCGTGTTTGAATTCTTGGGCGTGGCGTATCGGTCGAGTTTAGTCTGGTGTGTGCTTTTGGCGCTCTTATTGCCGGACATTTTGGGATATGGATCCAAGATGGAGCGAGAGAGGAGGGCCCCTTTAGTCCACGTATCGTCCCGGACTCCCGGGCTACTGCTCGCTGCCCGCCTGTGGAGCGCAACCACTGCGTGCCCCACGCGGCCTTTCGGGGTTCGCCCAGGGGAGTCGGGGGGGTCCCTGTCATCGAGGGGCCCAGGGATGGTATCGGCTCCTCTCAAACCAGCCACACGTTTGGTTGTTTGCTTGATACTCTCCGAACTGGAACACCAAGGCAGGGGTAAGTGTTTGCGGGGGGCAGGGGGACGCCACCACCCTCTCCCACCATGTTATTGCTATGACGTGAGTGTAGTCAGTTTCTCTCCTCAATGGAGCTTTGCAGCGCAAGGATGGCCAGCCAGTCTCCTCAATGCTGCTTCACAGTTCCTGCTGTGCACACCCAGTTGGGCAGGGAAGGTTTTGCTGAGGAGAACTGCGAGACCTGTCCTCCCTCAAGTGCCAGGTGGGTCTCTTTTAGTCTCAGCGTACCACCATGTGGCTTTTCAGTGATATTTGCTGTGTGGCTTCAACACCTGCTCCTTGACTGCTTTAGGGGTTATGGCCGGTGCATTTCTGTCGCACTTCTGCTACTGTTTCTTCAGTGAATTGTTTCAGCTTAGTGTCACTGCGACCCCCTCCTTGTACCCTCTTCTTCCCACGCCGAAGAAAAACTACCTCCTCTGCGGTCGGTCTGCCAAATTAATTAATTCGTTCGTGTCCGTATTATTTACTTCACCACCACGGTCCACTTGGTGCTTCTATCTCTTCTTTTCTTCTTATTTTTTTTCCCCCTTATGTTCCTTTTCCTTTTTATTTGTGTTTTTGGCAGCCCCTCTCCCTCTATATGGGACTTTTCGTCGCTGTGCTATGTGTTCTTGCGTGCTGCCTCCCCTCCAAATCCTCCCCCAGGGAGGTCGGCAGTCTCTCTCTCAGGCGCGCAATGGCTGCGCCCGACGGCCCGGCCGGGGTCTGCTCCGTGTCCACTCAGGCTGGTTGACTTCACTCTCCTTCAAAAGGGCTCCGATACGGCGCACCGGTGCGTGCAACCGATCCTACTTTCCTGCGCAGGTCCCGGTCCTCCGAGTATGGGCTTCAGGTCTGGTCGTGGCCCGCAGCCGCCGAGCGCGCTCTGTCTCACCTCTGCTGCGCCGCCCGATCGGCTACGCAAGGCCGCGGCTTCTACGTTCTTCCTGGGCCTAGGTTCAATGCTCGACGTCACGCCTCCTCCTTTCCATCCGGACTCGTCGCCGACCACCTCTCCGGCTGTCCGTCGTCTCCGGTCACGGTCACCGCCTATTGTTGCGGAGTTTAGAACGGATTAATTACTGGCGGACACAGGTTAGTGGCGGAGCAGCTCTAGCAAGCGTCCATTTTCTCCGACGCCAGGCTACGCCCCCCCAGTGTAACCAATCTTTGATCACTTGGCAGAGAGCCCTTCTGACAGCTTTCCAGGTACATGTTACAAAGGAAGGGTGTTATTCTGGGAGCGGTTAGTTTGAAGAATTCTATAGGTAGGCCGCTCGGCCCCATGGCCTTCCCTGACTGCACGCTTCTAATTGCTACCTGTATTTCTTCCTCAGTGAGGTCGCCCTCTAGAGAATCCCTGTCTTCCGGGGTCAGGGTGGGCACAGGGATATGAACTAATGAATCCTGGGAGTCGGCTGCTGTTGTCGTGGTTGCGGGTGTGTATATCTTAGTGAAGTATGTTGCGAAGGCCTCCGCTATCTCTTAAGGGTCCCTCAGCTCTTCCCCCCAGTTCCCCCTTCAGCAGCGGCACCCAGCGTTGAGCCTTGTCCCGCCTTTCGAGCCAGGCCAGCAGTTTGCCAGCCCTGTCACCCAGTTCGTATATTTTGTGTTGCGTCATCTTCTGTGTGGCCCTGGCTGTCCCCACCACCAACTGTAAGTAGTCTAGTATCTTGATGTTTAGTGTATGTCTAACAGCCTCGTTATCTGTATCTGTTAGCCTAGCTTCTTCTTCTAGGATCTCCCTTTCCAGTGTTTCTATCCTTGCTTTCTGTTCTCTTTTGTGCCCTACTATGAGTGCCAGGGCCTAGCCCTTGATCTCTGTTTTGAATGCTTCCCACAGGGTTTGCGACGACTCCACTTAGCCCACATTGTCACTGAAGTACAGGTCTGTGTTTTTCAATAGTTCTTTTTTAACCTGCGGAATTTTCAGTGTGAGAACTGAGGGCCTGGGTGAGGTATCTAGCACTATCTTAGTGAGGATTGGGGAATGATCGGAAATGCCCAGTGCCAAACATTTTGCCTCTCTATAGTAGTGGTCGTCTCTAAAGAGTGTCAGTATGTGGTCTATGCGGGACTGACTATACCCGAGTGAAATGTGAATTGACTCACTTTAGGGTTGAGATGGCGCCAAATGTCTACCAGACCCAGAGCCGATAGATAGTCAGAAAGTGGTGATTGTACCCGTGGGTTCTGTCGAGGGGGATGTCTATCCAAGTGTTCGTCCACTATCATATTTAAGTCTCCCACTATCAAGAGAAGCCCCGTCGGAAGGTCAAGAATGATCTTACTTATGTCCGCTAGTGTTGTTTTTTGCAGTGCTGGGGGAACTTCTACCGACAGTACATTAATTGCTTTCCCTTCCCACATTCCTGAGACCGCCACATATCTACCCGGAGTATCGATCCATGTTTTCTGTATCATTAACGGGCAGCCTTTGCGTATTAGTATGCCCATTCCCCTAGAACCCGAGGTGAACCCTGCGTGGGCTATTAGCTTGTATCCCCATCTATCCAGGGCCCTGCACGTATTGCCCACCAAGTGCGTTTCTTGTAGCAATACCATTCCTGGAGCTTGTCGTTTCAAATATCGTAGTACAATACCTCGCTTGAGTTTGTCCCACAGGCCGTTCACATTCCAAGTTAGAGCTTGGATCGAGGTTCCTGTTTTGTTATCTATAGTGTGTGTTGTATGGTGGGTTTTGGTCTGTATGGTTGGGCTCTGGATTATGATTTGCAACATGGCAGGCCTAGATCGCTGGGCTAGTGACCGATTATGGGGTATATGTCCGTGCCTGTGTATCCCCCCTCCCAGTGCCCTGAAGACTGACTTGAACCCCCCCTAAACTGAACTAACCCTCCCCCCTTCCTTGCCTTCCTGATTGGCGGTAAACAAACTTCCCACCTCCCCAACATTGCAGAGAGCCTGTCGCTCCCCCCCCCTCAGAAACTAGTGGAGCGTGAGCCCTGACCCACCCCGCCCATCCCAGACTCAAACCATTATAAAACATGCAACTTGTCTGTGATAGATCAGTTCCTCTTCCGGCGGAGTAGAGACCTCCAGCACCTCTGGGGCCTTTGTTCGGGGACTGTCCAGTTGGTCCATACTGGGCCCATGCGGTGTAGATCCATCTTACTGTCGATTTGTTACTCTAAGAGCTCCGTCTAATGGCTTGAGTTAGTTTTGTTTCTGCCCCCTCCATTCACAGTTCCTCTCTCATTATTATCCTTGTCCACCTCGTCAGGTGTAAGACTGGTAGCATCCTCAGAAGTCGATACGTGTTTGAGTCTATTCCCGTTTTTCCTTTCCTGCCTCCCGGTCTGTGTGCGAGGTCCGACCCAGCGCCAGCCATTCCCATGCCTCCTGGGGAATAGTGAAAAACCAAGTTTTACCTTCTGCCTCTACTCTCAATTTGGCCGGGAACAGCATGGCATACTTGAGTTCCTTCTCTCTCAGAGCCCTTTTGACGTCAAGAAAATTTGGACTTTGAGTGTAAAATTGGGAAAGAATGTTATTTTGCTATTCTCGTAGCTGACAGGGCGCGCACATCGGGCAGTCTGCAGAATAACATCCCTGTCTCAAAAATTGAACACTCTGGCTGGTATGGGTCTGGGGGGTGGGGGGCTCCCGGCTTTGGTCTCCCCCCCGGGACCCTGTGTGCTCTTTCGATGGAGAAGTATTTGGATAGGCCGTGCGGCTGTAGGAAGTTCGTTATCAAGTTTTCAACAAACACGTGTGCCGCCCGGCCCTCCGCCCGCTCGGGTACTCCTAGGATGCGTACGTTATTTCGTCTTGCCCTTCCTTCATAGTCGTCCAATTGTTGTTCCATAACCTCACTTTTGGTTTGTAGGCCTTTGATTTGTTGTTTAAATTGGTTGTCTCACTGACCAGCTCGTGAGTCGTAGTCTCAACTTCTTTTACTCTAGAGTCCATGTTGCGGATATCCCCCCTGATCAGGGAGACTTCCGTGAATACCGAATCCAATCTGGATTCTAGTGAGGTACGTACGCTATTGATCGCCGACATTATATCTTGTAGAGTTAGGTCTGCCGGGCCTTCTGCCTGTGGTGTTTACGCCTGGGTCGTGTCTGTCGTTTTTTCTGCTTCTGGACCCCTTTGCCATGAATATTTGTCCAGCTGTGCCTGAAGCGTGGTTTTATTGCTTCTCCCCCCTCCATCTTTGAGGGGTGGTGCGCCACTTGAATTGTGTGGTAATAAACTGGATTCAGCCGGGTATTCTCTGCTGCCTGCTCTGGGGCCTCCTTCCGTGGGGAGGGCTCCCGGTTCGGCCTGTCGGGTTTCCCCGGTTTCCTCCCCAAAGAAATTGGATTTTTCTACCAGTTGCAGTGGACCCTGGCTGGTACAGACGACTGAGAACAAGTAGGGGTCTTTATTCCGACCCTGCTATAGGGAATTAATACATCAGTAGCGCGGGGTATCCAGTTCTTCCATCCCGCGCTAACAATGCCCCTGGAGTCCTGTGTGGTTGGCCCTATGGAGACGTGGTTCTCCAATGTTGTTCTTCTCTTGGGTGCTATTTTGTCCCCTGGGACATGGCTGGCTCTCTATATTACAGTCACTCCACTTGCCTGTGTTAGGTGGATAGGCCTCTCCCCTTCTTCTGCTGTATCCGATCCCCACCGGGCACGCCCTTTTATTGCTCCGGGTGCCCGACTTCAGCCCTGTTTCGATGCTCCGTGGCGTTTGGCTGTCCCGTCTTGCGGCTGCCCCAGGGGATTTCACGGGACAGCGCCTGGCCGCCTTGGGCCCCACCCTCCTACTTCAGGGCATACTGCCGGCGTCCCGGTTGGTCGGCCCCGGTTCACTGTACCTTGCGATCCGTTCCGTGGCAATCGTGACCGCTGACCCAAAGGTCGCCGCTGCCTCCTACCTCCCCACCGCTGCGCTGGGCGATCCAGGACCCTCCTCTCCGCAGTCGCACGCACTTCGCCTCCAGCCGCCAGGCCTCTCAGATTTCCAAGGCCTCGGTGCGAATGGAGGACCCCTCAATGCCAGTTCGGTGTCCGAGCTTCCCAGTTGGCACCTACAGGTGAGGACGGACCTTCCCCATCAGCTTTGCTGCTGTTAATTACGGATTAATGTCTGGATTTTGGTGGACATCGGGGGTGATTCGCCGAAGCCGCGCTAAAGTGCGGCCATCGTCCTCGGCGGTTAGCCACGCCCCCTCCCTTTTTTACCATTCTTAGTCTCCAGTCTGATAGGGTCATGGCTGCAGCTGTGCTGAGAGCCATCAGAGAAGGTGAGATTGTCTACAAGGGGGCAGGGCTGCTGTTTGCGATGGCTTTGTTTATGATGCCTCTGGTTTTGAAGATGGTTTGGGCCAGCAAGGGGAACCAATGGAATTCCATCAGGTTGGAGGTGATGTGGTCATATTTCTCCAGACCCTGAATTAGATGAACGGAGCCATGTAGGATGCCCTCTTGGGAGGTGGAGGTTCTGTGGGGGAAAATGTGGAGTCTGAGAGCGATGGAGCAGGAAGTTATCACTATTCGGATGCAAAAATATGAGGGTTTGAACAGCAGTTCTGAAGTCGCTTTCTGGAAGAAATGGTTTAATTTTCTTTAAAGAAGAGAGCTGGTACCAGGCTGTTTTTCTGGCAATAGATTCCTTGGGGGCAAGGTTGGTTTGAAGGGTGAATCCAAGTGATTTGGTATTCAGTGAAAGTTGTGGTTCAAAATCGTCAAGCTTCATTACATTGAGCCAGTTTTGTACTATTACTTGCATGCTGTTCTTGGCAAATAATCATTCTGTCTTAGTGGGGTGGAGCTTTAGATAGATTCTGGACATTCAGGTCTGGAATAGGTGCAGGCAATGTTTAAGGTATTGGATGTCTAGAGTGGAGGAGACTTTTGAATAGGTTTAGGTATTGTTTGCATATTCGTGGATTTCAATGCTGTTTTCTGTGAGGAGGGGCTTCATGAAGAGGTTGAAGATAACAGGGGACAAGATGGAACCTTGCTGGTCTATGCAGATGATGGGGATCTTTTTATATCTGGAGGTGCCCATGTGAACAAACTGGTGGTGTTTGGAAATGGAGGATAACCAGTGAAGGACACTGACATGAATTTCATTTCAGACTCCAACGTCTGGATGAGGGTGGGATCGTTGACTAGGTCAAAGGCTGCTGAGAGATCTAGCAATGCCAGAAGGCAGCAGTTACCTTCACTTGTAGTCAGGAGGGCTTTGTCTATGATGTGTAAGGTTGCGATGTCTGTTCTACTGCATGTTCTAATACCAGTTTGGTTGTCATGCAGAGATGGTTAGCATAGATGTGATCTTGGAGTTCGAGATTTCATGTTTTGCCATTGAGATTCTCCCTGTGTTTCGAGGGGAACCCCTACAAATTCCAAAATAGTTAAACTCAACAAAAAGTGGATTCATTTTTAGAACTTTACACATGAAAGTATATGGTGTCCTCTTCCAAACGTTGACAGAGGTTGTACTTTGTACAGAATAATTCTCGCGTGTGTGGCTAGGGAGATGTGGTCTTATGAGAAGTTCATCGGTGCTGCAGTTTGAGGGAGATAGAGTGAAGGCGTAGATTCATGATGAGATGGTAGAGTCGCCTCAAAACATTTCAGCAACAGTTGAGATACAGAAAATACAACGTGAATCTCAAAGCTTCTTCCCGAGAGAAAATGTGTCCCATTGCTGGAAAGTCAAGGTACAGCCATACTTAATTTTGGATTGAGACAGAGCTAGTCACAGATAAAAAAAAAGCTTTGAGAATCAAAGTTTTAATGTGCTGTTCAGGCAACTAAAAAATAAGAGTTATAAATTAACAAACACAAATGTGTATAAATAGATTTTCAAACAAGCCAACCTTAATATACACAAGCCAATTAGAATTTAAAATGGGGCAATTAGAATAATATAGGAGTTGAAGAATGGATGCACTAGTAAAAAATATTCTCTAAGGTCTCAAGGTACCTTTTTAGGGAGTCAAATACAATTCACTGCAACAGTTGTTGGCCATGTGCATCTATAAGGTGTCTTTTGCGTTCAGATGATGAAGAGTTATCTCAGGGAAAAAGAGTTCCTTTAGAGTGCACTGGATGTTGCACACTGGGGCCAGCATCCCATACGTGATGCAAGGTTGTTGGGGTTGTACGAGAGAAATAGTATACAGAAATATCATGAGCATGCATTAATGTCCTGGGTATCATTTACGAAATATTGATCAGTTAGGTGTACATTTTCTATTATTAACTCCTATAGGTAGACATTTTTGTTGATGACATTTAGGACAAAAAGTTTATGTCGGGCAAAATTCTGTCAACAATATACTGATACCACATCGTTTGTTTGATATGTCTGGAGGTTTCCTTCATTGTAACATTGCGCATGGAGTTATTTGTTTTGCAAAACAAGTTGAGACTTTGCCTAAATGGTGCAGTGTTTCTGATTACAAGGAGGCTGCTGAAGAGTAAGGTTGTCCCTGTTGAGCGGATCAGAAGACGAGTGACCCTTGGTCAAAATTACGTGAACCCTTAAAGAGACTGTGAAGCATAATGCCAAGTAGAGTCGGCTGTTACAGGAGAGGTCAAGAAATGGGATTCTGGAATTTGATGGGTCACTTGGTCCATGTTACTGGTGCGCACTTCCACCCTCAGAAGGACCACGACTAGGAAATTGTGAGTTCGCTAACGACTAAAGGCAGGCCTTTCTTATTAAACTATTAGTAACTGCATGACTATGTCAATTAGAAAGACTAGAGTATCACCCTTCATCAGTTCTACTGAAGGGCGTGGTTTTTGGTGAGTATGGTATTGATGGTGACGGTATGGAGATCGTAGTTTGATACATAAACATTTATTTGGAAAGAAATCCTTGTCACGAAGCACCCACCCCACCTGGCTAACATTTAAATACCAAGCTTAGAATTGTATTTAAACATCTACATCATTATATATGTAAATGAGCAGCATTTTAACATGTATTTTGGAGTCCAGCCTTTCCATAACGATTTGTATACGTTAACAGAGAACAGTTACCGCCTGTTATGTTGAACTATATTTTCATACAACTCTCCATTTTTCTAAAAATGTAATAAAAAAGGAAAAATATATAGGGACAGTCAGGGTGGGGACAGGGTAAGTGTGACAAAAGATGTGCCAGCCACTTGAAATCAGCCATGTTCGTGTTCTATCCTGGCAGAAGGAGTTGCCGAAGGTTTACAGGTTTGATTGTAAACTCCAAGTAGGAAACAGGAGCACTCTGACACTAGAGTGGTTACCGTTTAGTACTGAAACCTCCAGAGTTTACTAAATTTGTAATACCTTGAAAATCTTTAAAATGGCTGCCAAACAGGACCTCTGCAGCTCATTACTGTATATGCAGCATGCTTACTTGCCTTACACCCTGTAGGGTGTTGGACAAGTAAGCAAGTTACACATAGAGTACCCCTCAGCCCTACCTACTCATATGAATAACCTGTGTATTTACCTTTCCTTGGTATGACCACTGTAAATTATAAGTTGTATGTATAACATGTCGTGTACATCACGGAAAGTGCTCTACATCCTCCTGGATCATATTCATGTTATATACAATAAATTCTAAGTGTATCTCAGAGGGGAGATAGCCAGCCTTTTTCTTGGAGCAGCCATTTTATTCCTCAGCAAAAACCCTACTCCTGAATCCGTTCCAAGGCATTTTGTCATTAAGGAGGTGAGAAACAATCTAATTAACTTTCTCTGCCAGGGGTTAGCTTTGATGAGTTCGACTAGAGGTATAAACTTTACTGACTACGACAATAACCTGTGCTCTTGATGGGGGGGTTCCATTCATTCCCTTATACAGACACACAGTCCGCTCAGCTCCCTCTACTGTGAGAGGTAATGTTTATTATTATTATGATCATTGATATTATTAATGTAGCCACTTTCAATTTTATTGTTACTATTGAGTTTATTATTAATAATTATATATGGGTTAAAGAGCCCTCACTATAAATCACTATACTATCACTATAAATCTTCACTGAGGAGTTCCTTTATAAAGTCTAGGATCTTCCAGTTGACTTGCTGTATCCTTTTAATGTGTGGCAGAGGGTATTTTATTTCTTATAATATATTATCACACCACTGCCTTACTCCCAAAATCCTTGCTCCTTCACGTAATTATGTATAGTTACAAATACAAAGAATAAATGTAGCGAGGCATTAAACACGCCTATTTACAACTACTTCGCTCTAACAAAATATTGTCTGCCGTTTAATGTAAGTTATTTTAAAAATAGCTCTAGTTCTTAATGTGTCATAACATACAGAGAGAGTCGTGCTTTCATATGAACAGTAGATGTGTAAAAAATAAACATGGTATTATTGAATGGTTCTTTCAGTCAATGACTTCATTTCAGGAGAACAGTTCACAAGGGATGAAAAGCTAGTTTTAATTTTCAGCTGTAATTATGCACCGAGGCCTGCCTTTCACACTGTCCCATGGCTCTAGCAGTTGGAGTGTGACGCCATAATTGAACTGCAATAGAACAAATGAGCAGCTACATCATTTTAGTATTACAGGTGACTAGTGATGTCACGGCTAGAATGTAATAAAAACAGAGGTTGCAGGCTCCCATGCATTATAATAAAAATGGTGGTAAGTTTCTGTGTGACCCTAGAATGCTAATGACAATAAAAGCGTGATATCTGCCTACACCTGATTAATGTATAGGGGCTTGCACTTGGTCGATTACCAGCAAAACAAATTAAAGCATATCAGCAAGAAAAGAAAGCTAGATGAATTCCCAGACACACCTTGCCTTAAGTAGTTATACACTGAAACGTCTACAGCACTGGCAGGTCAATAGAACACACAGTGATTTCATCCAGACTGTATATCTTTGGATTTCAGAGGGAAGCTGCCCTGGCATAGTGTTCTATGAGAGCTCCTAGTCACAAACTCGGGGTACTAACCTGGCCTACAAGTGCTAGTAACTCCTACTAAGGCAGCACACGTACCTCTACACCCGATTCTTGTTGTGCTATATTGTTATGTTAATCGTACTTTTTAGATGGATGGCTGGCATGAGTGACATCTTGGTGCTCAAAAGAGTTACACCCAAAAGCTATGCAGCGGTGTATAGCTATCGACTGTACAGCCAGATGTTCGCCATTCGATGGAGCTAGAATTGGTTATGTAACAGTTGAACCTGTGAAGGGATAGGATGACAATAGCTTATCAAACATAATGGGGAAAGGACAGTTAATTGACACACTTGTTGAAGGTTACAGGCTTGTCACGACAAGCTGAATAAATACAGCTTTATTCTTGCGAAAAAGCCCCTTTAATCCATAATGTTAGGTGCTAATTTAGCTGCAAAAATAGATTTTATGAAGCCACTTGTGCCATGCAAGATGCCCTATATCAAGGTGAAAACAATGACACCAAACTCAGTCAATCAGTACTTTGCTTTATTCGTTTTTCGTAAAATCATACACGCATACAATAAATGATAATATCAGTACATTATCAATAAAACACTATTACACAAGTCAGTTAAAAAACGTACAATAAATGTACAAACATTGAGTTTAATTGTGCAGCATGCACAGCAAGTGCAGCATGACAGTATTGCACAGAGTAGGGAGAGCCCCCTCATATCTGGTAGAGTCTAGTTGTCCAGTTTTTTGATGAGGCGAGTCACAGATCACAAATAACTAGGGGCCACATCTAAGCAGGTTTCATTTTGCGATTACCTAATAGCAAATTTTTGTGATTCGCTATTAGGTAATCACAAACATCTATGTACTAATGTGTCTTTAACACATTTAGTGATTCCTAATGGGGTCGCAATTGACCTACCTCATTGATATTCACGAGGTAGGTCACAAATTGCGACCCATTCGGAATCTCTAAAAACACAGGGATGGTGGCCTGCTGGGGACAGCAGACCACCATGTCTGTGTTTGTTTTTAAATAAAGCAACGTTTAAAAAAAAAAATGCAGCCCGTTTTCCTTGAAAGAAAACAGAATGCGTTTCAAAAACAAAAGTGACAAGTTTTCTTATCATTTTTTAAGAGTAGGCAGTGGTCCTGGGGACCACTGCCTGCTCTTAAAAAACGTTTTTGCATACATTCACAAAGGGGAAAGGGTCCCCTGGGGACCACTTCCTGTTTGCAAATGGATTACCACCAACTTCAAGTTGGTGGTAAAAAGCGAATGTTTTGCGACTGCATTTCGTTTGCAAAACATTCTTGCATACAACTGCGAATTGCTATTAAGAAGGGGCGCCCTTAACACGCCCCTTCCTTATACCGAACCGCTAACCCATTTTGCGATTCTGATAATAGGTTACTGAATCGCAAAATGGCCCTTTGTACATAGGAAAATGCTTTTTTTCCGGTTGCAGACGGCCCTATTCTGTGAATCAGGCCGTTTGCTACTTGACCAAACTACGTACATGTGGTCCTAGATACCATGCAACAAGTTGGTAAGGATGTTAGTTGTTGCAAAAACAATAAAGCAGAGCGACATTGTTTTAAATTGTGATCGCGTAAAATGGGCAGAATAAAACGTTTCCGAAATATCTTGGAAATGTGCAAAAAAATATTACATGCAAAGTGCTTTGGTCGGATAAGTATTCACACGGACATTTAGTTAAAACGGCAGACCAATCATTGGTTTTAGAAAATTATACTAAGCGATAGAAAATATCAAGTTTAAATTGTGTCAGAACGAGCCTATGCCGGTGATTGTAAATAGACTTAAGATAAGGTTGCATACCATCAGTGGCAAGCAGCAATTGGTTTTTGATAACTTTAGGTTTAGCTAGTTCCACAGATAGCCTATGTTCTTCAAACAGGGATAAACATTGCTTTTGTAACTCCCTCCCACTAATGTAGCGCAGTGTATCTGGGCTCTCAAAGTATTCAATGCAACCTAATTCCAGACATGTCTGTTTTTATAAATTTCAGCCTGGGGATTTGCGGAGAGAAAGACAGCTTATGACAGTTGTTAATAATCTTTTGATTTAAAGCTGTCTCTTTGCAAGTCCAGATCTTATGCCATAATAAAATTGGTTGAATTATAATCATATCAGTTAAAAATGGGCCCCAAGTTCCGTGTGACACATAAAAGAGAAGCAGTTCTTAGGAACAGAAAGAAGGTTCCTGAAAAAGGTGTTCTCTGCTAGTTGGAGGGGGTTAATGTTACTATATCCCCATTCTCCCGCCCCGTACAATGCCACAGACACAACTTGGCCTTGTAGATAGTAACCATTTCATTTAAAGATCTTTTGCCAAGTTTAGTGGCTAAGTTTAGCTGTGCTGATGAAGCTTTAATGAATTGTAACTTTCTTGAGCCAGCGCCAAGAGCCTGTTTCCAAGAACTACGTGCCTCAAATAGAATCCCCAAGTAAGAAAAAGTGGAAGTAAAACTTAACATCACTGACCATAAAATCACGGCACTTTGCAACTTTCCCCCCACATTTTATTATAAATGTTTTTCCCAGATTCACTTTTAAACCCAAACCCTGTATATAGTTAACAAAACAGGTGAGTAACTGCTGTAAGCCCATGGAGGTACAAGATATGAGCACAGCATCGTCGGCATAGAGCAGGGCTGAGATCGGGTGATACCCGATGTGGGGTGGTCCACGCAAAGCTCTTTCAAAATTGTGCCTAAGCTGTTAATGTACAGAGTAAACGGGAATGGCGCAAAGATGCATCCTTGCCTAACCCCTGTGTCTATGCCGAATGCATGAGTGCATTCGCCACTAAGTCCATAATGAACCTTGGTCCTGCCCCCTATGTACAACTTTCTAAGGACAGATATTTTTGGCGGGTCTACCCCTAGCTCTGACAGCATTTTCCACAATTTTTCGTGCAAGACACAGTCAAATGCACTTGATAGATCAACAAATGCCACATAAAATTGGCCCTTTTTGATTTTGGTAAACGTCCTGATTAGCAGGTTTAAGTTTAGTCCCTGCTCAATCGTCTTCAGGCCCCTGTTTAAGCCATACTGTACGTCCGACAGAATATTGTTATTTTCCGCCCATTCTTCCAGTCTTCTCAGTATACTCTGCCTGTTACTTTCACCAGAGAATCGAGCAAACAAATGGGGCGGTAGCAAGCTGGATTAGAACTGCCCCCCTTTTTATAAATCAGGACTATCAAAGAATGCGATCATATATTAGGAATATCTGTTCAGCAGCAAGCCCCTATTAACTTGGTCAGAATTGGTCTGCAAAATGGTATATTAGTCTTAAAGAGATGAATGGGGAAACGGTCCGGTCCCAGTGCTTTTCTGCCCTTGCTATCCATGAGGACCCCATTGATCTCGTCCAAAGGAAAAGATAGGCTGCCATGATCATGAGGTAATTCCTCAACTACGACATGGTCTGGCCACAGAGGTTCCGAGTGAGGGATAGAATAAATGTTAGAAAAGTGGGCTACCCAGTCGGTTTCAATAATCGCTGCCTCCAATCTAGGCGCACTATCGTCCCTTAATATGGGCCAATTGATCACTCACCAGAAGGCAATCTTTGATCTTACTTGCTTCAAGTAGGAAC
Source organism: Calotriton arnoldi (assembly GCA_963921515.1). Taxonomy (NCBI): domain Eukaryota; kingdom Metazoa; phylum Chordata; class Amphibia; order Caudata; family Salamandridae; genus Calotriton; species Calotriton arnoldi. Next base: position 1,441,171 of record CAWUFW010003563.1, read on the forward strand.
TCCCAAGCTGCATTGTTTAGGTCATGTTTCCTCTTTTTGAGAGCTAAACTGTAGTCACGCCAGCATACCTTCACTTCAAGGGTACACCTGGGAGATTTATGGAGAGCTATTTTAAGTCGCCTGCGGGCTTTAGAACATTTATGACCGAACCAACCTGAGTTTTTCTGACTAGTCTAGGGCACAAATCTAATTAGGCATTCTTTTATCCCACTTGAAATGCTAAGGAAAGTAGCCCTAATATCAGCGTTGTTAGAAGAATCATCTAGACAAATATCAAAAGCCTCTCTTAAGTCAAAGACCAGTTCTTCAAAAAAGTTGATCAGATCATCCTGAGTCCAGCGTAAAGTAATTCCGTTATGTGTAGCTACTCAATATTGTGAACAGTACCTTCTATGTGAGTACTTTCCTGGCACATCAAAAAACTGACATTAACACTCTGAGGATAATGGTCACTCAATGATATAGAGTGGGTAATGAAGTTAAATAATAGTGTACTAAATTTGTGAGATGAAAGCGTATGGTCAGTGACAGTGTTGTGACCATTAAATGTGCAATTAAATGGGGCTGGAGGGGTACACACTTCATTAGCAAAAAACAGATCATACTTAGACATCAAGGCATTCAGTGTTGCTCCATAAATGTTATGGATGAAATGGGATTGATCTGTGTCATGTATGTCCACCATACCGCACACCTTTTTGGATGGCAGTTGACATAGATAAACATTAAAATCACCTACCGAAAGAATAAAAAGCTCCTTCTCTTCACAGCGGCATAAGACTTCAAGGTCATGGCCCAAATGAAGTAATACATTAAGTGTATCATGTGGTAATGCATTATTGTAGAAATTAACAAGTGCAGAACTGAGCTTAATAGAAGTTTCAATAACAATGATTTAGTAATATGGAGAGCTAATTACTGATTTCATAACTGAAACAGACAGTAGATTAAAAATATAAATGGACAAACCCCCCTTCGCTCTGCCTGCCGGAGAGGGTAGGCTGGCAGATGGAATGTCATAAAACCATTAATATGAATACACTCAGTTGTCCAAGTCTCTTGGAAACAAAGAATGGAGAAATTAGAAATAAATTCATGCCAGTTGGAAAGACAGATCTTGGAACGTAGCCCAGCCACATTTCAAAATAAAATACTACAATGGGGTTGGCACACAGGAGCTTCTACTCCTGACGTTAGAGAGGAGGGATTGTCTGAGACGGTTAAATGAGGGGGTGAGGAAGAGCATGGCTCAACAAAAGGGCCCCCGAGACAAGTTGAAGTTGACCCACTACCAGGGACGATAGCGTCATCAGTTGAACCACCCTTCTCTAACCTCTCAGTGAGTCAGTCTACCCCTTCCAGCGCGGTCAGTGGCGCAGAGCGATTATGAGTGGAGATCTCAGGGTAGATTTCATATGATTGTGTGGGAGGTACTGGGCGGGGGTCTTGACCAACTATTGGAAGCCACAGGGCAATAGAAATAGCTGAGTGGAAGAGCAGTAACTTGATGGGGTTAAATAACTTGAGATCTGGTTCTTCGCAAGATAGTATCTACCAAACTGGATGTTTTGAAGGACATACTACACAATCACCAGGTAGTGCTTTATCCACCCCTGCCCACCCACTTTACCCTCCTGACCATTTTAATATAATCTAAGAAGGGCTCAGTCAGTCCTGTTTTCTTGCCTAACCAATTATTGATTTATTCCTCAGATGTTCCCAGGTCTCAAGATACAGATGGGCCAGTGAGGGCACATTTGCCAATACCACAACATAAGGGGTCACTTCCGCAGAAGGATCCAAAAATTTCGCCACCCCACTAGCTGTGGCAGCTCCCAAGCCTTTTTGAAGTTGCGTGACTGGTGGTAAAGTCAATTTATGTTTAGGGATGGCAGAGGGTGGAGCAATAGCACTCCTGGGGCTCCATGGTCCAATCTGCTTATCAGTAGAGTGCTGGTATGAATTGTCGTGTGTTGCAAGGGGGGGAGGGCAAGGAACTGGTTACATTTGGAATACAATTAGAACTAGAGCTAACATTAGACTTCAGTATTTCTAAGCAACTGGTAGTCGATTTTTCCTCTTGTGTTAGCCTCACAGATAGTGAATCTAAACAAAACGTAACTGTAGCTTCTAAAACTCGCATTCAGGCAAGTAAAGAATTTAAATCATCCGAGTTGGCTGGGAGGAGTTTGGCAGTTTTAGGCCTTCTACTAGACAATTTGAGAGCCTCGTCAGCAATTACCATCCCTCCCTGAGTGCTTTTACCCATTGCTTTAGAGGTGGGTCCTGGTTTCTTTTTGCGCTTGAGAGGTGTTTGGGATAGTGAGTCAAGTGACAAATCGAGATAATAGAGTGAGAGTCTCCTTGCACGCACCTGTTCACCACCATGTCCGGAGCAGTCCTAGTGGCCCCAACACTACTTCTGGGTGAAGTGATTGTTGGTAAACTACTTTATAATTCTGTTAAGAACCAATGGCAAACTATTAGTCTCTCTTCAACAGTATTGATTTATTTATCAATTGCCCCCATCGCACTCGTTAAAAAGTTTGCGATCACCATCGTTGAGGGATAATGACCATAAAGCGACAGAAGATGGCAAAGTGATGGCGGAACACAACACAACTTAAAAACTCATAAGTAGTGCTCCCGGTTTTATGGTATTGATTTTTTTGACATTTCCGTCTGTATTTTTCCATATGTATTTTTTGTCAACTTTATCTGTATTTATCCATATTTATTATGGGTTTTGTGAAAAAATAAAGCTGAAACTGGTATATTTCCACATGTATTTAACCAATAAATATGCAGTCATGCTTTAATGCCTGTCAGGTTTCAGTGATATGAACACCCGCAGAAGATAAATCAATGCACTTACATGAAAATATGCACATTTCAGTATCAGCCTTGTGCAGATCTACTGCTGTTTAAGCCTCGTTACTAAAATTCCTTTTTTTTAACCACCTTACCTATCAATCCACACAGTTACTGGTCTGGCAGTCATGGCAAAGTGTATTTAGAATCACTCAAAAAGCACCCAATTTCCGTTTTTATCCACATTTAAAAATAAATACAGACAAGAAAATAAATGGTTCTCTGTCTGTATTTATCTGTAAAAATCAGTAAAAACGGAAAACAGGGAGACTTACTCATAAGTGAGAAGTGATCTGGTACCCCATACTGATATTACCCTAAGGTACAAATGTAAAGGGTGTTAGTATGAGTGCATCGTTTTTAAACAATGTTTGTCATTCGTTGCATTCCTTAGTTTGAGTTCTATTGTACTGCAATTTGATAATTTTAAATATAGACTCGTGTAGCACCTCAAACATTCTCTGCTTTGTGTTTTCAGAAAACAGACATTTATTTTTTTCACAGTTTTTTTGTGTCAATATTTTTATTGTTTTTACGCATAACAAAAGCCTGTGCACATCAAGATATAGTTTCAACAGGCAACAGGAAAAATTTAATGGAATATGTTATCAGCCGAGAGGCACTATCAAAGATCCGGATACAAGAAAGAATATAAACATGTACAGTATCATGTAGAAATGATTTTGCATACGCCTAGGGGATAGTGGGAGCAAATAGAGTCAGTCAGGCAATAAATTAATCTATCTATGCAAAATAACCAAGCCCAAAATCACCTCCCCTTGTACACCATTCCATCAACCCACCCATTACTGACACATATATATATATATATATATATATATATATATATATTCTTGGGAATAATACATTATATATATATAATACATTATATATATAATGTATATAATACGATATATATATATATATATATATATATATATATATATATATTAAAGCTCCCGTTCCAAAGAACAAATCCGCACTCACGGGGCCCCTTCAAAATATGTTTTATTTCAAGGACGCGTTTCGGCATTCAGCCTTTTTCCTGCTTGTTTTGTAAAACATGAATCAACGCAAGCTGTCATGATGATGTATTTAAACAGGTTGCCTGCACCTTATTGGATGTTAGGGATAGACACAGAGAGAGGACCGCTTCTCTCGGGCAAATGTCCTTTCCCCCTTCGCTCGATCACGGGGATTCCACAGTTCGTTGGTGTTCCCAGGAAACACACAATTTCACTCCTCCCGCCTGCATGGCTCACATCGTTCTCATTAAAGCCTCCATATAGGCATATTTCCTGAGTTCACAGTTCGTCCTCACTCATGGTAAGTATTTACTGTCCCCCTCTGTATTTACAAATTCAGCAGTCTTTTTACCTTCTTGCGCTGTTGGTGACTCGTAGTGGGGCCCCTCGTCGAACCATAAGGTCTCACGGCACACAGCGCAGGAGCCGGTTAGATAGCCGTGTCCCCAACAGTTTTGGATAACTGTCGACATGCGTCGGCGGCGGTGCCCAGATGCCTTACTGGTGGTGCAAAACGCCAAATAATACACACTGCTCCTGTGAGCCATGCAGGCGGGAGGAGTGAAATTGTGTGTTTCCTGGGAACACCAACGAACTGTGGAATCCCCGTGATCGAGCGAAGGGGGAAAGGACATTTGCCCGAGAGAAGCGGTCCTCTCTCTGTGTCTATCCCTAACATCCAATAAGGTGCAGGCAACCTGTTTAAATACATCATCATGACAGCTTGCGTTGATTCATGTTTTATAAAACAAGCAGGAAGAAGGCTGAATGCCGAAACGCGTCCTTGAAATAAAACATATTTTGAAGGGGCCCCGTTAGTGCGGATTTGTTCTTTGGAACGGGAGCTTTAATTTTGAAATGGACCCACCTCCATTTATATCTGCACCCGTCATGAAGAGTGCAGCAGGCGCCTGAAGGTGGATTCGGAGCAATATATATATATATATATATATATATCAATCAACAAGTTTGCCCCAATGAGAGAAGCCAACAGGTGTGTATAAAATTTTCGATATTTATTCAGGACAGCTTGCTGCAGCCAAAAAGGCACAATGAAGTTCATCTCAATATTTCAGCCACGCCAGACGCGTTTCGGGAATCAACTTCCCTTCCTCAGTGGCGTCTACTGCAATCACCAAACAACATCACCACCTTTTATTCAGGAACCTGCCACAGTGGGCGGGGCCATTACTATGGCCTTTTGGTCCTCGTAGTGCAGGAGTTCAATATCCCTCAAGTGAGTAAAAGGATAAAAGGTGGTGCAAAATGTTGTTTGGTGATTGCGGTAGACGCCATTGAGGAAGGGAAGTTGATTCCCGAAACGCGTCTGGCGTGGCTGAAATATTGAGATGAACTTCATTGTGCCTTTTGCCTGTAGCAAGCTGTCCTGAATAAATATCGAACATTTTATACACACCTGTTGGCTTCTCTCATTGGGGCAAACTTGTTGATGGATATATATATATATCGCAATCGGTGTAGAGACTAAGGGGTCGATTCCGATCTCGGCCGGAAGCGCACCTAACAGTATTCGTCCGGAAAAAAAAACAGCCGAATGCGTGTTTCCCGACCGATTCGAACACTCGTCCGATCGAACAAGTACGATGCGCATAACAGCCCAGATTCCGAGCGAGCCGTACTTACCCATATCAGCTCCTGTTCCCCGCCCGAGCCGGATCCGTAAACGCCGATTCGAGTCGTACGGAAGCAAATACACAGCACCTTCCGGCCGGACGAGTACGATGCGCCTTCCGTACGCGCCGAACCCGTCGCTACGTCCGGCACGTTTGAGCATCCGGGCGAGCCGTACATAAGCTCCGTTTCGTGCCACAAGACGATCCACGGCTACGAGACTAACAAGCCTGCGACGAGTACGAGTCGAAGACACGAGAAACCCGAACGAGACGACCCAACCATGAATCCCATCGCGCAGGTCCTACCAATACTCTACATCTATTACCGGGACTGGCACGGACGCGTACGGCGCAGACGGTAAGTCAAACACCCACAACACAAACAAACGACACGTACCCGAAATATGTCACACACACATAGGGATGCACAAATGACGTACACTAGCAACAGCAGAACCATAGGGGCGGGATGGCCATCACCAATGCCATACACACCCATAGGGGGATGGATGCCTACCACTACCACCACCCCTACTCAGCGGGGCCTGGATGCCTGCCACTACCACCACCCCTACTCATGGGGGGCTAGATGCCTGCCACTACCACCACCCCTACTAATGGGGGCCTGGATGCCTACCACTACTACCACCCCTACTCAGGGGGGCCTGGATGCCTACCACTACCACCACCCCTACTCAGGGGGGCCTGGATGCCTGTCACTACCACCACCCCTACTCAGGGGGGCCTGGATGCCTGTCACTAGGAGTAATACCCACTCATAGGGGGATGGATGCCTACCACTAATACCACACCTACTAATGGGGGGCTGGATGCCTGTCACTACCACCATCCCCACTCATAGGGGGATGGATACCTAGCACTACCACCACCCGTACTCAGGGGGGCCTGGATGCCTGTCACTACTACCATCCCCACTCATAGGGGGATGGATGCCTACCACTAATACCACACCTACTAATGTGGGGCTGGATGCCTGTCACTACCACCATCCCCACTCATAGGGGGATGGATGCCTAGCACTACCACCACCCCTACTCATGGGGGCCTGGATACCTGTCACTACTACCATCCCCACTCATAGGGGGATGGATGCCTACCACTAATACCACCCCTACTCATGGGGGGCTAGATGCCTGCCACTACCACCACCCCTACTCATGGGGGGCTAGATGCCTGTCACTACCACCACCCCTACCAATGGGGGGCTGGATGCCTGCCACTACCACCACCCCTACTCAGGGGGGCCTGGATGCCTGTCACTACCACCACCCCTACTCAGGGGGGCCTGGATGCCTGTCACTACTACCATCCCCACTCATAGGGGGATGGATGCCTACCACTAATACCACACCTACTAATGTGGGGCTGGATGCCTGTCACTACCACCATCCCCACTCATAGGGGGATGGATGCCTAGCACTACCACCACCCCTACTCATTGGGGCCTGGATGCCTGTCACTACTACCATCCCCACTCATAGGGGGATGGATGCCTACCACCCACACAACCCCCACTCATAGGACGGGTAATGCATGACACAACCAGCATACTCCAACATAAGGAATGCCAGAAAATTACACCCCCCCCAACACCATGACAAGCGTGTGTAGTCTGTGTCAAATGCCTACAACACTGAACATGTCATTGAACATACAATGTGACCCCCTATCACATGTGTCACTCATAAATGTGTGTGGCCTCCACAATGCAAGCCGACCATGACCACTGTGGCAATGGGGTCGAACACTCCATCATCACAGTGACCAAAAGGTAAGTGTGGGTTCCATAGCTGAAGCACATTTTGAACATTGTGGCAATGGGGTCTAAAGCCCCATCATCACAGTGACCAAAAGGGAAGTGTGGGTCCATAGCTGAAGCACATTTTGAACATTGTGGCAATGGGACCTAAACCCCCATCATCACAGTGACCAAAAGGGAAGTGTGGGGTCCATAGCTGAAGCACATTTTGAACATTGTGGCAATGGGGCCTAAACCCCCATCATCACAGTGACCAAAAGGGAAGTGTGGGGTCCATAGCTGAAGCACATTTTGAACATTGTGGCAATGGGGTCGAACACCCCATCATCACAGTGACCAAAAGGTAAGTGTGGGTTCCATAGCTGAAGCACATTTTGAACATTGTGGCAATGGGGCCTAAACCCCCATCATCACAGTGACCAAAAGGGAAGTGTGGGGTCCATAGCTGAAGCACATTTTGAACATTGTGGCAATGGGGCCTAAACCCCCATCATCACAGTGACCAAAAGGGAAGTGTGGGGTCCATAGCTGAAGCACATTTTGAACATTGTGGCAATGGGGCCTAAACCCCCATCATCACAGTGACCAAAAGGGAAGTGTGGGGTCCATAGCTGAAGCACATTTTGAACATTGTGGCAATGGGGTCGAACACCCCATCATCACAGTGACCAAAATGTAAGTGTAGTCATGGTAAAAGCTGCAAATGCCAAACTGCATGGATGATTCCTGGTCACACAACAACAAACACATCAGTGGCATAGCAGTGCTTGTGTCCCATAGCAACAGAGATTGGGTGAGGCAAACAGTGCAGTGCAAATGAAACATCGCTTTGGCCATGTGCAGACAAACATCACCCATGGGGGCTTACATTGTCAACATTCACAAATAACACAATGACAGAAGTGACCATCACAATGCAGATCCACATATCTGCACCAATGGACACACAAATGTAGATATCCTGTGGAGACTGTAGATGTCAGGTGAACAAATACCATACCATGGCAGCAATGGGACATACAAACCATGATCATTGTGCTGACTGATGACCTAGGAGTCCCAGGGACAGCAGGGGTAAGCCACCAAACAACATACAGCCAATGGCACACTAAAGATATGCCAATGCAGTGGTGCAAATGCACAAACACAAACAGGCAGACTCACACTGCATATAAAACACCACAGGTGAGGGGGGTGGTGTGCCAGTGTCCCCAGGCAAACACACAACACACGAGGAGGCCTGAATCCCCATTACACAGATGTCAACACAGTGCCACACAAAAGTAACTCATGGATCGGATTCCCCTATGTGGGCAATCAGGCATTGTTAGATGAGAGGGAGCCCAAATTACAAATGTCACACAAGCTTGTAGGAACAGCAACTAACACAGCAAGAGACAGACCCACCACAGCACTAGCCCCAGGGAGCCCACATTGTGGTGACACTGGCCTGCATGATAATCCCACTGTGATGACAAAGGTAGATGTCGTACACACTGTGAACCACAGTCATGTGTCCTGAGCAACTAACTACCATCACACCTACACAAGCACAAATAAAACAGCACGGCCTGTCAGCCAAGGCCAACATGGAGGTAGGGGTCCAGCCGTGCAACAACTCTCATTTGCACACACTCAACACCACACACCTTGATCTCCAACAATGTGCAGCAGTGAAGCTCACATGGACTGGTGACATTGCACATGCACCCATGACAATCCCAGGGGTGGTGGGGGGAACTAAGGCGGAGATACCCATCACACATGGCCAGTCAACAAGACTTGTGAATGTCTCACACACTGCACAGTACGCTGTACATGGGCATGACGTCAAATCCACACCAACCAATGGGATCCCGGACACAGTCACACACCAATGAAGATGGCAAGCACACCCACAAACAACACACATAGACAACTTCCAACATTGCAGCTCTGACCCTGAGGAGTGGCAGCAGTCACACACACAACGTGTCACAATCACTGGAAGCTAACGCAAATTGTAAATTACATGACTTGTGTAACCAACAAGTGCCAAGGGGAATCCTGACTGTGTCTCATCTGCGTTTGCCCACAAACTCAGCCCTGACAGCAAACACACCTATGGATGACACCCTGATCACCAGTAATGTGCCATGCACCCACATCACAGAGCACCCAGGGAGAAGATCTGGGGGGAACATTGCTCAACTCAGCAAGCATCACAAACAGGAACATCACTAGGGCCCCCAGCCTGCGTAGCAAAATGGAAGTGAACACACACAGACATGCTCACACAACACACACCTTGGGCTCAGGCAATGTCACGGAATTACACACTGCCATGAGGGGACTCCACTCCTGTGTAAGAAAAGCTGTGCCATACGTTGTCTCTGCAGGGCGCTATCATGTCAGCAGAACACTTGGTCACTCAGTCAACAATTAGCACAAAATGAAGGCTCACGTCACATCAGCCTGGTCATGGCATTGTCACCCAAATCATCAGCACCGATCAAATACACATGTATAGCAAGTTGCACTGATACCACAGATGAGTCCTTCCCCATTGATGCCCAAACATGCATGTCCAGTGGAGATGGTCACACGGTCAGGGAAATAGACCAATTGAACAATGGCAAGCACATTTGATGTGCAGGGGGGTAAGCCACAGATGTGATATTGAAAAAACAGGTATGGAATCCCATTTGCAAATATGGAAAACATGACACCCTCATATTGATACAAAGGATGACATGGCTACACACCAGGATAGGACACATTCCCCCTGGACCACATGGGGTCCTGCACAGTAACACTTCATTTACCTGACATCAAAAATCAACATCACTGCAGCAAGGGCATGGTTAGCATCATCAACATCATGTACATCTGAAGCAAAACCACTAGAGAAATGAAAGTAGCTTTAATCAGCATATGTTATATTGAAAATTAAAGTCAAGAAAAAACACAAAGGCCAATGTCCAGTCCATGAATCAAGTCCAAACAGGGTGACAGTGGCAGATGTCACCCTCTGCTTGCCTGCACTGATATGGAGCAGGGACATTCCCCTCGGAGGGGTATACGGGGGGGGCAGGCCAGGCACCGCAGGGACAGGATCAGGGCTCACCAGAAGGAGGCAGGGAAGGGGTGGCTGGTGCTGGAGAGTCACTGACAACTGCAGTGGAGGTGTCTGACATGGTGTGTGCCGGCACAGTTGGGGGGCATGAGCCGGATGGTGTGGGTGCCGGCACAACTCCAGTGGGCTGGCCAGATGGAGAGGACAGGTTCCCCACTGCAGTGCCCAAGTCAGACGGGGTGTTAGTGGACTCCACTGCAGTGCCCATCTCCAGGGGAGTAGAATGGGGTTCAGGTAAGGTGGGCAGGACAGAGGGGGAGGACACGGTCTCCACACCAGTGGCACTAACATGTGCAGCGGGGGGGGTGGTGCTGGAAGAGCAAGTGGGAGAAGGAGAAGGCCGGATCATTTTGGGGATGGTGTATCTGTGGGTGGGGGAACCTGTGTTGTGGGGGCCTGAGGGATGGAGGAAGGAGACTGTGTGCTTGACTTGCAGGGCGGTGGCGGGGTCTTGCGCTTCTGGGACTGGGGGGACTTGCGGGTGGGGGCCCCCATCTGTCTGCACCTGGGGGAGGGTGTCCGGGGTCGAGGGACACTCCCCTCTGTGTGGGTGGACTTCCTCTTCCCCCTGTATGCTGGATCAGCGGGATCGGAGGGGAAGAGGCCGAGGTCACAGAGGAAGATTTTCTGTGTAGGTGGGGTTGCAGGTGAGGCAAGGGAAGGGGTCTTTGAGGGAGAGGATTTGGAGGACTGCGGAGTGACTGTGGATGCCTGTGTGTGTGTCTGTTCCCCATCCCCTGTGGGTGTGGTATCAGTCCCCTGAGGATGCTTGTGTGCACGTCTTGCCTTTGTTTTGGGTGTTTCTGTGCTGCTCGTGTCTGTGTGTTGGGGTGATCGTGCAGGTGTGCATGTGCTTGGGACAGGTAGTGTGCCAGGAAGTGTGGATGGGGCAGAGGTAGGAGGGGTGAGGGACTGTTGGAGGAGGGACACTGCTGCCATCAGGGAGGAGTCCATGGACTTATTGCTCCTCTGTAGGGCAGCCATACCCGTTGAGATGCCCTCCATGTACGACACCAGCTGTGTCAACAGAGTGGTGTGTGCATGGAGGACACTCAGCATGCTGTCTGCCCTACATGGAGCTGCCGAAGTAGGTACACAGACTCCTCACTCAGGGCAGCAGGGGACACAGGGGCAGGGGGTGCGGTGCCTGGCACGAAGGAGACACGCTCCCGAACACGGGAGCCTCCACGGACCTCTGGAATGGGAGCCAATGGGAGGGCGGTGGTGGTGGTGGTGGCGGGGCCAGACAGACTAGCTGGGGTGTGGTGGCTGCTGACACCCGCCTCCACAAGGGAGTCATCCTCCGAGCTGCTGTGGTCCTCAGCTGAGGTGGATGGTGCTGAGGACTCCTCGGTGTGGCTCCCCTCGCCCTCCGTGCCACTGGGTCCCTCCGACCACTCGTCGGCTGTTGACCCAGTCTGGCTCTGCAGCTCCTCCTGGTCCGTGGAGCTGTCCCCTCCTGTGGCCGTGGAAGTATCTGCAAACAATTAGGGAAACAGACAAACATCAGTCACCTGCACTGACCGCACACACCACAGTAAGTACAGCACATTACAGAGCAAGCCCTGGCATCCTTAGTTGAGCATTGCCAATAGTCCTCACACAGATTAGGAGAAGCCAATTGTCAGTCTGATGGTCAACCATGGAACTCGCACCCCTCCTGCCCTTGCACCCATCGGTCTGGTGCCTGTCTGATGGTAATACCCCAGTGTGGACACATGCACCACCTACACAGTTGTTGGACATCGCAGAGAACACGGTGAAGTATGTGAACATGCACACATCACATCTCTTGCCACTGAGTCAGTACAGGTGTCCGGATAAAGGGATGGCCAGAGTCTAATTAGAAATGCATGTGATGCATACCAGCACCAGACACCATGATGCACCCATGTCCGGATAGTCAGTGCCACAATGGGGTGCATGTTGCACATGTCACTCCCCTGCAGGATCACTCTTAGGAAGTTCAATGCCATGGCACAGGCATGCCTGCAAAGTCATACATCATTGTCTCCATTCACATGGGCATGGCAGCCAGCCAACAACAGTCTGCACTGTGTCACAATCCTAGGACATGGTGAATGCAAGTTATGTATCTGACAAGTGCACATGTCCATACCCCACAAACCACATCATCTGAACTCTTATTTGTCCACGTCATACCAATTGGACATATGGGAGACATGAAACACAACTCTCTGAACCTGAGCACCACACAGTCTGCTGTGAATGAAAAACAGCTGCCTGAAATTCACAGTCGCATACACCTGTGTGCACAGTCAAGTGATCAAACACCTATAAGTCACAGAAGTATCGTCTCTCATGGACACATCTCAGATGGCATGCTGAGCACTAACCGATTAACATCCCAGTAGTCCTGACAACGAAGCCACAGCACAATGACACAGAGGCAGACACCTGAGGGAACATTTCACTGATCACAACATGTCAGCTGATACACGGGAGTGGGAGTACAGAGTGTATTGTATGCCCTGGAGTAGGCATGACTGTCCTGCTCCACTTGAAGGAGGGATGAGCCCTGGACAGTAGGCAGGTGGCTAAGCATGTGTGACACACTTGATATACATACTACTGAGGCCCAAACATTGTTCCCACCCGCAGCATGGGGGTGTGCCAAATACCCCAGGGACATGTGGTGATTCAGATCAGCAAGTGGACCACATATTAAAGTTACACCCAGATTACATGTCAGGACTTAGGCATTGTGTGAGCAATTGACCCACCCATGAAGCACACCACAAAGTCACAGGAAGAAATGCAGTCCCCCACCTTGAGCGAAGCAAAATGCAAGGACACAGTACCCAAGTGACACAATTTCCTGATTGTAAGGACCACACCTGCGTATCAGATGAGGAGTGGGCATGTCACAATTGAGGGACATGGGTCCTGGACCACAAGACTGATGTACTGTGGAAGTTTAACCAGGCCAGAGGAGGGCACATAGCATGTCAGACAAAGTTCACAGTGCAGTCATGGACTCACCCCCTCCTTGCTGCTGTCTGTCCTTCAGCTGCCCATCCAGGTCAGGGAAGACCACCGCCGGAGCATGTGGGGGGTCAGGGTCCGGTGTCCGCCCCTCCTGCGAGGAGGCGACAGCTTCAGCTGGACCCTTGCGATCCTCCGGGTCCAGCCCCGAAGGTCCTGCCACCTCTTCTGGCAGTTGCGGATCCGGCGCTTGTAGACACCCACTGATCTTACTGCCCGGGCGATGGTCAGCCAGATTTCCTGCTTCTGGTGGGCATCCACCTGTGAGGATGACAAAGTGAAAAGGCAATTACTACACATGCAACATATCCGTGCATCACACAGTTGGATATACATGTCTCAATCACAGGGGCATATGATGTACACAGGCAGTGCAACGATGGCTAAGAACAGTTTGCCAGCAGTTACTACATGGTATCATTGCATGGGAAGTAAACCTTGTTGGATTGCACTGTTACTGCACTGCACTGTACCTGTTCAGTGCATGTGACTACACACTTTGGGGGTGGGAGAACTACTCAGTGAGCATGCTAGCCAGTGGTGTGCACACTGTAAGTCTTGCTAGTCAGACAACATGCACAATTAGTAAGGCAGTGGACAGCACACTCACCTGCTCCCCTGGTTTCCCATACAGCTTGCTGTACTGTGGAAGGAGGCTGTCCAGCAGGGCCTGGTTCTCCTCAAGGCTGAAGGCTGGGGCTCTCTCCACAGTATGTGCCATTGCAGTAGCCAGAGGATGCAGAGACAGCAGCAGTGTTGGTGGCAGATGTCGTCCTGGAGCATGTAGTGCATGCAAGTGAGCTCTCAGGGGAACAGCCAGCATTATATGTGTGCTGCAGAGGCAGATACTGTCCCATGTGTCCAGAGTGATAGGTCCAAGTTGTTAGCATCTTCTGAATCTGGCCAATCCATGGAATTGCACCACTAATACACGCCCACAGCATCCTTCAAAAGTTAAACTTCATGACACCCATGAATTTGCAACATTGTTGTGGCTGGCCAACTGAATTCACTGCATCAGACTCGTTGAGGCTTCGGAAACGTGTCCGTTGCCATGCCAGGCCCCAGCCAATGCGTGCGCACCGATCGGTCCATTGCTGTACAACGCGTATTCCGGGATACAACGCGTACCCGCTCACTACCGATGCAATGGTCCGTGCGGGCACACCGATCGGTCCATTGCTGTACAACGCGTATTCCGGGATACAACGCGTACCCGCTCACAACCGATGGAATGGGCTGTGCGGGCACACCGATCAGTCCATTGCTGTACAACGCGTACCCGCTCACAACCGATGCAATGGGCCGTGCGGGCACACCGATCGGTCCATTGCTGTACAACGCGTACCCGCTCACTACCAATGCAATGGGACGTGCGGGCACACCGATCGGTCCATTGCTGTACAACGCGTACCCGCTCACAACCGATGCAATGGGCCGTGCGGGCACACCGATCGGTCCATTGCTGTACAACGCGTACCCGCTCACTACCGATGCAATGGGCCGTGCGGGCACACCGATCGGTCCATTGCTGTACAACGCGTACCCGCTCACTACCGATGCAATGGGCCGTGCGGGCACACCGATCGGTCCATTGCTGTACAACGCGTATTCCGGGATACAACGCGTACCCGCTCACTACCGATGCAATGGGCCGTGCGGGCACACCGATCGGTCCATTGCTGTACAACGCGTCCCTGTACAGGTCACTCGCATATGTCACCATGATTGTCACTGGTGAACGTATGCCAGCCACATATACTTGCCAGGGACTCAGGGGCACACCTACAACACCACACCCAGTCCACACTGTTTCCTAAGGCATGTAAGGCTGCATTACCTTTTCTGTGTATGGGGGTAAACATGTGGTTTTTGGGGTGGCACTTGGGGGCAGCCACACCCAGGCTGTGCACGTGTTCATGGGGACAGGGTCCTTTGTGTGTTGTGCACATGACTACTGTGATGTGCAACTGTTCATTTCGGAGCATGTGGCATGGTCACATTTCCAGGTTGTGTATGTGTATGACATGTCACATACCCCCAGGGTCCCATGGGGGAAGGCATGTACGTCACAGGGTGACCCATTGCCACAATAGTGATGGCCCTCCACAGTCTGTGTGCATGTTGTGTTTCCGATGTCTCTGATTCCATGTGCACGATGGGAGACAGTCTCCACATCAACGTTGTTTGTGCATGGACTTTGATTTTGTGCGTCACTGACGTCCATGTCTGTCCTGCGGAGGCAACAGGGGCCACTACCTGTGGGAGTCATGTTTGTTTTTCTGACGTGTACATGATACGCCATGTCATGCCAGTGTCCATGTGGCAAGACAGGGTCACTGGGAATCTATCTGTCAATGAGCTGTGATGCCTGTGGCGCATCTGTCCAGACATGTCACTGTGGTGTGTGTGTGGAACGTGACAGCAGTAAATGGGTACTGTGACACAGCCTAATGGTTTCCCATAGCACAACCTGGAGCCTGTTGTCAACACATGTTGTACTGAGATGTTAGATGATGGCCATGTAGGTGCCAGATATGTCCGAACAGAACGGCACACACATCAAGTACTTGTGTCTCGTAATGATGTATCATGTGAAATTGAGTATGGTGAATGGCACATATGTGGGGTGACTGACAATCTTTCTTTCTTCAACCTATGCACTGCAGGGCTCCAGCTGTCCATAGACCATTCCCTGACCTGGCAACGATGGTGGAACGTGACAGCATCCGACGGTACCGCTTCACCAGGCAGCTGATTGAGGATTTGGCAGTGCGCTTGGCACCACATTTGCAACCTGGCCGGCCGTACCCTACAGCGCTGACCCCCAAGGTGAAGGTGATGGCAGCCCTACACTTCTTTGCCACCGGTACCTTTCAACACACTGTGGCGACTGCTGGTGGGATGTCACAGACTATGTTCAGCCGTGTGCTACGCAATGTTTTGGAGGCAATGTTGAGATGCCTGAACCAGTACATCTATTTCCCTACACGTCAACAACTCACTGACGTCAAGAGTGACTTCTATGCCCTGGGTAGGATGCCACATGTCATTGGCTCCATTGATGGGACACATGTGGCTTTGGTACCACCACAGGCACATGAGCAGGCATACCGGAACCGGAAACATTACCATTCGATCAATGCTCTGGTGGCATGTCTTGCAGATATGAGCATCACACATTTGTGTGCCCGTTTCCCTGGTTCGGCACACGATGCCTAAGTGATGAGGAGTAGTCGCATCCCGAGGATGATGTCACAGATGCAGAACCAGCGTGCCTGGCTTGTTGGTGTGTACTGACTTTGTACCATTGTGTGTGTTCTGCTATGTTGTATTCCGCCCACTTTTCCAATTCAGCTAATGTGCAATTGTCTGTCCGTAGGTGACTCCGGATACCCCAACATGCTGTGGTTGCTGACACCCCTCAGGAACCCTGTGACACCAGCCCAGATGCGCTACAATGAGGCACATGGTCGGACCAGGAGAGTGATCGAGCGGACATTTGGTCTCCTGAAGAGCCGCTTCCGCTGCCTGGACAAGACAGGAGGGGCCCTCCCATATGCCCCAGCAAAGGTGTGCAAGATTGTCATCGTCTGCTGCATGCTACACAACCTGGCAGTGCGGAAGGAGTTGTCTCTCATCCTGGATGACGATGACCAACGTCCGCCACCTGTGGAGGATCCTGGCCTGGACCACGATGCCAGTGATGATGATGATGATGATGATGGTGATGTCCGCACACAGCTCATCACCAACTTCTTCAGCTGAATGTGAGTATCCAGGGAGTTGTAATGTGAATGATGTGAGTTTGCATGATATGTGTGGGTGGTGCTCTGGTGCTGTTTGAGTGTGGCCATGTGCTACTTAACTGGATGCGTGCAGCGATGTGTCCTTACAGGTAGTCTGTACTCCCCAACAGTGTTGACATGCTAACTTGGTTTTGTGTAGTTATCTTGTGACATGTATTGGGCATGAGTATTGCAGTTCTGTCCTGTTCTTCAGTGGTTTTGACTGTGTGTCATGTCTGTCCTTCACAGGGTGCTTACAGAGTTGTTTGGTCAACTTGGATCCCCCGACACCATGATTCAGCTTTCAGGGTGGCAGCAGTCGTTTCCCTACAGGTGATGTGCCACACACCCCTGGACTTTATATCTTCTGCACTTTTTGACTGTGTGGCCACTGCCACGTGGGATTACCTTGCATTTCTAGTGGAAACAACATGTTGCAAATGTGTAATAAACCTGTGCTTCACTTTGGGATGTGCGTTGTCTGTGGTCACACAACTGACTGACATTTGCTTACTGCACCTGTGGGCTAATTGACACAGACTCTGAATAGGTGTGGTGTCTGTGCATTCCACAGTATTTCCTGGCAACATCAGTGTAGGCGATGAGTCCGATGGCCCTAGTGTCTCTGTGTTGTGTAGCCCTAGTGGTGTGTCTCCCTCATATGTGTCACGTCACCATGACTCACATGACGGTGTTGTACTTGCTGTAGCAGTTAGCATACACAGTGTAATTTAGCTGATCATCATCCCCATAACAGTAACCACATTGGAATCACAACAGAGGCAAGTATGGTGTATTAGTGATTTTATTTACAGAAATGTGTGAGTATAGTGCACAGGATGGTGGGTGCTGTACATTGGGATTGTGATCCAAAGTTCCCAGATGAGTTGCAAGTCTTGGTAGCAGAAATGTCCTGAGTGAAGTCCACAGTCATCTGATACATTAGTCCAACTTGAACTCCCCATGTCATGTGGGAGAGTTGTGTTGCATTCGACAGGGTGAACAGTTTGCACACAAAGGAGAATTTCAAGAACAGGTGTTGGCTTCCTGGGGGATGTACATGGCCATCGACCTCTCAGTTTTCCTTCCTCGGACGACCCCTCTTCTTTGGGGGGGGACCCTCACGTGCAGGCTGCTGCGGTGCAGGGGACTCTCCGCCAGAGTCCTCCTTCCTCCCTATGTCAGTTGCAGTTGTTGCAGCACCAGATGTTGTGGGCACACAGGGAGGTGTGGCCATGTTGGTGCTAATCTGGCGGAGGCATGTCAATATGTCCCTATGCACCGCTGTCAGTTCTTGCAATGTGTCCCACTTGGACTCCATGCGAGACATGTGTGTCTCCACACGGGACATGTGGGAGTCCAAGCGGGCATGATGGGCAGCCTGCTGCTGTTGTATGTCCTTGAGGATCCCCACTACCTGGCTGACCTCTCCGGTGCTATTCTGGTACGCATTAGCAATGCGTGCCAGTTGTGGGTCATCATGCAGTGCAGACCCCTCTGCACACAGCGACCTATGTCTACCACCCCTCCCACCACCCCTGGCGACACGTGCGGGACCTGCGGTGTTGCGCACAGGTGACCCTAGGCCCCCTTGGGGGTTGTTACTGGGCTCGTTGTCCGTAGCTCGACGTTGGGCCAGGGTCCCTGTGCTGTTGTCATTGGTGGTCCTTGGTCTGTCCGTGTCGGCGGGGGTGGTCTGTGTGTTGGCAGTTGTTGGAGCAGTGGGTGCAGGGGGTGCAGATGTTGGTCCTGCTGGTGCTGCATGATGACTCACGCTGGAGGGGCCAGGTAGGTCTTCGTCATCCAAGGAGGGCAGAGGCTGTTCCACACCAGTGTGCTCAGTGTCCCTCGGAGCCTGGGACAGGGACTCCTCCTCGCCTGTTGCTGTGTCCCCATCATCACCTGTTTTTGGAAGAGACACACAATGTATGTTATATTTCTACAGGCATCAATGGTTCACACACCTGACAGTTGTGACTGTACCTCTGGATGCGGGCCTGTACATTGCATTGTCCTAAGTTGTCACAGTAAGAGGTTGATATTGGTGTAGCACATTGTCCTGCAAACCTGAGGCATTTCAATGTGAATGTTGAGGTGTGTGCATGGCCAGCATTGGTTGTATTTGGTGGACATCCGGCCCTCCTTCTCCACCTAGCCCAGTTATCCCACCATGAAGCATGCCACCCTTGCAGTGGGTTCAGGTTGACTCTCAGGATGTCATTCAGTGGTGTCCTGCTGTTTGTTGTTGCACAGTTCCCAACAGGGCCTTGTGCTCCCCACAGCAGTACCCAGTGTCAGCCATCTTGTCAGTCCTTTTCCACTCCCTGCGATGTGAGCATGGTTCAGAGTGGCGTTGATGGGCCAATTGTGAGGGTGAGCAATATCTGTGACTACAACTCCCATCATGCTATTGCCTACACCCCCTTCCCAGCATGCCCATACTTCCTTCCTTTTGACTCTGCTTCCCTGTGGGGTAGTGTGCCTGTGCTGACAGGATGGCTGACAGTGTTGTCCTGGCGTTTGTTTGGCTACAAGTCCCAAGAGTGTCCCTGTGCTTCACACAGCATTACGCAGGGTGGTGGTTCTTTGTGGGATCTTCATTTAGAGTGTGAGGCATTGCATTCTCCCAGGTGGGTTATGTGGAGTTTGTGTTGAGGGGGTGTGGGAGGAGAGCTGCTTGTAACTATGGTCAGTGCTGTCAGTCCTCCTTCCCACCCAGCCAGATATCCCACCATGGAACGGGCTTGCATTGCAGGGAGTGCAAGTTGGCTTTCAGGATGTCAGTCAGTGGTATTCTGCTGTTGGTTGTTGCACAGTTCCCAGCAGGGCCTTGTGCTCCCACAGCAGTACCCAGTGTCAGCCATCTTGTCAGTCCTTTTCCACTCCCTGCGATGTGAGCATGGTTCAGAGTGGTGTTGATGGGCCAATTGTGAGGGTGAGCAATATCTGTGACTACAACTCCCATCATGCTATTGCCTACACCCACCTTCCCAGCATGCCCATACTTCCTTCCTTTTGAGTGGACTCCACTGTGTGTGAGTGTGACAGCAATGGTAAGATGGCTGACAGTGTGGTCCTGTTGTTTGTTGGTGCCCAGTTCCCAGCAGGGCCTTGTGCTCCCCACAGCTGAGGCCAGTGTCAGACATCTTTGAGGTGGCTTTTCACTCCCTGTGAGGTGTGCATGCTTCAGTGTGAGCTTGCTGGGCCGTGTGGGTGGGGGATGTTGAGCTGTGACTACCACTCCCATCATGCTATTACCTGCACCCCCTTCCCAGCATGCCCATACTTCCTTCCTTTTGAGTGGACTTCACTGTGTGTGAGTGTGACAGCAATGGTAAGATGGCTGACAGTGTGGTCCTGTTGTTTGTTGGTGCCCAGTTCCCAGCAGGGCCTTGTGCTCCCCACAGCTGAGGCTAGTGTCAGACATCTTTGAGGTGGCTTTTCACTCCCTGTGAGGTGTGCATGCTTCAGTGTGAGCTTGCTGGGCCATGTGGGTGGGGGATGTTGAGCTGTGACTACCACTCCCATCATGCTATTGCCTGCACCCCCTTCCCAGCATGCCCATACTTCCTTCCTTTTGAGTGGACTTCACTGTGTGTGTGTGTGACAGCAATGGTAAGATGGCTGACAGTGTGGTCCTGTTGTTTGTTGGTGCCCAGTTCCCAGCAGGGCCTTGTGCTCCCCACAGTGAGGCCAGTGTCAGACATCTTTGAAGTGGCTTTTCACTCCTGTGAGGTGTGCATGGTTCAGTGTGAGCTTGCTGGGCCATGTGGGTGGGGGATGTTGAGCTGTGACTACCACTCCCATCATGCTATTGCCTACACCCCCCCCCCCTTCCCAGCATGCCCATACTTCCTTCCTTTTGACTCTGCTTCCCTGTGGGGTAGTGTGCCTGTGCTGACAGGATGGCTGACAGTGTTGTCCTGGCGTTTGTTTGGCTACAAGTCCCAAGAGTGTCCCTGTGCTTCACACAGCATTACCCAGGGTGGTGGTTCTTTGTGGGATCTTCATTTAGAGTGTGAGGCATTGCATTCTCCAAGGTGGGTTATGTGGAGTTTGTGTTGAGGGGTGTGGGAGGAGAGCTGCTTGTAACTATGGTCAGTGCTGTCAGTCCTCCTTCCCACCCAGCCAGATATCCCACCATGGAACGTGCTTGCATTGCAGGGAGTGCAAGTTGGCTTTCAGGATGTCAGTCAGTGGTATTCTGCTGTTGGTTGTTGCACAGTTCCCAGCAGGGCCTTGTGCTCCCACAGCAGTACCCAGTGTCAGCCATCTTGTCAGTCCTTTTCCACTCCCTGCGATGTGAGCATGGTTCAGAGTGGTGTTGATGGGCCAATTGTGAGGGTGAGCAATATCTGTGACTACAACTCCCATCATGCTATTGCCTACACCCACCTTCCCAGCATGCCCATACTTCCTTCCTTTTGAGTGGACTCCACTGTGTGTGAGTGTGACAGCAATGGTAAGATGGCTGACAGTGTGGTCCTGTTGTTTGTTGGTGCCCAGTTCCCAGCAGGGCCTTGTGCTCCCCACAGCTGAGGCCAGTGTCAGACATTTTTGAGGTGGCTTTTCACTCCCTGTGAGGTGTGCATGCTTCAGTGTGAGCTTGCTGGGCCGTGTGGGTGGGGGATGTTGAGCTGTGACTACCACTCCCATCATGCTATTGCCTACACCCCCCCCTTCCCAGCATGCCCAAACTTCCTTCCTTTTGACTCTGCTTCCCTGTGGGGTAGTGTGCCTGTGCTGACAGGATGGCTGACAGTGTTGTCCTGGAGTTTGTTTGGCTACAAGTCCCAAGAGTGTCCCTGTGCTTCACACAGCATTACCCAGGGTGGTGGTTCTTTGTGGGATCTTCATTTAGAGTGTGAGGCATTGCATTCTCCCAGGTGGGTTATGTGGAGTTTGTGTTGACGGGGTGTGTGAGGAGAGCTGCTTGTAACTATGGTCAGTGCTGTCAGTCCTCCTTCCCACCCAGCCAGGTATCCCACCATGGAACGTGCTTGCATTGCAGGGAGTGCAAGTTGGCTTTCATGATGTCAGTCAGTGGTGTTCTGCTGTTGGTTGTTGCACAGTTCCCAGCAGGGCCTTGTGCTCCCCACAGCAGTACCCAGTGTCAGCCATCTTGTCAGTCCTTTTCCACTCCCTGTGTTGTGAGCATGGTTCAGGGTGGTGTTGATGGGCCAAATGTGAGGCTGACCATTATCTGTGACTACAACTCCCATCATGCTATTGGCTACACTGACTTCACCAGCATACACAGAATACCTTCCTTTCAGTGAGCTTCCCTGTGAGGTGGTGTTCTAGTGGTGGCAAAATATCAGACAGTGTTTGTTGGTTATATTTGTGCCACTGCCTTGCTCTATTTGTTGTTGTGTTTGTACATGTCATGACACAGTTACATGTCACTATGAGATGGCAGGTATTTTGTTTGTCTGACTGGCATTCACATCTTGGGATGATTATCTTTTGGTTGCTGTGGATTTGCTAAGGGTGCATGGTTTGACTATCCCCTTGACAGTGATGTGTGTGTATTGTCACACCATATTGTGTATATTTGTTGTGTACTCACCAGGCTCTGGGATGTTTGTTAGTCCATATACGCTCACTGGTGGTAGGATGGCCCGCACCTTCTCCTCCCAGGGCCTGAAGTATACTGGTTTGGCAGGAGGGCCACTGCCGGTGTGCTGGCTCAGGATGTGATCCTTCTTCAGTAGGTCCCTGACCCTCCTGCGCACATCATACCACCTATTCTGGATGTCTTCCTTTGTGCGCAAACATGGTGATTGTGCATTGACCCTGTCGACGATCCTCTCCCACATCTTGGTTTTCTGCGCCATGGGGGTCTGTTGGACCAATGTGCCAAACAACTGTGGCTCTACCCTCAGGATCTCGTCTACCAGGACTTCCAATTCACTATCTAGGAACTTTGGATTCTTCTTTGGGGGCATGGTGATGGGTGGTGGTGGTGATTGATGTGTGTGTGTGCAAGTGAGGGTGTGTGAGTGTAGGTTTTGCTGGGTGTGTGTGAGGGTGCTATTTGTTGAGGTGCTAATGGTGTGTGGCTTGTGTGTTGGATGAGCTGTGAGTGTGTCTGTGGTTGCTGTCTGATGGTGTTCTGTGCTGGCAGGTCAGTGGAATTTGCAAAGGATCATGGAAGGGATTTGTGGCCTTTATATAGGTGGAGTTGGGGGTGTGTCCTTGTTCCATTTTTTCCCCCCCCTGTATTTATTGCCTTTGTCATTGCTTGTTTGGCCCTCTTTTTTTGTATTTTTTCCTTTGTAATTTTTGTGCATGTAGGAGACGTTCTTCTGACCGAGTAGGACGCTGCAGTTGTCTCGTGTGCGCTTCTCCGAGTCGTTCCCGCTGTGTTTCAGCTAGGTTTCATGTGCGGCGTACGCGTCGGTCGCGGAGTATTGTGTTTGTTCGGCTGGCTTTTGTATGCGTGTCGGTCGTACGGCTTGGGCTCCGTGCGAATCGGTCTGATTTTGCACACATTGCATCGTACTGCGCGGGTCGGAGTTCGCGGGTACGTTTCGTTCGGGTTCATTCCTGGTGCGTGTCGGTCGGTTCGATTCGCGTGGTTTCCCGGCCGGATAGCTTGTTTCCGTCCGGGTCGGTCGTTCGGCTTGAGTTCCGTACGAGTCGGTCGTGATTCACATGCATTTCATCGTACTACCCGGTTTGGGCAGCGCCGGTACGTGTCGGTCGGAGTTAATTCCCGTACCGAGTCGGTCGGTACGTTTTCCGGCCCGAATCGGAATCGGCCCCATAATATCGAATATTTAATATCGAAAGGACAAAATATCGAGTCCAAAATATCGAGAGGACAGAATATAGAAAAGACATAATATAGTTGGAAAAAATATCGACATATAGGTAAGTAATATCGAATGTCATTATATCGAATTTTATTATATCGAATTTTTTTTGTTTTATATGTTGCTATATGTGTTAAAAATATATAATATTTTTTTAATGTATGTTACAATTTTTTTTAAGGTAATGGATTTTATGTGAATAAATTTTTGCGTATATTAGTTCCGTAGCGGGTTGTGGGTTTATAGGGGAATAGGGTGGGAAGTAATTTAATTGACATTATAAAAATTAATAATTAATTAATTAATAATTTAGTGTTTTATAATAACTATTGTTTAATAATTTCTGTGCATATTAGTTCCGTAGCCGGTTGTGTGTTTATAGGGTCATAGGGTGGGAAGTAATTTAATTTAAATTAAAAAAAATTAATAATTTATTAATTAATAATTTATTGTTTAATAATTACTATTGTTAATTAAGTTAATTAATTTATTATTAAATATATAAAAAGTGAATAATAATCTTTTTAATTAATTGATAATTATGTAAATTGTTATTTTTTTATTAATTAGTAATTAATTACATATTAATTATTAAAAATTAATGTATTAATATGTTAATTATGTACATTTTTTAGTAGTGTATTCAGTGTTGATAGGGGAGTAGGGTGGAAATTAAATTTAATTAAACTTTTAATAATTTTTAAATATTATTTATTCAAAGTTATTTTATAGTGTTAATTGTGTTAATTAATTTAGATATGATGGTTATTAATTTCATTGTTAATTGTAATTAGCTAATTAATTAAATGTTAATTAATTATGTTGATTCATTAATATTTTACACTATTGGAGGTGACGTTTATAGGGGAAAATGTTGGAAGGTAAATATATTTTTATTAATTAATTATTTGTTAATTAATTTTAATTATATTGTAGGAGTGGGTCTACAATTATTCCCCTACGCTACCCAACACTTTCCCTACTGTTGCACTCACTGGAGTGGGAATAGTTATTTTTACACTCCCGCTATCCAACACTTTCCCTACCGTTCCACTCACTGGAGTGGGAATAGTAATTTTTACCCTCCCGCTATCCAACACTTTCCCTACTGTTCCACTCGCTGGAGTAGGAATAGTAATTTTTACCCACCCGCTACCAAACACTTTCCCTACTGTTGCACTCACTGGAGTGGGAATAGTTATTTTTACACTCCCGCTATCCAACACTTTCCCTAATGTTCCACTCACTGGAGTGGGAATAGTAATTTTTACCCTCCCGCTATCCAACACTTTCCCTACTGTTCCACTCACTGGAGTGGGAATAGTAATTTTTACCCTCCCGCTATCCAACACTTTCCCTACTGTTCCACTCACTGGAGTGGGAATAGTAATTTTTACCCTCCCGCTATCCAACACTTTTCCTACTGTTCCACTCTCTGGAGTGGGAATAGTAATTTTTACCCTCCCGCTATCCAACACTTTCCCTACTGTTCCACTCGCTGGAGTAGGAATAGTAATTTTTACCCACCCGCTATCCAACACTTTCCCTACTGTTCCACTCGCTGGAGTCGGAATAGTAATTTGTACCCACCCGCTATCCAACACTTTCCCTACTGTTCCATTCGCTGGAGTAGGAATAGTAATTTTTACCCACCGCTATCCAACACTTTCCCTACTGTTCCACTCACTTGAGTGGGAATAGTAATTTGTACCCACCCGCTATCCAACAAATTCCCTACTTTTGCAGTTGTTGGAGTGTGAATACTAATTTTATTCCCTTAGCTATGCAACGTTTTAAATTTTGTTATATTTAATGTAGTGTAAATTATTAATTAACATAAAAAAAATTACTTTAATTATTTAAATTATTATATATTATTTATTTTTATATTTCTATAATATGTTTATTTATATATATATGTAAATATATTGTTAATTATGTTTTAAATATTTTATAATTAAGATTAATAATTATTTTATATTATTGAGTAAATATATATATGTTAAAAAATAATTAATATGTTTTTGTTTTACATTACATTTATTATTTTTACATTTTAAGCTTTTTTACATTTATTTTAACTATGTTTTATTTAATTGTGTTTAATATTTAATTACTTTTATATTATTTTTAATACATTTTAAAAATTCGATATTTTAGTTAACTATATTTTAAACATCGATATTTTGTACTCGATATTTTAGTATTTACCTGTTTGTAGATAGGGACTCGATATTCTGTCCCTCAATATTTTAGCATCGATATTCTGGACAGTCGATATTCTGTCCCTCGATATTCAGTCACTGAACCATCGCAATCATCTGGTTATCACTCAGCCGGAGTCGACACAAACAGACATTTATGTATTCTTTATATGTGAACAAATGCTTTATTACATCACAGCATCCCCATTCTGATGGAACTCCACTGGCTGCCCTTGCTGGCCTGCCTATCTTTCAAAACCAGCTGCATCAATTACAAAGCAAAGCCTTAACGACCAACATCACTGCCTCTCTGTCTCTCCGGTTGCTCTCTGCACACCTGCAGCCAGGACGCAGTACGAATGGAAGCAAAGTAGTCTAAAAAAGAAAAGTAGGGCAACAGGCCTTTTCAGTCTGTTCATCTAGGATCTGTAATAACATCACTGTTTGCTTCAGGACCACCCAACCCTGCTCCAGTGTAGGATAGAGTTGAGGACACACCTCTTTAAACTTCATCACGATACAGTAAAAGTACACGTATGCTCCCTGAAACCAGCTATCTCTCCAGTCACCGTACAGTGGTCTGCCTCTCTTTGGCTAGGTTATATATATATATATATATATATAACCTAGCCAAAGAGAGGCAGACCACTGTTTGGACTTTGACAAAGACCGTGAGGTTGAAACGCGTCAGTCAATAAATTTCAATCTTTAAAATTATCCTGAGTGCAACTTTACCTTTTGTTGTGAAACTGAAGGATTCTGCAAATATATATATATATATATATATGCTGCTTCCACTGTGTGTACCGGCAGCGCAGAGCTCCTAAACGAGGAGGGTCAGCGTGAAGATTCCCGGATAAATCTTGCATATAGTTCCAATCCTGTATGTCGACAAAACACAGGCGCTGACAACGTGGGAGTATATCACGGAACGTTTTAATTCCAAATGAAGACCAAGACGCGTTTCGGCGGCGGACCGCCTTGCTCACTACGCCAGGTAACACATAATTGCACATATATATACACACACACACACTGATTGGTATAGCACGTTCCGTGATATACTCCCACGGTGTCAGCGCCTGTGTTTTGTCGACATACAGGATTGGAACTATATATATATATGCAAAGGATTTCTCGTATTCTGCCCCAATGACAAAAATAACAAGATGCGGCACACCAGAAGAAGCACAAAAATGTATTGTGCACCAACAAAAGGGCGACGCGTTTCGGTGTTAAGCCTTTGTCAAGCAATTTCCTGTATCTCTATAGCCTGTAGAAATACATCTAACAGTTGGATGACATAGAAGAAATACTCCTTGTAGTACATCCCGCGCTGCTTATTCTCAACACGGAAATCAACAAAATGCCTGCACAATTCATTATACATCCCAACTTGTCTCAATTTTTAAATACTAAGGGGCCCATTACGATAACCGGCGTTAAAAAATCCGCCCTCTACGATAGCATGAGAAAACCGCCCGCCTGCACCATGGGAATACCGACCGAGCAATTATGAAGTCGCGAAGCAACCTCCGCCCGCAGCGGTAAAAACACACAAAATTCCGCCCGTCCATGTCCGAGTAGAAGATTAACCGTCCGCCACGGACGCAATCCCGCCCGAAAACCCAAATCCGCCCGCTCTGACGACCGAGACAACGACCATGAAATTATGATCTCCCCGACATGAGCGCGGAAAATCCACATATTCCCCGCCCGCCACGGTGAACAACAGCGATGAATAACTGACACGGCGGAAGGCCTGGCGGCCACGTCCATGCACAGAAATCATTTGCGGAACAAAGAAATACACACAACATGGCCAACAAGTCCACACAGCAAACTACGCCAAAATACCCAAACACAGAACACATCCCAATGACACATGCCCCCTGCCAAAACTAAAAAACTACAAATCCCAGGACAACAGACTCAACACACCTGAAAACGACAGACCATCATGACACACCCACATAGGTCAGTACAAAAGCAGCCTCCTCACAGACCACAATCCCTTGCACTAGGACAAAGCGAAGACGTCATCAGACAACCCAGAGAGACACAAAGGAAAGCAGCACACCACATGCACGCACACATCACACACATCACCACCACTACCACCACCACCATCACCACTGAAACAACGGCACCATGAACCCCCTGCACATCACACACCACACACCACACAACCACCACACCAGCTCCACAAATAGCAACCACACACCATGGCAACACAAAGAATGCCAAAGTACACTGCCACTGAGTTGACGGTCATGGTCGACGAGATCATCAAGGTGCACCCACAAATCTATGGGAACCAGGTCCAACAGACACCAGTAGCCACCAGAAACAGAATGTGGAGCAGGATCGTAGACCAGGTGAATGCAGTTGGGAACGTGCCACGCAACCGGGGTGAAATCACAAAGAGGTGGCACGACCTGAAAAGCGTGGTCAGGAAGAAGGAGGCCAAGAACCGTGAGCTGGCTGGCACGACTGGCGGCGGAAATCCCGTGCTATTCAAGACCTTCAAGGCGTGGGAGGAGAAGGTGCGAGGCATTCTGCATCCGGAGAGTCTCACCGGAATACCAGGGGGAGTGGAGGCTGGTAAGTACAAACAAATGTATACCAGCACACCGCTATGTACTGTCATGCACTACCAGAATGCCATAGCACCAAGGGCCAAACACCCCCATGTCCAGTACACAATACACAAGACATCTCTCACACATGCAACAGACACTCCCACACACTCAGCCCAAAGGTACCAACAAACAAAACCATGGGGGCATGTGTACAGTCAGCCAGCACCACAACTCCCACCAGGTCCCCTTGTACCCCAGATGCGCCGGAAGGAGCACTCCCCACACCCACACTCATGTGTCAGCCATAGCTGCACTAACCAACAAGTAACAGGTAAGTAGCCTTACCACAAACTCCGAGTATCGGAGGGGGACTGCAGAAGTACAACCACCACCAGGCCCCTAGTCCTACAGCGCAGCAAGATGGAGCACTCCCCACACCCATGTGTCAGCCATTGCAGTGCACAACTCCAGCCGACAGCCAGATATGTTTCCCTACATGGAGGGGTGTCTGTGGGTGGTAAGCCTTCACCACAACTCACAACACGGCCCACACTCCCACAGACCAGCAAGATGGAGCACCCCTCCCTCTCATAACCATGTGACAGCCATTGCATTGCTCCCTACAAACCAACAAGTAGGTAGACTTCTGTACAGGGCGGGGTGTCTGTAGGAATGAGGACTGTACTACGATTAACATTTGGGACATGTCACGTTGCAGAGGAACAGGTAGCACTGCTCCCTGTCATAATCATGTGACTAATGTGCACACGGACATGAATTACAGAGTCATAGCCCACATGAGCCATCACAAATACACTAACACGTAAGGAGTCACGTCTGCATGCACAAGTCTCACTGGAGTACTGACCCACATGACGTGCACTGTGCCAGTCATCACACACATCAGCAACACTATCGAAGTCTTGTCCATGTAGTCGTGTCTGCTTGTTCCGTTGACATCGTACAACATCACCCATGTAAGTCTATCTTGTCTCAATGTAACTGAGTGGAAACACAGTAATGTCACATACACCACTGGACCCATGAACCACACAGCTACACAATGCACATTCAATATCTCATCCATCACATCTTTTCAGCCCCAGTGTCATGAAAGGTATATCATCTAATCAGTTGTCCCATATACAGTAGTTCAGCAAAGATTCCTGCCGATGACCAATAATGTGTCTGTAGTGTCTGAAGCGCACGTCACACTGTGATTTACAACATACCTAATATAGTCAACACCCCAAGAGCACTGCATTGCTGCACATGGCTGAGGGTAGCACGCACACCAAGGAATTGTCCCATCTGCAATACGTTGTGTGGCACACAACCATTACTCACTCACTACAATGCTTGCAGTGTAATGTCCCTAAATGATAACAGTGAGCAGATATGCTTGGTATGTCAGACATACACACACCTTTGTCTCTGCAGTGTCGTGTGGCCAAAACACATGTCCCCTCCTGCACCCATATGTCACAGTATGTACCCCAAAACCATATTTCACCTCAAAAGCGTTGAGGGGGCTGTACCCTTTTGCCATCTGCGTTTCTAAGCGTTCCATTTGAACCCCAAAACCATATTTCACCTCAAAAGCGTTGAGGGGGCTGTACCCCTTTTGCCATCTGCGTTTATAAGCGTTCCATTTGAACCCCAAAACCATATTTCACCTCAAAAGCGTTGAGGGAGCTGTACCCCGTTTCCACCAAAGCCACAAAATATAGGGGTACTGCAACATACACCGATCGGCTATCCAAATCCATCCCATGCCATGTGCACCCATCACACCATTCCATTGCCTTGATCACGCACACACATTGTAGAGCCATACACACGCATCTGGGAAATCAGTGCACAACTGTGCACCAACTGTGAATGTCAGACATCTAACACAAACCTTGCAATGTGCAACACAATAACCTTTCGTCTCCGCCCCACAGGTGACGAACAGCATGATGCTGGAGAGGGAGACAGCAGTCATCACAGCCAGTCCACAAGCCCTCCACCCGGACTCACGGATGTGGAAGACCTGGACACCTCCTCGGACGAGGACTCCCGACCAGGCACATCTGGTGTGGCAGGGCTCAACTGCTCCCCAGGACCCCTCCTACCCACCAACCCATCTCCCAGGGCTGGTGACCAGTCCCAGGCCCCTGCTGCCACGGTCATTGCGGCCACCACCACCGCTGCAACCACCACCACCACCACCCCCATGGCCTCCCTGACCACTCACCCTGCGCAAGGGGCTGCACGCACGTCGACATCGACCCTGGGAACCACAACGAGGCCCCGGGTGACTACTGTGGCGAGTGGGCAGGTCGGTGGCAGCAGTTCAGGTGGGAGGAGCAGGGTCAGGCCAACGCCATCAGAGCCTGGGAGCCATGCCCTGCCGCAAAGCGCCAGAGTCCTTGGGGCCTATGAAGAGGCCCAGGGACAATGGGCCCGGTCATCTGCCGATACGCGGGAAGTCCTTGGGGTGTTGAGGTCCATGGATGCCCATATGGGCCAATTCGTGACCCGTATGGGCAAACTTGTCGACCTCATGGGCCAGCTAGTGGTGGCGGTGAGGGCCCAATCAAGGCCAACCACACCACCTCCGCCACCACCTGCTGGGGCGCAGGTCCGTGCAACATCCAGTTCCCCTGCGTCCACAGCGAGTGGGCAATCCTCAGCCACCACCAGCAGCCCACAAACACAACCCCCCTCTCAAACGTGGAAGGGGGCGTCCGAAGAGGAAACAGGTGTCCAGAGATGACTTTGCACGCTCCAAACGCCAGTGAGACAGCCAGCCACGGTGGCCATCTACTGCATTCACTTGGACTACTATCCTACCCCACACTGCCATGTGAATGGCATGTGTCTGTCGGACTGTGGACCCAGAACAACATGGGTACACCTTGGCCATCACGCGGACATGTCCGTCAACTCATTGTTCCAGCATGCACCACTTTTGTCATCACCTTGCCCACAATCACATGTCACTGTTCAAAATAAATACACCTGGATCACATTCTGTTGTATCTGCTCTGTGTTTAATCAAGGATGTGCAACCGTCACCATGATCAGTAATGCATCAGGAGTGTGGTATGTCGATAGGCCAGGAGAGGCTGTAGGGACCTAGGGGTGAAAAACAGAACAAGAGTCCATTGAATGTGTGTGTCACACACTCATCACACAGTACTTGTCATCAAGTTCAAGCAATGTACACACATCTCACAGAGCAACAGGGCACAATGCCACAGCCACTGTCAGTGGCATACTACCCTGGACATGGACCATTGCCACACAGCACTCAGTGAACAATAGGCCGCCGTGACAATGCACACATACACCTACACAACTACAGCAACATCAGCCGACGTACATGGTCACTCACCGTCAAGTGAAGTAGCGGGTGATGAGCTGCTGACGCTCATTCACTGCTTCCTCCTCTCCACTGTCCTCGTCACTGGACACGGCCTGGTCTGCAGGCAGGGGCCCTGGCTGATCACCGTCATCCACTATCATGGGGATCTGCCTGCGAATAGCGAGATTGTGCAGCATGCAGCATGCCACAACAATCTGGCACACCTTCTGTGGGGAGTATGCCAGTGCACCCCCGGTGCGGTCCAGGCATCTGAATCTGGACTTCAGGAGTCCAAAAGTCCGCTCCACCACACGTCTGGTCCTCCCATGTGCCTCATTGTATCTGACATCAGCTGGTGTCCTGGGATTACGTAGTGGGCTCAGCAGCCAAGGCCCGTTAGGATATGCCGAGTCACCTGGGTGTGAGAAACACAGAGAATCGTTGCAATTCCAACAGGATACAAGACAGCATGTCACACCCAGCACGCTACACGAGTATGCATACTCACCAACAATCCATGCACGGTCCGGTTGAAGATTGGACATCATTCGTGGGAGGATGCTGTGGCGCATGATGTGCGAGTCATGGGTGGAACCGGGAAACTTCGCACACACGTGTGTGATGATCATGTCCGCCAGGCACACCACTTGCACATTCAGGGAGTGGAAATGTTTCCGGTTCCTATAGATGTGCTCCATGGCCTGTGGTGCAACAAGGCCAACATGGGTGCAATCAATTGCACCAACAACGTGGGGGATGCGTCCAAGGGCATAGAAAGCACCCTTCACTGCCGCCAAATCACGAGCCCTGGGGAATCGGATGTACCGGTTCCTGTACAGCATCATAGCTGACAGGACATCCCGTAGCACCATGCTGAACATGGGTTGGGACATTCCACCTCCACTGCCTACCGTGTGTTGGAAAGATCCGGTAGCGAAAAAATGCAGTGCAGCCATCACCTTAGCCGTGTGGGTGAATGCTGTTGGATACACCCTGCGAGGACGAAGGTGGGGTTCCAACATGGCACATAGGTGATGCAGGGTGGGTCGGTCCAGCCGGAATTTACGAATGACCTCCACATCCTCCATGTCTGACAGCAATTGGTAGGGGCGATGTATGTTTGGTCTCCTCCTAGGACAGATGGAAGTGGACACATGTCAATGCAACACACCACATGGCACTTTCACATACACATAACTAAAATTACTGACAAAGCAATAGAATCACAGAACAGCTGACAAGTAGGGACAGCACAGCCACAATACTCTTACACAGGTCCCCTTACCAATAGCAATGGCTACTGACACAAACCATTGCTATGAGCATGCACATGGGGATTTAGGCCCTAATAGCTTGAAAGGCATCATGATGGTTTCAGACTGCATAGGTGGGAGGCGACAACACCACGGCAATATACCTAGCTGCTGTGCCAGACACAGCTTCCGAGGCTGGGTGAGTATGGCACACACCAACAACACAATGTACACAGGCTGAGCGGCCAAAACAAGTGGGTCCTGTTGCACAATGGGATATGAGACAGTCAATGATGTCCCTAGTTCACCCAATGTCCAGCACTGTACGTATCACACCTCCAACACACATTGACAGGTGTACACATTGACAACTCCATGACAACACAGCTGTGTGAATGCAAACACACATCACAAGTGACACGTAACGTTGCACGTGCCAAGTGGGAGATGTACATTGAGAAATATGGCATGTGTGTGCATATGCACATCCCATGCTCCCATGCTAATGTGTACATGATGATGTGCCAACAGACATGTGGAGGCTGAGCACTGGCCGTCAATGCCTATGCACACAGCATGAAGTGGCCCTGTCCAGTGTGGACATGCTCCCACACACAAATCATGGCCACACCTGCAAATGCATGGCGCACATTCAACTGTGGATTCCACATGGCACCAGCGGACTGTACCCGCCATGGACCAGGCCCTTGAGGCCAACTCCAATGGCCCTCGCGACTGCATCCTGCGTGTTCGACGATAGAGGTAAGCGTACCGGGACAGCTCGGTGCAGGCCATTGTGTGCATTTGAAGTAGGCAGACATGGTACACCAATTGCAGCAGCTTGGACCCACTGGAACAGCCCCAGGGGGCTATATGAGTGTGGGAGGGAGACCGGCATTACCACAGCTTCCAGGGACTGCTGCCTGGCATCCCTCAACAACACCTGCCGCTGCTGCCACATGTCCACCTACATGTCGACGACTCTGAAGATATGTCCAGGTCCACTCACCAGCGAGGAGCTGGAGATCATGGATTCCGAGCTCCACGCACACTGCCCAAGGCTATTCATAGCAAAAGTTGTGTGTGTAAGACAACTACAGTGTGTGTGGGAGTGCATGTGGGGGACACACATGTCGTTGATCCGCAGCACTATGATTCTGAGCCTGTGGGGTTCCAACATGCACTGCTTACCATGCTAACTACAGGTGTAAGGGGTATGTAGGCTCTCTGGCGCTTTCCCATGCATGTCCCTCACGAGTGGTGGTACATGGCATTTCCATGTCACACATCCAGTCACGCAGCCACTTGGCAATGCAGGACTCAGGGCAGTCATTGCTTGTGTGAATGGCTGGCTGGGTCCCTGCTGGCCTTCTCAGTCGCAGCAGACCTGGGCTGCACATTGACCGCACAATCCTAGAAGGAGACAACACTGACTGTACAGTGGGTTACATGTGTCTTTTGTTCAGGTCTCTCCTGAAATGCACAAACTCAGCCCTGTCGATTGGACACACCATGCCTTGTGATAGGGATGTGTGTGAGAGATAGTGGCACTGAATGTGACCTCCATTGCGGGGTGAGCCATTCACAGGGCGAGTACGTTGAGGGCTGCGCAGTGTTGGACACAGTGAGTCCACCCACAAAGATGTGTTGCCTTGTGATCTATGTGTTGGTCCACCTGACAATGGACAGTAGATGTGGGCAGACTACACATTGCTCAATGTGCTGGCAACCTGCATGTGAATGGGATGGACAGGTACTGTGTACACACTCCCAGCAGCATGCATTCACGTGTGGTGTACACATGCTGTTAGGCCATGTCCGATTACTTCCTGGCTCTGTTGCACGTCTCTGAGTATTTGGGATGGGTCAGCAGCATGCCACTGTGATTGGTGGATGTGGGTGATGTTGAGAAGTGTATGAGTGACATTCCAAGGCTCTTGTGTACCATCCCTGCAGTTTGAAGTCCTCCAGCCCAAGGGCTTGTGATGAGCCATTGCATCCAAGTTGATGCCTCTGTGTATGTGTGACCGACAGTGCAGCCAATTCCACAAAGGGTGTGACGTCATCTGCCGGATGAGCTACTACGTGGCGATAACGAATCAGGGGATGCCCCCTCGTATTGTCAGGTCAGCACGGCGCTGCATTTCACCAGTAATGGTCTGCATCTTGACAGTCACACAGCCTGTGCCGGATGCATGTTTGTAGGGGCATCAGCAGCAAGCAAGTGTACAGTATTGTGGGATGGTGTCTTTTGCGGTGAGAGGCAGCATGTGTCCACAGCCTACCCATAATCTGGGTAATGTGATGTTTGTTGTGTGATGCAGTGGGTTGTAAGTGTACTCTGTGCTGTGTGCATCTGACATGCATATGCGATTCCTGAGGGTCAAGATGTAATTTGAGCACTCTGCATTCTCAATGCACTCAGAGTCGTAGCCCTCAGGAACAACCTGTAGTGGGCTGGATTGGCAATTCACATGTATGTTTGAGGCACTGTGCCTACTCTGATTTCGTTCGGTCATATGTGTGCGATGCCTCACCTCATATCTCTGGTACTTACACATCCGGCACACTGTGCAACAGCAGTTGTGCTCGTGTGAACGACAGGTGGATGGCATGGGCTCATGGCCATTGTGGCCTGTCATGTTGCAGTCTGTGTGAGTGGTTTCCCATTCTGCTCCATGCAGGTATGTCTTTGGCCTAATTACGTAGTGGTCATCCTTGCCACCATCAGGACAGTGGGTGTGCACACCGCGATTTGGGGCTATGGTCGCAGGGTGACACAGGCCGGGTGTAGTGCTATGTGCACAACACATGTGCCACTTATTAGCGGCTTCATTTACTGTACGCCAGCCATTACGTGTTGATTGTGGTGGCTGTATGCAATTGCACAGGTATCGTGCAACATGTGGATTTGTGGATGTTCTGTGCTGCTTCCCTTGCACATGTCTGTTTAATTGATGCCAGATGAGTGAGGCCACCTCGCTCTCTCTCATGTGGCATCTCCCGTGGGTGCTGAGGGACAGGGGACGGTCAACAGTGGTGTGGCATCGGATGTAGCAGCTGCACAGGTGCTGAGTGTGACAGATGTGACCAGCGCCTCGGAGGGGCCAGACGTGTGCTGGATTAATCACAGGCCGAGACGTCAATTTCTGAGTCATCTGAGGACAGAGGTGATGCATCCATGTTTGCTAACACGGGACGTGGACTCTGGCTCCTCTTCAGCCACGCGGAGGCCAATGCCCGCCCTCCCATCTACTTACACTGGTGCAACACGTGTCAGCACAGGGATGAAGGGTAGAGTTTCCTTCACACCAGGCACAGCTGCCCCTGCACATGTGACCCCTGCTGCCCTCAGTGCTGGGTCTGTTGAGCTTATGCGCCATCTCTGCGTGGGGCAGACAGCTCTCCTCAATAACGTCATTGCCCATGACATCACTTTGCCGCAGGTGACATAGTTCATGGAGGGCCCACATGTACGCGTGGGTGGGCTACGCCAGACTGTCCAATGGTTGTCCACCCCAGTCAAGGTGGGCCTTCAACTGGGCCAACCTCAGGCTGACATTCCTGACCCTTTCTCCACCCCCCTGGGCAGTGGCACATCTGACAACAGCAGGGCACGAGTCCTAAAATAAGAAGTGGGGGACGCTGACGTCACGACAGGAAGTGACATCACGGAAGGTGGCTTGCACCGTCAGACTCATTGCCTCCCCTCGCTC
The DNA here is from genome assembly GCA_963921515.1 of Calotriton arnoldi. Classification (NCBI taxonomy): domain Eukaryota; kingdom Metazoa; phylum Chordata; class Amphibia; order Caudata; family Salamandridae; genus Calotriton; species Calotriton arnoldi. The sequence goes on from CAWUFW010003563.1 coordinate 1,478,315, forward strand.
ACCCCTTATATGCGATTGCATCGTAGAAGCCAGCGCGTGCACAAGCAGCTCCGATCTCGCCCCAGAGAGGCCAAAGAGTGAATGTGTGGGTCCATTTGCCCCAGTTATCTGTCTCGCGGTAATATAAGTGGGGGGACGCCGTCCACCCGCGTGGTACCCCGACTCGAAACCTGGACAACAGTGACAATGCATGACAGCCTCCGGAGTCCGGATACACCACATGCAACACACAGAGGCTGTGGCTGCCCTAGCGGGCCAGGCCGCAAACACAATCCCAGACGAAAGGTAGACCCACCCCTGCGCGCATAGTCATTACAACCGCTGCCATTGACAAGGGACCCATGTGGTGAGACATGGGCCTCAGGGTGACGGGCCTCCGAGCCATCCCCCGCCAACGAGTGTCATGCAACTCACACATATCGCAAAGCCAATAGGACACTTTGCCTGCACACCAGGTCTCGAGTCAGGGTACCACGCGGGTGGACGGCGTCCCACCACTGATTTTACCGCGAGCCCGATAACTGGAGCAAATGGACCCACACATTCACTCTTTGGCCTCTCTGGGGCGAGCTCGGAGCTGCTTGTGCACGCGCTGGCTTCTCTGTTGCAATCGCATGTAAGGGGTGGGCGAAGGGAGGCAATAAGTCTGATGGTGCAAGCCACCTTTCGTGACGTCACTTCCTGTCGTGACGTCTGCGTCCCCCACTACATATTTAGGACTTGTGCCCTGCTGCTCACTGAGAATGTGTTGCCTGCGAGATGTGACCAGGAGAAGGGCGCCATGACCTCCCACCCACCAAGCTCCACTGCCATCCCGTGCCCTGGGTAGCCTGTGCAGGCGGACAATGTAGGGGGTACACCTGGTGGACAGGGGATGTGAGTGCCTTGGCAAGGGCCTGGCAGATGCACAGCAGTATCCAGCATGTCCCCAGAGGGAGGGCTAACGTCTACACCTGATGCAGCATTGATCGTGTGCCCGCCTGTTGTGCCCACACGAGTTCACATTCATCCCCAGACAGGTGGGCTTTCCAAATACCCAACACAGTGGAAATATAGCCCTCCGGAATCCTCCCCACACAGTCTGTTTCAACAATGCATGTGTGCACCTACCCGTGCCACCCACCCACCTGGCCCAAGCGGAACTCCCGCTTCACATGACACATGTGTGTCTTCCACAGTTGTGCTTCTCTCTCAGGGGCGGACCTCCAACTGTCCCGTAGCACACAGACAGCACCGAGTCGAACTGCCATCCTGTTTGAATGGTAGGCACACTCACACATCTACCTGTGACACAGTGGTGGCTGTGATGGCTATTGTGACTGCCATGGCAGTGTTGGTGGCCATGTCAGGGTACACTCACACACATTGCATACGCAGCTTTTCGTGTCACTACTCTGCACATCGGACTGGCCACTGTCCCTGGTGTTGAACAATTTTGCCGCCTGTCTATGTAATCTGTGACTGGATGCTGTTGTTCCTGTAGTCGGTTGTGTCTGTGTAGTTGCTGATTGCAGTTGTTACTGTGTGTGCATAGTTAAGTGAGGCACATGCCTTGTATGGTACCTCAACAATTGCAATGTCTGGTCTCACATTCCAATGTGTTTTACACGTGGCTGGGACTTCACTTCTTTCAGACTCTGCTACTTGTGTGTGTGATGAAGAAGTATTTTAGTGACACGGATTGTCTGCATGTATTTGCTGGTATTTCATGGAAAATGTATACGTGTCATGTTTGCGTGCAAGCAAAGCACGGGGTGTGAGTCTGGCCACAGGATGACAGGTAGCATGTGCATAGTGTGCGGGTATGTGTGAGCTTACTTTCTGGGTGGCCAGCAGTGTAGGTGTATGTTAATCTTGTGATGAACATTGAGCCTGGGCACATGGCTTACTTTCAAAGTGTGCATTTGGGAGGTGTAGGTGTGTGTGGTGTGAAGTGTGTGACTTTGGGGTAGTGTTGGTGTGTGTGTGTGCACTCTGGCAATGTCGATTACACACATGTGTTACCCAGGGGCATGGTGGGTGTTTGTATCCGTGTTCAGGTCTGTGAATGTGAGCGCATGTGTGTATTGTATGTTGCACAGTGTGCAGTGTGTGGGTGTGTCCTTGCAGTTCAGGATGGCTCCTACTTAATATGTTTTGGCCATTGTGGGTCTGCAGGGTGTGTGACTGTCAAGATTGTGCCTGGTTTAATTAAGCATGTTTGTGAGTTTCAGCAGTTCGTACTCACTGTGCGGACCTGCCCACCCACACTGATATCCTGTGTGTGTTTTGTCATGCATTGCTGTAGCATGCTTCTTGCGTGGGTCCTACTTTTGCTTGATGAGTGTGATGTCCGACTGTGAAGGTAATTATACACATATGTAGGACTGTGCTTTGAAGTGACCAGCCCGTCAGTGTTAATGTGATGATCTGTTGGGCCACGTCAGAGTCTGACAATCAAAGGCCCACGACCTGTAGTATTTCACTAGGTCCACTGTGGCGGCAACTCATATGCATTGACATCCAATGTCACTGGACTACATGGTCATCTCACGACTCTCGTGTACTTCACACACTCTCATCCTCTCTCATTCGTACTTGTCTTCTGAAAATAATTCTACAGAGTCACATATTTGCTTCGAGGCATGTATTTGGACTTACTTCCTCTGTGATGCAGTATAGTGGACACTACTGGCAGCAAAATGCATGTGGAGGATATACTTAGCATGATTACACATACGAAAGGGGGTACAGGTAGATGTAATTAGTTGTTGACTGTGGAATGGAGGCTTCAGGGTTACAACTGCCTTGCCCTTGCTATGCTAAAGTACATTTGCTAATTACTGATGGTCTCTGGGCTTTGACACAGCCAGTATTCATTTAGCCTACTAGACAGCTTGACATCATAGGGACAGTTCATCTCAGTTCCATGGTACCGGTTTAGTACAATAGTGACTCCGACACACCTGCGTCAGAGGTGACATCAGGGCATGTGCCTACCTGCATGCAGCAGCGTCTCACCAGTTGCTGCAATGTGGTGGCTACTGAACATGACACTGTAACTAGGGCCATGTTGTAGGGGGTTGCATTTGTTGTCCATGCAAAAGTCCTGGCACGGAAGTACAGACAAAGGTGAGGTGACAGTTCTCACGTACTACAGCAGACAGATAAGTGTGCACTGACAGGTGCATGTGTCCAGGTGCGCAGAATACATATTATGGCATAGTTGTTCGTGCTGTATTGGCCATGTGGTTACTGTACACAAGTCCCATACCTCTGCCTCCCCCTGTTCATGCAGAGACACGGGATATGGTGAGGAACAGGGTGCATGTCCCGAAAATGTCAGATGTCATGGCAGTGGAGTTGATGATAAGGTGTTAGTTGCAGATTATATGGTATAGTTCTTGTGCAGCTAACTGCCCACTCCGTGCGAAAGCCAAGCATGGGTACGGTGTTGAACATCAATGTTCAATTGGGGATATTGAGTCGGGGACCCATGAATTGACAAGTTGACGTGTATGCGATACCTTCCAGCAGGGCATCCATCCCATTGATGGTAAACATGGATGTCATCCAATGAAGCGGATGGTGGGTAGCAACGTGTTCGTCGTAAGTTGTCCCTTGTAGAATCCTGATGGGACATGTTGGATGACATTCGATGAAACTGTGATCCAGAAGACGTTGTGTGGAGGCACACTGGTCCCATTGCAGTGTGTCCCCGATTGCAGCCACAAACGCCATGCCCCCATACACTGAACAGATCCTGTCGTGGTCGTCCAGGGGTGCAAACAACTGTACCAAGTCCGACTTTGGACATGCCGGGTTGGAGAGACATAAATCCACAGGCCAGTGGAACGGACACCTCCGACAGTAGAAAACGGGGATGACGCAGCTGAACATTGCAATGCGGTAAGTTACTCGGTAACTTACATTCAGCATTGCCAGATTTGAACAGCCCACTATGTGTAGCAAGCTGTCACTGTACAGCTTGATCTGTCCGGCATAGTTGAGGGTCACTGGTGCAACAGCCATATTGCTACAGGGTGATGTAATGGCGTGCTCCGGCTGCCTGAGCAGTCAGCAGAGTGCAGCCTCCGACGATGCTGGGAATTCTGGAATGGATGTACGGCGGCAGGACTTGGGGTATAGCTTGGGCGGAGGACACAGTCCCTCATCCCACATGCTTCTATGAATAGTCAAGGCCAGTGGTGTGTGACTCTTTCCAGATTACTTGCATTTGGTCTACATGGAGGAGTGGTATTATTGTATTTTGTGGTGTTATCTTTCTTTCATGTTGTGCGCTATCTGCCAGTGGACGTTTTACTCTGCATGGCTATGTTTTGCTTCTTGTTGGTACAATGGCTCTATTCTCCTGCATAATTTGTTGCAATGTTATTTCGGAGTAGGAATGGAAGGCCATTCAGTGCTATCTGCTCTCCCGTGTGTGGGCGGGACACTCCGTTGCCGCTGTACATTGCGGCTTCTGTGTGGGTGTAGTGATTGGGCACACCTGTTCTCAGGCAGCAGGGTTTTTCTATTTTGTACATTGCATGGGTTGTTATTGCGAGCAGGATGGTATAGGTATTTCTTGTTGAGACTGGCGTGCCTTTTCCGGACATTGTCGATATTCTGTGCTGTTATGTAGCAGCCGCCGTGTGCTTCTCCATGTTTTACACACAAGGGTGTGTCCTATTTTGCCATCACATTACTCCCCTGTTCGGGACACTTGTGTGACGTCAAGTTGACAACTGTGAGTTGTCGGTTGGGGACATGACTGATGCAGGAAGGCCACGTGACATGTGCCTTCAGGGTGGTGCTGGTGTGTGGGGTGTGTAGTTGTGACCCTGTGGTGTTTGTGTGCAGCCCATGCATGGCGCTGTCGTTGGCCCCTGTGTTGTGCGCATGTGTACCTGCGTCATCGCCGCTACGCTGCAGTGCCGTGACGGGGACGCACTTCCTTGGCCCGGGTAGTGGGTGCCCAGGATGTAGCGAGTTGTTTATTTTTGACAGGTGGGACATGTGTGGGTACAGTGGTGGATGTGTCCTGTCCACACAGGGGTGTCTGGGGGGGCCATGTACAGTTTTCCCGCCCTTGCACTGTGTGCAGTGTTTTCGTACCCTTGTTGTGTGTCTGCCTACCTGCGTCGTCGTCGTGCGTTCACTCCTAGGTGGTGCACCAGGTAGAGCATGGGGATGGCCTGGAGTGCAGGATTCATCTCTGGGTGTGCCGCCTTTTTAGTCTCCGTACTGAACAGTCGGGTTTCCGCCTTGGTATCTCGTGCGGTGTCTCTTTGCCGGTGGGGCTGTTTGGTTGTGGCATCGTAATTTGTACGCCGGGCGGTACGTCATTTCGTCGGACGGTGTGTCTCCATTGGCTCGCGCCGCTACGTAGACGGGTGCACTTTGATGGCGGGCGGCGCCGCAGGCTTGCGGGCGGTGTTTGCCTGACTTTTCACATCCTAATTTTGCGGGCGTGTGGGCCGTTGCTGGCGGACGGTAACTAGCGGTTTTTGCCTCCGACAGCACGGCGGTTGTGCTTCCGCCCGACATCGTAATGGACCCCTAAATTTACAGTGTGAATTGCAACAAAGCATAATATATTCTTACGCTTACAAAATTGCAGCTTAGTGCTTGGAGTCATGATTGCAATTAATAAAGTTTTCATACAAAATATCAACATATCAACGTTCCGATTGGCGGAATTAAATTTGTTGCAACATCTCATTAAATCAAACCAATGATCACACCCCCCAATAGGCAGTTTATATTGTAGTGCTATCAAATGCAATATAGAATCTACGCTGGAGAACGGCACTGCGGTCAGCGGATTTAAAATTATTTCGCCGTCCCGTACAGCCCGAATTGCAACCAATAAAGTTTGTTCAAAGTTGCAGCAACCCGATTCATGTAAATACATGTTTCTAATATCTGCGGCAGACACCATGCACATATTGACGATTTGAAAAGTGCAATAATCAAATGAGCCAAATGCAGATAAGCAATAATTAAATTATATTGGGGCAACAATACCTCAGTGCGGTGTCTGTCCCAATATATCTCTGCTGCGGCTATTTCATAAAGTATCGGCTAATTCAAGGCAAGTGCCTGAACAAGTATATCTGGTGCCTATACATTGCAACAGAATAATATACTTCTATTTAATACTGGGCAAATGTCCTTAGACCAGATGTCTTATAGTGGAACATAAACTCTATATTTTACATATCGATACTCAGATGTAATGTACTATGTCGTCATACTTAATCAAATATTTCTTGAGAACAGGAAAGTTGACCTTATGAGAGGTGCTAACAGAAAAAGGGGACTGTGAAGGGTACGTGTACATAGGATAATAGTGACAAAGTAAGGACCTGGAGTGTGGGATCTGTAGATTAGATACCTTGGGATTTCTTATGGTACCAAAGTAGTACAGCCACTATTGTGGCCTGGCTATTTTTTACTTGCCGGCAAAGGCATTTTAAATTGATATACAAAACAAATGAGAGGGGCCCCCTAACCACAAAGGAGTAGGGCACCAAATAGACCTTGGTCAAGAACAAATCCCCTTTGAGTTAACTAAATTCAGGAAAACCAAGCATTCAACACCATATCACCAGAACATAACACCACCCCCGTCAGAGGCCAAAATGTGTGTAGAGTATAAAAATGTTTATTAAAATAATTTTTTCAACAATAATCAAGAGCACAAGTCATTATACAATATTAAAAAAAGATAAAAACATACATACAATACAATCTATACACTTAATCAAAAGGGAGACTCTGCAAGAAAAATAATTTCTAATCATTAAAAAGGCAATACATTAGATCCAGATCATTTGTTCAACACATATAATTGTTGTACATTCAATTTTAACAAAAACAGATCACAAATGTCACTATAATCTACAGTATGCCTTTATGCAGTGTGCGTCGACGCGTTTCGGTGGGTACCACTGTTCAAAACACCACCTTCCTCATGACAAGAAAATATAGCTCCCATAAGGATTATTTGGATCTGTCACGATTTCAGTCACTACATCCAAAATTATCCCTCTGCCAATACAGGAGGATTGGCTATTATCTCCGTAGCACATCTATCTCGGAAATCAGAAATGATCTTCCAATTATATGTTTCAAGATACTTCCAATTTTGGAGATAAAAGAAAATATCTAGATATAGAGGAAAGCCACACCTTGCCACTTAAATTTATGTTGGACTTGTATCCTCTAAAATATTCGTCATTCGAATGATCCGTGATCTAAAATATATTCCCGTAATAAGGGAAAAGAATATTTCTGAATTTAAAATTGGAGATCCATATAAAATTCGAAAATGTCACCAATTTTGGCCGATTATGTAGATTCTTCAAAATCACAAAGTCCCGGGGAAAAGAACCTCCGGAGCCGATAGAGCCTGAATTTAGTTAACTCAAAGGGGATTTGTTCTCGACCAAGATTTTAAATTGATAAACAGTACCCCAATATAAAGGTCCACATTAAAATTAAAATTGTGAAGTGACAAAATCTTCCAACCATTGGAATAAAAACCACTTAAAATAACGAAGAGCAGTCAATTTGGCGATGCTATGGTCTAACGGCCTATATGCGTTCCTCTCCTCCATTCAGACCCTTTGGTATTTTGCAATCTAATTCGATGATGTATTTGGACTCCAGAACCCTGAGATTTTTCTCCCTGTCTCCTCCCCGTATATGTGCTGGAATTCTGTCTATTCCATAGAATAGTAGATGGCGATTATTGCTTTTATGTTTCAAGGCAAAATGCTGAGCCACGGATAGTTAAAGTCACAGTTCTTAATGGCTCGTAGGTGCTGCAATATGCGTAATTTCAATGGGAGTTTAGTGCTGCCTACGTACTGGAGACCACAAGCACGTAGACAGCACGTAGACAGCTCCAGCACGTAGACAGTAAAATCACTATTGCAATTGATGATTTGTGTAATTTTCTTTACTCCGCCCAAGCGTATTGCATATTCCTTACAGTTCTTTCCATTATGACAGGCTTTACATGTTCCACATGTGGTAAAGCCATTTGATGCCTTTAACCAACATGTGGGTGGATTATCAGGGGGGTAGCTGTGTACTAGGCGATCCCTCAGCGATCTAGCTCGTTTATATGTGACTTGTGGGCTATTGCCTACCCTGTTACCTATTATGGGATCTGCCACTAGTAGGTTCCAATGTGCCCTCATGGCTTTCTTTAAGGCCCATGCACCTCTACTAAAGGTAGTAATCATCCTGGGTGCTAAGTTGTCTTTATGTGCGAGTTTCTTGATTTTACTGGTCGATGGATTAAATAACAACTCGCTTTGTGTGATATTGCTGACCTTATCATTAGCTTTTTTTATAACACTTTCCTCATAGCCTCTGTTTCTGAAACGTGTTGTAATTATATCTTGTTCAATCTGAAAGCCCTCATTTGTGCTGCAATTACGGCGTGCCCGCAACACCTCCCCATACGGGCTGCTATGCACCAAGGGGGTGGGATGTTGGCTCGCCGCATGCAGCACAGTGTTTCCAGCTGTTTCCTTGCGAAACAGGCGTGTCGTAATTCTATTCTGTTTGATCTCAACTATTGTATCGAGGAATTCACAGGAATCTGTGCTGATCTTATGGGTAAACTTAAGATTTAAATTGTTTACCCCTAGCTCTTGGATGAACTCCTTTGCCATAGATTCTGATCCATCCCAAATCAGGAATAGGTCGTCGATATACCTGATCCATACAAGTATGTGATCGGTATATCGCTCAAACTCCTCCGTCCAGACTACCTGTTCCTCCCACCAGCCCAGGAGCAAGTTCGCCAGGCTGGGGGCGAAACAAGTACCCATGGCGGTACCAGATCGTTGTCGATAAACAGATTTCTCAAAGAGGAAAATGTTCTGTTGTAAGCAGAACAACATCATTGTCTCTAACATCTTATTATGTTGCCAAAGGCTAATGTGTCTGCTCTTGAGGAAATACATACATGCAGATACCCCCATAGTCTGTTCAATGCATGTGTACAAAGAACAAATGTCCAATGCTATCATGTGATAGCCTTCTTCCCATTGGACGTCGTGTATCCTCCGCAAAAAATCAGAGCTGTCCTTGCAATATGATCTTAAATTCAATACATATTTCGAAAGAAAAATATCCCCAAAAATCGATGTATTTTCCAACAAGCCTCCATTGGAAGAGACTATGGGGCGCTTGTTTTGCCAATAACTTGGGCGCCGGTTGACGAAACTTCGCGAAATTTTCAAAACTAATGGGGCGCTCCGGTCGGCTCCTGTCTTGAAAGTTTCGGGGTGATTCGTCAAGCGGGGGCCGAGAAAAAAGGGGGGTCCCAAAACGCGTTTTCCCCATGTTAATTTCCATAGGAAATTTTAGACAAGGCTGCAGCCCGAACTGCTGAACGGAATTACACCAAATTTGGCAGAAAAGTAGACCTTGGTTCAGAAAGTGACCTTTTTTTTAAATGGTGTAAATCCGTTCAGGAGTTCCTTAGAAATTAGAAAAAGAAAAATATCGATATCTGAGCACCGAGGAGGAGTCGCGACTCCTCCCGGCACGAGCTTCACTCTGATTGGCTGCCAACACTCTAAACCAGAATGTGTTGGCAGCCATCTTGTGACTCGGTCAAGAAAACAGAAAAAAAAGGTTAAAAACAAGAAAAGGGGGCAGGGTAGAAACACCCTGACCCCCTAGGCCTGCTCAGGGGGTCTCACAGGAACCCCCAGGGCCAAAAAAAGCATTTTTTTAAGAAACAAAAATCGGCAGAATTTGCGCTTGGTGTGCAAATCCTGCCGATTTTTTTTTTTAAATGAAGCGCGGTTCCGCTAGTAAAAAGCCCCCGGGTGGGCCAGGTCCCGGGGGCAATATAAAATAATGGTGTGGGGGCCCGCGGGGGGGATCCTTGCGAATGTCAAGGGCGATGCAGTTAACTTTGAAGTAGCTAATGCTTTGGGGCCCCCACAGCCCCGGGGACCGCCACCTCCCCGGGGCTTATTAAATTGTATGCGGGGGCACGCGACCCCCCCGCAGCCCCGGGGACCGCCACCTCCCTGGGGCTCTGTTTCTTATTTTTTTAAAACATGTGTGGGGGGGCAAGAGCCCCCCACACGCCCCGGGGACCACCACCTCCCCGCGGCACATAGTCATTTAAATGCAGGGGTCCGTAGCAGACTCCCGGCCCCGGGGACCACCACCTCCCCGGGGCTTTGTAAATTAAGGGAGGGGGACTGCGCAGCCCCCTCCAGGAGCCCTTGATGGCCCTGGGGACCGCCACCCCCAGGGCCGGCTCCTGCAATGTCCCGGGGTGCCCACCCCGGGACATTGCTGTTTGCTATGACAGGGCGGGAGCAAACTCTGCTTTGCTTCATTGAAGCGAGAGCAGGAAAACCTGCTCTCGCTTCAATGAAGCAAAGCAGGATTGCTTTGAGCAAGGGGAGCTGTATGTCAGCAGCTCCCCTTGCTCAAAAGCAATACCGGCTCCCGGCGGGACCGTGGGGGCATTGGGGCTCCCCCCACGGTCCCCAACGGTAAGGCCAGGCCCCGGGGAATGGGGACCCCGGGGCCAGAAGTGGCCTGGGAGGGGGGCCACGCGGCCCCCCTCCCCAATAATTTAAATATTTAAAAAAAAAAAAAAACACGGAAAGGCCGGCCCCGGGGGATGGGGTCCCTGGGGCCATAATTGGCCTGAGGAGGGGGGCCACGCGGCCCCCCCTCCAAAAAATAAATAAAAATAAAAAGGCTGCCAGGCCCCGGGGGATGGGGTCCCCGGAGCCATAATTGGCCTCTGGAGGGGGGCCACGCGGCCCCCCTCCCCAAAATAATTTAAAAAACAAGGCTGCCAGGCCCCGGGGGATGGGGTCCCCGGGGCCAAAAGTGGCCCAGGGAAGGGGGGCCACGCAGCCCCCCTCCCATAAAATAAAAAAGATTAAAAAGAAACCGGCAACTCGCCGGAGGCCCCGCCCCCTCCCTGCAACACTCTGCAAACGCACCCCCTGGCGCTTTCTAAGTTGGGGAATTTAGTCCCCTTGAATACTGAGGGTCCCTGGGGGCCAACTAGCCCACCAGGTCCCTCAAATAAGCGCCACACAGCTGGATTGCAGAGAGGTGGTCCGAGGCCACGCCCCTTTTTACACCACTCTGCAAACGCGCCTCTTGGCGCACTGGTGGTGGGGCGATGAGGTCCTCTTGTGTCCTGAGGACCTCAGGACACAAGTGGACTTCATCCCCCGAGCAGTATACTATACTATACTATGCCCCACAGTATAAAGATACAGCCCAAATGGGTGGTGAAACCGGGCTCAAGTCCCCGATGCTGCTATGTCCTGCAACAACTGGCTCCTGTTTCCAATACGGCGGCGTCAGTTGGGTCGTCGGTGAAGTGCTGGCAGCACCGGGGCTCTCAACGCGGCTCAGGCAAGCCGCCAAACAAATCCAACAACAGTCGCCTGTTATGAAGAGAGCCCACAAGCAGGTAGGTAATGGCCACAATCTTTATTGCAGGGAACATCAAGGACCATCAGCTCAGTTTCACAAATGAATAAAGTCCAGCAAGTCGACGCGTTTCGTATCATTAACACTTCTTCATGGACACTGGACCTGAAGCAAAATCATGGCGCATGTAATTCTAAGAAGGACGCAAAACACAATTGCAGCCTAGTAATGTCTAAGGTATAAATTAGTAAAACATGAAAAATGCAAAAGTGAATACGTGCCACATAGTTCGTGCGTTTCAATGGACCTGGAGAAAGGATTACGTCAAAGTGACGGGTCACGTGATCGGCAGAGGATGTGTCTGAGCTCCATGGCTAATAAAGTTGGTTGTTATAAAACATAGTCTGGGAAGAAGCGTGTGGATCTGTATATATATATTCACTGAAAAAACCATAGGTTTTAGGGAAAGTTATAGTTAGTTGGACATTGCACTCGTACAAAACCCGTGAAATTCCCTCGTTATAGTTAGTTCAGCTAACTATAACTTGCGCCCCGCAATGCACTGCTGATGACGTCACATATTACATCACTCATGACATGGTCAGTGACATCACTGATGACATCACTGATGACATCATCCAGTGACTGTGTGTTTCTGTAAAGTTTAAATATGTTTAATATATATAGGGAAAGGCGTATTGAAGAATGAGTGGGTGTATGTGTCTGAATGGATGATTTAGTAGGTGCGTGACTGACTCTATAAGTGAGTGATTAAACGTATCTTACTGAATGCATGGGTTAGTGACTAAACTGTGTGAATGTCTGTATCCGTCTGTCTGTTGGTGTGTAAGCGGCTGCATGGGTTTGTGAATAGCTACATGAGTGTCTATATGGGTTATTGATTGGTTGAGTATCTGTATGGGTGCCTGAGTGTTTGTGTGGGTGGGGTGTGTGTGACTCTGTGCATAGATGTGTGAGTGGGTGATTCACTGGGTGCATGGTATCAAGAGTGCATCTGTGATGGACTGTATGGGTGGATGAGTGTGTGTATGGGTGTGTTAGTGAGTGAATGTATATCTCAGTGGTACATGTGTGAGTAACTACATATGTGAAAGGCAGTATATATGTGTGTTGGAGTATATAAATGGCTATAAGTGAGAGTGTGTGATTGTGAGAGTGGCTGTATGGATGAGTGTGTGCTTGTATCAGTGATTGTATAAGAGCATAAGAATGTGCTAGTATTTGTATGAGTAAGTGAGCTGGTGTGTGTATAACTGTATAGGTGAGTAAATGGCAGTGTGATTAATTATTTGCATGACTGACTAGGTTTGTGAGTACCTCTATGGATGAGTGGCGGTGTGTGAGTGTCTATATAGGTGTATGAGTGCATATGATAGTCCTGTAGTGAGTGACCGTAAGTATGAGTGACTGTACGGGTGAGTGAGTGGATGTGTGTGTAGACGTAAGAATCAGTGAGTGTGTATGTAGTTATTGGTTTTGGAGTGTCTATGGTTTTGACAATGGCAGTCTGTAATTTACAGTGGGTGTATCAAAAGTTATATTAGGGTGTGAGAAGATGCATCAAATTATCACATGGATGATGTCATCAGTGATGTCATCAGTGATGTCATTTGAGATGTCATCAGTGATGTCATCAGTGATGTCACTGACCATGTCATGAGTGATGTAATATGTGACGTCATCAGCAGTGCATTGCGGGGCGCAAGTTATAGTTAGCAGAACTAACTATAACGGGGGAATTTCACGGGTTTTGTACGAGTGCAATGTCCAACTAACTATAACTTTCCCTAAAACCTATGGTTTTTTCAGTGAATTTCTAAGGTTTTTTAAATGCTCATTTCTAACTATAACGTGCCTGAAACCTATGGTTTTTTCAGTGAATTTCAAAGGTTTTTTAAATGCTAATTTCTAACTATAACGTGCCTGAAACCTATGGTTTTTTCAGTGAATTTCAAAGGTTTTTCAAATGCTAATTTCTAACTATGCCTACAGAAGTAGGACATGTGAAGAAAGAAGAAAAAACGCACAGAAAGAAGCAAAAGAAATGTAGAAAGAAACAGAAGTCCACAAAGACGAAGAAAAATCCAGGAAGAAGCAAGACATGTGCAGAAAGAACCAACAGAGGAGCAGAAAGAGGCCTTGTTGCAAAATCATCCTGTGCCCACACCTTTTCCAGACGGGTACTGGTGGTAACTGACTCTGACTAACCAGGCCTAGAGCCAGTGCTATGGTAAAAGACACTTAGAATACAGTTAAAACACCTACATACACTAGGGAACACTATGCGTTGGGGTACCCCTGTGATTAGCATGACCTCCTCTGTAACTCCCTAGTACATAATAGGGCAGGGGGATTAAAACTACCTCTTAAAACGCGCCATGGGGCGCGTTTGCACACTGGTGTAGGGAGGGGGGGGGCATGAGGTTACATATGTGCAAACACGCCCTCTGGCCGTTTTAAGTTGGGGGATAAAGTCACCTTGAATCCTAAGGGTCCCTGGGGTCCAACTAGCCCACCAGGTACCTCCAGTAAGCGCCACAGAGCTGCATTGCACAGAGGTGTAAAAAGGGGCGTGGCCTGGACCACCTCTCTGCAACGCAGCCCTGTGGCGCACACTGGAGGTCCCTGGTGGGCTAGTTGGCCCCCAGGGTCCCTCAGGATTCAAGGGAAATTAATTCCCCAACTTAAAACGCGCCACAGGGCGTGTTTGCACACATGTCACCTGAGGCCCCGCCCCCTCCCTTCACCACTGTGCAAACGCGCCCTGTGGCGCGATTTAAGTTGGGGTATTAGGTCACCTTGAATCCTGAGGGTCCCTGGGGCCCAACTAGCCCACCAGGTACTTCCAGTAAGCGCCACAGGCCTCCGTTGCAGAGAGGTGGTCAGAGGCCACGCTCCTTTTTACACCTCTCTGCAACGCAGCTCTGTGGCGCTTAATGGAGGTAGCTGGTGGGCTAGTTGCACCCCAGAGACCCTCAGGATTCAAGGGGAGTTAATCCCCCAACTTAAAACGCGCCACAGGGCGTGTTTGCACACATGTCACCTGAGGCCCCTCCCCCTCCCTTCACCACTGTGCAAACGTGCCCCGTGGCGCGTTTTAAGTTGGGGGATTAACTCCCCTTGAATCCTGAGGGTCCCTGGGGTGCAACTAGCCCACCAGCTACCTCCATTAAGCGCCACAGAGCTGCGTTACAGAGAGGTGTAAAAAGGGGCGCGGCCTCAGAACACCTCTCTGCAACGCAGCCCCTGGCGCATACTGGAGGTTCCTGGTGGGCTAGTTTGCCCCAGGGACCCCCAGTATTCAAGGGGAATTCGTTCCCCATCTGCAAACGCGCCCGGGGGCGTGTTTGCAGAGTGCTGCAAGGAGGGGGCGTGGCCTCCGGCGCGATGCCGGTCTTTTATTTTCTTTTTCTTTAAGAAGGGGGGCTGTGTGGCCCCCCTTCTTTTTCTAATTTATTGGCCCTGGGGACCCCATCCCCCAGGGCCTGCCCCCTAATTTTTTTAAATAAAATTTGGAAGGGGGCCGCGTGGCCCCCCTCCCGAGGCCTTAATCGGCCCCGGGGACCCCATCCCCCGGGGCCGGCCTTTGTTTTTTTTTCCCCCCGATAAGTTTGGGGAAGGGGGCCGCGTGGCCCCCCTCCCGGGCCACTTGTAGCCCCGGGGACCCCATCCCCCGGGGCTGGCCCTCTCCATTGGGGACCGTGGGGTGTCCCCAATCCCCCACGGTCCCGCCGGCTCCCCGCGTCCCTCGGGAGCCGGCATTGCTTCCACACGGGGAACTGCTTAGATGCAGCTCCCCGTGTGGAAAGCTATTTGCTTTGAATTTTGGAAGAGAGAGCAGGTTTCCTGCTCTCTCTTCCAAAATTCAAAGCAAGTTTGCTATGACAGGACGGGAGCCGCGAGGCTCCCGCCCTGCCATAGCAAACTACAGTGTCCCAGGGGTGGGCACCCCGGGACACTGCAGGAGCCGGCCCTGGGGGGTGGCGGTCCCCAGGGCCATCAAGGGCTCCAGGAGGGGGCCGCGCGGCCCCCTCCCAACATGTGCAAAGCCCCGGGAGGTGGTGGTCCCCGGGGCTCGGGGGTCCGAAACGGACCCCCACATTAAAATTCTTAGTGCCCCGGGAGGTGGCGGTCCCTGGGGCGTGTGGGGGGGCTCGAGCCCCCCCACACAGGTAATTTTATGTAAAAAAAAAGAAGCCCAGGGGGGTGGCGGTCCCCTATGGAAAATAGGTCCTAACTATAACTATCTACTGGCGACCGCCAGTAGATAATATATCTTTATATCTATATATTATTGTTTATAGAGAATTCCTAGGCAACCATGAGGTCATAGGCTATAACAGACCATCAACCTAGCAACCTAGCAAAAATAGCACTATACTCAATGTACCACCAACGTATAAAAAGTGAATTTTATTAATCTAAAGCATTAATTATAATAACTGCAAAATTCATGACTGCATAAAGTTAAATATTAATCTACAATGAACAAATATACAGAAACAAAACAATATTACATGGAGTGTAAACAAAACAGACGTAATCACAGCAAATAATGAAACATCACAATTAATATGAACACATAACAGAACACATAAGTAACAATAAAATGGGTGAAAAGGGAAAAACACAATAATGTTGAATAGAGATGATATAATATAAGTTTCTTTTCAATGTGTCAGAATGATATTTAATAAGAACAATGCAATGATGGTTTCTTTCTATGTATCTAGATACAGACACATCACAAAACGCATAAACAAAAATGGGTGAAAGGAATAAACAAAGTGTATACATTAAAAGAAATCAACATTGCATTGTTCCCAAAATTAATTGAAAGAAATTGATATTGCTTTGCTTTCATTTGAACATTACTGTGTTTATTCCTTTCACCCATTTTTGTTTATGCGTTGTGTGATGTGCTAAATAGTTACAGGGGGTCCTTTTATTCACACTATATATATATATATATATATCATCATCACTAATCCCCTCCTCCCATACGTTGATCACATGCAAGTAGAGACTGGCTGCAGCTCAGTTCCTTCGCGCGTGTTTATTTTTCAAAGCATCAAAAAAGCGCCCAACGCGTTTCGGAGCTCACCGCTCCTTGCTCACGGGTCAGTTGCATTTGCTTCGTCAGTGCGTATATACTTGTGATTCCACCACCATAAAAGTAGGAGTACATGGGCTTCATTGTTAGGAATACTAGCAGCAGCCATCTTATAACATTTAACTACATGTTACACATGGCATGGAATTATTCCACATATCTTTTTAAAGCTTATTTTAACATGAATTGTACGATAAATTCAAGTTTACAGTGCAAGGTCATATCTATAATCATAGCAAACTGGATCTATATTATGATTGCAAGTCATAATTACTTTTCTTTGGGCTCTCATATTATCCTGTTCAAACAGCCAGTGTTTGTACTGCTTCATATACATTATCATATTTCTAGCGTGTTCTGAAAGGCATTTCATAACATGAAATGTTTTTAAGTGAGCTTAGAACAACATACAACATGAAATGTTTCAGGTGATTTTGGCAGTAACTTAAATCCCGTGCCAAATAATCTGCCATGTAACCTGTGTGTATCTCAGGAGATTCATGAAGTATCGGAAGTCTCCTCGGGGCTTGAAAAGGGCGGCACGAACTCTGCGATTAAGGACGTTTCTGAATCACCCCCTACAAAAGAATAAATAAAAGCGTGCGCCCATCAAGAGCCGCAAAATCAATGGTCAATAAAATCTCTGTCCGTGCTCAAGTGGACCTTGAATAGAGAGGTTTAGTTTGTGAGAAAGAATGAACCAAGCAGGGCCAGACTTCCAACATAGGGGTGGCTGGTTTAACAATCGCGTTTACTCTCCATTGCAATTGCATCCAATTGGAAGCATTATTGCCAAATTTGTTAATCCTGTGGTGACTGCTTTCCAGAAAATCAGTGACACTTTGGCTGACCTATCGCTGAGAATAAGATCAACTCCCCCTAGTTCAGTTGTAGGCAAAGTTACCCAGTCTCGTCCCACCCTCCTCCCCAAAAAACTATAGTTCAGCCGGCCAGTCATTGTTTGGATACTATGATAGGAAGCTGCAACAGACAAGCTACACCATCTATCGAGGTCCACCCTGCACGCGATCGGCCTGCTATGGATGTAACAAATCAGCTACCTTCATCCTCTCAGTCTGCCCAACAATTTCTAGATAATGGAGACCCAAGTTTTCAAACTTTGCAGCTGCCTCCTGAATGTGCTCCTTATGTCATTATACTAAAGAACGTTCCACCCTTGCGTGCACCTCAAACTGTAAAACAAAGTGGTGCATTGGATGTCTTCAGCCTTTGGGACCATTAGTACTGATGTTTTTGCTGAAACCATTATAGATGTTCGCAGAGTTCAGTGGAATGGGAAACGACCCAAAAACGGATTTGACAAGTAAGTGTAAACAATTTTTGTGATCCTGAGTTGATGCAGGTATTGGAGCTCTCATGCATCTTATTCAAGGATCTGTATAGTTCCATTGGCCCATTTCTATAATCCCAATATGCTTCCTAGGTCAAACCCCTTGCATGACACTACGAGATCACAAGTATTTACAGTGCCAACACATACATAACCGCTATGCTGCCCGCCATGGAGTTGACTGACTACCTGGTAGTAATGTCCCACCGGTTAACCACAGCCTAAATGCTGAGGTGCCAAGTCCAATTGCAGCACCTGACCCCTCTTCTTCACATTCTAGCTCAACTTACTGTCCAATTAGTAGTATTTTTAAGGGTAACTCAGATGATCACCCCCCCAGCTAATGTATATATGAGGGCTACTACTCCCATGGATCAGTCAAATGAGGGGCATGAGCGCCTGCAGGGCAATGACCCGCTATTGCATGGTAATTTCAGCTCATCTGTAACTGAGTGTTGGAATCCCAGCAACAGAGTGTGTGTACTCTGTTGGGATATTGCAGGGATTTGTAACAAATTGGCTGATGATAATTGGGTCAGTTATGTGTCAAATTATCAGGTGGTCTGCTTTCAGGAGACTTGGTCATGCACGAATGTTCACATAAACGGTTTTTACTTAATATACACCCCAGCGACCCCATCATCCTCAGGGCGAGATAGTGGTGGCCTCCTAACCCCGGTGAGCACCCCATTTCCCGCCATAAATGGGAAAGCTTTTTTAGACTGCTTTTTTCCCAAATTATATCCTTTACATTTGTAGGGTTGCCTTTAATAGTCCTGATACATTTTTATAATAACAATTTTGACAAAAATAATGTCATTGTTATTGTCTCTCTTAAAAACGCTATTGATGCAACTTTGGCTGGCTGGTAGTAGATTATGTTATAATATAAGGGGAGATTTTAATCACAGGCTATGTACTGCTTTGAATGGGGAGGTATCAGTGGGGATTGAAAACTCTTGTGAAAACTCCTACTTATAGCATAACCCTTGTGGCAATCTCATGAACATTTTGCTAACGATGTATGACCTCCTTATTTCAGTAGATTTGTACCCCCAATTTGAACAGGTCACATTCACAGGCAATCGTTCTATGATCGATTTTATTGTCCTTTGTAAATTTTGGGCTGGGAGGGTGTGTAAGTTCACTATTAAGTAATATCCTATAGTGACCATAACCCATCGGAACTCTGTCTTAGTGTAAAGTTGCCTGCGGCGACTTCCAATCAGAGGGTCGCCCCGGTCGAATACTCTGCAGACAAGGGGCTTTGTCTCAAATGGAGTGATGTTGATTCGGAGGCATTTCTAGTATCACTCCTGAGGAGTGAAAGGGAGCTCTTGGAGCTATGCCTAAGTTGTGGCCCTGACCTTGCTGTTGTAATGGAGGCGTTTTTGGGAATATGTAAAAAGGCAGTTGAATTTCTCACAGTAGATCAAAAACAACGAGCTCTAGGAGTAGGGAATGGTTCAATGTAGCTGGTTCTCACGCAAATAGAAATTTGTTACTAGCCCTAAAATCCTGCCCAAGAGATATATTGAAGTTCAGGAAGCTTAGAAAGCTTTACAAAGAAACAGTGGATGGAAGAAGAGAAGCGGTCAGAAGGGAGGCCTGGGAAAACCTAAGTGCTGCCTTTTCTAACAAAGAAACAACAAAGTTTTTGGAAGAGTGAATGCCCCTTTCTTCTCAAACAGCCACCCAACTAAGATAGATGTGATAATTACTAATAGCCTCTCATGCTATTTCCCCGGAGGCTCAGTCTACTGTGTGGCGAAAGGCAGTTAACAATTTTTCTGAAGGACGCTTTGTCTGCTGTAGAAAGGTGTCCATCCAATAAAGCACCTGGACCGGACGGGATCCCCTTTGAACTTTTTAAGAGTAATCGTACACTTTGGGCCGCTAGCCTGGTCAGCATTTTACAGTGTGCCATCGCCACTGGTCCTCCAAAGTCTTGGTCCAAAGCTCAAATTGACCCAATTTTTAAAAAGGGTGATAGGGGGGACCCTAAATGCTATTGCCCTATATCCCTAACTGATTCTACTGCTAAGGTATTTGGGCAAATAATACTGGATCATCTGGAGGTTTGGGCAAGCGAAAACGATATTTTAATGCCTGCTCAGTTAGGCTTTAGACAAAGCTTGGGACAAATGACCAGTGTCTGAATTTACACCTGTTCATTAATAAATTTGTGATAGTGAAGCAAGGATGGCCATTTTTGGCATTTATGGATCTTACTACAGCTTTTGATAACGTCATAAGGGAAGGCTGTGGGACATGCTAATTAAAAAGGGTGCTGACCCATGGATAGTACAGCTGCTTGCCCAGGTCCATTGGGATGTTGAGGCATGTGTAAGGTTTGGGCCTGGGGGAGTGCTCACATTCATTTAAAATTAGGAAAGGAGCTACGCTGGGATGTGTGCTGGCTCTCTTTCTCTTTAGCTTCTACATTATGGGCTCACTGGGAGTCTGGCAGAGGTAGAAGCAGATTGTCCGTGGGTGGGAGAGAGGTCACTGCCAGTGTTAATGTACACCGATGATTGCGTCTTAATGGCCAGAACAGGACGGGGGCTCCAAAAACTGTTAGACAGATTTGTGAGTTTTATGTCCAACTTGGGGCTTTCTACAAACCAATCTAAATCTTTTGTCATGGTGTGGGGTCAACCCCAGAGTAAGACACCTTTTTTTCATGTCACTAGGGTTCCCCTCATGGTCGTCTCCACTTTTACATATCTTGGTATTCCGTTTGACAAAAATAGTTCGTGGAAACATCGGACGGGTGTTAGAGTAGCACAATTAGACAAATCACTTGCTGTTCTATTCAAATTTGCTGCTTAGCTGAGATCTTTGCCATTAAACGCTGCCATTGCTGTTTATAAAGCTAGATCTGCCTCAGTTGCCACTGATGGTGCAGGAGTATGGGGATTCACTGACTGTTCTTCACTTCAGGCCATGGAGAACAGTTTTTTAAGAAGACTGCTCGCCATCCCGAAATCTAGCCCTTGCTCTTCTATTATAGCGCATGAAGAACTAGGGCTCCAATATCTTGAGGATAGAATAAAAATAATTCCAATCCTTTTATGGTTGTCAATCTGGGCAAGGTCAGAGGGGACACTGACTCAGGCTGTGATCACTGATTGCCTTAAATTGAGATGGGCGAGCAAAATAGGCTGCTTTGCACACGTTGAGAACAACTTGCAGCCGGTAGGCAGAATTGATCTCTACAACACTCCGCAAACTGTTAATCAGTCCCTTAAGACTATTGTTAAGCAGGATTTGTTAAATTATTTACAAAACAAAAGGTCGTCATTTGAAATAAAGAAAAAATTCGTTGGGGCACATTTTCCTCTGTGCATTACAACCAGAATGGGCAGTGCTTAATTTGTAAAATATGAAGTGCAGGTGCTCAAATATTTGTCGGAGGCCACGCCCACTTCCTCCACTGGCTCCACCCACTTCCTCCACTGGCTCCACCCACTTCCTCCACTGGCTCCACCCACATCCTCAACTGGCACTGATGAAAGGCAGATGTAATACCCGATCTGAATTTCAGCAAGTGAGCCTTGCTCCAAGTAAAGGTTTTGATAGGAGGTTCCCCTGCTCTGTGAAAATTTTGAAAAAGATTAAATTAAAAGTGCATTTAAAGCACAATTTTGGAATAAATTAGCTAAAATGACTAGTGCATTGAAAAGGGAAATGTGAAACATTCCAGTGCTCTGTGCTGATTTAGGGAAAGTACAATACTCGCATGCATTATAATGCCTAGCCCTGGCATAATGGTGGCATGACACGGTGGTGGCCAGTGTTCGGATATTAGCATCATTGTCAAATTGAGGTAGCCACATGTTGTATAATGGTGGCCACCATTGACAAACTGAGGGCATCCTTGAACTTATGGTGCCACCCTGATTACCGTTTTTAATATATTTTGGGCATCCATAGTATTAATGGTGTCTAGAACTGACACAAAGGTGGCATTCACACAATGGTACCCATTATTGGCCTATTGTGTGGTCCTTGGCATTATGGTGGCTATCTCTGGCATAGCACTTTACATGCAGCTGAAGTCTTTGATAACAGTTTTAAGGTTACTGTAGATTAGGATTGAAATTTATGAATTGCAAGTAACAAAACAATATATGTGACAAAAGCAGTAATCCCCTGAGCTACCCACATAAAAATACTGTTCTGTGATATGCAGAATAGACGTTCTTTGCAGCAGGCATGTTAACTCTCTCTCTGTGCTACTGCAGAGTCAAAAGTTGCATGAGACAACTCTGATCTCTCTGCAGCAGGAACATGATAAATGATCACTTTATCTTTCACTTACCTACAGAGTCACTGAGTGTTGGGTAAATAATTCCTGCTGCTCAGCCTGGTCGCTGTAGTTGGAGTCGTGGGGCCACTCACTGCAGACCGTTGATCTGACTGATAGTGTTGTGATGTGCTGGAGACAAGAGAAGACTGGCCCATCTGCAGCTTGTAGTGATGGTGAGAGGTCACGGTGTGGCACGCTTTCAGGGCTGTGCCCTGCGTTTAGACGCACAGAGCCCACTCTCACTCTCACCATGACTGGCATAGCCACCAAATAATCGCCACGACCAGGCAAGAGGAGCACTGTTCAGGAAGTCATAGAGGTCGTTGAATTATGAATTCGGTCGGCGGCAGAAGCAATTCTTGGTGGTGGCAGGATTTTGAAATTAAAACATTGTGCTGCTGCTCAGCCTGCACCGACCAGAAGCCTTTCAGTGGTAGTGCCTACACCAGACATGAAGCGGCTGCCTAAATTCCAGTAGGGCTGCAGGCCATGAGTGTCCCTCCTGTGAGTGCAGCTCTGTCTCACCTGAGCTGACAGGAGCGCACATGCATCAGCTCGCGCCAGCCACAACAGAGAGCTGTAGGGGTGGTGAAACCATGATGTCCGGGGCTGGTGCTACGATTAACGTTACAGAGATAAAATCTGCTCAGCACGCGTTGGGCCCAGGCTGCACTCGGCAAACTTAAAGCGCTTGAAAATGTGCGCAAACGCACTGGCGCAACGAGGTCTGAGGCCTTAACAAAACTGAAAGCACTCCGCAAGTGAAGCAAGTTTGCAGTGCACCGTGGTACGTCAGTATATGCGTGTCTTTCACAGAGAAATAGTTAGCATTTCAAAGATAGGGATATTTTCTGGCGTACAGGCTTGGATGATAGTTTGTCTAATATGACGTTCAGTCACACTGTGTGTAGTTTCACGGCTGGAAATGGTGGCACCACAGTGACGAACGAGGCAGAACACAGAACATATTCCTTACAGTATTTTGCTGCATCACATTCCATTAATCAGACTGTGCTAAGATGTCGTTTGATGTTACACTATGTGGCACAACATGCCCCGGTGCTGTACACAGTCATACTTGCTCACTGCCCGCGGCTGGCAACCTCACCTGCAGCTATGCCAGAGCTTCTGAACTACAGTACTGTAACACACCCGGCACCCACTGACTGCAGACAGCTGCCTGCTCGCGCGCGGCCTTTAAAGGAATTATTTAACACCACACACTACAGGGTGCACTGCAGCAATAAAGCACTGACTCACTTACTTCAACATAGAACATACCAGGGCAGGCTCAGGCAAGACCGCGACTCACGAGAATTTGGGTTTCCCACGCAGCTCATTGGTGAGTCCAGGCAGTGACAGAGTCCTGGCGGCCGCTGCAACTTCACTTCGTCTCCCTGACCCTCAGCAATTACTGAATTTGTGGCGCCAGGGTCAATCATGATTTTAAACTTACTGCACCTGAGCAACGTGACGGCAGGTGCGAGCAGACAGCCGCGCTGTGCAGGATTAGAAATTGCCGCAAAATGAGAAGCCCTATCAGCCTACTACAACAAAATCCAGCAGCGGAAGGTGAGCACTAGCAGGACAGGACGTCAGTCCCCGTGGCGCCAGCCTGTATCACGCAATGGGCTGATGTCTCGGTAGTAGACATTGGGCACTACCACAACGTGAATTCAGGTCTGAGAACGCACAGCGGGGAAATGAATCTCCCAAATTGAAACATTGTAGCAGCCTGCCAGTAGCAGCCACTACTAGCTCAGCCAGCCAACTCCAAGCCTGCGAGAGCAGCACGTGCAGGCCACATGAGTGCACTGCCAGCCACTCCACTGTTTAAGGACAGTAGGCAGCGCTAACGGCTTGTGGAGATGAATTTATTATCGGGCTGACTGGCTCGCTCTCTCAGCACTGAGTGCAGCACTGCACAGCAGCACTCTTCTTCACTGAGGGACTCCGGAGACAGTCTGTACGAGTGTGAAGTGAACAACACTGCAGTAAGGCAATTAAATTTCATTTACTCTTTGACGCACGACGTATAGACTGCAGTGCAGTTGATGTAAGTTGTAGACCCGGCCCTGATAAAAAGGTGCCGGTGCTAAGCACCGGAAAGCACCTGCACAAATTAAGCACTGAGAATGGGACTTTATTTGACCAAAATCCCGCAATATCAGAGGATCTATCTGGTTAGATTCAGTCTTGGTATTGCTTATTTTTTGGTGTCTTACCCTTCAAGGTTTACAGAAACAAAGATCTGCTACCTTGCCTTGTGATTCAGTGTCGTTTCAATCGCAATTACATCTATTTTTCTTCTGCGATCTTTATAAGGAGCAGAGGCTGTGCATCTTAAAGCCTTTAATGCTGAACCTAAATATTAGGAAATGGAGAGAAGTCCTATTTTATTTACAATTGCTTCAGACTGAGGCAATCTCCATTACTGTTTATAGGTTTATAGCCCCAGTTGAGCACTGTTTGAAAATTGTAGGCAAATGACTCAGGAATATCTCCAAAGTGACGATTGATGAAGGGATGGGTTTCTGGCAAAGTAATCTCTTCCTATATTTGTCAAGCAGTTTGTGGAAAGCTTATTTATTTAAGTTTTTATCCTAACATTATATAAATGCACCGTTTAGGTCTGTTTTATACTGTGGATTTTTAATATTGTGGTACTGCATGTAGGTAATTAATTGATCGTGTTGTTTTTATCTTTTTAACTTTTCACATATCATTTGCACTGTTTCTTGATGTGATTATTGTTTTTGCTATATCATTGAAATGTGTTTTTATATGTGTACTTTTGTGGTTTGTTTTAAACCGAATAAAGCTTGTTTGACCTGACTTACTAAATGAGTGGCTCATGAAACCTTGGTATCTGAGAGCATTCACTAATGGCAATCTTTTAGTTGTCTGAAAGTAAAGGCCTCTTGTTGAACATATCAAAAACTTAAGTTGGCTTAAAGCCAGCCCACTGCTTGCCATTTATTGGCTTTGTTATCATTCTCGTTTGCTTGCTTATTCAATGGCTTGCCTTCCTCTTCTTGTGTTCGTCCCGCCTCTGGAGCATAGTCTCTTTACCATCATTTTGATTGGTTGATTTGTAACCTTCCACTTCTCCGATTTAGGGAAATACTTTTTCTTTTTCATTATGGACTCCATGAGAGTGCATGTGCATCCAGGCTCACACTTGTATGCCCCTTCCCCCCCTCGAATACTCACTACCTCATCCACCCATTGCCCCCCTACCCCTCGCTGTCATTGAAACACAACTTGAAAATTTTGAATTTTTGAGCAACAGACAGCTGCAGTTTGCTGCTCGACTGCTCTGCCCAAAAGTGCTTTGTGCAATTACAGTGTTTATTTATTGATCTATCTGGTGTCAGCCATCTTAGATCAGTAAACGAAAAAAATGAAAACCCACCTGTGCCACCTTTGTCAATCCATAGGCACATGCATGCTTGGTGATGCTTTCATGCATATACATAGTCATGCATTCGCATGCCCACCCAATGATGTAATTGGCAGCAGTGGTCGTGTTATAGCTCCTTTTTCTCTCTCTTGCATTGGCAAAAGGCATTGACACACCAAAAGGTCAAGAAGGTGAGACATTTTGGTTCTGCCAATGGTTGTTTACATTTGCCATTGGACTCATAGATCAGAGTATCAAATGGGCAGTACATTTGCCATTGATGAGCTCTTCATGACCTAGACCCACCAATAATTGGATTAGTCCATGCATTCTGCAGCACTTGTCACCACTATCACTCCCAACCACGAGGAGTTAGAGGGGCTGGTAAGGTAGTCTATGTAATATGGTTTTGCAAAGGTGAATCGAGGTACAAAAACAACCAATGTTGTAGACTTATTTTCTATGACTTGAAGCCTATGAATTTGCTTTTTGGAGACTTCTTGACAAAGGGAGTTACAATAATCTATTCTTCTGCCTATAATAGTCGAGATTGCAGTCTGACTACCTTCTTCGGATAGAAAAGGTAGAGTAGGTCTCAATGTACGCAAGTGTAATGAACAATAAGACACCACAGCTGAAATTTGAACTTCTATCTTGCATTTTGAGTCAAATTTGACTCCAAGGCTCTTCACAGTTACTTTTCCTGCAGAATAGGCCCTAAAGCATTGGGCCAGGTAGAAAGTGGCCTCTCTGAATGATTGCCATCTTCTTATAGCATACATACCTACTCAAGTCCCCACTCAGTCCATTCACACATCTACCTACTCAGTGCTTATTCATAAAGCCCAGGTTGTGCTGTTGTACCCTTTCTGCTCCCAAACTATGAAACACCTCACCTGGTATGGGGCACTCCTGCTTGACTACTCCATCCATTCTCAATTCTCTAGCACCTATCCTCACTGCTTCAAAGCTGCTATTGTGCCGACTTTACTTAAACTTTACCACTCCACTACTGAACTAGCTTTTTTCTGACAGTACAGGAACAGCCCCTATTCAACAGGCTCACAGATCACCTCTCAACAATCTATTAAACCCTTTCCAATCCGGCTTCTGGTTGTTTCACTCAATAGAAAAGGACCACACTCGTGGTCAATCTCACACCACAGTCTATCACTACTGTCTATTCTGCATTCCTATTCTTCTTGACCTATTTGCTGCTTTTCATACCATCGGCTTTCTCACTCAAAGGGGATCTATAGGACTGCACCAAACTGCATCGCCTATCTTTCTGACCATTCATAATCACTCTCCGGATTCCTAGCACAGTTCCCACCAGCCCCTTCACTATCCAGAGCTCAGTTTTATGTCCCCCCTATTGTCACTATATATCTCTACCCTTTGTGGTTATTATTGGTTCCAATCATTATGTTACATCTTGGGCCTGGGTCTTTGATTGCCAGTGCGTGGTCCAACATGGAACAGTTTCTAGACAGTTTCTAGATAGTTTCTCGCTCCCAATTGTGAAAACTGACATACATTACTTTGTAGCCTCAACAGCACAAAGACCCCCCTCTCCCTCACCACCTCGGTTCTGTTCTCACCTTCCACTCTAACACCACCCTTGGAGTGACCCCAGTCTTCAAGAATTAATTTCATCCATCGCCACTTCTGCCAGATTCCAATAAACGAACATCTGCAAAACGCTCCAGCTCCTCCCTTTCTTAATGTTCAAAGCCTTAATGAACACATTAGTCATTAGTAAAATGAGGTACTCCAACAACCTCCTGATTATTTTACCTCACCACACGGTCTCCCTTGACACGGTAATCAATTTTGATAATCGTACTCTTTCAGTTTTCCCAGACAGACACCCACTTCATAGTAAGGGCAGCAAGTCGGCTATCTTCTCTCAAAATACAAAGCTTACTTAAAACTTCTCACCATTATATTGGAAACCATCTACTTTCCTCTCATACTCCTTTGTGGTCATACCTCGCCGAATACCTTGAAGAACCGAAGACCTGCCTGCAAAATCTACTTACTTCACCCGCTTGAGTCGCTTGAGTCGTTGAAGGCTCACATTCCTTAAAAATGCTGTAGAAGCTCACCTCCTTCAAAGGGGCCTCTCCTGGAACCGACCACTACACTCAGTCCCCTCCAGTCTCAAAACGGCGTTTAATGTATATGAATCTAACAAATATCCCGCTGATTGAGTGATGATGTCACTCACGGCTTGCTCTCAACAAGCGATAACCTTGTGCTTCCTCCTTTGTATTCAACAAACACCAAATGTCTTTTTGTATCATGTTTGCATCACATTTCATAGATTAGAGTCTTGGTATATAACCAAGCCGAAAATAGGATCACATGCATACATACAAGAGCAACATGCACAACAAAAGACACGCAGGCAAACACACTGGACACAAGCGTGCATTAACACACACATGCCCTCACTCACACATACATGACACACTACTACACACAGATAACACACTAGATATGCAGCTACAAAAGAGGCAGACTGACATATAGCGTTATAGCATGCTGTTGAAAGTTGTAACTGTTATTAAATGTCCCTTCCCCAAGTAATAGACCTGAGCCGCAGTTAAGAGCTTAAAACGAGGAAGAGAGTTGTGAAGAAATGCTCTATTACTATTATAACATTCCACCACGAAGTGTAGAAAGCTCTAAATTAACCACGTAGAAATGGAAAGACAAATATTGGAATGGTGAAAGCAGAAAGAACCATACCAGCTATTAGTGGCCCTAAACCACATCATTGTCTGCAGTTCACACACACACACACACACACACACACACACACACACACACGCACAAACACACACACACCCTCAACAGTCGTACACATGATAAAATACAGATACTTTTTTGTAAAACATATTTTAATTGGCATTTCGTATATAACATTACATTTTCAAGGATTACAGTTGTATCTTCTATTTCCTTATTTGACACAACACCAGAAAACATTGTTCTATGTCACTCCGGGTTTACTCTATGTTGGTTACCAACTTGGGTTACAATATATTTTGGGCTGGAAAGACAGTCTAAAGAGGCGACCCCATCCCTGTTGCATAGTTATTCCGTCTAGTACCCGCTTCACATATTATTAGTAACATCCAGATGGGCAGTCTTCCTAGGGTACAGTAATACCATTCATGTTTAGTGCATTTACTATAACGCTAAACTAAAACAAAACTTAAACTTGCGCAGAAGGTTGTCATGTACAAAAATCTTTCAGATTACATTAGGAGGATTTCAACGCAAGGGGCTCACAACAGGGCCGGTGGTGTCTCGCCTCGTGTGGCCATTCACCGCTCCCCCCTCCACTTGTTCCCAATAGTTTAACAATCTTGGGGCACTTGGTCTAGTTCTGCTCCATAATCCCTCTGGTAGGAAGGGGCTATTGTATTCAGCGCCTCTACATCAAACTACTCATTCCTCCCCCTCCTCCTCACTACTTGTACTTGCTGGTCTTTCCCAAGACACCATCGACTCCTTCCATTGGTCAGCTATGGGGCGCTTCCGCATTCCTTTAGCCTCTTCCCAGCTCAGCGCTCTACCCTCTGCCCCGGCCCAGGCAATCACATCTCGGTTCCAAGTTTTAACTTGGTGCCCAGTCGCTGATTTCCATTCCAACGCTATTCTTCGTTTGGCAAGTCCCAGGACTAAGTCTATCAGCCTATTCCCGACTTTGCGTTTTTGTGGTCGAGGGAAGAGACCGAGCAGGCATACCTGCACCATTAGGGCCAATACCCTTCCCAGTGTACTTTTAATCTTGGCCAGGACTGCCTCCCTGTAAGGACGTATGCACTGGCATTCCCAAGTCATATGCATAAAATCTGCATCAGTTTGAGTACTTCTTGGGCATTTTCGCATCTCCCCACCAATAAGTAATGTTAAGATGGTGGGGCGTCATGAAGGACATGTGTATAAAGTTGAATTGAATATACTTTAGGCGCGTATTATGGGAGATCTTTTTGGGGGACTCCAAGATCTTACCCCATTCTGCATCTGTGAGCTCTCTACCCACATTTCTCTCCCATTTCCCCCGCAGATCGCACAGGGGGCCGAGGGACGCTGCAGTTAAAGTAGCATAGAACCATTTCACTTGATGCCCCGCCAGGGTAAGTAAGGCGTGCAACACTGGGTGCGCCTCAGGTTCTTCCCTCCCTCTTCCCCATAGTTGCTTGAAGGTGCGAATCAGGGCCTCATATTGCAGAAACTGCCCCGGGGGAGTCCGCAATTGTCCACTAACTCCTCAAATGGGATCAGATTTTTTCCAAGTAGCAATCCCCCACATTTTCCAACCCCGCCTCCGTCCAGAGTGCCAAGTGTTCGGCTGTGAATATTGTCTTAGGGTCACCGTGGGGCAAGCCCACAAGGGGCAGCCTAGGCGTGTATCTTGGGGTCTGCTGTAGCTTGTTTTGGCATCTTTTCCAGGCCTGCAAGGCAGTGCACTGCAGCAGCGAGCAGTATGGGGTGGGCGTTGTTGGTACTAACAGTTTTGCCATCAGTAGGCTAGGTCGAGGATCCAGATCTGTCAGACAAGTGCCTACCTCATTCACACCCTCTATCCATTGTGCCAGCCATTGCAGTTGGGCAGCCAACATGTAGAGTTCAAAGTTCAGTACTCCCAACCCTCCCTCTGATAGGGGGCATTGCAGCATCTTCAATGACACCCTCTGGCGCCCGTCACCCCACACCAAGCCTCGCAATAGGGAGTTCAGCGAGCGGAACCAACTAGCAGGCATCAAAACCGGGAGGTTAACAAAAAAATGCAATAGCCGGGGCAACATAACCATTTTAGATAAAGAAATCCAAGCCATAATAGGTAACTGTAAGGTACGTCAGAAGTGCACACAAGATCTAAGAGACCGCAGAGCCCTGTTCAGAGTTCCCTCTCTCAGATCCTCTAGGGAATGGAAGACATGGATACCCAGAAATTTGAATGACCTAGGGCCCCAGAGAATATCGGCCATCAGGGTCTCAGGCCTGGTCAGAGGGCCTGCCAGAGGGAATAAGTATGTCTTGGTTTTGTTAACCCGTAGGCCTGAGAACTGTGCAAAGCTTTCCAGTATCAGGACAGCAGAGGCAATGCCCATCACCGCCTCCTCCAGGTAGATCAGCAGGTCATCCTCGTATAAAGAAATATTATGTGTCTGCTCACCCACGCAGAGTCCTATCCCCTCACCTCCCAATCGGATTCTCTCTGCAAGTGGTTCTATTGCTAGGGCAAACAGGAGGGGTGAGAGGGTCACCCCTGTCGAGTTCCCCGGAAGATCTTCTATTGTTTGGAGATCGTTTTGCCCGTCCTAACCCTTGCCGTGGGCGATGCATAGAGAAGCCGTACCCATCTCACCCAATCTTCCCCTAAGCCCATGTGCAGCATAACTTCAAACAAGTACTCCCAGCTAACCGTGTCAAAGGCTTTTTCCAAGTCAATTGACAACACTGCTGCCTACTGTTTAGTTGGTGTTTCCGTGTGGTAGAGGATAGAGTAGAGTCTGCGGAGATTATAAGAGGTGTTACGAGAGGGAATAAATCCATTTTGGTCGGGATGAATGAGCGATCTCATGTGGGGAGGTAACCTGCACGCTAATACCTTACTGAGAATTTTAAAATCTAAATTGAGCGTGGAGCGGCGCCTAAAATCCACTACCCTGGCACCTGCCTCCTTAGTTTTAGGGAGGGGGATCACAAGCGCGTTTTGGGTAGATTCGGGAAGCTCACCTCGCTCAAATGACTCAGCATATAACTTTGTTAGTTGCGGCTCTAGACTAGCAGCGAATCGTGAGTAAAATTCTGCCGGGAGTTTAGCCATGGACCCCATCCCACGTATGTTCCATGTTAGGAACCGTATTGCATTGTACGTGTGTGCCATATTTGTAGGGTATCACTCAGTGGCTACCCTGCAGGGTCCTCCCTCATCCCTGTCCCCTCGGTCATGCGCGACCACCCTTTTCTGCAACCTTTTTAATGTAAACCAGCAACAGAACCCCCATGCTGAACAACTCCCCAAACCCAGGGCAGTCTGATAACGGTCGGCCGCCCAAACTTCATGTGAAACATCGAGCACCAGATGAGGCACAAACCCAGCAAGGCAAGGATCTCAGTGGGGTATGGCAAATCAGTGACGTAGTTTAAGACGTGTAAGTTGCGTTTGGCGCTCCGGCCCAGTACTGAGTGGGCCAGTCCGGGACCTGGGTCGCCCTCCAGAGGCCCCTCACCTCCCAAAGAGTCCATAGGAGCCACAGAACTGTCTCCGTATCAAATGATCTCGTTGGATGTCTTCGGAGTCACCACTGGCAGTTTTACAGTATCGCTGCGGGAGGTGTCCGAATCAGTCTCCTCAGTCTCCCTCCAGGAGCGAGTCCCAGACTCTGAGGGAGGTTTCCTGTCTTGCATAATTGCAGCCACTGCCTGTAGCACCTCTGCTCTCTTCTTTTGGGTTTGCGAAGAAGTCGGTTTCTTTGTGGCACCCCGTCGGGAGCGCCTTCTGGATCGTTTCCTGGGCTCCCAGTTTTGTGGTAATTCCATACTTGCTCGTGCTGTGTGGGGGACCCCAGCTCTGTAGGCTTCTATCCATTCCCACACTGTCTTTGGATCCTCACAGAAGTCTGCTTTCCCATCAAGGAGTATACACAGTCGAGCAGGAAATATCAGAGAGTACTGGAGGCCCTCCTCCCTTAGCGCCTTCTTAACCTCCAAAAATGAGGCCCTTCTCTTCTGAACCTACAGCGTATAATCAGGGAAGATGGAGATTCTGCTGTTGTCCATGGTATATGGGACTTCAGTCCGCGCTTTTTGTAGTAGAGTGTCCCTATCTTTGAAATGGAGAAGCCTGGCCACTACCGGGCGTGGAGGCCGACCAGGAGCTAGCGGCCTAGCCGGCACTCGGTGAGCTCTCTCAAGGGTATAAAATGTCGACAAGTCCTCGGGCGCCACCACCGTTCGGAACCACTGCTCCAAGAAGGCCACCATGTCGTTGCCCTCTGCTCCTTCCGGCAGGCCTAGGACCCTAATATTGTTCCTCCTGTTGTGCCCTTCTGCGTCTTCAGCGCTCCGCTCCAGCATACGGACTCAGTCCGTGAGATTCCCCCACCTGCGATGACAGTGAACTTTGTGCTGGAACGATATCCGCGATGCTGGTCTCCGTTAATTTCACCCTCTCGGACAGCTTCTTGTGTTCCTCTCTGAGGAGGCCAAGCCCTACCGATACCGTGCTGATATCTTGGTGCAGAGTGGCCTTCGTATCAGCAATGGCCTCCAGTATTTTAATCAACTGTTGCTGCACCGGGTCCTCAGGGACTTTCTGCATTTGTTCCTGTAGGTTTTCCTCTTGGTCCTGAGTGGCCCCCGCCTGTCTTCCTCTGGGTTAACCCATTGCGCCAGAGAGGATTCAATTACTATAGTCCCTGCAGGGATGTTTTAGTGGCTGTTGCTCAGGTTCACCCTTCAGCGCTGCAATGTACCCCAAGATCGCCTCCCAGTTTATGGGCACTCAGCACCAGCAAGTTATCATTCAAGTTCCAGCATGGAGCAGTCGCAAATTCCCGGGGGTAAGGCTACCACTCCTCACTCGCTGCGGCGGCACTCCACCCCAGCGCCCGGTCCGCACCAGTTGCAGTCGCCGGCCGTTCTCGTTGTGACGCCCTGCCAGTCAGCTCCGGTACTGGGCCTCACATGGGATCTTTGCTACATAGGCAGTGCAGGCCTCTCATGTAGACCTTTCTAAGTGGGCATTCCTTACAACTCTTATTCACTGGGGTGTAAGTGCTCCTTCCCCCTCCGCTTCCGTTCTTCCTGGTTCTGGACCCAGGGCCCCACTGCCCAAGTGCGCAGGCCAAGGCCGGGGCCTCCCACCACCGTCGGGCGCTATCTCCAGGACAAGCTGGGCTCTACAGGTACGCACTGCACCAAAGGTCCCTCCTCGCTGAGCAGTGCTTTCTCGTGCCCAGTCACAGACCCCAAACATTGCTCCACTGGTGGCTCAGCCTCCTTCTCCAGGGGACTTGGACTAGGGCCCAGGGCCACGCTTTGGATACCGGGAGGGTCCACTCTCACTCAGCAGGTTCCTTAAGGATCGCCAAGGCTGTTCTCTCTTCAGGTCGTGCTAGCGCCTGGCGTTACCGGCCCCGATCCAGGCCCCGACTGGCCGCCCGACCCGACTCCTTACCGCTTCTCTGAGTCTCGCCGTCTCGGGGCGTTCCAGGCGTGTGCATATCCGCCCTGGAAACTACGCTCCGGTTGCTGCGCTGCGACCTCAGACGGGCTCTCAGGACCCCACCCGCATCTCGATCAGTTCTTCCGCGGGGGGGGCACCCGATCCCAACAGGCAACTCGGCAGTCTTGAGGTCACCTGTCTCCTGCCGCGGTCTTCAGTAATTAGCCCACCATCTTGGGAGCACTCCGTTCGGGCCACCGCCCGTGCTTCTCCGCTGCTTCAATTTACCAGGTCCGCGGGCATTCAGGAACCACCTCCGGGTCCCCCACAGTCGGGGCCCCCTCCAGCACGCACCCACTCCCCGGCTGCCACTGATTTTTAAGGATAATCG
This sequence comes from Calotriton arnoldi, assembly GCA_963921515.1. Classification (NCBI taxonomy): domain Eukaryota; kingdom Metazoa; phylum Chordata; class Amphibia; order Caudata; family Salamandridae; genus Calotriton; species Calotriton arnoldi. The sequence goes on from CAWUFW010003563.1 coordinate 1,512,524, forward strand.
TCAGGCCGGCTTGGAGCTACGAGCTCACACGTCCGCCATCTTAGGGACCCAGGCCACCGTCATACAGATACTTAAGAGCATGAAAATACTTGCCAAAATATATATGAAACACACAAGAAGATACATGATGTAGACATGCAAACAATTCAGGTAACTTTATGCACCGACTAAGCCGGGACTGTATCAACATTTCCACCCCACTTGATCTATAAGTTAAAATACATTTTGTAACAAAAATGTATGGTAGGAATCATTTCCAGAAGTGAAATGACAGAGATCCATGAAGGATCAAGGACTCGCCCTTAGACTATAGTCGAAAGAACTGTTTCTTCCGGCTATGACTCATGCTTGTACGTGGACTCCATCCAGTCAAGGAGGAGTTCCCGTCAATTACTCTTTTGGTGAGTCGCCTATGTGGCCCCAGCATTTTTTGCATTAACATTTTTTTGTGAAATTGTTGGTCCAGGCACACAGTACTTTTTCTAGGTTATACTCTTTTACATAGGCTGTCTACATGGTTTAGACCTGTCCTGAGGAAGACCCAACGTGATGTCCATTAATTAACACACACACACCTGAGGTCAAAACGTCAACGCTTTATCAAATCCACGTCCTGAGTCACTTCACCTTTAATCAATGTTAAATGTCCAAAAGGGTTATTGTGGAACTCTACACACTTAAAAAAGGACGGATTTCAAGTTACTTGCTCCATGTTGTATTCCAATTGTGTGTTTGTTTGTAAATTTGTACAGAACATTGTTGCACTTTATGTCACATTAGTCACTTACATTTTTTTTGTTATTGCTTGTCTTGTGATTTATCTGTGTAACAGCCATACACAGTAAGAGACATTTAATTGAAATATATTCGTATCACATATTGAGTATGTCGTTTTTGTGGTGTGTTTTGACTTACATTTATGTTTTAAAAAAAGATTGACCAACTATGGTTGCGCTAATCTTGATCTTGATTGATTGTCATTTATGCTAAGCAATTTTAAGACCCAACGTAACACATTGTAGACTTTAATACTTATACCCATGTTCCGAGGGACACAGGGTTACCCCATTACTTTAATGGTTATTTGCTATCTTGGGCAGACTCTGTATGCCTAGAGGTTTTATAGAATGGATCAGATTGTTGTACTACTTCCCAGTAGCCTGAGTTTGGATTAAGAATATAACAATCTACTATTGTTATCTCTTGTGGCATTTGGCAGGGCTGACTTCAATCACCCAGTCTATTGGCGATAACCCTAGAGACACTTGTTGCGAAGCATAGGCAGCATACTCAAGCGGTGCCTCAGGTACACTAGTCGTCATCTCCTGCTCTCTCTTTATGCAGGTCACATGACCTTATATGAGAACGAGCTGAGGGTGTGTCACAACCTGATAATGCAGGAATTGATAAAATTTGGCACCCTTTCAGGAGTCGCCATAAACTGTAATAAATTCCAGATTTTCCCCCTAACCCATAACACTGATAACTTTAAAGCAGACTTTCCCTTGGAATTGTGTGTGGGGTTAATTAAATATCTGGGAATATGGGTTAACCGTGACATTAGGCTTAACATTAGTGAAAGTATGGCATCACTTTTGATAAAATGGTGGATCGGATCACTCACTGGTCTTCTCTGCCTTCATTGACTGGGCAAATAGCACTAAATGGCACTTCTTCCCAGACTGCTCTATTTCATTGTGAGCATTCCTATCCACCACAACATGTCTTTCTTTCAGGCACTTAGATCCCAGATGATCAGGTTAACTTGGACTGGAAAGCAGCTGAGCGTCAAGTAGGAAATAATGTTGCTACCATTTTAGTGAAGTGGGTTCGAGGCACTGGACCTTGAGCTACTAATTGTTTCACCCATCGCCCTGCCTGCCACCCATTGCTGTTGAATTTGATGGTGCTTCTCATCTGCCCTTTCACTTACTGGTGGTAAAGCAGCTATCCCAGCATATGGCATCCACAGACATCATTGCCTGCACTGCCTGCACCTGGGACAGGAGAGCCGGTCAGGATATCATATACTCCCCACTACTTCCTTTCCACCCAAGGTTGCTGTTGACATAAGAAAAAAAACAGTTGCCGAACTGCACTCCCTCAGCCTCCTGAAGTGGGGAGATCTATATGTAAATGGCAACTTCATTGCACTTACTGATGTTGTTGGTGGACTGACCTACACTCCTCTCAATGAATTTCTATACTATTGCGTCCACTACCCCCCAAATAAATGTACTTCTCTGGTGTTGTTTTGGCCAAGAGACTAGTATTGTGTAACTGGGGTAGAGGAAGGGTACCAAAACACAAGCAATGGCTAGATCAGGGCTTTCCAACCTTTTCTATAGTGAGGGCTACTTCTGATCAAGGAAAATAATCCAGAGCCACTAATAACTTTGATTATCAGTTGTGACCACATCAAATGTGACCACAATAGTGGCAACACCTTTCAGGAACAAAGTAGCGACCACCCTGGTGTATGTCACCAATTAAACTATACATACCTATATATACTTTCTTTCACAATTGCTGTGGTTGTCAATATTCTGAATACCTGGATATATTCTGATAGAACACCGACCACCCCAAAGCATAGGACGTTATCAATATAAAAAGCCTCCACATGACTAATGAAATATCAGCCACAGCAACAAGTACCCACTGGCACAAATGAAATACGAACAGCTATCAATTTCCCAAACACACATGAAGTATCCTTCAAAGAGCAGCTTTAAATGTAAATATGTTTTGGATTTTCATTCCTTTTTTTCAAACATCAACATACTACTCTCTCAAATCACACAGTATTCTATAAAATATACCCTTTTCATTTTAAGTAAAACACTCCAACAACATCTTGTGTTTTTCACACACACTGTATGACTGATAGAGTGGGGCTTGCAAAATCACAAATCTCCATGTGACTTTGTACCTAGAGAGAGGAGACAGGTGATTATATATTTCAAGTCCTGCAGTTTGCAGTCTGGAGATGTATACGGCTGCCTTCTTCAATGTGGCTAAACCCTCTGAATTACATAATGAGCTGGGCTGCATCTCAGGCATCTACTTCCCGACTACTTTCGAGCTACTAGTAGCTCCCGAGCTACCCGTTGGAGACCCCTGGGCTAGATTCACTAATATACTGTAGCAAACCATTCGAGTTATATGAGGAGCTCATGTCAATCCCTTCAAGGCCCAGAGACATATGGGGCCCCTTAAAGATCTACCTACTACTTAGTAACATGCTGCTAGATCCAGGTTATCATAAAAAAACATTATACCCCATATTTATGTCGGTTCGATCCCGAGATCTTTGGCTGTCTCTTCATCATGTCCGATATTCTTGATCATCTGACCATTGTAATGATATGTACCACAGCACATATATTTATCACATTGTAAAAAATTGGATTATTATTTGGGTAGGCTACTGACCATTTCAAGGAATTACTACAACACTTGTCATGAACTCTTAAAGTCACTAAATTAAGCTGAGCTCAACCCCTTAGTAGCTATGGCACAGAGCAGATAGGCTTAATGTAGGGACATTTGTAAAATATCTATGCAATACGAAAACAGTAATAAAGTCAGAACCCAAAAACAATAAAAATTCCAAACTAAATTAGAAAAATAGAGTAACGTTTAGTAAACAAAATGACACCAAAATGACAAAACTTTAATAAGAGAACTGGAGATAGGAATTTTTTAAGTTTAAGTAGAAATGCCACTAAATAGCACTAGGCGCCAATAATAATCTATGGTTGCAGTAGACAGGGAGCTAGACGCAATTTGAAGCTGACCGCGATGGAGCATTGGTTAGATACACCAACCAGGTTCGTCCCGGTCAAAGATCGTACCTTCTGACTTTAGTCCTTTAAATCTGACTACGGGCCTGATTTAGAGTTTGGCGGATGGGTATTTACGTTCTCAGGGTGACATAGTAAAGTACTCCATTGTCCTGAGGGAGTACGTATCCGCCAGATTTTGAGATGTCTGCTGGCCCAGCGGACATCTTTTGCATTTACAGGAACCGCCTTCACTGTGGTTTCTGTCAATGCATTGAAAGTTTGACGGATGGATCTGTCAACATGATGGAGCCGTGCGGCAAACTTTCAATGTGTTTTTTTTTATTTACAATAAAAAAAAAAATACCAAAGTGGGATTTCCTTTGTGAAAATAAAATAAAAAAGAGCTCCGGGGGCCGGGGGGCCTGTAGACGAGGGTGCCGCGGAGGGTGGTGTTGGGTGGGGTTGGTCGAGATCTGGAAGTGGAGGTGTTCCATGGTTGTTGTTGGGTCATCAGAGATTGTGATCAGTCGGAGTGTGCTCTTGTTGACGATGGCGATGCCTCCTCCTGGGCAGTCAGGGTGATCCTTGCGGGTAATTTTGTACCCATCGGGGATGGCGATGGCGATGTCCGGTCGGGAGAGAGTCACATCTCAAGCCCCGTCGCAGAATCCTCAATGATGACGCCTTCCTTCGAATCGCAGTCTCACTGTATCTCGGGACCGACACATGTCTTTGGCTGCGCAATGCATCTTTGACACGGATCCTCGCAACGCTCCGCAAATCAGGATTTAAGTACCTTTGTTTAGCAGGCCGAACTGGGTGCCTGTAGATGTCTTGCTCTCTATCCTGGTCAGCTGGAACTTGTGACTTTGTCCCGGTCCAGCGCAACCAGCCATCCAAAGTTGGCGATTTGTTCTTTTTGTTGCTATTCTGACTAAAAGCTTTAAAAATGTATATCTTCGGTATAGATTAGATGTTTGCCATTTTGGTCTTGTTTTATTTATGAGAAATTATTCTATTTTTCTAACCTGGTGGTCCTTTTTATGTGTTTTTTTTCCACTTTATTACTGTTTGAAGTGTTGCCCAAATACTTTACATCTTGCCTTTTAGTTAAGCCAAACTGCTGTGTGCCAAACTATCAGAGGGTTGACCCTAGGTTAATTTAGTGTTGGCTTGTGCCTCACCCTGAGAAGGATTGTGGTTGCTGCTTGAACCCCAGTCAACCAACAACCCAATTTCATACAATAAGGCAATGTGCATCACTTGCGTAAGTGACAAGAGAAAATCCATTGAAGCAAATCAGGTTGGGCAGTGATGACAAGTACAAATTGAAGCGTGTGGGATGAAATAGATGAGCCTTTTCAGGTGCGCCGCCCAGCGGGGACATGACATAGATAGATGAGGTGGAATGGTTTCTGTCTAAAAGATATGACACCTTCCAATTTATCCTAGACATGCTGTTCTACATCCGTGTTTATGGAAGAGTGACAGGAAAAGATTGATTCTGTCTCCAAGTAGATTTTATATTAATGCAATTGCTTTTTCCTATTTCATAAATATCCTGCGTCTTTTTGTGAATAAAGCCAATAATATGCTATAAAGATCGTTCCATGGGTGCTTTTTTTGTTTTTATATTTTTATTCCTAAGGTTGAACCACATTTATAAATTGTGCCATGACCTCATAAGGAATTCTGGTACTATTAATAAAATAATTGAGCACACAAGGGCTAGAGCAATCCTAGTGCAAAGAGGATCCAAGTCTTTCAAGGCTTTCTAATGAGTAGGTGCGTTGCCATAAGATGCTAGTGGAGAGGAGAAGTGTTCCACAACTGAGCAGTAAGGTAAGAGAAGGCTCTCGCTCCAGAGCGAGAATGTCTTAAATGTTACCGTGAGAAGAAAAGCAGATCTCAGACTTCTGTAAACTCTAATTTATGGCTCCATTGCTGGTTTGGTAAATTGATGTTTGATGGAAGAAGAGTTAGCATGTTGAGTTGACATTTCACCGCTACTCATGGCTATAGAAAGAGTTGTCCGGAAAGCATCCTATTTGCTTTTTCGTTGACTGTTAACTGCCTCTTGTACCTGGTAGAATAACCCATGAAGGCCTGTGCTTGGCCATTGCACTACGATGTTGACCCACATGTACCCATCATGTGTACACCTGAAGAGGAACCATGTGTGTCTGGTTCTTCCTTCCTAGCCAGCTTGACATTTGTCAAGACTGGCATTTCTGGCATTAGTCTTTCATGTGTGCACTGCTGCCAACCTATGAATCTACTGCAGGATTGTGACACTGTCCCTTCGGGTACCAGGTGGCCAATTGTCTTATGGAAAAAGAACAATTGATGGACAGAATGTTGAACAATGTCAAACATTCACCACAGTACAGAGATCTGGGCCTAAATCCATCCTTTTTTTGCATCCCATTCCATTCCAGTTTGAACCCAGCCATATGTAAATCAGTCTTGACCGTGTTCCCCATGGGAACATTCCTGCCCGAACTACCAGGCCAGATCCTCCCTGGACCGGAAACAAGCATCCTGGGACCGGCTTCGGGGTAACACCCCTCGTCAACCAGGCTAGCTTGAATCCAGTGGCATGGAGAGCACAGGACCCATGTCTGGGCATACCCGTCCCACTCGGGGTGACAAATGCAAAAAGAACAATTGATGGACAATGGCAAACATTCACCCGAGTACAGAGATCTGGGCCTAAATTCATCGTTTTTTTGCTCCCCATGCCATTCCAGTTTGAACCAAGCCATATGCAAATCAGTCTTGACCCTGTTCCCCATGGGAACAGTCCAGTCCGAGCTGCCAGGCCAGGTCCTCCCTGGCCCAGAAACAAGCATCCTGGGACTTGTTTCGGGGTAACACCTCACATCAGCCAGGCTAGCTTGATTCCAGTGGCATGGGGAGCACAGCTTGGCAGTTCAGACTTGACTGTTCCCATGAGGAACTTGAGCTAGACTGATTTGCATATGGCTGGTTCTAAACTGGGGTGGCATGGTGAGCAAAAGAACGATGGATTTAACCCAGATCTCCTGACTGGGGGTGAATGTTTTGATTTGTTCTGCATTCCATCCATCACTTGTGTGACTTTCAATTGTCTTATGGGCCATCTACGGCAAGCCTCTCTGTACAGTAATGGCACGATCAAACCAACTCACTTATTTTGAATGGACTAAAAATGATCAGAATACGCCATATTTAAAACAGCTTAAGCTGTTTAAAAGCAAGCATTAGCAAAGCCAATAGGTCTGGCCTCTGGAGACTGGTGCATTGGTTATTTCTTTTTATTTCAATCTTATGCCACTAAAATAAAAATGATAAAAGCAAACATGCTGATGCCTGATTGTGACAGCCATATGCCTACTTTAAAAATGTTAAATTGAAAATAAAAATAACCATCACGTATAATTTATCAAAACAGTGCTCTCTAGCAGGTGGGTGTACTTAGAACAGGCATACAAAGCCTTTTTAGTTTTAGTGCACATAGCAGGAAACTCCGATTCTATTAGTTGCAAAGAAACGTTACTGTTGTGTTAGAATTACTGTACATGAAGAGATAGTTTAAACACACGAGGATGACAACAATAAAAAAGGATTCAAGATGGAAAGAAAAGAAAAAAGCATTAGCAAAGTAATTTATTTTGTTGATGTGTGCCAATTATCAGGCAAAATGCCATCATCACTAACATTGCAAGAGAGCCATTAGCTGAAATGGGCTGACCCAGTAGCCCATGGTGTATGCTGTGGGGGCGGAAACAAAATGACAGTTTAATAGTCCAGTGGGTGAAGAGGGCTGACCTAAATCCCCTCCATGTATGTGTATATGTATGTATGTCCTACATAGCAATGTTATCGATTATATTAAGCTAGCAAAACAGCTAGAGCCCTCTCTATGCTGCACCTAAAAAGTCTCCAAACATATAAAGTCATTTGGCTTTGCATCATGTGTAATTAGTAAGTAAAATATGAACAACAGGGTTATAAATTCAGTGATTCTCTGCTATCGCGTGACAACAGTTGGTAAAAAACCTTGTTACCCTCTGCTGCTACATCATAAAGGAATTCCAGAGTAGGTCTCTTACACAGCCTATCAGAGAAACTCTGGAAAGCATCCTGCACATCTTCCTTAGGGGAGGGGAGGGAAGGGAAGGCAGAAAGAGTGGTGAGTGGCAGGAGGCCAGGTTTTCTTTCTTGTTTTTTTATAACATTTGGGAAAGACAGGAGAGGCCATTTTACGAATGACTAACATTACCTCTCTGCCTCTATGTAGCGCTTGAAAGCAGGGGCAAACGGCTTTGGGGACAAGGAGAACATACATTTATAGATGGATAAAAAGTGATTAATTAGTGATTCTGGGTTCTGAGTGACATCATTGTCAACTCGAGTTTTGTTCTCCTTGTCTATTTGATGTCACTCGGAACCCATTGGTGAAAATCATCCCCTTCATTGACTGTTACCCATCTGACATTCTATATGTTGTATATGGATTCCATTAAAAGCCTTTTAGTGTAATCTAGTAATTCACTGCTGTGATGGCACAAAAGTGGTTAACCACTGTGTGACACCACACAGGGGAAGCAACCCCTTCCCTTCGTTTCATCACCCCGGGCTCCAAGGACACAAGTGCAGCAGTGACAGGGCGGCTGGAGGTCTCACCCTTATCCTTCTGCTTCTTTCGGGGTTCCACGGACCAAGGGAGGCTGGAGAACACAGGTGGTGCTGTTCCTGCACTGACTGCCTTCTCCAATGTCAGCGCAGGTCTGCAGAGGCAAGCGCTAAGTTGAGCCACTATCAGCAGCATTGAAAGGGGTGGAACAGGGCAGAGGGTGGTGGAGATGGTTGGCAGTAAAGTAAGTATTTTTGTGGTCAATTTTCATAAAGAGCGGTGGGATAGATTGGGTCGACATATGCTGATGGCAGGAGACCAGGTATTTATTTAAGTTTATGTGGAGGAGGGGAGGAGTTAGAGGGATTATACATTGGGCGGGTTTAGTAGGTGACTATGTTTTTATATATCTTTTCTTTCAATCCAGGCTGTTTATGGCTACCCCAGTACTCCTATGCCCATGTTTATATATTGTAAGCAGCAACAGATTATTTGGGGGGCCATATAGCAACATAGAATTAGTGTTGGGGTATCTGTGATTGTCTTATGTAATGTGACCCAGAACCCTTCAGTGAATAACACCCCTATTATTCACAGTTAACCATCTATAATGATGCATATCATAGGTGCCTGAAGAAAGCTGTGCATTTTGTCTCAAGCCCGAACCCCACTACCACTGTCTTGCTGTCGATGCTTACTCACCGCCATCACTTGTGGGTTTGTACAGCTTTATAATACATGTCACCGCCTCCATGCATGAAAGATCTCTTTTGATGCAGCTATTTCACCACATGGTGCGCTGAGTTAATAGACTGCAGAACAGATCTCAGATGTCTAATTCTAAACAGTACAAGTGAGTGTTTTTAAGCCATGCTCTTCTCAGCCTGGAGGAGCAGGGACAGAGCAGTGAGGGAGACATGGATGACTCATGGTAGGGGCTCCATTTTGGGCATTTTCAGTCTTGCCTCATTAGTTCTCTTAATTTAACTTTGAGTCGAGGTAAAGCTGCTCAGGGTTGCTGGCTGTCCACAAATAGGATTCTTTCCTGCCAATAGATTTTGCTTCTCTAACTATCTGTACTATTTCAAACCAGATGCAGGCCTCTAAGAGCTATGTGCATGTTAATCAATAGGCATTACAACAGATGTAAATGGTGCTTTGTGGTTAACAGCAGGGCAAGTGTACGTCTCACACTGAAGTCAGGATTTAACTACCTGAGTTCTTTCGACAGAATATGACCAACCCGGAAAATAAATTTAATACTAGTGATTATCTGTATCTCCACATTTGAAGATATGGATATTGTCAAGATGCCTTCAGCAGGGTACTCTATGAGCAGCATGGCCTACAGGCCAAGTGACTGTTCTTGAAAGCTAATCATTTCTCTTGTCATCCTAAGGTCCTGGGTGAACTAGTGACCCCTATGCCTTTCTGCAAAATAGCTTAAAACAACTCTACTTAACTCAGCTATCATTTTTGAATAGTTACACACACATATGAAGTTAGCAGGCTACAACTGTTTTTAGTGTGGTGAGGAATTAGAACTGAGGCCTTGGGTTTTGGGGGGGCATTGTTCCAATGCGACTTGCAACCTGGTAGTTACATAGATATGACACGTCAAGTTGCTTGAAGGGGGTCGGGGCTTGTTCTCTTCCCTAAAGTGGAAGAAGGAAGAAAAATGCAACAGATTTTTTTTAACCTTGACTTCCAACTCCATTTTGCTATGAGCTTTTGATTTATGGTCTCACCTGGTGGACATCTTGCTTATGTTTACAATTGTTATTGTGTGTCACAAGCCACATCTGCGGATCATCAGAGCAGGAAAAAGAATTAACATCATCTGTAATAATTTTTCTGTTCCTTGAGCTGGGTGCCAGAAAAGGCTGGACCATGGGTAGATCCACACCTCCTACTGATGTTCTGTGCCCTGGAAGATGAGCAGCAGGATGATGAGCAACCTTAGCCAGGAGGATAGACAGCAAGGCCCAGCTGTTCAAAGTGTGCCCCATCCAGCATGTGACTGAACATAAAGGCATTTGAACATTCAGACATTCAAGCACTTTTTGTGGTAGGGAATTCCAGTTTGCTTTTCGGTTTTAGGTGTTTAAAACATACTTGCACTCGATTACCTTTTTGGCAGATTCCCAGCTGTCTATGTCCAAACTTGAGTAGCTCTGTAACCCCCCCCTCCCAACACCTCGACCCTCCAAGCCTCTAACCCCATCCAGACAGGACCATTGAGAAACTAGGACAATCTTCATAGAGGTCATAGCATCTTTGATGTAGCATAATAACATTCTTCTTGGGGATTGTACCCAAACCCATAGTAACAAGACTGAAGCCAAAAGGTTTTCAAGAGCTGAGAATCCTTTGCACATAGGATAATAAATCCTACATGGGGTCATGTTATGTTAGGTGGTAAGTGCCTCACCACCATAGAATTATTTGGGTTGGATCTGAGACTCAAAACGTTTTTTCATACAACTTTCTGCCTTTTGGACTTATCTTTTATTATCCGCCTTCTATATTTAATTGTGTAGGTATTAACAGTAGTTATGGACAGCGATATTTATTGACATGATCACTTTATGACGTTCTTTATCTGAATTGACCACTCTACGCCTCATCAATAGTCATGACTGAGAGAGGATTATTTTGCAACTAATGAGCAGAGCAATAATATCCAATCTCGGTGACACTCTTAGTGAGCAATGCATGTCTGTAGGTATTCACTGATTATCTGGTCTCCACCTTTTACTGTTGAGACTTGAAAGCCTATACTTGTAATGGGAAGTGAAACTACAAGTCCCAAAATGCAATGTGATGTTGGCTACCAATATAGGACTGGAGAAAGGCATCCAGTACTCCAGTCTCACCCTTTCCAAATATCCCAGGGTCATTGCAATGTCTAATAATCAGCAGCTCCATTCCTTCGCTTTTCCCCTGGGCAGAAATGAGTGTAATGTTCAGGTCTTGGCTTTATGCAAGGCGAATATGGGAAATGTCCTTGAAGTTGGTATCAGATTCTGCAGTTCAGTTGATAACCGGAGCAAGGAGCTTCATTCATATTACATGGATCCCAAGAGAGATCTACCGCCTCCTCTGATTCCCCGGCTTCTTTTCAAGGGAGCTGCCCTTCCATAAAACGCTGCAAACTAAGATATCCCTGGCTGTTTAGCAGAGAACGTCAAAGCATCTGGAGCAAAAAAATCATTCAAGATTAGTAAAAACACAAATAGTGATATTTCCTCCTTCAAGAGACTGACTCAGACAGGGAAATTAGCTACACTTGATGAGACGTGCTTCCAGAGTTAATGTCTTTTAGATGACAAACTGTCCCTTTATGTCTAGTCAAGAGACTGGCTCTCACACTGGTAATTCCAGGTGCTGTTGCTTCCTTCTTTATGTTTTTTAGCCCCTACCTCATTTTCCCCTTCACTCCTTAGTTGTTCTCATCCCATGACTACTTTGGGTAGGACTGACACAGACAGAAGGAGGGACAGGGACCAATCCTGAGAAATGCCCCATATCATGTTGTGACTTAAACTAGGGCAGAAACATGTTGACTGCACAAACATTTTAGGACATTTGCTTTTACTTGTGCAAAGAAGGGTCCTGCTGTAAATAATCAGTTTGGAGACCACATTATATGCATTTGTATCCTCTAAGGTCCCCTTAGAAAAGGATTCCATACGAATCATGTTTTTTCAGTGTTGCATATCAACTGAGTGAACGGATGCGCTCTGCAAGTTTGAACTACTTGTATTTTCACCAGAATCCTCTGCCTTGATAGAAGCTCCCAATGGAACCCAGTACACATCTAAACAAATGGTACTGTTGAGGGTGACCATTCTTTCTTTGGAAAATCTTGAGCGAGGAGTTGGCGTCTGGGGGATTCGCACTCAGTTCTCTCATCTCCTTAAATTGGGGTATTGAATGTCCGAACCATCCATTAGGCACCCGGATTCTTAATTTTGTATATATTTATTGACAAGACCAAGCACCAGCAAGTAGTATCTTGCCGCTTTGGGCAGGAGGGCACTATCATATAGAAATCCAGTGATGAGTATAATCCCTGGGAAATTACCATTTCACTTGAAGAAATGATTGGAAAAGAGGATGTATATTTGCCTCAGTGATTCATTACTGGTTTGACTATACCCCTGGACACTCCCCTATATTTCTTTTTACTGCAGTTGTCGCAGGTCCTTACCACAGGGAAATAATCTTGTATTAACATGTCCTGAAACAGTCAGTTTTATTGTACAATACAATACATTTTTAAGGCACACAGCTACCTCTGAGGAGGCGTCCCAGCGCTAGCGGAAAGGATCACCCACAAGAACCATAAGACAAAATAGTATTAAGTGATATTGATACAGGAATCAAAGAGTAGGGCTTTTAGGCCCTTTCTAAAAATGTTTTCAGCTGGGCTGCTTCTCAGAACAAGAGGAAGCGCATTCCACAACCTAGTTGCTAAGAAGATGAAGGATCTATCTTCTCTTCTGACCTTGTGTTTGCGGGGGAGTTGAAAAAGTTTGAGATTATTGGATCTCAAGGATCTCACCTGGGTATAAGGCGTGAAACGACGCCTAAGGTACAGAGGGCCCTTGTGGTTATATGCCCTAAATGCAATGGGGAGTGCCTTGACCTGGATCCTTTGATTCACTGGTAGCCCGTGAAGATGGCATAAATGTCTTGACACCTAGACCCGGAAAGGAATTTTAAGAATCAGCCAGGCAGCAGCGTTTTGAAAAATTTGGAGACACTGAATAAGAAAGGCTGGGAGCCCTGAATACAAACTATTGGAGTAATCCAACTTAGAGGTAATCAAGACATGAACAATTGTCTGACGATACTCCGCTGGGATGAGGTGCAGCATTCATCTCAGGGACCTCAGAGTGAAAAAGCAGGAAGCAGATAATGCCTTAATCTGGGGCTGGAAGGTAAGGTCCGAGTCCATTTTCACCCCGAGGTTTCTTACTACTGGAGACAGAAGGAGGGGGGGAACTCGTCTCCGACGGCCATCAAAGGCTGGAGTCTGGGGTAAACTTGGCGCCAAAAAAAAGAATCTCAGTCTCATTTGAGTTGAGATTTTAGCAGCCAGAATTCATCCAGTCCACCACTGATTTGAGATAGGGCTTGAAAGAGCTCAAGGATGATGGCACATTTTCCTGGAAAGCCAAAAGGAGATGAGTGTCATCCGCATAGGATACAACTATCACTCCCCAGGTCTCTGCAGTTTTAGCAAGGGGTTCCAAGTATATATTAAAAAGAGTTGGACTAAGAGCTGATCCCTTTGGAGCTCCGCAATCCAGGGGTTTCGTGGCAGAGCTGAAAGGAGGAAGAAAAACCGCCTAAGTATTCTTGCTAATGAAAGATTTAAGCCATAGTAGCGCTTGGTCTCTGATACTGATCTTTTCAAGTCTCTCAAGCAAAATAGCGTGAGATACCTTATCAAATGCAGAGGAAAGATCCAAGAGCATTACAATGACTGGGGTGTTTAAATCTAAGATAGTTTTGATGTATTCAGAGACTTTGAGTAGGGCGGTCTCAGTGCTGTAGCCAGTACGGAATTCTGATTGCGAGTCGTGGAGTAGATGGTTAAACTCCAAGATGGTAGGTGATAGTCTGACTAAGATTTGGAAGCTATCTCAGAACCATCCTTAAACCAGTGGCCTTGTTCAAACCCCTGGCAGAGGAACATAGAGATTCAGTGACAATCAACGCTGTGGAATAACTGAGAGAGGCTCTGATATAAATATTAAATATTTCCCAAGGCAGCCGTGAACACTTTGTTATTCCCAGGTGAGATGATTGGTGGGAATGGAGAAGAAGACTTATTTGGATATTTAGTTACCTTCCCTCAACAAACTTGAAGCACTTGAGAATATACTAGAAGTACTTAGTCAATGTGGTTGGTGAATCCAAATGGAGACCACATTGATATCTAACAATATATGAGTGGCCGAGTCACCAGATCTTTCAACTCTAGGAAATTGTACCACATCAGATTGGATTGAAAGGATGGCTGGCCGTGGGTCCAGAGTGGTGAGAATGGCTTGTGTTTATGAAAAGGCCAGCTGTCCAAAATTGGTAAACTAAAGTTTTGAAACCTTTCAAACTTGGTGGTGGTCTATTACATGGAAGGCATCTGTGTGTGTGTCTACAATTCTGCACCACCATCTTTCTGTGAGTATCGCTACCTCAAGAAGATCAGTGACCAACAACTACTTGGCAGTTTTCCATGTTAAGAAAAACCTTTATGGATGACAACAGCTTTTTGTTTGATTTGGCATACAGCTTCCTTGGAAGCTCCAGTCCAAATAGGCGCTGCATAATGGCATGCGTCGGACTTGAGAAGTCATGCTTCAGTTGGGCTTATGTGGTTGTGAGTGATGGATAGTAGTTTTAAAGAAATTTGATTTGGTGTGAGGTTCGTTAGTGCATGGGAAGAGAGATTGATTCCTATGTGGGTTTGGTTCTGGCATAAAGCAGAGGCAATGACCTCACGTTTGGTCGATCATGTGGATTGACCCCCTCTTTAATCTGTTTTTGAGAGGTAGAGGAAGGTGGCGATGGAGTTAAAGATTTCTGAGTTGGGAGTGTTAAGGGCTCGAATGTAGCTATTGATGCACTGGTGGAGCCACTGTCTGAGGTTATGACAGTCTGATTTGGTTTAGGTCAGTCTCCATGTGTAACCACTCTGACTTTATACCCATGGAGACTACCTTTATTCTCATCTTTGTGTTTCAGATATGCATAGAAGAAAGAAAGGCCCCTGAACCCAGCTGCCTCATTCTCCATCTCCTGTCTCTCACCGACCTAAGTACTTCTTTCTCCTACTCTTCTCTCAGCCCACATATGGGCAAGCCACAGGTTCATAGGGAGAGCCGAGCCAGAGGTAAACCAGAGCCAAGCTTGGTTCTGATTAGGCCCTAAGAGCCAAAATACGAGCCAAACCATTGAAATATGTGTCATGCAAACACCTAAAAGCCTTTCTTTGAAACTTGTGCAAGTGTTTTCACTTAGCACATGAGACTGTATAACTGCAATGAGCAACCTTTATGGAAATATAACTTGAAAAGATTCCACTTATAATCCCCCCAAACAATGCTTCGATGACATTATGCTACCATAAGTGAGCCAAAACATAATTGAGTGTGTGACGTGTACAGCATAAATAATAAATATTGTTATATGTGTAACACAGCCCTGGCCATTTAAACAATATATGAGTGAGAGTTTAGCTTTTTTGTATTGTTCAAACTCTTAATCAGTGCTAGGTGCTATCACAGTGGAGCAAAATTATTTGCTTAGGATCCCACCTTTTGGTCAAACAGGTCAAGTGGGCGCTTGAGCCCAGGTTTCTCCATTACTCAGCATTTTAGCCACTGCACAATATTTCCTTTTCTGTCCAGTGTCACAGACAAGAGCAGCACGTTGTGTTTAGTTCTCTTTAAACAGCTAAATGAGTGCACTGCTCAGTGAAGCGGCTTGGAAAATACATGCATCAAATTCTAAGTCAATGAATCCGAGACTGTAAGAAACCTTTCGGGGAAACCGACTGCTTCAGATGATTCATTTTCAAAGAGTGGGGCAGGCAAGAGCGCAGAAGAGAATATAATGCATGCCAGCAAATTGTACAGATTGGAAAAAGCTTATGCGTTATTTTACACAGCAGAGTCAAGTGTAAGTAAGTCTCGGGACTCTATTTATATGGAGGGCTCTCAGCTTTCCTTTTTTGCAGACAGAAAAGCGTCTATGTTCGTGTCTGTCTTTATTTTAAATATGGATAAAATAGAAATTAGAGATTGTAAATGCTGTCAGTCATGACTGCCAAGCCCATTAGCTGTGCAGATTAAAAGCTAAGAGAGTTAAAAAAGAAAGCTTAAACATCTGTAGGTCTGCACAATATTGATACTAATATGTGCTTGTTTTCATATGATTTATTAGCTGCACTCTTATTCACATCGTTGAAACCTGTCAGACATTCAAGTATAAGGAGTATATTTAATGGTTAAATAAAAGTAGAAATATGTAATATTTTCACAAACCCCCAAAAATTTTTGATAATCACAGATAAAATTTGCAAAAAAGTAAATATAGGAAAACACAAACAGAAATTTCAAAAACAAAATACCACAAAACCAGGAGCCCTATTTATATGTTGGTATCAATGCACTACCCTGACTTTGCAAACCAAACAATGGGCCTAATTTATATGTTGGTGCAAAGGGTACTCCATCGCAATGGTGACGAAATACCCATTTCACCAACATAATGGTTCGCCCGCCCGATTTGAATGCAGGCGGACAGTTGGTGCAACGATGGCGGAGACGTCTCTTCTCCAGCGGCCCAAAAGAGCAAGGACCGTCGGAGGTTGAACTGTATGTTCACCCACCTAATCTAGATGGGCGGACATAGAGATCAGTTTTCACTACCCGTCACCGACAGGAAAAACCTGGTGAAAAGGGGCAGTGTAAACTTTATAATGCCCCCCTAGTTGTTTACATACACTTACATGCCTTTGTGAATTGGCAGCCAGACATCTAAAACAGGAATACATTAGAATATTCAAATATAATTAGTATAAACATAAAAGAGGGTGCCATCTTTACACTTTTCTCAATATGGAGTAAGATGTTTCGGGCAGATTCACAAAGGCACGTAGGAGCACATAAAAGAGTACTCCTGTAGTACCGCTTCCTGTACTCATAATTTATTTTGTAAATCAGCACTCCGGTCTCCTACTCACTCCTCCAGACACTCAACAAACCAGTTATATTTTTAACTTTCCTTGGCATTTAAATCAAGTAATTCTCTAAATTCCATAAAATATCTTATGTTAAATTTATATCTCTGGCTCATTGTCACTGCGGGATAAAACATAAAAAAAGAAATAGAGAATTGTACCCAAACAAAACATTAATATTTCCTAAAGTTAACTCCTCTCTCCAGAAGCTCTCGAAGAGTACCACAAAATTATGTTGCTCATCCTTCTACCTTTATCTCATGGCTTTTAGTGATCATTCAGTAGTGATGCACGATACTAACATTTTCCATTACTCTTTAATGGAAAATGATCAAGATACTGCCAACTTGCTCAACAACTTCGAATAATAACTTAAAAGCTGCAGAAAAGATGAAAGGGCCACATAAGTCAGTACAATTAATTTAAGAGCCAACATCAGAGCTGGGGAATTCTGCAACATGCCCATATAGGCTCATCTGCCTAGTTACCTCTCTCCAAAAACTGCATCTCTGGGCAGAGTATGTTAGCATGGACCCGAGGCCTCACTTACCTCCTCTTCATTTTCCTGTGTGCTCCTACCTAGGCCATTTTCTGCAGATTCTACGTGTGCTGCGTGTTCTTGTATGCCGTCCTCTTCTAAATGTAAACACTATTGTAGTTTTGCACCGTTTTATGGAATATTCCTCTCAGATAGCGTTGATGCTGGACATCCTGTGTCTCGCAAAGTTGTTTCATAGAAGTAGACTGTGTTGTTTAGACACTGTGCTTTGCTTGGACACTCATTGGGGGCTGGTTCGTGCTAAACAACACTTTAATTGGAGTGAGGTTCTGGGGACTGGATAATTAAAACAAAGGTATGTTGATGTCCCCCTTCATTTGTGTGATCTTTTTGTGGGGTGATGTAGTCTATGATAGATAAAGTACTGAGCTGTTTTGTTTGGTCTTTAGGGAAAAGCCTGATCTCGCTTAGGGCCTTGCCTAAGGATGGGTGAATGTTGGTGTCTTGTGTATTACTAGTACAGAGAGTTCTGTAACATGTGACAGAGGACACGTGTCAGAGATTGTATGAAAATACCCCAGTGCTCCTGCTAAATCAGTAGCAGCTGTCATGGGGACCATATGTTAGAAAAGGCGATATGTATTTCTCACGAGGGATCTGGTGAGTGGGAGCAGAGGCACTGGTGAACTGCACTGGTGGTGTGACGGCATCCTTGCAATAAAGGATTTCCGCTATGAATATTTTAAGAGGTGGGAGGTGTGGAAGTATTTTGTACATAGTTATTAATACATCAAAGTCAAAATACATGGTGGTGGGCAGGCAGGCTCCTCTGAAATGTACACCCAGGCTAAAGACCAGAGGATGTCTAATATTATGATTATTTGGCAGTGAGATCTGCAGCAAACAGATGCTGGTTTTGGGGGTCCGCAGACCAAGAAGCCAAAACAGTTTATCAGGCAATGGTCACGTTTGCAGCACTATACGATGTGGAACACTGATGTACTGACTTGGTGGAAAAGTTGATCAGAGGCAGGCCCTCTCTGTTGTGATGAAGTAGCACAAGGAAAAAAGCAGCTGCTTATATGTGTGAATGTTGCTTGCAAAAATATTGTCTGGCAGCCACAATGTGCCCTAAGTATTGTTTACCAAAATATTATCCTAATGCAGGTAGAATTCTACCATATTTCAATGGGGAATATTTTTTGTAAACAATATTCAGGGCATAATATATCAGTCAGACAAAATTTTGGTTACGATATTCTGATACCATACCGGTGACTGGATCAAATAAGGGCTAACGTGGCAGAGTTGGATCTTTATAAAACTTAGATGGCATAGGATAACCGCTTATAGGCTCGGATCTCCATTTATAAATTGACAGTCACTCATGTAGTCTTCATAGAATAGTCAGATGACAGGGAAAGTCTACAACCTCCACAAAAACAACAGTCCAAATCTCAGTTTGATATGCATTGTGCAATGGAAAGAAAAAGTGTCTAAAATGGAATCACAAGAAACTGGAGGCCTTTCAAAGATATATCCAAATAAGCTAATCCAATTCCATTAACGCGCAAACCTATCTCGAAAGAACAAACTCACCTAATCATGTATATATTGAATAGACAAGTAAACACCACCTGGATGGCACTACAGGTTCTCACAAATTAATAACAAACCCTACATTGGGAAAAGAATCACCACATCCAAGCGCATAAATATATATTCCCAAGAAATCACAGCTTCATACAATAAGGCCGGAGGCTTACCACTATATGATCACAGTAAAATCCAGATGCTATCTAGTCATCCATATGACTTTATATTTCTACACACAGGAAAATAAACAAAAACACCATGCTGTAAATCGCGCACAACTTAAATAGAAAAAAAGGCTAATTGGCATCTTGATAACACATCCAAGAGCTTGTTAAAAACACTTGTATAACTTATATTACGTACCTTTCCCTAAGTTTAAAAAACTGTATGAAGTATGTAGGACCACAAATACTGGCGTACTACGCAGGCACCCTCTTGCAAACATGTATATATAGTCATAGTAAATGAAGGACTAGTCAGAAAACACAAGTCAAAACCGACAAACTAATGGTTGCCATATTGAAATGTGTTTGACTTGCCATCAGTGCGATGTATTTGCAAAAAAATTCAAATATAAGCTGCACCAAGTTACCATCATCATAATGATCTGCTTTCGGGTTCAAATATCAGTCATAATTTACATCAATGTCGTGAGTGCAGTAATTCGCTCCAAATGTAAAAATAAAATACATAGTAAAAAGAGAAAAAAAGAGAAAGATGGGACAAAGTCCTGGAGTCCAGACAGATAAAGAGCCAAAATCATGTTGAGTCCGGCTGCCATCTTAGTGTTGAATAGACTATCACTGTATGAACATGCAGTACCCATCAATTCTGATAAAATAAGTAAAAGCCAAATATAAAAAGAGGTCGTATTCCATCCTGAAGTACGTAAAAAGGAGCTGGATATAGTACATGAGCAATATACTAAAAAATTTGAAACAAAGGAAAGACTACGTGCTGGACTCTACACTAAATAATATCGAATCATGTGCGCTATCTGCGCAATCTCATTAATAAACGACACACCAATTTAAAAAAACGTCTTATATTATAAGCTCCTAAGTTTGATACTCATGTAGAGCATATGGCAATCCTTACAAATCCTCAGTCAAACATTTTACCAACATAGAGTTATTCAGGAAAGTGAAAGAGTAAGATATCCCTAGTGAACATGACAATTACAAAGACTACATTTAATTCAGTATAATTATCCATAGAACAGAGTTTGATTCTACCAAGAAGTATTTCAGTTCATTGCCAACATTCAAGCCATAAACAGCAGATTTTAGTTTCATTATCCATTTTGCTTCCCTGAGTCGAAAGCATAGTTCCCTATTACCACCCCTAGGATCAGCACTTACACTATCTATAGCATGAAATTTAAAGTTACAGCGTGGTTTCATAGCATCAAATATTGATGCATGTACAGCAATAGGATACCTCTCATCGTTCGTCATGCTTGCCTTGAGATGTCCTAGTATTTACTCCTTTAAATTCCGAATTGTTCTGCTAAAGTAGATTTTTCCACAGGCACCCAATAGAACACATACAACATATTGTGTTTGACAATGTCAAATGCATCTTAATCATGTATTCTGGCATTCCATTGTAACTAAAACAACATTTCTTAGCATTTGCTATTCTGCAATCTGAACAAAATCCACATCTAAAAAAATCCATTAGATGAGTCATTCAACCAATGTAGTAGTTTAACTAATCTTGGGTAGGTGGGACTAACAATGTTCTTTATAGTGATACCCCTATGATAAAGTATACTCAAACATGGTGTAACAAATTCCTTGATCGTTGGTTGCTGATGAAGCATAAACTAATGTCTATTTAGAAGGCAGCTTATTAACCCAACATCACTTCCAAATTTATTGATAAACCTAATGTGACTTTCCTTATTTCTCCTATTTCTCTTGTCAACATTTTTAAGCAATGCTGCTTGATTAATTGTAAAGCCTTATGCCGTACTTGTTCCACTATGTCATAATCATAACCTCTTCTTATAAATCTCTCTTTAATGCCTTTAATGTTTTTGACAAACTTCTTCTTAGTGCTACAGTTACATTTCACTCACACCACTTCCTCCTTTGGGATTGCTTTTATTTGAGAGTGATGATTGAAGCTTTTAGCTTGTAAAATAGAGTTGCAAGATGTTTCCTTTCTGAACATTCTGCTATCCAACTTAATCTCTGAGACATATAGCTCAATATGCAAGAAGGTGATATAGCTCCTACTGTAATTCATTGTAAATGTAATGTTCTTGTCATTTCCATTAAGGTATATAACAAAGTCTAAAAGTTCTGTCTCTGTTCCAGTCCAGGTGTCCAAAATATCATCTATAAATCTGCTAAAAAATTAATCTTGTCAGCCCACTATGACCCTTTGAGTTTCCAGACCTTTTAAGTCTCTTAATGCTGTGGTCTTTTATGTATGAATATTTTTGAAATTACATGTATATCTACTATTCGTTTTTTGTAATTTACTCTATGCATTATATGATTTGTAGCACGGAGGAAGTCTATGATTAGTCAAAGCAAGGCAAGCAAAGCAAGCAAAGCAGTTTTGGCTACAGTGGAAAAGCCACGAAATATATCAAGCACCAGTATCAAACTGAGATTTGGACTGTTGTTTTTGTGGAGCTAGAGGGAATTGGTTTACAGAGTTGGATCCTTTCCACTCTTGGGAACCACCAGGAGGGCTCAACAAGAGGGTTTCCTTCTAGATAAAGGAAGTTGATTAGTGATTAAGGGAGTTGATAATTGATATCACCCATGAAGAGGTGGAAGTCAGTTGGGTGACACTGGTTTTCTTCTAAGTCATTTGAGTCCTAAATTTCCAGGGAACTTTGGCTGGGATCTTTTTTTCCACTGCAAGAAAATGGATGTGGACTTGGCTCTTTCTGCAGGGTCATCCCCAAACTTTTCCCTTCACCCTCCTGTTTTCCAAAACGGTTTTCGTTGCCTTTAGGACTCTGCTCCCTTTTCCACTGCTAACTAGTGCTAATGTGCTTGTTCTCCCTCCTTAAAACATGGTAGAACTAGTTTACACCCAATTGGTCTATTTAATTTACTTGTAAGTCCCTTGTAAAGTGGTTCTTCATGTGCTCAAGGCCTGTAAATTAAGTGCTACTAGTGGGTCTGCTGCACTGATTGTGCAACCTGCTTAAGTTGCCCTTTGAACATGTCTCCTGCCTGTATTTGCAGTTTTAAACTGCCATTCCAACCTGGTGAAATAAACATTTTGCCAGGCCCAAACCTTCCTTTTTAAAACATATAAGGCACCCCTAGGGGTTGGCCCTGGACAGCTCAAAGTGAAAGATGCAATGTATTTTAAAAATTGGACGTGTACTTTTAAGTTTTACATGTCCTGTTAGTGAAAAACTTGTTTTTTTACTACTGCAAGGCCTACCTCTCCCAAAAGATAAAACCGAAGTTACCTTATTGCATTTAAGAAACTCTCTTATGGTAAAGTTGGATTTTAAGTAACAATTTTGAAAATGCCACTTTTAGAAAAGTTGGCATTTTCCTGCCATAGCCATTTGGTGCCTGCAGCCTGTCTCTAGGTCACATGACAGGGTGTAGACAGTTGGGCTTGGTGTATTCCTCTTAGACAGTCACACACAATGGGTGGCTTAGGTGTGCCTGGATGGGCCATCACAGGCCAGATGGGAGGGAGGAGCTAGACACAGCCCTACTTACACTTGAATAGGCTGCGTTCATCCTCCACACAAAGGACTGCATACCCCCTGTCGTTAGTCCGGAGCCAGGGCAAGGAAGGCAGGACTCCTGTGCACTTCAAAGGGAAACCTCCAGAAGCTTCTCCCACTTCAAAGGCAGAGCTGGGTATAGATATTGGACCTCAGACACCAACTCTTCAGTACACTTCTGGACCTGTGGATACTGTGCCAGGAAGAAGGACTGCTGTGATGCTGAAAGGACTGCCACTCTGCTGGACTGCTTCTCTGAAGGACTGCTGCCCTGCTCTGCTGACCTGGTGCCCTCTTGTCTGGTTGAGAAGGACTGGCCCTGCATCTGTTGAGCCTAGAACCCCAAGTGACACAAAGGGTAGTTGGCTGCCCTCCTGACTTGAGCCTCAGGAACCTAAGGTTCCAACAACCTTGAACACAGCACCTGGGCTCTGTAATCTGTGAGTGCTATCCTGCCAAGTGGTGCGACCCCGGTACTGGACCCCTGGAAGTGGGCCTGAAGATGCTCTGCCAGCCCATCTGTGGATCCAGCAGAACCGATGATTATCCTCTGCAGTGCGGCGCAACCCCGAGCAGAACCTATGCAGTGTTCTCCCAGTGAAGGACTCCGCATCCACCTCGCAGCCCGCATCAGAACTGCCACTGAAGCAGGCCCACACATCACACATCTCTCGTTGACAGCAGCCTTGAAACGACTCAGGTTGTCACATCGCAGCCTCGCAGCTCTTCGAACTGACGCATTGTCTCAACTGCACAACGCATCCCCGACCCCAGATTTCGCATCGCAAGCCCTCATTGACGGGATCCTCAACAACTACGCAGGCCCTCTCACCGCAGCTCCTCAGCACTGAAGCATCGCCTCGGCTAAGCAACGCACCCTTGGTGCAGGACCTTGCAAAACTTTGCAACCAGGATTTATGATACTCTTGTTCAGCTGGCCTACCTGGGTCCATTTAGCCCGTCCGTGCTCCATCGCGGTTGGCCTGAACTTGTGACTTTGTCCCGGTCCAGCACAAAACGCTATCCAAAGTTGGAGATTTGTGCTTTTTAGCTCTTTTTTCCCTGAAATCTTTAAACTTGCATATCTCCGGTTCTGCTGATTGGAGTTTTGTCATGTTGGTCTTGTTATATTTATTAAAATGTACTCTAGTGGTGTGGGATTTCTCTTGTGTTGTGTTTTCACTTTATTAGTGTTTTAAGTGCTACATAAATACTTTTCACGTTGCCTCTAAGTTAAGTCTGACTGCTCTGTGCCAAGCTACCACAGGTTTCAGCACAGGTTAAATTGGGGTTTGCTTGTGCCTCGCCCTGACAAGGATTGTGGTTGCTGCTTGAGAAGAGTTTCACCCCCTCAACCAGTAACCCCATTTGTCACAATAGGCCACAGAATTTGGGTTGGGTGAGTTTGACTGGCTGCTGTGGCAGGCAAGTGGGAGAGCCAGGAAAGATAATGCCGCCTCTGTGGTCGAATCCATGATGTACCTTTTCCTTTTCTGCTCTCTCTGTAGCAGACTAAGGAGAATGTGGCTGAGGCCTGTTTTTAACTCCCTGAGGGTCGGTCCTATGAAAGAAGCAATGATGACGTTGAGCGATATGAAAGAGTTGGAGGTTGTGCAGACTAAGACTTAGTTTCCGAAGAGTGCATGGCAGCAAATGGAGCGTGGTCAAGAAGAGGAATAGTAGAGGGATCCAACTATCCACGTATTAAAGAAAGGACAAGGAGCACTGTCCACCCCAGAACTGCACCACATCTAAGTCCCCATCTGTTGTT
This sequence comes from Calotriton arnoldi, assembly GCA_963921515.1. Lineage (NCBI taxonomy): Eukaryota > Metazoa > Chordata > Amphibia > Caudata > Salamandridae > Calotriton > Calotriton arnoldi. The sequence continues at coordinate 1,537,266 of CAWUFW010003563.1, forward strand.
ACTGAAAGTATGAAACTGTTAATATCTTGAAGATTACAAGTACACAGACTTGACGTGGTGTGTTTTATTATTATTTTCCAACTATTGTTCTTCTTGTGTCTTACGATGTTAAACTCTATGGGGACTCCGATTGACAGTACTCTGGAGAAAATGTCATGTGTGGTAAGGGGCAAAAAGGATAGTCTCATATGTCTCTAACCTACATATAGTGTAAGAGCAGTCAGTATGGGCAGATGTAAGTGTAACAAGTGCAGGGTTTCTAGTCACCACAAACAGTACACAATAAAAATAAGTCAGTCAAGTCAGAAAAAACAGACCGGTAGAATAATGTGGGTGTTCTTATTAAGGAGTCACTATTCAAAAACACCAAACAGATGTGGTTTTCTTCTGTGCACCCCTTTTGTAATGGCATACAAAGAAATAAGACACACAGGAAAAACTAAACAATGTTTGAGTTTCTCTGTCTTCAGTAAAGCGGGTAGTGACCCATGAAAGAATGTAGTCTGTGGTAGAGGAGATGGAGAAGAATTTTGATTGCCTCAATGTTTCTCGTTGAAATTATTGAATTGGATTGTAGTATTTATACTGTGCTTCATGAACCTAACATGGACAGAGGCACTTCTCGGTGGTCCAGTAAGAGGCTACCCCGATTATTGTGCATGGTTGATAGAGTGTAGATTGTAGACCCCCAAAGGTGCTATTAATGAGATTTAGAGGGGTGCTTCAATTGTGTTGCTGCTTCACCATGAAGCAGAGGGATGTAAGACTTAGGAGTGCTTTCCACCTTCCGGGTGGTTGGGTAGAGACTAACTTGTTTTTTTTGCTGGTTGGGTTAGAGACTAACCTGTATTTTCCAGTTGGTGGGGTGTGTTGTATGTGTCAGGTTTCATGAGTACAGTTTGGAAGAATACTCCCATCTTGTCAAAGTGATTTTGTATGTATGCTAAGGCATGGAGTATGACAGCGAGATTTAAAGTTAGATTTGCTTCTGCAAACCTTTGACCTCTAGTCTGAGGGGCCATCTGTCTGCGAACAGGCTGGCCCCCACTGCACCCTGGATTTCTCAGTGGTCATGGCTCATCTTTTTCTGGTCAGAAGTGTGTTCCAAAACATGTCCTTCTGCACAGAGAATAAAATACCACCCACAAGAGTTTCTGTAGGAAGGCGCTAACAGGAGTTGGGGCAGTCTTCATTGGATCATCCTTGTGTGGGAGTATGTCCAAAATGGGCCCAGTGGGTAATGCAGAGAGCCTTGAACACAATGTGTTTGGCTATGGGCAGCACATGGAAGTTTGCAGGCCCTTAGAGATGTAGTCATGCATGCCAAGATGCAATAGTTGTCTGGGGGGGGGGGCATTCTGGATTTCCTTAAGTCTGCAAAGCAGGCAGAAAGGATATTCGAGGCAGAGTCCATTGGTCTAATCTAGGCATAATAAGACCTAGGCAATGGTAGCCTTTACTCTGTGAGGGAATCCTCAATGTGTGAAATATTGGCATGAACTTTGCATTTCTGTAGAAGAGACTTTTAGTTTCTTGATTTGCATGCCTGATTACGTCCAGGTTCTTCACTTCCATCGAGGGAGTTTGTGGGCATCAGAGTTAATGAGACCAATTGGTTTGATGGGATACTGTGCCCCAGCTCCACAGGTGAGAATCTCAGTTTTTGATGAGTTGAACTTGAGAAGGTTGAGTTGCATCCATTATTTTCAAGCATTAGCCCAAGTCTACAAAATGATGATGATTTGAGTGGTGTTAGCCTAGTTTAGCAAGGCCCTTTGAAGGATTGGATAATGTTTATGGAAAGGCTGCGGTAAGAGGAAAGAAGCTGAGAAATGGTGAACCTTGCAGACCGCGGGTGACAACCAAGGCATGTACAGAGGTGGAAGTTCGAAAGGAGATGTAGGCGGATCTTTATGTGAGAATAGGGAAAATCCAGTGTAGGAGTTTACCCTAAATTCCAATGTCACACAGTCTCCATAATATGGTGAGGTAATTTAATTTCAAAGACAGAGGAAAGGTATTGTAGCAGCAGCACTGCAACTCCATCTGTATTGATAGTAGTCTTGAAACCATCCCGGGTGGTGATCAGGGCGTATTCTGAGCCTTTTAGGAATGCTGCTTGGTGGTCTGAGAGGGCATTGCTTTCTTCAAGAAGGGCAGAGATCTGGGGGAAGGCTGACTGATGAGTTTTCTCAGGAACAGGTTAGTCTAAGACTGGAAGCTGAACAAGACTTTCAGGTTGACACGTTGTTTCTCTAGAACGGATTTGATGTCAGAGATGAATGCTGTCTAGCATCCAGGATATGGAACCCTGCAAGGCTCAACGTCAAGCCTACATGTTCCCCAAAATGTTCAGGCTTCAAGTGGGAGGTTGAGCTGGGCTGGAATACAAAAGGTAGCAAAGGACATCACACTTGAGAGTAGCAAAGGTATCGAATACAATATTTAAAAAACCAAACAACTCAAAAATATCAAAAAAAAAAAAAAAAAACATACTTTTGATGTTCTTTGTTTTATAAGGTTAAGGTAATTAAGCAACAAAACCAGAAACAATGCTTAGCATTCATTAGGGGCGCTTTGGGTAAGAGCAGTACAGAGCAAATGAGAAATGAAACCATATAGCAAAACACACTGAAGAGATGGGAATACATCTGGGCATGGAGAAGCAGGACTGTGAAGATTTTACCTTGTAAAAAAGGTTTGTAGAAAGATGAGGTAGATTACTTCCTCCCTGCAAACACTGGGTAATTATCTTTGGAACTGAGATGGTGATATTTGATTTTTTTTAAAAATATTTTTGATTTCTTAGATTTTTGTGTGTATGTTTTCACATGTGTGTCGTTCTACAGTCTTTTTATTGTTACAGAGGGTACTAGACAGAGTGATATGATCTGTAGCTTGCGTGAGGGACAGATTTGTTTGAGGCAAAAGATCTGCAGAGAGACTGTCTGCAAGATAATGTCTAAATAGAAGTAGAAGAGCAAAAGTTGGAGGAAAGAAAAGTAGAGAGAAAAGTAGGGGAGAAAGCAGAGTTAGGTATAGGAGAGGTATTGAGGGAACAGAAGAGGATAGAGGTGGAAAAGAGAGAGGTAGATGAGGAAAGTAGAGGAGAGTACGTTTGAGGAAAGATGTGGAGGAGACAGACGTAGAGGAAAGGTATGGGTGAAAATAGTTTGGTAGATTTAAGTAGATGAAAGAGATGTTGGAGTTAAAAGTAAAGGAATCTGGAGGAGATAGAAATAGATGAATGAAGTAGAGGAGAGAAAGGTAGAGGAAAGAGATGCAGGAGAGAGAAGTAGAGAACGGGGGTAGGGGAGAGAGTGAGGGACACTAATATGGGTCTTTTCTGTGTTACGTGGTTCATAATAATGCTACTGAAATCTAGCTGAGGGTCAACAATGTATGCAGTAACTGAGGTTACTGTGCCTTTTGTTGGTGCATTATGCTCAGGTCTCTTTACATACTTTGACTCTGTGTTTATGTTTTTATGGGCTATGTTTGACAAATAAATTCCCTCTTGTAGGCTATGATTTTCCTTCGGTTGACAGTTCCATCCTATTGCCAGTCTTAAGCCGACTGTTGGGTCTTTAGAGTACAGGCAGAAATGATAGGCATCCCACTACCACTGGTCCCCAGTTAGTACTTGATCATCTTCAGTTCCGTAAAGCCCTGAAATGTGGCTTTTCAACCACTAAATACATGAATTCCTCTCAAATTCAATTTCTAACTCAATAGCATTGGGAATCCTCATAGGGTGTGAATTTGGACAATGGAAAAATAGTAACAAAAAATAACATGAGCAATATTAAGAGAGGCAAAGGAGAGAAGAAGGTGATAGAGGGGGAGGTATTTGCACTTACCATTTGCATTTATTTAATAATAGAAGCTTTTCTACAAGAACTTTAGACCTATACCCTGAGTGTTCATCTACCCAATTGAGTTTTTTTAAGTTGATGCTGAAAAGCGTACAAGTGCAGGCCCTGTCAGAAGGTCTGGTAAACTAACCAAAGAAAATCCTCTGTTAGAAGGACGATCCAATGATGTTAAAGACTCAGCAATTTTGTACATAGGAGCTGAAAAGAGATACATTCTTGACTAGGAAGCCAATGCAGCATCTGAATTAAATCTCAGATGTGGTCAAAGGCCAACAGAGGGAATTCCCTTATTTAAAACGAGACAGTGCATGAACTTTGGCCACTGGTGTATGCAGAGATCTAGTACAGCAATATTTTATGCAGAAGCTTTAATCTGAAGATACAAGAAATGGAAGCTGTGTTTAATTGGTCATTCAAGGAGAGATCCATATCCAGGATGAACCTGAGGTTTTTCACCTTTAGAAGAGGACAGGACTACTTTACAGATGAAACTGGCCAGAGACCAGAAGATCAAGTGGGGGATCCTTCCTGATAATCAGGACCTTCGTCTTGGCTGCATTTAACTTTAAAGGGCACATCCAGGGTAGATAAAAGTCAGTTTTCTTTACCCAGTCTTGTATTACCGACACTCATCAACAGTAGACATTCTAAAATGTTGCTTTTTTAAAAAAAGAAATTATTTAGTGCATTAAACTCACACAGAAGCACATTTCAGTGATACAACGATAGATCGTATTCAAGGAGACCTGCTTAGAACAAAAATGTAGTGGCACATCTAGCTCATTTAGTCAAGTGGAACATTGCTAAGGAAGAGCATGCCGTCCTCTAACACATCACTCCATGGATGCACACTAGTAACGCCGTGATGCACGCAGTGTATCCACGTGGTAGCCAAACCCCACCCTGCAGAGTTCCCGCACATCACTGATGCCCAACTAGAAACCCAGGAGTGTTTTAAGCCTATAATGACCTCCAGGTCACCGCAGTACCTCAACATCGCCAGGGTCAGTAGTCACCCCTTCACCATAATTGAGCAAATATAATCGAAGAGGTCCCCATATATCGCGTGTTTGAGAGGCATCCGGGAGCAGGTCAGAGTAAAGCTTGATCTGTCCATTGCAATAAAGCATGTTGCGGAGCCAGTGCTTAAACTTAGGAGCCTTGACTCTGCCCCAGCAAAAATGTTGCTTTGTTTGATAATATAAGCTAGGGTTTTGAGATGTATTGTAGCATTACTTTAAAAGGTTTAACTCAACATGCGCTGAACGACTTCCAGCCAATCACCGAGGTGGCCAACAACATTAGTACAGTACTGAACGACTCTGATATTCAGATAGGTTTCGTAAGCATAGAGCAAGGAACTAAAACTGAGTGACCTGATCAGCGCGCTCAAAGTCTGCAGATAGACATTAAACAACAGGAGATATAGATGTACTGTGATGGACTCCACAGGTGGCACACTTCAGGATGTGACTGTCCCTGGCAAAAATGAGGGAAACTACTCCGGAGCAGTGCACAAAGGCAAATAGAATTTAAACAAAATAAGTAAAAGAGTGGAGTCCAGATGGACTCCACAAGAGGCCAGGATGTTAGTGGAGTGGTAGGGTGGAAGAGCCCAAGAATTGGTTATCTCTGGCAAAAACGAAGGAGCTCCAGGGCAGTGCTTAAAACACCCCCAAGGCAAGACAGCTGACCAAAATCTCAAAGTCAAAAGAAAAGGTCTGTGAAAGTAACAAAATATGGTCCCAGCATCTTGATTAATTCCATGCTCATCTATCACGAATGCCAGTTTAATCTCTGTACCATACACAAGGTGGTTGCACCCACCTGGGACCAGTCAAGAAAGCCTGCAGCTCCCAGACTCAGAGATTCGCTCACCAACAATTTCTCTGCTACTTATCAGGAGTTAGCTCAATGGAAGGATCCAGGGGACCACGAATAACCTGAATTGAGCCACCTAATTCCTCCTAAAGCATGGTGTTATATCAACACAACAGGCCATGCTTTTACAACCCTCAGGGTGATACCAGGCAGCATAAAATTCCTTACAATCGTACATAATTCCCAGAAGGCACTGGAGGTTTAGTACATTTAAGTGCATAAGAAGATGGATTTAGCATGAAATAGCTAATGTTTGTAATGCTTGAGCTGAGCTCTATACAGTGCCCATGCTTAATTCGATTAACCACGAAATGCAACAAAAACAGAAATGATGCACAGACCAACAGAAGACAGCACAGAAGAAAATCAACAACTGTGAGGGCAAATATTTACAAATGATGTAGCCATGAATGGTGATTGGTGAGCGCAAATGCATTGTAATACCATTCAGATATGGACTTTTATACGTGTTTACATCCGTGCAGGGGAGGCTAGAAAGAGTGAGAAGGAAGGAATGAACAGCAACATTTAAGAGAAGGTGGTAGTAGTGAATATGCCAAAACAGGAAGATTCTCCACCAGCACACCCGATGGTCAAATCTCCGTACTTTGAGTTCCCTCAGAGACAAACGACTATCTGAGGAAACTCCTCTGACTCCGGCACCACTTTGCCGAAATTGTATGTTTGTTGAAAAGCCAACCTGACAAAACCTGCTCTGATGATCTGTTATCATCAAACCTCTTTTAACAAAGTTTCTACCTTGAACAGTATTCTCCAAGTTGTCAAAACCAACTCATTTCTTCTCCTCCTGTTTCTCTTTTTAAGGGTGATCATCCACTCCTTCCTTTTCAGGATGCAGTATAAAAAAAGGCTTTTGCTACCCCCATTTTCTTAAACTTATTTTTATAATTCGTAATGTGTGAGGGACTGTTAAAAGAAATGTGTTTAATTATATATATATACAATGCCAAGTGTTTCCTCCTTGGCTTGGTATATCTATAATTTTCGTGAAAAGGTATTTCGTCTGTGAGACCGTTTTCTAAAATAGGGTTTCATCAGCCTAGTTTTGTCCTGCTGGTGTGCTCCATTTTAGAGTTTTGTGAAAATGAGGAAATACTCGTGAGTTAACTCCACTTAAAAAGTGGCGGATCCACACTCCGATCTAGAGTGGCTGGGTTCACCACCATTCTTGCTGGAATTAGTTTGCCTTAGAAAGGGTTCCAGATTGGACAGTAGTGGAGTTTACCCCAAACTCCAGCCTCCAAAGTGATTATGCAGATGGTGGAGACAGGCACCTTATAGACAACCAGGTTGGCAGATGCCATAAACCTGCCCCAGTGGTGAATCCATAAGCAAAACTCTAAATCAAGCTCTAAGTTGCTTGAGGCAAGTGCTGCCGATCACCTTTGGTCTCTAGACGAGAAGGTGGGCTTTGAGGACTAGGTGGAGGCTTTGCAGGAGCGCCCAGCACCGGAGGATGCGGGAGGTGGTGCAGTTGGAAGTCATCTAGGGAAGGTAAGATGCAAGATACTGTGCATAGCCTTCAAAACCAGGGTTAATTGTTTGCATAGGGCACTGCTTGTGAAGGGCAAGTGTATGCCTAGAAGGTAACTTCATTGAATGAGAATAGCTCTAGTGTGCTCGTGTCCATGGGGTAAATCCAGTTTTTGGTGATGGCTGTGGAGAAGACGGCAGGGCATTGTGCGTGAAAGTAATCAGTGGCCTTCCAATTTCAAATTTTGTTGAGTGATTGCACGTCAGCGAAAGGCGTGGACGAAAGAAATGCGATTAATTTATTTCACCGTGATTGGTTGGGGCTGGGGAGTGGATATGGGATCAGTAGAGGTGGGCTGTGCTGTTCAGCAGGGGATTGGTGTTTATGTTGGGAGCGGTAGATTAGATGTTTGCTAGCAGGGGAGGGAGGAGCAGTAGTGAAAAAATGAAGGTGAGAGAAGAGATGTCAGTGGGTAGGTGGGCTCGAGACAGTTGAGGGAAAGGTGAAGATTTGTTAGAGGTGTGGAGTGGTCAGTCAAGAGGGAGGTGAGATAAAAGGTAGGTGAGAAGAGATAGGTGAAAGGAGACAGTGGAGTATTGGTGGAGGGGTATGTTCAAGGAGAGGTGGGTAGAAGGGAACAGGCAAGAGGTAAGTGAGAGGAGTCGTCGGTAGAGGAAGTAGAAGGAAGAAGGTTGGTGAGTGGTGGGAGATGGTAGATGTAGACGAGAGAAGACAGGTAGGTAGAGGAGGAGAGAGGTACTTATGCTCATGGTAGGTGAGGGACTGGAGGGAGGCACATTTTGGGAGCAGCGCTAAATTAGAGCAGAGAGGGAGGGAGGGGGATAAGTGAAGAAGATTGGCAAGGCGAGTGTAGAGCAAGAGAGAATCTAAAAGAGAAGGTGAGTAGACGTTAAAGGTGAAAGGTGATAGGTGAGATGAGGAAGGTGAGTCGTAGGCAGTGGATGCAGTGGATGAATGGCGATAGGTGGGTAGGAGAAAGGAGGTAACTGAGAAAGCAAGTGGCAGGAGAGTTGAACTAGGTGAGCAGCTGATTGGCGGTAGGTGATAGGAGGGAGGTGAGCAGGCACAGAGCGAAGAAGATCCTAGTCACGCTGCTCAGGAGGGGGGGAGGGGGCCTTCTGATGCGGAAGATTATTTTTCTGACCGTGAAAGTTTTTAGCCTGTAAATAATTCATGGCAGAGATGTATTTATAGAGGAGTCAAGTTGTATCTGCTCCTGAGAGAAGGACATTCCTGGCATGGGAAGGGGGGAGGGGGGACACAGAGGGAAGGGACAGTGCGGAGAGAGGCGAGAATTGAGGGGGAAAGGGAAGCAGAGAGGATGGCAGAAGGAGTGAAGGAATGAGATGAGAAGGGCAGTGGTGTAGACACGGTGAAAGGGACTCATGCAAGCACCGCTGGGTAGTAAAAGATAGCCACGGTGGCACTGCACCTACTGCCCTAATGACAGTAAGGCTCATGAGAAAGGGAAAGGGAGAAGAGGGAGGGTTTGTTAGTCCAGGACAGAATTTGAGGAGAAGGGGCGTTAAAGGCACAGGAACTAAGCAGACGTAGGAGCGGGAGGGTTGGCGGTAAATAAATGGATGGTAAGAAATGCTTAACGATACCATACAGTATCATGCAATGCAAAGTACTTTATTGGCATGAAGTCGGGCAATGGTTGCCAAAGCAAACACGTCAAATACAATGCATTTTGCAGCCTGTCCACGGGTGGTGGTTTACTTGTCTAGGCTCCCTTGTTTTATGTGTTTATGTTGTACAGTGTCTCTTCTAGTGACCTCCCCGGATATGTTTGCTATTGTCTTAGCTGTGTCTGACAGGAGGACTCCGATGGGGAGGAACCGTTCTCCTTCACTTTCTTTTAGGAGTTTGAGGAAATTTACAGAATCAAGGAGGTGGAAGTGAAGGGAAATGGGAAATTAAATCAAGAAGAGAAGAATGAGTGTGGGGAGATGAAAGGTCATGGAAGGGAAATATATGTCATTTCTATTAGTGGACCTGAAAGGAGAACACTCATGGAGCGGCCTCTGAGATAACCTCTTCTCTGTGGAGACGGGCAGCGAGGCTTCTGCACTGTGTATGTGGAGACAGGCAGCGAGGCTTCTGTGCTATGTATGTGGAGACAGGCAGCGAGGCTTCCGCGCTGTGTTTGTGGAGACAGGCAGCGAGGCTTCTGCGCTATATATGGAGACATGCAGCCATGCATCTGCACTGTGTATGTGGACTCGGGCAGCACGGCTTCTGCGCTATATATGGAGACAGGCAGCCAGGCCTCTGCACTGTGTATGTGAAGGACAGGCAGCCAGGCCTCTGCACTGTGTATGTGGACACAGGCAGTGTGAGAAGTTGGCCTGGTATATGCTGTTCACTAATTAAAGTGGACACCTTGCACCAGGGCAAATCGACTCTTATGGTAGATAGGTTTAAGACAACCTTTTAAAGAAAGCTATCCTAGTGGTAGCTGTGGAGAGCAGCCTTCAGGCTAAGTCTCGGAGGAATGTAAAGCAGCTTGTTTTACCATATAATCTCTTGAATCACCAAATGAAAAGACACCACACAGGTATATATATCAAATATATATGTATTTATTTCTAAATAACTCTCTACTAATCTCTTTATGAGATTAGAAGACAAACATATGCACAAATCAACGTTTCACAATAAGTTAAGCACAAAATATGGCTGGGGCCCTAGGGGCGTACCAGACCATATACTAAGTAAGAGACTTAGAAACAACGACTTGCAGGGAGACAAGGCCTAGGGCCTTCAGAAGTGCTGGGGCCTCACAAAACCACCCAAGGCAGGTAAGTAAAGGACCCACGGGGGACGCGTGCAGTGTGGATACACAGGCGCGAATCGCCGTTAACTTCAATGGGGCAAGTCGCGGTTGGAAATAAAGAGTTTTAGGATACTTCGGGAGAACCTACAAGCAAGTCACTTACAGGGTAAGTAGTTCTAGGGCCCACACCCACAGGAGCACCGTAGTGCTGGAGTTACCTCACCCAGGGAAGCCGGGTGCACAGGTGTCCTTTGGTGTCGGGTCGCGGCGTCGTTTTCAATGGCGAACAAAGAAGACTTGCTGCTTGCGGGAGCTGAAGAAGTGTCCGGTGGAATCCAAGCCTGGATTCTGAAGAAGGATGACCTGAAAGCAGAGGGGACAGTGTTCAAAGTCACTTGGCAGTGACCCGGGGCAAGGAAGATGGATGCCCACCGTCGTCGGTCGCTTCAGGTCGGTTGCAGGTGCCTTGACTCTTCAGCCACGTGGTCCAGGAGGCGTCGACGACGACCAGGAGCTGGATTCGGTGTGTCCCTCGACGTCTGCAGCTGACTGCGGTGTCGGCAACTCGATCGGAGCCAACAAGCCTTGGCAGCCGCAAGTCTCGGGGAGATGAAGAAAAGTCGATGGCGCAGACCAGCAAGGTCTGAGGGACTCACCCAGCGAGGGTAAGTCAGGGCAGGCCTGGAGCAACCAGGGGAGCCCTTTGGTTTCTTTAGGAAGTCTTCTGGGGACCCACAAGCCAGCGGGCAAGGGATCGCGAAGACACCTCGGGCGGAATCACTCAACAGGGGCCCACGGTCACTCGGGACGGTGTAGGCCTCTGATCTTTGGAGGGATTCCTGCTGGAGGTCGGGACCACACGTGGTCCAAAGCACAAGTTCGTAGAACGTTGTGAAGGGGTTGCACTCGACAATAGTGCACGGTACCCAGGGGTCGCGGTTCCTCGTTACTCGTGGGGTCCACTTGCCTCAGCTTCGCTGGGGACTCACGATGGCCTGGGAGAGGTCAGGAAATCCACTTCTTGGGCTGCAGGGACTTCGGACTCCGGCGGGAGCGGCGTAGTTTGCGACCGTCGTTGTCGTTTTTGGTGCCTGCCAAGCAGGGAGTCACTCCTTGACTCCAAGGGAGATTCTTCTGTCTTCCAAAGGTAGTGGAACGTCGAAGGGCCAGGATTCTTCTGTAGAGCGTCGTCCAGGGGTTATCTGCTTTGCAATGGCAAGGTTCCCCCTCTTAAACTAAAAAGAGGGGATGGACTAGCTCTATGACCCCACCTATGGGAGGGTCAAGGGAGGGGTGGCTACACCCACTTCCCTTTGTCCAGTTTCGCGCCAGAGCAGGGGCAGGTAGCCCCTGAGCTGGTTTGAACTGGCATATGCACAGAGGAGCCTTCTGCTCCCCCAGTGCAGGACTTCAAAGCACTCTAAGAGTGCACCCACCCAGCCCCAATACACTAAACCCTGTCTGGAAGGTGGTTACACCTCCCTGTGACAGGATGCCTATTGTTGGGCTTCCTCCACTGCGAGTTTCGGTCATCAGCAGGAGGGCAGCCCAGTGTCTGTGACTGGTGGCATCCATTTTGTGATGCCAGGGCTCTTTAGGATTCTACCGCGTTTCCACAGCAGGTACATGTCTTATCCCTCTAGAAGGGTGGAATGCTACCCCCGCCGCCAAGATTGGCGGGGGGTAGTATTCCAAGATGTTTGACACCAAACACGACATGTTTTGATGCAGCCATTCCAAAGTTAGCATTTACCGCGAGGATATAATGCACTTAAATAGTATATGGTTTAACCGCATCCACAAACAGCACCAGAGAATAGACTCTGAGAGCTGCAGAGGGGCCCTGCTCAGGCAGAGGCACCCCCTCACATAGAAGCCAAGCACCCTGCCCTCAGGATTGATAGGGCCTGCCTTAGGGGTGACTGATAGGTTTATATGTGTGTGCAGGAGAGATATAGGAAACCTATATCTCAGTGAGGGGTGCTAGCACCACCTCACCCAGGCTGCAGTAGCAGGCCTGTGGTGTCAGATTTAGACTGCTTCCCAGGGGTGGCATAACACATGCTGCAGCCCCTGGTAGGCCTGTGAAGTACCTATGCCCTTGGCACCTAAGGTACCATATACTAGGGACTCATAAGGCACCACAGTATCCAATCACTAGTGCACCTAGAGTGCACTCCATGTCGTTTAGAGAGAGCAGATAGACTGGGGCCCTGAATAGCAGGGTCCCAGTCCAACTAAGTCATAAACCAGCAAAACACCAGGAAAAAAGTGGGGGCAACCATATAGTCAGATTCCACCTTCCTACATAACCCCCCAAACGAAAGGAGATAAGGCTAACCTTGGCCAGTTGAGCCTTTATTGACTAAGTGGCCATATAAGGAAGCACCTGCACTAGCATGGTTGCCCCCTGTCTGATGGTCCACTAAGCAATCCCTCACCCTAAGGGTGTGAGAGGGTCTCCACCATGGGGAATCACTACCTCTGGTGTGCTCTGGTAAAGTACAAGGCTGGTGAGGTGTCTGAGTAGGGAAGTGAGGCCCTAGGAAGGTTGGCCTCAGCTTCCTCAGATCACTGGTCACCATGTATGCCTGTCTTTCCATGACTGAGTTGCATTTTGCTCTAAGGGTCAACCTTTGGCTGCCTACAGCTGGGGGTTGGGTCCCTTTGAATGGACTACTGGAGGGACATGGCAGGTTTGGAACCTTTTGGTCCCAGGTTTGCCCTTGCCTAACAGAGTCCTTCTGGGGGAGGTCCCTACATAAAGGTATGGGGGATCCCTCAGTGGGTTGAGGAATTTTCACCTGGCTAGGGCTACTAGACTGGGTGCCCCTTATCTGCTGATGGGGGGTTCCTCTGGACAGGGGGCCCTGGGGGGTCCACTGACCTCCCTGACCTCTGCAGCCCTGGGCTGACTGAGGCAGGGTAGAGAGGTGCAGGTTACCTGCTCCAGACTGGGTACCACCTTGTAAGGGTCCTCTGCCATCAGGGGGTGGCCAGGCCAGGCCTGACTACCTCTGTGGCAGTTCCTTCACTAGGGGTAGGGTCAGTTCCCTGAGGAGGCTGACCCTTACCTACTGTCTGGAGGGAAGAAGACTTTTCTTCAACCCTTGTGCTCTCTTCTGGGGGAGAGTGGGCCATTCTTCCAGGCTCCATCTCTCCAAAATCTTGGGCTGGGGCTGTGGCCATCACAGCCCCACTAACCTTTACAGGGACACCCAACATCTTCAGATGGGTTTGGTGTTCAATTTCAGCCCAGGCTGAAATTTCCAGATCATTGCCCATCAGGCAATCTACAGGTAAGGTTGGGGACACTGCCACTCTCTTTGGGCCTGTGACCCCCTCCCAGCTGAGATTGACTATGGCCATGGGGTGATCTGTTCTGACACCATCAATGTTGGTCACCTGGTATTTAAACTCAGGTAAAAGCTGGTGAGGGGGACTAGTTTCCCTGCCACCATGGTGACACTAGCCCCTGTGTCCCTAAATGCCACAGCTTTCTGACCATTAATTATTGGCTCCAGTCTGTACCTGCCCAATGCTATGGGACCCATGGTAAAGGTGGCATATCCTACACCACCATCAGAATCTGAGGAGTCTGTTGAGGGGGTCCTGTCTAAACTAGGGCCCACCTCTGTTCCTCTTGCAAAAGCACCTAACTTTTTGGGTGCACTACTCCCAACTGGAGGATTACTACTGGTAGTACCAGGAGGGGTGGTAGTAGTTGTTGGAGGAACATTTTCTTTATTGCCATTCCTGGGACAACTGGGATCAGATTTCCAGTGCCCAGGCTTTTTACAGACATGGCAATAGGGTTTCTTTTCAGGAGAGGAAGGAGTTTGGGACCCACCCCCAGAAGAGGAATTTTGGGGCCCTGTAGTGGACTTATCCTTGGATTTATCCCCACCTTTCTCTTGGGACTTGGTAGAATCTTTCTTGTGGTCACCACCCTGATTCTTAGGCCTTACTCTGGTTCTGACCCATTTGTCTGCCTTCTTTCCCAATTCTTGGGGAGAGGTCAGATCAGAGTCCACCAGGTACTGGTGTAAAAGCTGGTTTTGACAATTATTAAGGATCTGTTCTCTCATCATTAGATTATAAAATCCTTTGAAATCAGTAACCCTACTGCCAACCAGCCAACCCTCCAGAGCCTTGGATGCACAATCTACAAAGTCTGTCCAGTCCTGAGTCTGTGCCTTCTGGGTATCTCTGAACTTCAACCTGTACTCTTCAGTGGTTAAGCCAAACCCATCTATCAGTGCACTCTTCAGGACCTCATAATCGTCAGCATCCTCTTCTCTAACAGTGAGGAGCTTGTCTCTTCCTTTATCTGAAAAGGAGAGCCACAAGATTGCTGCCCACTGCTTTTGGGGGACCTGCTGTACTCTACAGGCCCTCTCCATAGCAGTTATCCATTTGTGGATATCATCCCCACTCTGGTAGGGAGGAACAACCTTGCTCAGGTTCCTATGGTCAGGGACATATTCTCTGCCTCTAGGGACACTGTTGCTGCCACCAGGGGGTTCTAAACCCTCCCTTCTGGAAGCTCTCTGGATCTCCAGGGCTTCTCTATCCAGTGCCAACTGCTTGGTTCTGAGGGCTACTTTGGCTTCCTCATACTGGAGCAGTTTGCACCTTCTCTCAGAGGAGGTCTCTCTTAAGTTAAAGTATGAGCTCCTCTCTTGGACAAATTCTCTGCCAGAGTGATAAGAGTGCTCAGATTCCCTGGAAGGGGATCTGTGCCTCTCATCCACTCTGCCAGTTCTCTTAGGGAGAATTCCTCTGTCCTTTTCAGGCTCCTTGGAGCCTGGCCCTTCAATCACAGAGTCTTGGTCATTCTGATTTTCATCATCTGACCCAGATACTATGACTGACCCACCCACTGATTCAAACCCTTTAGCTCCTAGAGCCAATCTCAGGTCATCTGCTGTCAGCAGATCTATCAGGTGCAGGGTTGAGGGACTCTGTCCTATCCTCAGGTGTCTGTCAACACACATGGCTCTCAAGTCAGAGAAAGCCATGTCCTTATACTGAGGCTGAGTGGATCCACTGGGTCCACCCTTTAAGGACATTCTAGTGTTGTGCAGTGTTGTACTACCTACACTAGTTTGTGGCCTACTGATCCTAGCTTGAGCTGTGGAAAGGGTGTGCTATCCCTTGGCACACAGCTCTAAGTTCAGTAGAACTTATTGATACTAAGCTTGACTTTATATGTACCTTGAGTACCTATAATGGTTTTCAGTTAGTAATTCAAATAGAGATTTTCTGGTAAAACAATGGCAAGCTGGAATCCCACACGCTGCCCACCAATGTGAGAAGTTGGCCTGGTATATGCTGTTCACTAATTAAAGTGGACACCTTGCACCAGGGCAAATCGACTCTTATGGTAGATAGGTTTAAGACAACCTTTTAAAGAAAGCTATCCTAGTGGTAGCTGTGGAGAGCAGCCTTCAGGCTAAGTCTCGGAGGAATGTAAAGCAGCTTGTTTTACCATATAATCTCTTGAATCACCAAATGAAAAGACACCACACAGGTATATATATCAAATATATATGTATTTATTTCTAAATAACTCTCTACTAATCTCTTTATGAGATTAGAAGACAAACATATGCACAAATCAACGTTTCACAATAAGTTAAGCACAAAATATGGCTGGGGCCCTAGGGGCGTACCAGACCATATACTAAGTAAGAGACTTAGAAACAACGACTTGCAGGGAGACAAGGCCTAGGGCCTTCAGAAGTGCTGGGGCCTCACAAAACCACCCAAGGCAGGTAAGTAAAGGACCCACGGGGGACGCGTGCAGTGTGGATACACAGGCGCGAATCGCCGTTAACTTCAATGGGGCAAGTCGCGGTTGGAAATAAAGAGTTTTAGGATACTTCGGGAGAACCTACAAGCAAGTCACTTACAGGGTAAGTAGTTCTAGGGCCCACACCCACAGGAGCACCGTAGTGCTGGAGTTACCTCACCCAGGGAAGCCGGGTGCACAGGTGTCCTTTGGTGTCGGGTCGCGGCGTCGTTTTCAATGGCGAACAAAGAAGACTTGCTGCTTGCGGGAGCTGAAGAAGTGTCCGGTGGAATCCAAGCCTGGATTCTGAAGAAGGATGACCTGAAAGCAGAGGGGACAGTGTTCAAAGTCACTTGGCAGTGACCCGGGGCAAGGAAGATGGATGCCCACCGTCGTCGGTCGCTTCAGGTCGGTTGCAGGTGCCTTGACTCTTCAGCCACGTGGTCCAGGAGGCGTCGACGACGACCAGGAGCTGGATTCGGTGTGTCCCTCGACGTCTGCAGCTGACTGCGGTGTCGGCAACTCGATCGGAGCCAACAAGCCTTGGCAGCCGCAAGTCTCGGGGAGATGAAGAAAAGTCGATGGCGCAGACCAGCAAGGTCTGAGGGACTCACCCAGCGAGGGTAAGTCAGGGCAGGCCTGGAGCAACCAGGGGAGCCCTTTGGTTTCTTTAAGAAGTCTTCTGGGGACCCACAAGCCAGCGGGCAAGGGATCGCGAAGACACCTCGGGCGGAATCACTCAACAGGGGCCCACGGTCACTCGGGACGGTGTAGGCCTCTGATCTTTGGAGGGATTCCTGCTGGAGGTCGGGACCACACGTGGTCCAAAGCACAAGTTCGTAGAACGTTGTGAAGGGGTTGCACTCGACAATAGTGCACGGTACCCAGGGGTCGCGGTTCCTCGTTACTCGTGGGGTCCACTTGCCTCAGCTTCGCTGGGGACTCACGATGGCCTGGGAGAGGTCAGGAAATCCACTTCTTGGGCTGCAGGGACTTCGGACTCCGGCGGGAGCGGCGTAGTTTGCGACCGTCGTTGTCGTTTTTGGTGCCTGCCAAGCAGGGGAGTCACTCCTTGACTCCAAGGGAGATTCTTCTGTCTTCCAAAGGTAGTGGAACGTCGAAGGGCCAGGATTCTTCTGTAGAGCGTCGTCCAGGGGTTATCTGCTTTGCAATGGCAAGGTTCCCCCTCTTAAACTAAAAAGAGGGGATGGACTAGCTCTATGACCCCACCTATGGGAGGGTCAAGGGAGGGGGTGGCTACACCCACTTCCCTTTGTCCAGTTTCGCGCCAGAGCAGGGGCAGGTAGCCCCTGAGCTGGTTTGAACTGGCATATGCACAGAGGAGCCTTCTGCTCCCCCAGTGCAGGACTTCAAAGCACTCTAAGAGTGCACCCACCCAGCCCCAATACACTAAACCCTGTCTGGAAGGTGGTTACACCTCCCTGTGACAGGATGCCTATTGTTGGGCTTCCTCCACTGCGAGTTTCGGTCATCAGCAGGAGGGCAGCCCAGTGTCTGTGACTGGTGGCATCCATTTTGTGATGCCAGGGCTCTTTAGGATTCTACCGCGTTTCCACAGCAGGTACATGTCTTATCCCTCTAGAAGGGTGGAATGCTACCCCCGCCGCCAAGATTGGCGGGGGGTAGTATTCCAAGATGTTTGACACCAAACACGACATGTTTTGATGCAGCCATTCCAAAGTTAGCATTTACCGCGAGGATATAATGCACTTAAATAGTATATGGTTTAACCGCATCCACAAACAGCACCAGAGAATAGACTCTGAGAGCTGCAGAGGGGCCCTGCTCAGGCAGAGGCACCCCCTCACATAGAAGCCAAGCACCCTGCCCTCAGGATTGATAGGGCCTGCCTTAGGGGTGACTGATAGGTTTATATGTGTGTGCAGGAGAGATATAGGAAACCTATATCTCAGTGAGGGGTGCTAGCACCACCTCACCCAGGCTGCAGTAGCAGGCCTGTGGTGTCAGATTTAGACTGCTTCCCAGGGGTGGCATAACACATGCTGCAGCCCCTGGTAGGCCTGTGAAGTACCTATGCCCTTGGCACCTAAGGTACCATATACTAGGGACTCATAAGGCACCACAGTATCCAATCACTAGTGCACCTAGAGTGCACTCCATGTCGTTTAGAGAGAGCAGATAGACTGGGGCCCTGAATAGCAGGGTCCCAGTCCAACTAAGTCATAAACCAGCAAAACACCAGGAAAAAAGTGGGGGCAACCATATAGTCAGATTCCACCTTCCTACAGGCAGCCAGGCCTCTGCACTGTGTATGTTGAGACCAGCAGCCAGGCCTCTGCACTGTGTATGTGAAAGACAGACTTCCAGGCCTCTGCACTGTGTAGGTGGAGACAGGCAGCCAGGCCTCTGCACTGTGTATGTTGAGACCAGCAGCCAGGCCTCTGCACTGTGTATGTGAAGGACAGGCAGTCAGGTCTCTGCACTGTGTGTGTGGAGACAGGCAGCCAGGCCTCTGCACTGTGTATGTGAAGGACAGGCAGCCGGGCCTCTGCACTGTGTGTGTGGAGACAGGCAGCCAGGCCTCTGCACTGTGTATGTGAAGGACAGGCAGCCGGGCCTCTGCACTGTGTGTGTGGAGACAGGCAGCCAGGCCTCTGCACTGTGTATGTGAAGGACAGGCAGCCAGGCCTCTGCACTGTGTATGTGGAGACAGGAAGCCAGGCGTCTGCACTGTGTATGTGGAGGACAGGCAGCCAGGCCTCTGCACTGTGTATATGAAGGACAGGGAGTCAGGCCTCTGCACTGTATGTGGAGACAGGCAGCCAGGCCTCTGCACTGTGTATGTGAAGGACAGGCAGCCAGGCTTGTGCACTGTGTATGTGAAGGACAGGCAGCCAGGCCTCTGCACTGTGTATGTGAAGGACAAGTAGCCAGGCCTCTGCACTGTGTATGTGGAGACAGGCAGCCAGGCCTCTGCACTGTGTATGTGGAGACAGGCAGCACGGCCTCTGCACTGTGTATGTGAAGGACAGGCAGCCAGGCCTCTGCACTGTGTATGTGAAGGACAGGCAGCCAGGCCTCTGCACTGTGTATGTGAAGGACAGGCAGCCAGACCTCTGCACTGTGTATGTGGAGACAGGATGCCAGGCCTCGGCACTGTGTATGTGGAGACAGGCAGCCAGGCCTCTGCACTGTGTATGTGAAGGACAGGCAGTCAGGCCTCTGCACTGTATGTGGAGACTGGCAGCCAGGCCTCTGCACTGTGTATGTGAAGGACAGGCAGCCAGGCCTCTGCACTGTGTATGTGAAGGACAGGCATCCAGGCCTCTGCACTGTGTATGTGAAGGACAGGCAGCCAGGCCTCTGCACTGTGTATGTGGAGACAGGCAGCCAGGCCTCCGCACTGTGTATGTGAAGACAGGCAGCCAGGCCCCTGCACTGTGTATGTGGAGACAGGCAGCACGGCTTCTGCGCTATATATGGAGACAGGCAGCCAGGCCTCTGCACTGTGTATGTGGAGACTGGCAGCCAGGCCTCTGCACTGTGTATGTGGAGACAGGCAGCCAGGCCTCTGCACTGTGTATGTTGAGACCAGCAGCCAGGCCTCTGCACTGTGTATGTGAAAGACAGACATCCAGGCCTCTGCACTGTGTAGGTGGAGACAGGCAGCCAGGCCTCTGCACTGTGTATGTTGAGACCAGCAGCCAGGCCTCTGCACTGTGTATGTGAAGGACAGGCAGTCAGGTCTCTGCACTGTGTGTGTGGAGACAGGCAGCCAGGCCTCTGCACTGTGTATGTGAAGGACAGGCAGCCGGGCCTCTGCACTGTGTGTGTGGAGACAGGCAGCCAGGCCTCTGCACTGTGTATGTGAAGGACAGGCAGCCGGGCCTCTGCACTGTGTGTGTGGAGACAGGCAGCCAGGCCTCTGCACTGTGTATGTGAAGGACAGGCAGCCAGGCCTCTGCACTGTGTATGTGGAGACAGGAAGCCAGGCGTCTGCACTGTGTATGTGGAGGACAGGCAGCCAGGCCTCTGCACTGTGTATATGAAGGACAGGGAGTCAGGCCTCTGCACTGTATGTGGAGACAGGCAGCCAGGCCTCTGCACTGTGTATGTGTAGGACAGGCAGCCAGGCTTGTGCACTGTGTATGTGAAGGACAGGCAGCCAGGCCTCTGCACTGTGTATGTGAAGGACAAGTAGCCAGGCCTCTGCACTGTGTATGTGGAGACAGGCAGCCAGGCCTCTGCACTGTGTATGTGGAGACAGGCAGCACGGCCTCTGCACTGTGTATGTGAAGGACAGGCAGCCAGGCCTCTGCACTGTGTATGTGAAGGACAGGCAGCCAGGCCTCTGCACTGTGTATGTGAAGGACAGGCAGCCAGACCTCTGCACTGTGTATGTGGAGATAGGATGCCAGGCCTCGGCACTGTGTATGTGGAGACAGGCAGCCAGGCCTCTGCACTGTGTATGTGAAGGACAGGCAGTCAGGCCTCTGCACTGTATGTGGAGACTGGCAGCCAGGCCTCTGCACTGTGTATGTGAAGGACAGGCAGCCAGGCCTCTGCACTGTGTATGTGAAGGACAGGCATCCAGGCCTCTGCACTGTGTATGTGAAGGACAGGCAGCCAGGCCTCTGCACTGTGTATGTGGAGACAGGCAGCCAGGCCTCCGCACTGTGTATGTGAAGACAGGCAGCCAGGCCCCTGCACTGTGTATGTGGAGACAGGCAGCACGGCTTCTGCGCTATATATGGAGACAGGCAGCCAGGCCTCTGCACTGTGTATGTGGAGACTGGCAGCCAGGCCTCTGCACTGTGTATGTGGAGACAGGCAGCCAGGCGTCTGCAGTGTGTATGTGGAGACAGGCGGCACGGCTTCTGTGCTATATATGGAGACAGGCAGCCAGGCCTTTGTACTGTGTATGTGAAGGACAGGCAGCCAGGCCTCTGCACTGTGTATGTGAAGGACAGGCAGCCAGGCCTCTGCACTGTCTATGTGGAGACAGGCAGCCAGGCCTCTGCACTGTGGAGACAGGCAGCCAGGCCTCTGCACTGTGTATGTGGAGACAAGCAGCCAGGCCTCTGCACTCTGTATGTGAAGGACAGGCAGCCAGGCTTCTGCACTGTGTATGTGGAGACAGGCAGCACAGCTTCTGAACTATATATGGAGACAGGCAGCCAGGCCTCTGCACTGTGTATGTGAAGGACAGGCAGCCAGGCCTCTGCACTGTGTATGTTGAGACCAGCAGCCAGGCCTCTGCACTGTGTATGTGAAGGACAGGCAGCCAGGCCTCTGCAATGTGTATGTGAAGGACAGGCTGCCAGGCCTCTGCACTGTGTATGTGAAGGACAGGCAGCCAGGCCTCTGCACTGTGTATGTGAAGGACAGGCAGCCAGGCCTCTGCACTGTGTATGTGAAGGACAGGCAGTCAGGCCTCTGCACTGTGTATGTGGAGACCAGCAGCCAGGCCTCTGCACTGTGTATGTGAAGGACAGGCAGTCAGGTCTCTGCACTGTGTGTGTGGAGACAGGCAGCCAGGCCTCTGCACTGTGTATGTGGAGACCAGCAGCCAGGCCTCTGCACTGTGTATGTGGAGACAGGCAGCCAGGCCTCCGCACTGTGTATGTGAAGACAGGCAGCCAGGCCCCTGCACTGTGTATGTGGAGACAGGCAGCACGGCTTCTGCGCTATATATGGAGACAGGCAGCCAGGCCTCTGCACTGTGTATGTGGAGACTGGCAGCCAGGCCTCTGCACTGTGTATGTGGAGACAGGCAGCCAGGCCTCTGCACTGTGTATGTTGAGACCAGCAGCCAGGCCTCTGCACTGTGTATGTGAAAGACAGACATCCAGGCCTCTGCACTGTGTAGGTGGAGACAGGCAGCCAGGCCTCTGCACTGTGTATGTTGAGACCAGCAGCCAGGCCTCTGCACTGTGTATGTGAAGGACAGGCAGTCAGGTCTCTGCACTGTGTGTGTGGAGACAGGCAGCCAGGCCTCTGCACTGTGTATGTGAAGGACAGGCAGCCGGGCCTCTGCACTGTGTGTGTGGAGACAGGCAGCCAGGCCTCTGCACTGTGTATGTGAAGGACAGGCAGCCGGGCCTCTGCACTGTGTGTGTGGAGACAGGCAGCCAGGCCTCTGCACTGTGTATGTGAAGGACAGGCAGCCAGGCCTCTGCACTGTGTATGTGGAGACAGGAAGCCAGGCGTCTGCACTGTGTATGTGGAGGACAGGCAGCCAGGCCTCTGCACTGTGTATATGAAGGACAGGGAGTCAGGCCTCTGCACTGTATGTGGAGACAGGCAGCCAGGCCTCTGCACTGTGTATGTGAAGGACAGGCAGCCAGGCTTGTGCACTGTGTATGTGAAGGACAGGCAGCCAGGCCTCTGCACTGTGTATGTGAAGGACAAGTAGCCAGGCCTCTGCACTGTGTATGTGGAGACAGGCAGCCAGGCCTCTGCACTGTGTATGTGGAGACAGGCAGCACGGCCTCTGCACTGTGTATGTGAAGGACAGGCAGCCAGGCCTCTGCACTGTGTATGTGAAGGACAGGCAGCCAGGCCTCTGCACTGTGTATGTGAAGGACAGGCAGCCAGACCTCTGCACTGTGTATGTGGAGACAGGATGCCAGGCCTCGGCACTGTGTATGTGGAGACAGGCAGCCAGGCCTCTGCACTGTGTATGTGAAGGACAGGCAGTCAGGCCTCTGCACTGTATGTGGAGACTGGCAGCCAGGCCTCTGCACTGTGTATGTGAAGGACAGGCAGCCAGGCCTCTGCACTGTGTATGTGAAGGACAGGCATCCAGGCCTCTGCACTGTGTATGTGAAGGACAGGCAGCCAGGCCTCTGCACTGTGTATGTGGAGACAGGCAGCCAGGCCTCTGCACTGTGTATGTGAAGACAGGCAGCCAGGCCCCTGCACTGTGTATGTGGAGACAGGCAGCACGGCTTCTGCGCTATATATGGAGACAGGCAGCCAGGCCTCTGCACTGTGTATGTGGAGACTGGCAGCCAGGCCTCTGCACTGTGTATGTGGAGACAGGCAGCCAGGCGTCTGCAGTGTGTATGTGGAGACAGGCGGCACGGCTTCTGTGCTATATATGGAGACAGGCAGCCAGGCCTTTGCACTGTGTATGTGAAGGACAGGCAGCCAGGCCTCTGCACTGTGTATGTGAAGGACAGGCAGCCAGGCCTCTGCACTGTCTATGTGGAGACAGGCAGCCAGGCCTCTGCACTGTGGAGACAGGCAGCCAGGCCTCTGCACTGTGTATGTGGAGACAAGCAGCCAGGCCTCTGCACTCTGTATGTGAAGGACAGGCAGCCAGGCTTCTGCACTGTGTATGTGGAGACAGGCAGCACAGCTTCTGAACTATATATGGAGACAGGCAGCCAGGCCTCTGCACTGTGTATGTGAAGGACAGGCAGCCAGGCCTCTGCACTGTGTATGTTGAGACCAGCAGCCAGGCCTCTGCACTGTGTATGTGAAGGACAGGCAGCCAGGCCTCTGCAATGTGTATGTGAAGGACAGGCTGCCAGGCCTCTGCACTGTGTATGTGAAGGACAGGCAGCCAGGCCTCTGCACTGTGTATGTGAAGGACAGGCAGCCAGGCCTCTGCACTGTGTATGTGGAGACAGGCAGCCAGGCATCTGCACTGTGTATGTTGAGACCAGCAGCCAGGCCTCTGCACTGTGTATGTGAAGGACAGGCAGTCAGGCCTCTGCACTGTGTATGTGGAGACAGGCAGCCAGGCCTCTGCACTGTGTATGTGAAGGACAGGCAGCCAGGCCTCTGCACTGTGTATGTGGAGACAGGCAGCCTGGCCTCTGCACTGTGTATGTGAAGGACAGGCAGCCAGGCCTCTGCACTGTGTATGTTGAGACCAGCAGCCAGGCCTCTGCACTGTGTATGTGAAGGACAGGCAGCCAGGCCTCTGCACTGTGTATGTGGAGACAGGCAGCCAGGCGTATGCACTGTCTATGTGAAGGACAGGCAGTCAGGCCTCTGCACTGTATGTGGAGACAGGCAGCCAGGGCTCTGCACTGTGTATGTGAAGGACAGGCAGCCAGGCCTCTGCACTGTGTATGTGAAGGACAGGCAGCCAGGCCTCTGCACTGTGTATGTGGAGATAGGCAGCCAGGCCTCTGCACTCTGTATGTGGAGATAGGCAGCCAGGCCTCTGCACTCTGTATGTGAAGGACAGGCAGCCAGGCCTCTGCACTGTGTATGTGGAGACAGGCAGCCAGGCCTCTGCACTGTGTATGTGGAAAAAGGCAGCACGGCTTCTGCGCTATATATGGAGACAGGCAGCCAGGCCTCTGCACTGTGTATGTGAAGGACAGGCAGCCAGGCCTCTGCACTGTGTATGTTGAGACCAGCAGCCAGGTCTCTGCACTGTGTATGTGAAGGACAGGCAGCCAGGCCTCTGCACTGTGTATGTGGAGACAGGCAGCCAGGTCTCTGCACTGTGTATGTGGAGACAGGCAGCCAGGCCTTTGCACTGTGTATGTGAAGGACAGGCAGCCAGGCCTCTGCACTGTGTATGTTGAGACAGGCAGCTAGGCATCTGCACTGTGTATGTGAAGGACAGGCAGTCAGGCCTCTGCACTGTATGTGGAGACAGGCAGACAGGCCTCTGCACTGTGTATGTGGAGACAGGCAGCCAGGCCTCTGCACTGTGTATGTGAATGACAGGCAGCCAGGCCTCTGCACTGTATGTGGAGACAGGCAGCCAGACCTCTGCACTGTGTATGTGAAGGACAGGCAGTCAGGCCTCTGCACTGTATGTGGAGACAGGCAGCCAGGCCTCTGCACTGTGTATGTGAAGGACAGGCAGCCAGGCTTCTGCACTGTGTATGTGAAGGACTGGCAGCCAGGCCTCTGCACTGTGTATGTGAAGTACAAGCAGCCAGGCCTCTGCACTTTGTATGTGGAGACAGGCAGCCAGGCCTCTGCACTGTGTATGTGGAGACTGGCAGCACGGCCTCTGCACTGTGTATGTGAAGGACAGGCAGCCAGGCCTCTGCACTATGTATGTGAAGGACAGGCAGCCAGGCCTCTGCACAGTGTATGTGAAGGACAGGCAGCCAGGCCTCTGCACTGTGTATGTAAAGGACAGGCAGCCAGACCTGCACTGTGTATGTGGAGACAGGCAGCCAGGCCTCTGCACTGTGTATGTGGAGACAGGCAGCCAGGCCTCTGCACTGTGTATGTGGAAACAGGCAGCCAGGCGTCTGCACTGTGTATGTGAAGGACAGGCAGTCAGGCCTCTGCACTGTATGTGGAGACAGGCAGCCAGGCCTCTGCACTGTGTATGTGAAGGACAGGCAGCCAGGCCTCTGCACTGAGTATGCGAAGGACAGGCAGACAGGCCTCTGCACTGTGTATGTGGAGGACAGGTAGCCAGGCCTCCCCACTATGTATGTGGAGACAGGCAGCCAGGCCTCCGCACTGTGTATGTGAAGACAGGCAGCCAGGCCTCTGCACTGTGTATGTGGAGATAGGCAGCACGGCTTTTGTGTTATATATGGAGACAGGCAGCCAGGCATCTGCACTGTGTATGTGGAGACTGGCAGCCAGGCCTCTGCACTGTGTATGTGGAGACAGGCAGCCAGGCCTCTGCACTGTGTATGTGGAGACAGGTGGGACGGCTTCTGCGCTATATATGGAGACAGGCAGCCAGGCCTCTGCACTGTGTATGTGAAGGACAGGCAGCCAGGCCTCTGCACTGTGTAGGTGAAGGACAGGCATCCAGGCCTCTGCACTGTGTATGTGGAGACAGGCAGCCAGGCCTCGGCACTGTGGAGACAGGCAGCCAGGCCTCTGCACTGTGTATGTGGAGACAGGCAGCCACGCCTTTGCACTGTGTATGTGAAGGACAGGCAGCCAGGCCTGTGCACTGTGTATGTGAAGGACAGGCAGCCAGACCTCTGCACTGTGTATATTGAGACCAGCAGCCAGGCCTCTGCACTGTGTATGTGAAGGACAGGCAGCCAGGCCTCCGCAATGTGTATGTGAAGGACAGGCAGCCAGGCCTCTGCACTGTGTATGTGAAGGACAGGCAGCCAGACCTCTGCACTGTGTATGTGGAGACAGGCAGCCGGCCTTTGCACTGTGTATGTTGAGACCAGCAGCCAGGCCTCTGCACTGTGTATGTGAAGGACAGGCAGTCAGGCCTCTGCACTGTGTATGTGGAGACAGGCAGCCAGGCCTCTGCACTGTGTATGTGAAGGACAGGCAGCCAGGCCTCCGCACTGTGAATGTGAAGGACAGACAGCCAGGCCTCTGCACTGTGTATGTTGAGACCAGCAGCCATGCCTCTGCACTGTGTATGTGAAGGACAGGCAGCCAGGCCTCTGCACTGTGTATGTGGAGACAGGCAGCCAGGCCTCTGCACTGTGTATGTGAAGGACAGGCAGTCAGGCCTCTGCACTGTATGTGGAGACAGGCAGCCAGGCCTCTGCACTGTGTATGTGGAGACAGGCAGCCAGGCCTCTGCACTGTGTATGTGAAGGACAGGCAGCCAGGCCTCTGCACTATGTATGTGAAGGACAGGCAGTCAGGCCTCTGCACTGTATGTGGAGACAGGCAGCCAGGGCTCTGAACTGTGTATGTGAAGGACAGGCAGCCAGGCCTCTGCACTCTGTATGTGAAGAACAGGCAGCCAGGCCTTTGCACTGTGTATGTGAAGGACAGGCAGCCAGGCCTCTGCACTGTGTATGTGGAGACAGGCAGCCAGGCCGCTGCACTGTGTATGTGGAGACAGGCGGCACAGCTTCTGCGCTATATATGGAGACAGGCAGCCATGCCTCTGCACTGTGTATGTGGAGACAGGCAGTCAGGCCTCTGCACTGTATGTGGAGACAGGCAGCCAGGGCTCTGCACTGTGTATGTGAAGGACAGGCAGCCAGGCCTCTGCACTGTGTATGTGAAGAACAGGCAGCCAGGCCTTTGCACTGTGTATGTGAAGGACAGGCAGCCAGGCTTCTGCACTGTGTATGTGGAGACAGGCAGCCAGGCCGCTGCACTGTGTATGTGGAGACAGGCGGCACAGCTTCTGCGCTATATATGGAGACAGGCAGCCATGCCTCTGCACTGTATGTGGAGACAGGCAGCCAGGGCTCTGCACTGTGTATGTGAAGGACAGGCAGCCAGGCCTCTGCACTGTGTATGTGAAGAACAGGCAGCCAGGCCTTTGCACGGTGTATGTGAAGGACAGGCAGCCAGGCCTCTGCACTGTGTATGTGGAGACAGGCAGCCAGGCCGCTGCACTGTGTACGTGGAGACAGGCGGCACAGCTTCTGCGCTATATATGGAGACAGGCAGCCATGCCTCTGCACTGTGTATGTGGAGACAGGCAGCACGGCTTCTGCGCTATATATGGAGGCAGGCAGCCAGGCCTCTGCACTGTGTATGTGAAGGACAGGCAGCCAGGCCTCTGCTCTTTGTATGTGGAGACAGGAAGCCAGGCCTCTGCACTGTGTATGTGAAGGACAGGCAGCCAGGCCTCTGCACTGTGCATGTGGACACAGGCAGCACGGATTCTGCGCTATATATGGAGCCAGGCACCCAGGCCTCTGCACTGGGTATGTGGAGACAGGCAGCACGACTTCTGTGCTATATATGGGGACAGGCAGCCAGGCCTCTGCCCTGTGTATGTGCTGGACAGGCAGCCAGGCCTCTGCACTGTGTATGTGGAGACAGGCAGCCAGGCCTCTGCACTGTGTATGTGGATACAGGCAGCACGGCTTCTGCGCTATATGTGGAGACAGGCAGCGAGGCCTCTGCACTGTTTATGTGGAGACAGTCAGCCAAGCCTCTGCAGTGTGTATGTGGAGACAGGCGGCACAGCTTCTGCGCTATATATGGAGACAGGCAGCCAGGCCTCTGCACTGTGTATGTGAAGGACAGGCAGCCAGGCCTCTGCACTGTGTATGTGGAGACAGGCAGCCAGGCCTCTGCACTGTGTATGTGGAGACAGGCAGCCAGGCCTGTGCACTGTGTATGTGGAGACAGGCAGCACGGCTTCTGCGCTATATATGGAGACAGGCGGCCAGGCCTCTGCACTGTGTATGTGAAGGACAGGCAGCCAGGCCTCTGCACTGTGTATGTGAAGGACAGGCAGTCAGGCCTCTGCACTGTATGTGGAGACAGGCAGCCAGGGCTCTGCACTATGTATGTGAAGGACAGGGAGCCAGGGCTCTGCACTATGTATGTGAAGGACAGGCAGCCAGGCCTCTGCACTGTGTATGTGAAGGACAGGCAGCCAGGCCTCTGCACTGTGTATGTGAAGGACAGGCAGCCAGGCCTCTGCACTGTGTATGTGTAGACAGGCAGCCAGGCCTCTGCACTGTGTATGTGGAGACAGGCAGCCAGGCCTCTGCACTGTGTATGTGGAGACCGGCAGCATGGCTTCTGCGCTATATATGGAGACAGGCAGCCATGCCTCTGCACTGTGTATGTGGAGACAGGCAGCACGGCTTCTGCGCTATATATGGAGCCAGGCACCCAGGCCTCTTCACTGTGTATGTGGAGACAGGCAGCATGACTTCTGTACTATATATGGGGACAGGCAGCCAGGCCTCTGCACTGTGGTTGTGACGGACAGGCAGCCAGGCCTCTGCACTGTGTATGTGGAGACAGGCAGCCAGGCCTCTGCACTGTGTATGTGGAGACAGGCAGCACGGCTTCTGCGCTATATATGGAGACAGGCAGGCAGGCCCCTGCACTGTGTATGTGGAGACAGGCAGCCAGGCCTCTGCAGTGTGTATGGGGAGACAGGCGGCACAGCTTCTGCGCTATATATGGAGACAGGCAGCCAGGCCTCTGCACTGTATATGTGAAGGACAGGCAGCCAGGCCTCTGCACTGTGTATGTGGAGACAGGCAGCCAGGCCTCTGCACTGTGAAGACAGGCAGCCAGGCCTCTGCACTGTGTATGTGGAGACAGGCAGCACAGCTTCTGCGCTATATATGGAGACAGGCAGCCAGGCCTCTGCACTGTGTATGTGGAGACAGGCAGCCAGGCCTGTGCACTGTGTATGTGGAGACAGGCAGCACGGCTTGTGCGCTATATATGGAGACAGGCAGCCAGGCCTCTGCACTGTGTATGTGAAGGACAGGCAGCCAGGCCTCTGCACTGTGTATGTGAAGGACAGGCAGCCAGGCCTCCGCACTGTATGTGGAGACAGGTAGTCAGGCCTCTGCACTGTGTATGTGGAGAGAGGCAGTCAGGCCTCTGCACTGTGTATGTGAAGGACAGGCAGCCAGGCCTCTGCACTGTGTATGTGAAGGACAGGCAGCCAGGCCTCTGCACTGTGTAGGTGGAGACAGGCAGTCAGGCCTCTGCACTGTGTATGTGATGGACAGGCATCCAGGCCTCTGCACTGTGTATGTGAAGGACAAGCAGCCAGGCCTCTGCACTGTGTATGTGGAGACAAGCAGCCAGGCCTCTGCACTGTGTATGTGGAGACAGGCAGCCAGACCCTTTCACTGTGTATTTGGAGACAGGCAGCACGGCTTCTGCGCTATAGATGGAGACAGGCAGCCATGCGTCTGTACTGTGTATATGGAGACAGGCAGCACGGCTTCTGCGCTGGATATGGAGACAGGCAGCCAGGTCTCTGCACTGTGTATGTGAAGGACAGGCAGCCAGGCCTCTGCACTGTGTATGTGGAGACAGGCAGCCAGGCCTCTGCACTGTGTATGTGGAAACAGGCAGCACAGCTTCTGTGCTATATATGGAGACAGGCAGCCAGGCCTCTGCACTGTGTATGTGGAGACAGGCAGCACGGCTTCTGCGCTATATATGGAGACAGGCAGCCAGGCCTCTGCACTGTGTATGTGAAGGATAGGCAGCCAGGCCTCTGCACTGTGTATGTGAAGGACAGGCAGCCAGGCCACTGCACTGTATGTGGAGACAGGCAGCCAGACCTCTGCACTGTGTAGATGGAGGCAGGCAGCCAGGCCTCTGCTCTGTGTATGTGAAGGACAGGCAGCCAGGCCTCTGCACTGTGTATGGGAGGGACAGGCAGCCAGGCCTCTGCACTTTGTATGTGGAGACAGGCAGCCAGGCCTCTGCACTGTGTATGTGAAGGGCAGGCAGCCAGGCCTCTGCACTGTGTATGTGAAGGATAGGCAGCCAGGCCTCTGCACTGTGTATGTGGAGACAGGTAACCAGGCCTCTGCACTGTGTATGTGGAGAAAGGGAGCAAGGCTTCTGCGCTATATATGGAGACAGCCAGTCATGCCTCTGCACTGTGTATGTGGAGACAGGCAGCACGGCTTCTGCGCCAAATATGGAGACAGGCAGCCAGGCCTCTGCACTGTGTATGTGAAGGACAGGCAGCCAGGCCTCTGCTCTGTGTATGTGGAGACAGGACGCCAGACCTCTGCACTGTGTATGTGAAAGATAGGCAGCCAGGCCTCAGCACTGTGTATGTGGAGAAAGGCAGCACAGCTTCTGCGCTATATATGGAGCCAGGCCTCTGCACTGTGTATGTGGAGACAGGCAGCACAGCTTCTGTGCTATATATTGAGACTGGCAGCCAGGCCTCTGCACTGTGTATGTGAAGGACAGGCAGCCAGGCCTCTGCACTGTGTATGTGGAGACAGTCAGCACGGCTTCTGCGCTATATACTTAGACAGGCAGCCAGGCCTCTGCACTGTGTATGTGGAGACAGGCAGCCAGGCCTCTGCACTGTGTATGTGGAGACAGGCAGCACAGCTTCTGCACTATATATGGAGACAGGCAGCCAGGCCTCTGCACTGTGTATGTGAAGGGAAGGCAGCCTGGCCTCTGCACTGTGTATGTGGAGACAGGCAGCCAGGCCTCTGCACTGTGTATGTGGAGACAGGCAGCCAGGCCTCTGCGCTGTGTATGTGGAGACAGGCAGCGCGGCTTCTGCGCTATATATGGAGACAGGCAGCCAGGCCTCTGCACTGTGTATGTGGAGACAGGCAGCCAGGCCTCTGCACTGTGTATGTGGAGACAGGCAGCACGGCTTCCTCGCTATATATGGAGCCAGGCAGCCAGGTCTCTGCACTGTGTATGTGGAGACAGGCAGCACGGCGTCTGTGCTATATATGGAGACAGGCAGCCAGGCCTCTGCACTGTGTATGTGGAGACAGGCAGCCAGGCCTCTGCAGTGTGTATGTGGAAACAGGCAGCACGGCTTCTGCGCTATATATGGAGACAGGCAGCCAGGCCTCTGCACTGTGTATGTGAAGGACAGGCAGCCAGGCCTCTGCACTGTGTATGTGAAGGACAGGCAGCCAGGCCTCTGCACTGTGTATGTGGAGACAGGCAGCCAGGCCTCTGCACGGTGTATGTGGAGAGAGGCAGCACGGCTTCTGCGCTATATATGGAGACAGGCAGCCAGGCCTCTGCACTGTGTATGTGGAGACAGGCAGCCAGGCCTCTGCACTGTGTATGTGGAGACAGGCAGCCACGCCTTTGCACTGTGTATGTGAAGGACAGGCAGCCAGGCCTGTGCACTGTGTATGTGAAGGACAGGCAGCCAGACCTCTGCACTGTGTATATTGAGACCAGCAGCCAGGCCTCTGCACTGTGTATGTGAAGGACAGGCAGCCAGGCCTCCGCAATGTGTATGTGAAGGACAGGCAGCCAGGCCTCTGCACTGTGTATGTGAAGGACAGGCAGCCAGACCTCTGCACTGTGTATGTGGAGACAGGCAGCCGGCCTTTGCACTGTGTATGTTGAGACCAGCAGCCAGGCCTCTGCACTGTGTATGTGAAGGACAGGCAGTCAGGCCTCTGCACTGTGTATGTGGAGACAGGCAGCCAGGCCTCTGCACTGTGTATGTGAAGGACAGGCAGCCAGGCCTCCGCACTGTGAATGTGAAGGACAGACAGCCAGGCCTCTGCACTGTGTATGTTGAGACCAGCAGCCATGCCTCTGCACTGTGTATGTGAAGGACAGGCAGCCAGGCCTCTGCACTGTGTATGTGGAGACAGGCAGCCAGGCCTCTGCACTGTGTATGTGAAGGACAGGCAGTCAGGCCTCTGCACTGTATGTGGAGACAGGCAGCCAGGCCTCTGCACTGTGTATGTGGAGACAGGCAGCCAGGCCTCTGCACTGTGTATGTGAAGGACAGGCAGCCAGGCCTCTGCACTATGTATGTGAAGGACAGGCAGTCAGGCCTCTGCACTGTATGTGGAGACAGGCAGCCAGGGCTCTGCACTGTGTATGTGAAGGACAGGCAGCCAGGCCTCTGCACTCTGTATGTGAAGAACAGGCAGCCAGGCCTTTGCACTGTGTATGTGAAGGACAGGCAGCCAGGCCTCTGCACTGTGTATGTGGAGACAGGCAGCCAGGCCGCTGCACTGTGTATGTGGAGACAGGCGGCACAGCTTCTGCGCTATATATGGAGACAGGCAGCCATGCCTCTGCACTGTGTATGTGGAGACAGGCAGTCAGGCCTCTGCACTGTATGTGGAGACAGGCAGCCAGGGCTCTGCACTGTGTATGTGAAGGACAGGCAGCCAGGCCTCTGCACTGTGTATGTGAAGAACAGGCAGCCAGGCCTTTGCACTGTGTATGTGAAGGACAGGCAGCCAGGCCTCTGCACTGTGTATGTGGAGACAGGCAGCCAGGCCGCTGCACTGTGTATGTGGAGACAGGCGGCACAGCTTCTGCGCTATATATGGAGACAGGCAGCCATGCCTCTGCACTGTATGTGGAGACAGGCAGCCAGGGCTCTGCACTGTGTATGTGAAGGACAGGCAGCCAGGCCTCTGCACTGTGTATGTGAAGAACAGGCAGCCAGGCCTTTGCACGGTGTATGTGAAGGACAGGCAGCCAGGCCTCTGCACTGTGTATGTGGAGACAGGCAGCCAGGCCGCTGCACTGTGTACGTGGAGACAGGCGGCACAGCTTCTGCGCTATATATGGAGACAGGCAGCCATGCCTCTGCACTGTGTATGTGGAGACAGGCAGCACGGCTTCTGCGCTATATATGGAGGCAGGCAGCCAGGCCTCTGCACTGTGTATGTGAAGGACAGGCAGCCAGGCCTCTGCTCTTTGTATGTGGAGACAGGCAGCCAGGCCTCTGCACTGTGTATGTGAAGGACAGGCAGCCAGGCCTCTGCACTGTGCATGTGGACACAGGCAGCACGGATTCTGCGCTATATATGGAGCCAGGCACCCAGGCCTCTGCACTGGGTATGTGGAGACAGGCAGCACGACTTCTGTGCTATATATGGGGACAGGCAGCCAGGCCTCTGCCCTGTGTATGTGCTGGACAGGCAGCCAGGCCTCTGCACTGTGTATGTGGAGACAGGCAGCCAGGCCTCTGCACTGTGTATGTGGATACAGGCAGCACGGCTTCTGCGCTATATGTGGAGACAGGCAGCGAGGCCTCTGCACTGTTTATGTGGAGACAGTCAGCCAAGCCTCTGCAGTGTGTATGTGGAGACAGGCGGCACAGCTTCTGCGCTATATATGGAGACAGGCAGCCAGGCCTCTGCACTGTGTATGTGAAGGACAGGCAGCCAGGCCTCTGCACTGTGTATGTGGAGACAGGCAGCCAGGCCTCTGCACTGTGTATGTGGAGACAGGCAGCCAGGCCTGTGCACTGTGTATGTGGAGACAGGCAGCACGGCTTCTGCGCTATATATGGAGACAGGCGGCCAGGCCTCTGCACTGTGTATGTGAAGGACAGGCAGCCAGGCCTCTGCACTGTGTATGTGAAGGACAGGCAGTCAGGCCTCTGCACTGTATGTGGAGACAGGCAGCCAGGGCTCTGCACTATGTATGTGAAGGACAGGGAGCCAGGGCTCTGCACTATGTATGTGAAGGACAGGCAGCCAGGCCTCTGCACTGTGTATGTGAAGGACAGGCAGCCAGGCCTCTGCACTGTGTATGTGAAGGACAGGCAGCCAGGCCTCTGCACTGTGTATGTGTAGACAGGCAGCCAGGCCTCTGCACTGTGTATGTGGAGACAGGCAGCCAGGCCTCTGCACTGTGTATGTGGAGACCGGCAGCATGGCTTCTGCGCTATATATGGAGACAGGCAGCCATGCCTCTGCACTGTGTATGTGGAGACAGGCAGCACGGCTTCTGCGCTATATATGGAGCCAGGCACCCAGGCCTCTTCACTGTGTATGTGGAGACAGGCAGCATGACTTCTGTACTATATATGGGGACAGGCAGCCAGGCCTCTGCACTGTGGTTGTGACGGACAGGCAGCCAGGCCTCTGCACTGTGTATGTGGAGACAGGCAGCCAGGCCTCTGCACTGTGTATGTGGAGACAGCCAGCACGGCTTCTGCGCTATATATGGAGACAGGCAGGCAGGCCCCTGCACTGTGTATGTGGAGACAGGCAGCCAGGCCTCTGCAGTGTGTATGTGGAGACAGGCGGCACAGCTTCTGCGCTATATATGGAGACAGGCAGCCAGGCCTCTGCACTGTATATGTGAAGGACAGGCAGCCAGGCCTCTGCACTGTGTATGTGGAGACAGGCAGCCAGGCCTCTGCACTGTGAAGACAGGCAGCCAGGCCTCTGCACTGTGTATGTGGAGACAGGCAGCACAGCTTCTGCGCTATATATGGAGACAGGCAGCCAGGCCTCTGCACTGTGTATGTGGAGACAGGCAGCCAGGCCTGTGCACTGTGTATGTGGAGACAGGCAGCACGGCTTGTGCGCTATATATGGAGCTAGGCAACCAGGCCTCTGCACTGTGTATGTGAAGGACAGGCAGCCAGGCCTCTGCACTGTGTATGTGAAGGACAGGCAGCCAGGCCTCCGCACTGTATGTGGAGACAGGTAGTCAGGCCTCTGCACTGTGTATGTGGAGAGAGGCAGTCAGGCCTCTGCACTGTGTATGTGAAGGACAGGCAGCCAGGCCTCTGCACTGTGTATGTGAAGGACAGGCAGCCAGGCCTCTGCACTGTGTAGGTGGAGACAGGCAGTCAGGCCTCTGCACTGTGTATGTGATGGACAGGCATCCAGGCCTCTGCACTGTGTATGTGAAGGACAAGCAGCCAGGCCTCTGCACTGTGTATGTGGAGACAAGCAGCCAGGCCTCTGCACTGTGTATGTGGAGACAGGCAGCCAGACCCTTTCACTGTGTATTTGGAGACAGGCAGCACGGCTTCTGCGCTATAGATGGAGACAGGCAGCCATGCGTCTGTACTGTGTATATGGAGACAGGCAGCACGGCTTCTGCGCTGGATATGGAGACAGGCAGCCAGGTCTCTGCACTGTGTATGTGAAGGACAGGCAGCCAGGCCTCTGCACTGTGTATGTGGAGACAGGCAGCCAGGCCTCTGCACTGTGTATGTGGAAACAGGCAGCACAGCTTCTGTGCTATAGATGGAGACAGGCAGCCAGGCCTCTGCACTGTGTATGTGGAGACAGGCAGCACGGCTTCTGCGCTATATATGGAGACAGGCAGCCAGGCCTCTGCACTGTGTATGTGAAGGATAGGCAGCCAGGCCTCTGCACTGTGTATGTGAAGGACAGGCAGCCAGGCCACTGCACTGTATGTGGAGACAGGCAGCCAGACCTCTGCACTGTGTAGATGGAGGCAGGCAGCCAGGCCTCTGCTCTGTGTATGTGAAGGACAGGCAGCCAGTCCTCTGCACTGTGTATGGGAGGGACAGGCAGCCAGGCCTCTGCACTTTGTATGTGGAGACAGGCAGCCAGGCCTCTGCACTGTGTATGTGAAGGGCAGGCAGCCAGGCCTCTGCACTGTGTATGTGAAGGATAGGCAGCCAGGCCTCTGCACTGTGTATGTGGAGACAGGTAACCAGGCCTCTGCACTGTGTATGTGGAGAAAGGGAGCAAGGCTTCTGCGCTATATATGGAGACAGCCAGTCATGCCTCTGCACTGTGTATGTGGAGACAGGCAGCACGGCTTCTGCGCCAAATATGGAGACAGGCAGCCAGGCCTCTGCACTGTGTATGTGAAGGACAGGCAGCCAGGCCTCTGCTCTGTGTATGTGGAGACAGGACGCCAGACCTCTGCACTGTGTATGTGAAAGATAGGCAGCCAGGCCTCAGCACTGTGTATGTGGAGAAAGGCAGCACAGCTTCTGCGCTATATATGGAGCCAGGCCTCTGCACTGTGTATGTGGAGACAGGCAGCACAGCTTCTGTGCTATATATTGAGACTGGCAGCCAGGCCTCTGCACTGTGTATGTGAAGGACAGGCAGCCAGGCCTCTCCACTGTGTATGTGGAGACAGTCAGCACGGCTTCTGCGCTATATACTTAGACAGGCAGCCAGGCCTCTGCATTGTGTATGTGGAGACAGGCAGCCAGGCCTCTGCACTGTGTATGTGGAGACAGGCAGCACAGCTTCTGCACTATATATGGAGACAGGCAGCCAGGCCTCTGCACTGTGTATGTGAAGGGAAGGCAGCCTGGCCTCTGCACTGTGTATGTGGAGACAGGCAGCCAGGCCTCTGCACTGTGTATGTGGAGACAGGCAGCCAGGCCTCTGCGCTGTGTATGTGGAGACAGGCAGCGCGGCTTCTGCGCTATATATGGAGACAGGCAGCCAGGCCTCTGCACTGTGTATGTGGAGACAGGCAGCCAGGCCTCTGCACTGTGTATGTGGAGACAGGCAGCACGGCTTCCTCGCTATATATGGAGCCAGGCAGCCAGGTCTCTGCACTGTGTATGTGGAGACAGGCAGCACGGCGTCTGTGCTATATATGGAGACAGGCAGCCTGGCCTCTGCACTGTCTATGTGGAGACAGACAGCCAGGCCTCTGCAGTGTGTATGTGGAAACAGGCAGCACGGCTTCTGCGCTATATATGGAGACAGGCAGCCAGGCCTCTGCACTGTGTATGTGAAGGACAGGCAGCCAGGCCTCTGCACTGTGTATGTGAAGGACAGGCAGCCAGGCCTCTGCACTGTGTATGTGGAGACAGGCAGCCAGGCCTCTGCACGGTGTATGTGGAGAGAGGCAGCACGGCTTCTGCGCTATATATGGAGACAGGCAGCCAGGCCTCTGCACTGTGTATGTGAAGGACAGGCAGCCAGGCCTCTGCACTGTGTATGTGAAGGACAGGCAGCCAGGCCTCTGCACTGTGTATGTGGAGACAGGCAGCCAGGCCTCTGCACGGTGTATGTGGAGAGAGGCAGCACGGCTTCTGCGCTATATATGGAGACAGGCAGCCAGGCCTCTGCACTGTGTATGTGGAGACAGGCAGCCAGGCCTCTGCACTGTGTATGTGGAGACAGGCAGCATGGCTTCTGCGCTATATATGGAGACAGGCAGCCAGGCCTCTGCACTGTTTATGTGAAGGACAGGGAGCCAGGCCTCTGCACTGTGTATGTGAAGCACAGGCAGCCAGGCCTCTGCACTGTATGTGGAGACAGGAAGCCAGGCCTCTGCACTGTGTATGTGGAGACAGGCAGCCAGGCCTCTGCTCTGTGTATGTGAAGGACAGGCAGCCAGGCCTCTTCATTGTGTATGTGAAGGACAGGTAGCCAGGCCTCTGCACTTTGTATGTGGAGACAGGCAGCCAGGCCTCTGCACTGTGTATGTGAAGGACAGGCAGCCAGGCCTCTGCACTGTGTATGTGAGGGACAGACAGCCAGGCCTCTGCACTGTGTATGTGGAGACAGGCAGCCAGGCCTCTGCACAGTGTATGTGGAGACAGGCAGCAAGGCTTCTGCACTATATATGGAGACAGGCAGCCATGCCTCTGCACTGTGTTTGTGGAGACAGGCAGCACGGCTTCTGCGCTATATATGGAGACAGGCAGCCAGGCCTCTGCACTGTGTATGTGAAGGACAGGCAGCCAGGCCTGTGCTCTGTGTATGTGGAGACAGGCAGCCAGGCCTCTGCACTGTGTATGTGAAGGACAGGCAGCCAGGCCTCTGCACTGTGTATGTGGAGACAGGCAGCACGGCTTCTGCGCTATATATGGAGCCAGGCCTCTGCACTGTGTATGTGGAGACAGGCAGCACGGCTTCTGTGCTATATATGGAGACAGGCAGCCAGGCCTCTGCACTGTGTATGTGAAGGACAGGCAGCCAGGCCTCTGCACTGTTTTTATGGAGACAGGCAGCCAGGTCTCTGCACTGTGTATGTGGAGACAGGCAGCACGGCTTCTGCGCTATATACTGAGAGAGGCAGCCAGGCCTCTGCACTGTGTATGTGGAGACAGGCAGCCAGGCCTCTGCACTCTGTATATGGAGACAGGCAGCACGGCTTCTGAGCTATATATGGAGACAGGCAGCAAGGCCTCTACACTGTGTATGTGGAGACAGGCAGCCAGGCCTCTGCACTGTGTATGTGGAGACAGGCAGCACAGCTTCTGCACTATATATGGAGACAGGCAGCCAGGCCTGTGCACAGTGTATGTGAAGGACAGGCAGCCAGGCCTCTGCACTGTGTATGTGAAGGACAGGCAGCCAGGCCTCTGCACTGTGTATGTGAAGGACAGGCAGCCAGGCCTCTGCACTGTGTATGTGAAGGACAGGCAGCCAGGCCTCTGCACTGTGTATGTGGAGACAGGCAGCCAGGCCTCTGCATTGTGTATGTGGAGACAGGCAGCCAGGCCTCTGCACTGTGTATGTGGAGACAGGCAGCACAGCTTCTGCACTATATATGGAGACAGGCAGCCAGGCCTCTGCACTGTGTATGTGAAGGACAGGCAGCCAGGCCTCTGCACTGTGTATGCGGAGACATGCAACCAGGCCTCTGCACTGTGTATGTGGAGACAGGCAGCCATGCCTCTGCACTGTGTATGTGGAGAGAGGCAGCGAAGCCTCTGCACTGTGTATGTGAAGGACAGGCAGCAAGGCCTCTGCACTGTATATGTGGAGACAGGCAGCCAGGCCTCTGCACTGTGTATGTGAAGGGTCAGGCAGCCAGGCCTCTGCACTGTGTATGTGAAGGGTCAGGCAGCCAGGCCTCTGCACTGTGTATGTGGAGACAGGCAGCCAGGCCTCTGCACTGTGTATGTGGAGACAGGCAGCACAGCTTCTGCGCTATATATGGAGACAGGTAGCCAGGCCTCTGCACTGTGTATGTGGAGACAGGCAGCACGACTTCTGCGCTATATAT
The DNA here is from genome assembly GCA_963921515.1 of Calotriton arnoldi. Lineage (NCBI taxonomy): Eukaryota > Metazoa > Chordata > Amphibia > Caudata > Salamandridae > Calotriton > Calotriton arnoldi. The sequence goes on from CAWUFW010003563.1 coordinate 1,576,139, forward strand.
GGAGACAGGCAGCCAGGCCTCTGCACTGTGTATGTGAAGGACAGGCAGCCGGGCCTCTGCACTGTGTATGTCACGGACAGGCAGCCAGGCCTCTGCACTGTGTATGTGGAGACAGGCAGCACGGCGTGTGTGCTATATATGGAGACAGGCAGCCAGGCCTCTGCACTGTGTATGTGGAGACAGGCAGCCAGGCCTCTGCAGTGTGTATGTGGAAACAGGCAGCACGGCTTCTGCGCTATATATGGAGACAGGCAGCCAGGCCTCTGCACTGTGTATGTGAAGGACAGGCAGCCAGGCCTCTGCACTGTGTATGTGAAGGACAGGCAGCCAGGCCTCTGCACTGTGTATGTGGAGACAGGCAGCCAGGCCTCTGCACGGTGTATGTGGAGACAGGCAGTCAGGCCTCTGCACTGTATGTGGAGACAGGCAGCCAGGGCTCTGCACTATGTATGTGAAGGACAGGGAGCCAGGGCTCTGCACTATGTATGTGAAGGACAGGCAGCCAGGCCTCTGCACTGTGTATGTGAAGGACAGGCAGCCAGGCCTCTGCACTGTGTATGTGTAGACAGGCAGCCAGGCCTCTGCACTGTGTATGTGGAGACAGGCAGCCAGGCCTCTGCACTGTGTATGTGGAGACCGGCAGCATGGCTTCTGCGCTATATATGGAGACAGGCAGCCATGCCTCTGCACTGTGTATGTGGAGACAGGCAGCACGGCTTCTGCGCTATATATGGAGCCAGGCACCCAGGCCTCTTCACTGTGTATGTGGAGACAGGCAGCATGACTTCTGTACTATATATGGGGACAGGCAGCCAGGCCTCTGCACTGTGGTTGTGACGGACAGGCAGCCAGGCCTCTGCACTGTGTATGTGGAGACAGGCAGCCAGGCCTCTGCACTGTGTATGTGGAGACAGGCAGCACGGCTTCTGCGCTATATATGGAGACAGGCAGGCAGGCCCCTGCACTGTGTATGTGGAGACAGGCAGCCAGGCCTCTGCAGTGTGTATGTGGAGACAGGCGGCACAGCTTCTGCGCTATATATGGAGACAGGCAGCCAGGCCTCTGCACTGTATATGTGAAGGACAGGCAGCCAGGCCTCTGCACTGTGTATGTGGAGACAGGCAGCCAGGCCTCTGCACTGTGAAGACAGGCAGCCAGGCCTCTGCACTGTGTATGTGGAGACAGGCAGCACAGCTTCTGCGCTATATATGGAGACAGGCAGCCAGGCCTCTGCACTGTGTATGTGGAGACAGGCAGCCAGGCCTGTGCACTGTGTATGTGGAGACAGGCAGCACGGCTTGTGCGCTATATATGGAGACAGGCAGCCAGGCCTCTGCACTGTGTATGTGAAGGACAGGCAGCCAGGCCTCTGCACTGTGTATGTGAAGGACTGGCAGCCAGGCCTCCGCACTGTATGTGGAGACAGGTAGTCAGGCCTCTGCACTGTGTATGTGGAGAGAGGCAGTCAGGCCTCTGCACTGTGTATGTGAAGGACAGGCAGCCAGGCCTCTGCACTGTGTATGTGAAGGACAGGCAGCCAGGCCTCTGCACTGTGTAGGTGGAGACAGGCAGTCAGGCCTCTGCACTGTGTATGTGATGGACAGGCAGCCAGGCCTCTGCACTGTGTATGTGAAGGACAGGCAGCCAGGCCTCTGCACTGTGTATGTGAAGGACTGGCAGCCAGGCCTCCGCACTGTATGTGGAGACAGGTAGTCAGGCCTCTGCACTGTGTATGTGGAGAGAGGCAGTCAGGCCTCTGCACTGTGTATGTGAAGGACAGGCAGCCAGGCCTCTGCACTGTGTATGTGAAGGACAGGCAGCCAGGCCTCTGCACTGTGTAGGTGGAGACAGGCAGCCAGGTCTCTGCACTGTGTATGTGGAGACAGGCAGCACGGCGTCTGTGCTATATATGGAGACAGGCAGCCTGGCCTCTGCACTGTCTATGTGGAGACAGTCAGCCAGGCCTCTGCAGTGTGTATGTGGAAACAGGCAGCACGGCTTCTGCGCTATATATGGAGACAGGCAGCCAGGCCTCTGCACTGTGTATGTGAAGGACAGGCAGCCAGGCCTCTGCACTGTGTATGTGAAGGACAGGCAGCCAGGCCTCTGCACTGTGTATGTGGAGACAGGCAGCCAGGCCTCTGCACGGTGTATGTGGAGAGAGGCAGCACGGCTTCTGCGCTATATATGGAGACAGGCAGCCAGGCCTCTGCACTGTGTATGTGAAGGACAGGCAGCCAGGCCTCTGCACTGTGTATGTGAAGGACAGGCAGCCAGGCCTCTGCACTGTGTATGTGGAGACAGGCAGCCAGGCCTCTGCACGGTGTATGTGGAGAGAGGCAGCACGGCTTCTGCGCTATATATGGAGACAGGCAGCCAGGCCTCTGCACTGTGTATGTGGAGACAGGCAGCCAGGCCTCTGCACTGTGTATGTGGAGACAGGCAGCATGGCTTCTGCGCTATATATGGAGACAGGCAGCCAGGCCTCTGCACTGTTTATGTGAAGGACAGGGAGCCAGGCCTCTGCACTGTGTATGTGAAGCACAGGCAGCCAGGCCTCTGCACTGTATGTGGAGACAGGAAGCCAGGCCTCTGCACTGTGTATGTGGAGACAGGCAGCCAGGCCTCTGCTCTGTGTATGTGAAGGACAGGCAGCCAGGCCTCTTCATTGTGTATGTGAAGGACAGGTAGCCAGGCCTCTGCACTTTGTATGTGGAGACAGGCAGCCAGGCCTCTGCACTGTGTATGTGAAGGACAGGCAGCCAGGCCTCTGCACTGTGTATGTGAGGGACAGACAGCCAGGCCTCTGCACTGTGTATGTGGAGACAGGCAGCCAGGCCTCTGCACAGTGTATGTGGAGACAGGCAGCAAGGCTTCTGCACTATATATGGAGACAGGCAGCCATGCCTCTGCACTGTGTTTGTGGAGACAGGCAGCACGGCTTCTGCGCTATATATGGAGACAGGCAGCCAGGCCTCTGCACTGTGTATGTGAAGGACAGGCAGCCAGGCCTGTGCTCTGTGTATGTGGAGACAGGCAGCCAGGCCTCTGCACTGTGTATGTGAAGGACAGGCAGCCAGGCCTCTGCACTGTGTATGTGGAGACAGGCAGCACGGCTTCTGCGCTATATATGGAGCCAGGCCTCTGCACTGTGTATGTGGAGACAGGCAGCACGGCTTCTGTGCTATATATGGAGACAGGCAGCCAGGCCTCTGCACTGTGTATGTGAAGGACAGGCAGCCAGGCCTCTGCACTGTTTTTATGGAGACAGGCAGCCAGGTCTCTGCACTGTGTATGTGGAGACAGGCAGCACGGCTTCTGCGCTATATACTGAGAGAGGCAGCCAGGCCTCTGCACTGTGTATGTGGAGACAGGCAGCCAGGCCTCTGCACTCTGTATATGGAGACAGGCAGCACGGCTTCTGAGCTATATATGGAGACAGGCAGCAAGGCCTCTACACTGTGTATGTGGAGACAGGCAGCCAGGCCTCTGCACTGTGTATGTGGAGACAGGCAGCACAGCTTCTGCACTATATATGGAGACAGGCAGCCAGGCCTGTGCACAGTGTATGTGAAGGACAGGCAGCCAGGCCTCTGCACTGTGTATGTGAAGGACAGGCAGCCAGGCCTCTGCACTGTGTATGTGAAGGACAGGCAGCCAGGCCTCTGCACTGTGTATGTGAAGGACAGGCAGCCAGGCCTCTGCACTGTGTATGTGGAGACAGGCAGCCAGGCCTCTGCATTGTGTATGTGGAGACAGGCAGCCAGGCCTCTGCACTGTGTATGTGGAGACAGGCAGCACAGCTTCTGCACTATATATGGAGACAGGCAGCCAGGCCTCTGCACTGTGTATGTGAAGGACAGGCAGCCAGGCCTCTGCACTGTGTATGCGGAGACATGCAACCAGGCCTCTGCACTGTGTATGTGGAGACAGGCAGCCATGCCTCTGCACTGTGTATGTGGAGAGAGGCAGCGAAGCCTCTGCACTGTGTATGTGAAGGACAGGCAGCAAGGCCTCTGCACTGTATATGTGGAGACAGGCAGCCAGGCCTCTGCACTGTGTATGTGAAGGGTCAGGCAGCCAGGCCTCTGCACTGTGTATGTGAAGGGTCAGGCAGCCAGGCCTCTGCACTGTGTATGTGGAGACAGGCAGCCAGGCCTCTGCACTGTGTATGTGGAGACAGGCAGCACAGCTTCTGCGCTATATATGGAGACAGGTAGCCAGGCCTCTGCACTGTGTATGTGGAGACAGGCAGCACGACTTCTGCGCTATATATGGAGACAGGCAGCCAGGCCTCTGCACTGTGTATGTGAAGGACAGGCAGCCGGGCCTCTGCACTGTGTATGTCACGGACAGGCAGCCAGGCCTCTGCACTGTGTATGTGGAGACAGGCAGCACGGCGTGTGTGCTATATATGGAGACAGGCAGCCAGGCCTCTGCACTGTGTATGTGGAGACAGGCAGCCAGGCCTCTGCAGTGTGTATGTGGAAACAGGCAGCACGGCTTCTGCGCTATATATGGAGACAGGCAGCCAGGCCTCTGCACTGTGTATGTGAAGGACAGGCAGCCAGGCCTCTGCACTGTGTATGTGAAGGACAGGCAGCCAGGCCTCTGCACTGTGTATGTGGAGACAGGCAGCCAGGCCTCTGCACGGTGTATGTGGAGACAGGCAGTCAGGCCTCTGCACTGTATGTGGAGACAGGCAGCCAGGGCTCTGCACTATGTATGTGAAGGACAGGGAGCCAGGGCTCTGCACTATGTATGTGAAGGACAGGCAGCCAGGCCTCTGCACTGTGTATGTGAAGGACAGGCAGCCAGGCCTCTGCACTGTGTATGTGTAGACAGGCAGCCAGGCCTCTGCACTGTGTATGTGGAGACAGGCAGCCAGGCCTCTGCACTGTGTATGTGGAGACCGGCAGCATGGCTTCTGCGCTATATATGGAGACAGGCAGCCATGCCTCTGCACTGTGTATGTGGAGACAGGCAGCACGGCTTCTGCGCTATATATGGAGCCAGGCACCCAGGCCTCTTCACTGTGTATGTGGAGACAGGCAGCATGACTTCTGTACTATATATGGGGACAGGCAGCCAGGCCTCTGCACTGTGGTTGTGACGGACAGGCAGCCAGGCCTCTGCACTGTGTATGTGGAGACAGGCAGCCAGGCCTCTGCACTGTGTATGTGGAGACAGGCAGCACGGCTTCTGCGCTATATATGGAGACAGGCAGGCAGGCCCCTGCACTGTGTATGTGGAGACAGGCAGCCAGGCCTCTGCAGTGTGTATGTGGAGACAGGCGGCACAGCTTCTGCGCTATATATGGAGACAGGCAGCCAGGCCTCTGCACTGTATATGTGAAGGACAGGCAGCCAGGCCTCTGCACTGTGTATGTGGAGACAGGCAGCCAGGCCTCTGCACTGTGAAGACAGGCAGCCAGGCCTCTGCACTGTGTATGTGGAGACAGGCAGCACAGCTTCTGCGCTATATATGGAGACAGGCAGCCAGGCCTCTGCACTGTGTATGTGGAGACAGGCAGCCAGGCCTGTGCACTGTGTATGTGGAGACAGGCAGCACGGCTTGTGCGCTATATATGGAGACAGGCAGCCAGGCCTCTGCACTGTGTATGTGAAGGACAGGCAGCCAGGCCTCTGCACTGTGTATGTGAAGGACTGGCAGCCAGGCCTCCGCACTGTATGTGGAGACAGGTAGTCAGGCCTCTGCACTGTGTATGTGGAGAGAGGCAGTCAGGCCTCTGCACTGTGTATGTGAAGGACAGGCAGCCAGGCCTCTGCACTGTGTATGTGAAGGACAGGCAGCCAGGCCTCTGCACTGTGTAGGTGGAGACAGGCAGTCAGGCCTCTGCACTGTGTATGTGATGGACAGGCATCCAGGCCTCTGCACTGTGTATGTGAAGGACAAGCAGCCAGGCCTCTGCACTGTGTATGTGGAGACAAGCAGCCAGGCCTCTGCACTGTGTATGTGGAGACAGGCAGCCAGACCCTTTCACTGTGTATTTGGAGACAGGCAGCACGGCTTCTGCGCTATAGATGGAGACAGGCAGCCATGCGTCTGTACTGTGTATATGGAGACAGGCAGCACGGCTTCTGCGCTGGATATGGAGACAGGCAGCCAGGTCTCTGCACTGTGTATGTGAAGGACAGGCAGCCAGGCCTCTGCACTGTGTATGTGGAGACAGGCAGCCAGGCCTCTGCACTGTGTATGTGGAAACAGGCAGCACAGCTTCTGTGCTATATATGGAGACAGGCAGCCAGGCCTCTGCACTGTGTATGTGGAGACAGGCAGCACGGCTTCTGCGCTATATATGGAGACAGGCAGCCAGGCCTCTGCACTGTGTATGTGAAGGATAGGCAGCCAGGCCTCTGCACTGTGTATGTGAAGGACAGGCAGCCAGGCCACTGCACTGTATGTGGAGACAGGCAGCCAGACCTCTGCACTGTGTAGATGGAGGCAGGCAGCCAGGCCTCTGCTCTGTGTATGTGAAGGACAGGCAGCCAGGCCTCTGCACTGTGTATGGGAGGGACAGGCAGCCAGGCCTCTGCACTTTGTATGTGGAGACAGGCAGCCAGGCCTCTGCACTGTGTATGTGAAGGGCAGGCAGCCAGGCCTCTGCACTGTGTATGTGAAGGATAGGCAGCCAGGCCTCTGCACTGTGTATGTGGAGACAGGTAACCAGGCCTCTGCACTGTGTATGTGGAGAAAGGGAGCAAGGCTTCTGCGCTATATATGGAGACAGCCAGTCATGCCTCTGCACTGTGTATGTGGAGACAGGCAGCACGGCTTCTGCGCCAAATATGGAGACAGGCAGCCAGGCCTCTGCACTGTGTATGTGAAGGACAGGCAGCCAGGCCTCTGCTCTGTGTATGTGGAGACAGGACGCCAGACCTCTGCACTGTGTATGTGAAAGATAGGCAGCCAGGCCTCAGCACTGTGTATGTGGAGAAAGGCAGCACAGCTTCTGCGCTATATATGGAGCCAGGCCTCTGCACTGTGTATGTGGAGACAGGCAGCACAGCTTCTGTGCTATATATTGAGACTGGCAGCCAGGCCTCTGCACTGTGTATGTGAAGGACAGGCAGCCAGGCCTCTGCACTGTGTATGTGGAGACAGTCAGCACGGCTTTTGCGCTATATACTTAGACAGGCAGCCAGGCCTCTGCACTGTGTATGTGGAGACAGGCAGCCAGGCCTCTGCACTGTGTATGTGGAGACAGGCAGCACAGCTTCTGCACTATATATGGAGACAGGCAGCCAGGCCTCTGCACTGTGTATGTGAAGGGAAGGCAGCCTGGCCTCTGCACTGTGTATGTGGAGACAGGCAGCCAGGCCTCTGCACTGTGTATGTGGAGACAGGCAGCCAGGCCTCTGCGCTGTGTATGTGGAGACAGGCAGCGCGGCTTCTGCGCTATATATGGAGACAGGCAGCCAGGCCTCTGCACTGTGTATGTGGAGACAGGCAGCCAGGCCTCTGCACTGTGTATGTGGAGACAGGCAGCACGGCTTCCTCGCTATATATGGAGCCAGGCAGCCAGGTCTCTGCACTGTGTATGTGGAGACAGGCAGCACGGCGTCTGTGCTATATATGGAGACAGGCAGCCAGGCCTCTGCACTGTGTATGTGGAGACAGGCAGCCAGGCCTCTGCAGTGTGTATGTGGAAACAGGCAGCACGGCTTCTGCGCTATATATGGAGACAGGCAGCCAGGCCTCTGCACTGTGTATGTGAAGGACAGGCAGCCAGGCCTCTGCACTGTGTATGTGAAGGACAGGCAGCCAGGCCTCTGCACTGTGTATGTGGAGACAGGCAGCCAGGCCTCTGCACGGTGTATGTGGAGAGAGGCAGCACGGCTTCTGCGCTATATATGGAGACAGGCAGCCAGGCCTCTGCACTGTGTATGTGGAGACAGGCAGCCAGGCCTCTGCACTGTGTATGTGGAGACAGGCAGCCACGCCTTTGCACTGTGTATGTGAAGGACAGGCAGCCAGGCCTGTGCACTGTGTATGTGAAGGACAGGCAGCCAGACCTCTGCACTGTGTATATTGAGACCAGCAGCCAGGCCTCTGCACTGTGTATGTGAAGGACAGGCAGCCAGGCCTCCGCAATGTGTATGTGAAGGACAGGCAGCCAGGCCTCTGCACTGTGTATGTGAAGGACAGGCAGCCAGACCTCTGCACTGTGTATGTGGAGACAGGCAGCCGGCCTTTGCACTGTGTATGTTGAGACCAGCAGCCAGGCCTCTGCACTGTGTATGTGAAGGACAGGCAGTCAGGCCTCTGCACTGTGTATGTGGAGACAGGCAGCCAGGCCTCTGCACTGTGTATGTGAAGGACAGGCAGCCAGGCCTCCGCACTGTGAATGTGAAGGACAGACAGCCAGGCCTCTGCACTGTGTATGTTGAGACCAGCAGCCATGCCTCTGCACTGTGTATGTGAAGGACAGGCAGCCAGGCCTCTGCACTGTGTATGTGGAGACAGGCAGCCAGGCCTCTGCACTGTGTATGTGAAGGACAGGCAGTCAGGCCTCTGCACTGTATGTGGAGACAGGCAGCCAGGCCTCTGCACTGTGTATGTGGAGACAGGCAGCCAGGCCTCTGCACTGTGTATGTGAAGGACAGGCAGCCAGGCCTCTGCACTATGTATGTGAAGGACAGGCAGTCAGGCCTCTGCACTGTATGTGGAGACAGGCAGCCAGGGCTCTGCACTGTGTATGTGAAGGACAGGCAGCCAGGCCTCTGCACTCTGTATGTGAAGAACAGGCAGCCAGGCCTTTGCACTGTGTATGTGAAGGACAGGCAGCCAGGCCTCTGCACTGTGTATGTGGAGACAGGCAGCCAGGCCGCTGCACTGTGTATGTGGAGACAGGCGGCACAGCTTCTGCGCTATATATGGAGACAGGCAGCCATGCCTCTGCACTGTGTATGTGGAGACAGGCAGTCAGGCCTCTGCACTGTATGTGGAGACAGGCAGCCAGGGCTCTGCACTGTGTATGTGAAGGACAGGCAGCCAGGCCTCTGCACTGTGTATGTGAAGAACAGGCAGCCAGGCCTTTGCACTGTGTATGTGAAGGACAGGCAGCCAGGCCTCTGCACTGTGTATGTGGAGACAGGCAGCCAGGCCGCTGCACTGTGTATGTGGAGACAGGCGGCACAGCTTCTGCGCTATATATGGAGACAGGCAGCCATGCCTCTGCACTGTATGTGGAGACAGGCAGCCAGGGCTCTGCACTGTGTATGTGAAGGACAGGCAGCCAGGCCTCTGCACTGTGTATGTGAAGAACAGGCAGCCAGGCCTTTGCACGGTGTATGTGAAGGACAGGCAGCCAGGCCTCTGCACTGTGTATGTGGAGACAGGCAGCCAGGCCGCTGCACTGTGTACGTGGAGACAGGCGGCACAGCTTCTGCGCTATATATGGAGACAGGCAGCCATGCCTCTGCACTGTGTATGTGGAGACAGGCAGCACGGCTTCTGCGCTATATATGGAGGCAGGCAGCCAGGCCTCTGCACTGTGTATGTGAAGGACAGGCAGCCAGGCCTCTGCTCTTTGTATGTGGAGACAGGCAGCCAGGCCTCTGCACTGTGTATGTGAAGGACAGGCAGCCAGGCCTCTGCACTGTGCATGTGGACACAGGCAGCACGGATTCTGCGCTATATATGGAGCCAGGCACCCAGGCCTCTGCACTGGGTATGTGGAGACAGGCAGCACAACTTCTGTGCTATATATGGGGACAGGCAGCCAGGCCTCTGCCCTGTGTATGTGCTGGACAGGCAGCCAGGCCTCTGCACTGTGTATGTGGAGACAGGCAGCCAGGCCTCTGCACTGTGTATGTGGATACAGGCAGCACGGCTTCTGCGCTATATGTGGAGACAGGCAGCGAGGCCTCTGCACTGTTTATGTGGAGACAGTCAGCCAAGCCTCTGCAGTGTGTATGTGGAGACAGGCGGCACAGCTTCTGCGCTATATATGGAGACAGGCAGCCAGGCCTCTGCACTGTGTATGTGAAGGACAGGCAGCCAGGCCTCTGCACTGTGTATGTGGAGACAGGCAGCCAGGCCTCTGCACTGTGTATGTGGAGACAGGCAGCCAGGCCTGTGCACTGTGTATGTGGAGACAGGCAGCACGGCTTCTGCGCTATATATGGAGACAGGCGGCCAGGCCTCTGCACTGTGTATGTGAAGGACAGGCAGCCTGGCCTCTGCACTGTGTATGTGAAGGACAGGCAGTCAGGCCTCTGCACTGTATGTGGAGACAGGCAGCCAGGGCTCTGCACTATGTATGTGAAGGACAGGGAGCCAGGGCTCTGCACTATGTATGTGAAGGACAGGCAGCCAGGCCTCTGCACTGTGTATGTGAAGGACAGGCAGCCAGGCCTCTGCACTGTGTATGTGAAGGACAGGCAGCCAGGCCTCTGCACTGTGTATGTGTAGACAGGCAGCCAGGCCTCTGCACTGTGTATGTGGAGACAGGCAGCCAGGCCTCTGCACTGTGTATGTGGAGACCGGCAGCATGGCTTCTGCGCTATATATGGAGACAGGCAGCCATGCCTCTGCACTGTGTATGTGGAGACAGGCAGCACGGCTTCTGCGCTATATATGGAGCCAGGCACCCAGGCCTCTTCACTGTGTATGTGGAGACAGGCAGCATGACTTCTGTACTATATATGGGGACAGGCAGCCAGGCCTCTGCACTGTGGTTGTGACGGACAGGCAGCCAGGCCTCTGCACTGTGTATGTGGAGACAGGCAGCCAGGCCTCTGCACTGTGTATGTGGAGACAGGCAGCACGGCTTCTGCGCTATATATGGAGACAGGCAGGCAGGCCCCTGCACTGTGTATGTGGAGACAGGCAGCCAGGCCTCTGCAGTGTGTATGTGGAGACAGGCGGCACAGCTTCTGCGCTATATATGGAGACAGGCAGCCAGGCCTCTGCACTGTATATGTGAAGGACAGGCAGCCAGGCCTCTGCACTGTGTATGTGGAGACAGGCAGCCAGGCCTCTGCACTGTGAAGACAGGCAGCCAGGCCTCTGCACTGTGTATGTGGAGACAGGCAGCACAGCTTCTGCGCTATATATGGAGACAGGCAGCCAGGCCTCTGCACTGTGTATGTGGAGACAGGCAGCCAGGCCTGTGCACTGTGTATGTGGAGACAGGCAGCACGGCTTGTGCGCTATATATGGAGCTAGGCAACCAGGCCTCTGCACTGTGTATGTGAAGGACAGGCAGCCAGGCCTCTGCACTGTGTATGTGAAGGACAGGCAGCCAGGCCTCCGCACTGTATGTGGAGACAGGTAGTCAGGCCTCTGCACTGTGTATGTGGAGAGAGGCAGTCAGGCCTCTGCACTGTGTATGTGAAGGACAGGCAGCCAGGCCTCTGCACTGTGTATGTGAAGGACAGGCAGCCAGGCCTCTGCACTGTGTAGGTGGAGACAGGCAGTGAGGCCTCTGCACTGTGTATGTGATGGACAGGCATCCAGGCCTCTGCACTGTGTATGTGAAGGACAAGCAGCCAGGCCTCTGCACTGTGTATGTGGAGACAAGCAGCCAGGCCTCTGCACTGTGTATGTGGAGACAGGCAGCCAGACCCTTTCACTGTGTATTTGGAGACAGGCAGCACGGCTTCTGCGCTATAGATGGAGACAGGCAGCCATGCGTCTGTACTGTGTATATGGAGACAGGCAGCACGGCTTCTGCGCTGGATATGGAGACTGGCAGCCAGGTCTCTGCACTGTGTATGTGAAGGACAGGCAGCCAGGCCTCTGCACTGTGTATGTGGAGACAGGCAGCCAGGCCTCTGCACTGTGTATGTGGAAACAGGCAGCACAGCTTCTGTGCTATAGATGGAGACAGGCAGCCAGGCCTCTGCACTGTGTATGTGGAGACAGGCAGCACGGCTTCTGCGCTATATATGGAGACAGGCAGCCAGGCCTCTGCACTGTGTATGTGAAGGATAGGCAGCCAGGCCTCTGCACTGTGTATGTGAAGGACAGGCAGCCAGGCCACTGCACTGTATGTGGAGACAGGCAGCCAGACCTCTGCACTGTGTAGATGGAGGCAGGCAGCCAGGCCTCTGCTCTGTGTATGTGAAGGACAGGCAGCCAGGCCTCTGCACTGTGTATGGGAGGGACAGGCAGCCAGGCCTCTGCACTTTGTATGTGGAGACAGGCAGCCAGGCCTCTGCACTGTGTATGTGAAGGGCAGGCAGCCAGGCCTCTGCACTGTGTATGTGAAGGATAGGCAGCCAGGCCTCTGCACTGTGTATGTGGAGACAGGTAACCAGGCCTCTGCACTGTGTATGTGGAGAAAGGAAGCAAGGCTTCTGCGCTATATATGGAGACAGCCAGTCATGCCTCTGCACTGTGTATGTGGAGACAGGCAGCACGGCTTCTGCGCCAAATATGGAGACAGGCAGCCAAGCCTCTGCACTGTGTATGTGAAGGACAGGCAGCCAGGCCTCTGCTCTGTGTATGTGGAGACAGGACGCCAGACCTCTGCACTGTGTATGTGAAAGATAGGCAGCCAGGCCTCAGCACTGTGTATGTGGAGAAAGGCAGCACAGCTTCTGCGCTATATATGGAGCCAGGCCTCTGCACTGTGTATGTGGAGACAGGCAGCACAGCTTCTGTGCTATATATTGAGACTGGCAGCCAGGCCTCTGCACTGTGTATGTGAAGGACAGGCAGCCAGGCCTCTCCACTGTGTATGTGGAGACAGTCAGCACGGCTTCTGCGCTATATACTTAGACAGGCAGCCAGGCCTCTGCATTGTGTATGTGGAGACAGGCAGCCAGGCCTCTGCACTGTGTATGTGGAGACAGGCAGCACAGCTTCTGCACTATATATGGAGACAGGCAGCCAGGCCTCTGCACTGTGTATGTGAAGGGAAGGCAGCCTGGCCTCTGCACTGTGTATGTGGAGACAGGCAGCCAGGCCTCTGCACTGTGTATGTGGAGACAGGCAGCCAGGCCTCTGCGCTGTGTATGTGGAGACAGGCAGCGCGGCTTCTGCGCTATATATGGAGACAGGCAGCCAGGCCTCTGCACTGTGTATGTGGAGACAGGCAGCCAGGCCTCTGCACTGTGTATGTGGAGACAGGCAGCACGGCTTCCTCGCTATATATGGAGCCAGGCAGCCAGGTCTCTGCACTGTGTATGTGGAGACAGGCAGCACGGCGTCTGTGCTATATATGGAGACAGGCAGCCAGGCCTCTGCACTGTGTATGTGGAGACAGGCAGCCAGGCCTCTGCAGTGTGTATGTGGAAACAGGCAGCACGGCTTCTGCGCTATATATGGAGACAGGCAGCCAGGCCTCTGCACTGTGTATGTGAAGGACAGGCAGCCAGGCCTCTGCACTGTGTATGTGAAGGACAGGCAGCCAGGCCTCTGCACTGTGTATGTGGAGACAGGCAGCCAGGCCTCTGCACGGTGTATGTGGAGAGAGGCAGCACGGCTTCTGCGCTATATATGGAGACAGGCAGCCAGGCCTCTGCACTGTGTATGTGAAGGACAGGCAGCCAGGCCTCTGCACTGTGTATGTGAAGGACAGGCAGCCAGGCCTCTGCACTGTGTATGTGGAGACAGGCAGCCAGGCCTCTGCACGGTGTATGTGGAGAGAGGCAGCACGGCTTCTGCGCTATATATGGAGACAGGCAGCCAGGCCTCTGCACTGTGTATGTGGAGACAGGCAGCCAGGCCTCTGCACTGTGTATGTGGAGACAGGCAGCATGGCTTCTGCGCTATATATGGAGACAGGCAGCCAGGCCTCTGCACTGTTTATGTGAAGGACAGGGAGCCAGGCCTCTGCACTGTGTATGTGAAGCACAGGCAGCCAGGCCTCTGCACTGTATGTGGAGACAGGAAGCCAGGCCTCTGCACTGTGTATGTGGAGACAGGCAGCCAGGCCTCTGCTCTGTGTATGTGAAGGACAGGCAGCCAGGCCTCTTCATTGTGTATGTGAAGGACAGGTAGCCAGGCCTCTGCACTTTGTATGTGGAGACAGGCAGCCAGGCCTCTGCACTGTGTATGTGAAGGACAGGCAGCCAGGCCTCTGCACTGTGTATGTGAGGGACAGACAGCCAGGCCTCTGCACTGTGTATGTGGAGACAGGCAGCCAGGCCTCTGCACAGTGTATGTGGAGACAGGCAGCAAGGCTTCTGCACTATATATGGAGACAGGCAGCCATGCCTCTGCACTGTGTTTGTGGAGACAGGCAGCACGGCTTCTGCGCTATATATGGAGACAGGCAGCCAGGCCTCTGCACTGTGTATGTGAAGGACAGGCAGCCAGGCCTGTGCTCTGTGTATGTGGAGACAGGCAGCCAGGCCTCTGCACTGTGTATGTGAAGGACAGGCAGCCAGGCCTCTGCACTGTGTATGTGGAGACAGGCAGCACGGCTTCTGCGCTATATATGGAGCCAGGCCTCTGCACTGTGTATGTGGAGACAGGCAGCACGGCTTCTGTGCTATATATGGAGACAGGCAGCCAGGCCTCTGCACTGTGTATGTGAAGGACAGGTAGCCAGGCCTCTGCACTGTTTTTATGGAGACAGGCAGCCAGGTCTCTGCACTGTGTATGTGGAGACAGGCAGCACGGCTTCTGCGCTATATACTGAGAGAGGCAGCCAGGCCTCTGCACTGTGTATGTGGAGACAGGCAGCCAGGCCTCTGCACTCTGTATATGGAGACAGGCAGCACGGCTTCTGAGCTATATATGGAGACAGGCAGCAAGGCCTCTACACTGTGTATGTGGAGACAGGCAGCCAGGCCTCTGCACTGTGTATGTGGAGACAGGCAGCACAGCTTCTGCACTATATATGGAGACAGGCAGCCAGGCCTGTGCACAGTGTATGTGAAGGACAGGCAGCCAGGCCTCTGCACTGTGTATGTGAAGGACAGGCAGCCAGGCCTCTGCACTGTGTATGTGAAGGACAGGCAGCCAGGCCTCTGCACTGTGTATGTGAAGGACAGGCAGCCAGGCCTCTGCACTGTGTATGTGGAGACAGGCAGCCAGGCCTCTGCATTGTGTATGTGGAGACAGGCAGCCAGGCCTCTGCACTGTGTATGTGGAGACAGGCAGCACAGCTTCTGCACTATATATGGAGACAGGCAGCCAGGCCTCTGCACTGTGTATGTGAAGGACAGGCAGCCAGGCCTCTGCACTGTGTATGCGGAGACATGCAACCAGGCCTCTGCACTGTGTATGTGGAGACAGGCAGCCATGCCTCTGCACTGTGTATGTGGAGAGAGGCAGCGAAGCCTCTGCACTGTGTATGTGAAGGACAGGCAGCAAGGCCTCTGCACTGTATATGTGGAGACAGGCAGCCAGGCCTCTGCACTGTGTATGTGAAGGGTCAGGCAGCCAGGCCTCTGCACTGTGTATGTGAAGGGTCAGGCAGCCAGGCCTCTGCACTGTGTATGTGGAGACAGGCAGCCAGGCCTCTGCACTGTGTATGTGGAGACAGGCAGCACAGCTTCTGCGCTATATATGGAGACAGGTAGCCAGGCCTCTGCACTGTGTATGTGGAGACAGGCAGCACGACTTCTGCGCTATATATGGAGACAGGCAGCCAGGCCTCTGCACTGTGTATGTGAAGGACAGGCAGCCGGGCCTCTGCACTGTGTATGTCACGGACAGGCAGCCAGGCCTCTGCACTGTGTATGTGGAGACAGGCAGCACGGCGTGTGTGCTATATATGGAGACAGGCAGCCAGGCCTCTGCACTGTGTATGTGGAGACAGGCAGCCAGGCCTCTGCAGTGTGTATGTGGAAACAGGCAGCACGGCTTCTGCGCTATATATGGAGACAGGCAGCCAGGCCTCTGCACTGTGTATGTGAAGGACAGGCAGCCAGGCCTCTGCACTGTGTATGTGAAGGACAGGCAGCCAGGCCTCTGCACTGTGTATGTGGAGACAGGCAGCCAGGCCTCTGCACGGTGTATGTGGAGAGAGGCAGCACGGCTTCTGCGCTATATATGGAGACAGGCAGCCAGGCCTCTGCACTGTGTATGTGGAGACAGGCAGCCAGGCCTCTGCACTGTGTATGTGGAGACAGGCAGCACGGCTTCTGCGCTATATATGGAGACAGGCAGCCAGGCCTCTGCACTGTTTATGTGAAGGACAGGGAGCCAGGCCTCTGCACTGTGTATGTGAAGCACAGGCAGCCAGGCCTCTGCACTGTATGTGGAGACAGGCAGCCAGGCCTCTGCACTGTGTATTTGGAGACAGGCAGCCAGGCCTCTGCTCTGTGTATGTGAAGGACAGGCAGCCAGGCCTCTGCACTGTGTATGTGAAGGACAGGTAGCCAGGCCTCTGCACTTTGTATGTGGAGACAGGCAGCCAGGCCTCTGCACTGTGTATGTGAAGGACAGGCAGCCAGGCCTCTGCACTGTGTATGTGAAGGACAGACAGCCAGGCCTCTGCACTGTGAATGTGGAGACAGGCAGCCAGGCCTCTGCACTGTGTATGTGGAGACAGGCAGCAAGGCTTCTGCACTATATATGGAGACAGGCAGCAATGCCTCTGCACTGTGTTTGTGGAGACAGGCAGCACGGCTTCTGCGCTATATATGGAGACAGGCAGCCAGGCCTCTGCACTGTGTATGTGAAGGACAGGCAGCCAGGCCTGTGCTCTGTGTATGTGGAGACAGGCAGCCAGGCCTCTGCACTGTGTATGTGAAGGACAGGCAGCCAGGCCTCTGCACTGTGTATGTGGAGACAGGCAGCACGGCTTCTGCGCTATATATGGAGCCAAGCCTCTGCACTGTGTATGTGGAGACAGGCAGCACGGCTTCTGTGCTATATATGGAGACAGGCAGCCAGGCCTCTGCACTGTGTATGTGAAGGACAGGCAGCCAGGCCTCTGCACTGTTTATATGGAGACAGGCAGCCAGGTCTCTGCACTGTGTATGTGGAGACAGGCAGCACGGCTTCTGCGCTATATACTGAGAGAGGCAGCTAGGCCTCTGCACTGTGTATGTGGAGACAGGCAGCCAGGCCTCTGCACTCTGTATATGGAGACAGGCAGCACAGCTTCTGAGCTATATATGGAGACAGGCAGCCAGGCCTCTACACTGTGTATGTGGAGACAGGCAGCCAGGCCTCTGCACTGTGTATGTGGAGACAGGCAGCACAGCTTCTGCACTATATATGGAGACAGGCAGCCAGGCCTGTGCACAGTGTATGTGAAGGACAGGTAGCCAGGCCTCTGCACTGTGTATGTGAAGGACAGGCAGCCAGGCCTCTGCACTGTGTATGTGAAGGACAGGCAGCCAGGCCTCTGCACTGTGTATGTGAAGGACAGGTAGCCAGGCCTCTGCACTGTGTATGTGGAGACAGGCAGCCAGGCCTCTGCATTGTGTATGTGGAGACAGGCAGCCAGGCCTCTGCACTGTGTATGTGGAGACAGGCAGCACAGCTTCTGCACTATATATGGAGACAGGCAGCCAGGCCTCTGCACTGTGTATGTGAAGGACAGGCAGCCAGGCCTCTGCACTGTGTATGCGGAGACATGCAACCAGGCCTCTGCACTGTGTATGTGGAGACAGGCAGCCATGCCTCTGCACTGTGTATGTGGAGAGAGGCAGCGAAGCCTCTGCACTGTGTATGTGAAGGACAGGCAGCAAGGCCTCTGCACTGTATATGTGGAGACAGGCAGCCAGACCTCTGCACTGTGTATGTGAAGGGTCAGGCAGCCAGGCCTCTGCACTGTGTATGTGGAGACAGGCAGCCAGGCCTCTGCACTGTGTATGTGGAGACAGGCAGCACAGCTTCTGCGCTATATATGGAGACAGGTAGCCAGGCCTCTGCACTGTGTATGTGGAGACAGGCAGCACGACTTCTGCGCTATATATGGAGACAGGCAGCCAGGCCTCTGCACTGTGTATGTGAAGGACAGGCAGCCGGGCCTCTGCACTGTGTATGTCACGGACAGGCAGCCAGGCCTCTGCACTGTGTATGTGGAGACAGGCAGCCAGGCCTCTGTACTGTGTATGTGAAGGACAGGCAGCCAGGCCTCTGGATGAGATGATAGATTTCCAAGACTTTAACGTCACTGAATATTTCAGGTCCTTTCAGTTACGTAATATTACTCAGGATAAGGCACTGCTAGTACCGGTGATTAATACCACAACTAGTTTCTGTGTCCAAGGTTTTGGAAAAGTTCCGGTAGGAGAGAGTATTTGCAACTACACTTATGACTTGAACACCACTAGTATTCCACCATTGCTTCCGCCCAACAACGTGTACTTCGTTTGCGTGTCCCAGGCTTACATATGGCTTCCTAGGGGGTGGTCTGGTGTGTGCTACGTGTCCTTTCTCTTGCCCCCTGGGTATATTGCACCATCCAACTATCATAGAGAGCACAGATTACGGCGCAGGAGTGTGTATCTGTCCCGAGTAAGAAGGGTTCTTGACGCAAATGATATCGATCAGACTGACACTACCTTGCAGCAATTTACAGATGCCATGAAGGGTATTTTGCCATTTTGGGGCCCCATGCATAACAGCCGTAGTATACGCCGACTCACAAGGGTTGTAGGAGTTATCAACACCACAGCAGGGATATTGACCAACATCACGGCTGAGCTTCAGGCTACGAGACTCGTTGCCCTTCAAAACAGGATGGTGTTAGACGTCATCTTTGCTGATCGGGGTGGGGCCTGTCGCGTCATTGGTAGTAGTTGCTGTGTGTACATACCGGACCACGCTCCGAATGTCTATGCAGCCATACAAAAGTTACACAGACTAGCGTCTGACATCCACCAGGAGAATGGCACTTGGTCCCTGTCTGGGTGGTTTTGGGGTCTGATAGCAACATGGGGCTGGAAAATGCTCTTATTCTTAGTAGCCATTGCAGGTGTTGTATTCACCTGTTGTCTGTGCATCAATTGCCTTCCCACCTGTTGTTCTTATTGCATGCAAAAGTTAAAACCCAAGCCTGGAGTTCGAGAGCAAACAGCTAAACACTCCGTCATGATGGTACAGGCTGTTCATGATTTGATGTCCATCGATGAGGGAATTTTTGAATATTGATATGTGTACCTGCCTAACATTGTTGACGATCACCCCAATGGCTAACTGTTCTATATGTAACATCATGTCTCCCCACCATTAGAATTGTAAAGACCCTAACCTGATAGCAACAATAATAAGCATTCATGTAGCTACTTTATATTGATCGCTATTGCAAATGTGTCTGACCAGCTCTTACTAATGTTGTGCAGGCTAAAGTTAACATCCGAGACAACATTTTCCCTCTGTAGCCGCCACATTACACTGTAAGCAAGGCCTGGTCTCTGTGCCTCGCTCTCTGCTTGCCTCAGCAGGAAGCTGCTTTTCAGTTGTTCTCTCTTATCGTATTCAAGGTTGAAACCCAGATACATTAACTGAATAGTTTATTCTGCTCTCGCATGCCTATCCCTGGTCGTAGTTATGCTCCCACACTGGAGAGAGCTGAGACCGAGCAAGATAACCTTGGGAGCCTGATAACTTGTACCTATTCTACAGGTGATAGCTCATCCTTCTGTGCCTTCTTTGTTCAGCCTTTGCACAAGCTGTATTTTTCCGCCAGGGGTGGGACTTGGTAGGTGTTGGAAGGCTTATTTTGTGTTACCAAGGGTTCTGAAGCCAGTCCCTCGACAGCTATCCCACGAGGCTGGTCAGACCTGGCTCCACTGCAGTGTATTTACTAATAAAGGTGTTAGATTGTATTCTCCACTGTCATCCCGACTCTTCATTTCTGGGAAGGCCGAGAGGTGGTCGTGAGTGACCCTGGTGGCCCATTTCGGGTCACTTCCTTCAGTTGTCGCCCGAACAGGGACTCCATCGGGCTGACCCATCTTGCCCGGAATCGGATGTGTAGGTCGGGGCCGCGTCCGGTCGGATGGGCGGATCGGGGATCCCCACACGATTGGCTTAGTTCTCGCAGCTGCCCCGCCTGTCTGATCGGGCGGTGCCTCGCCCAGCAGTCATCCCGGCTGGGGTCCTGAAAAGGCGAAACCCTTGGATCTGACCGTTTGGTCCGAAGAGTCGGTGGTGGAGAATAACTTGGCTCGACCTGTGTGCACCAGGTGAGTTTGTCTTGCCTCTTGGTGAATATGGCGCCATCTTGAAGAATCTCGAATATGGTCTGAGGACCATTCTTGGCTTGTTTGAGTTTGGTGGGTCTGTGGACCCTTGAGATACAGAGTGTTTGCGAGCGCTCTGCGAGGCCACCTGCTGAATTTGGTTTACTCTTGAAAAGGTCTGGGGCTAGAGCCTGTCTCCTTCTCCTGGTACAGTCTTCGGAATGTCTGGTGCAGTCTCCGGACTGCCTTGTCTTGGTACAGTCTTCGGACTGTCTGGTTTTGGTGCACTCTGTATATAGGCTGCCTGTTGGATTCCTGTTGTTTGTCGGGTGGTTGGTTTCATGTGAACAGTGGATGTGTCTGATGTTAAGATGCCTTGTCTGAGTAAATTATGGTGTGTGGGGTGCCGCTGTTGTTCTGCCGAAGCTCGGCGGGAGGAGAGGCAACCTGCGCCTCCGGAAGGCACCCCGAATTTCGATATGTATACCAAGCATGGCAATGGCCCTATTATGTTTAGTACATTATGGCACAAATATGCGAGGGACAATGCCGAGCTTCAGTGGCCACCGACAGGGACCTTTAATGAACAGAAATTGAATTATTTGCAGAATAAATTATTTGCCAGGAGAAGTAGGCAGTCGATGTTTGATTCACTCCAGGTCTGGCAGAAGGAAGCTAGGCATAGGCGCATGCGAGCAGAGAAGGGTTAGCAATGAGCAAAGGAGAAAGGAAAAATGCAAACAGTCACATAGAAAGCAGTAGCCTACGAAAGAGAGAAAATAGAAAAAGGTTTAGAGTGTGCTGATAGGAAATTTCGATTGCAATGTGATAAGTCCTATGTCGCCTGAGAGGAAGGTGATGCTTTTGTAGATAAACTCCTAGAAGCCCGCCCCCCACCTACTTACGCCCCACAGAGGACATATCCTGTTGTTCCGACACCTCAGTCTTCTGCCCCTCCTGCTTCTGCATCTGGTCCTTCTGTCTCTGATCCGTCTGCTTCGGCTACGGCTCCGCCCGTCCCCTCCCTGGCTTCGCAAGCTGCGGGTGCAGTAGCTGCAGGTCCTCCCGCTGTGTCTCTTGTCCCCGCTCATGTTTCTCCCCCTTCTCTCACACCTTCAACGCAGTCATTACTAACACTAGTGCCTGTCCCTTTATCTATTATGTCTTTCCCAGACATTTCATCCCCGGCAACGTCGAGTGCTGGGACACCGGTGCGTGGGTTGGATAAGGGGAATTGGGCTGCGGCACGGGAATGAATGGGGCGGGTGCTGATTCGATCCGACGTGGGAAATGAGGAAAAACAGATGGTCACCAACCAGGCAGCGCAGTGGGCACGGAGTCCGATCTACAGTGTAGATGACGTGTGGAGTGTGTTGAAAGATTTTGAGCCGTTGTACAGCAGCATGCTCTCAAGCATATGTCGGCTACATTAATAGGGTTGTGGGAACAGTGTTTCGGAGGTGCGGCACCACAAATAATATATGACATTCGCGACCGTGTATACGCTGCTGATATGGCCCCTAATGATGTTTTTAGTAATGTTGCAACGATGATTGGTTATTGAGGTAGGTTGCATCAAAACACACCGACGATTGTGTCCCAATTCCCGATGATGGAGGTTCACCCTATTTTCCATCCTGAGATCCCATAACGGCGTAATGCGCAGGATGTTGTTGTTCAACAACGGGTGGAGGTCCGTTTTCAGGAACAATGGGTTTACACACCGTGGAAAAGGAGTGAGGTGTTAGCCCTCAAGCGTCAGCTGCCGGACCCTAGGAAAAATCCAACTGCTTATTACAAAGAATTAACGGAGGCCACCTCATCGACGGTGATGACGCTGGCAGATATTGAGATGTTTTTCGGGTTGTTGGTACCAGTGGACATATGGAGGCAGGTGCATACACAGGACCATGTTGCAGAGCTGGCTGGCACTTGGAATGAGATTAGGGCATGGGATAAAGAGCGAAAGCCTGGTGAAAAGCCTAAGGCTTAGATACTGGCTTTACCGAGTCGTATCATTACTTACATGCATTCTCTCATTCCGCCCAGACTAGTAGATTGGGAAAAGTTAACAGCATGTCGTCAGAAGAAAGATGAAAGTGTGTCAGATTTTTTCACTCGGTTTGAAGGGGTGTTTCTGGATTTCAGTGGACAAGATTTGTCGGTGGAAGGCGGTGTCCGGTTGTTTGTTAACAGATTCGTTACGAACCTGCTTCCTGAGATCGCGACTCGGTTGCAGGCTTCTGAGAGCACCTGGACTACCTCTTCCCCTTCAGTGATATTGAGTATGGCTCAGTACTATGAGCATAGGGAAAATGAGGAGAAAGAGATGGTGGAGAAAAAGAATAAGGAATTGAAGACTAAGGTACTAATGCAACAGGCAGCAAGGGGGTCCGGCAGAGGACGTGGCACTGGTCCGGCTCAACGGTCGCGTGGCACAGGCAGAGGTGGCGGTCCGGTGGGGCCGAACCAGTGTGCGTATTGTAGGAAGGAGGGGCACTAGCGGACTGAGTGTCCGGACTTGTTGCAGAAGGTTGCAGCCCCGAGAGGTCGGGGTCGTGGTGAGGGCAGTCGCGATGAGGGTCAGGGTGGGGCATCCTCGGGGGGTCGCTCCGATCAGAACTATTTTGATGACCCCCGGGGAAGGCAGTACTATCACGATGATTATGATCTGGACGAGGCGTCAGGGATGTCCTATAACTAGGACAGCCAAGGACAGGGTGAGGGACCAGTTCAAATACCTGTAGATCAGCGTGGTCCTTATGTCACGGCGGATTTGCATGGTTCGGCTAAGAAGTTTCTGGTGGATACAGGTGCAATGAATAGCTCTGTTTCTCGTTCACTGGTCCCTGGGGCAGCCCTGTCTGGCCATAACAATGCCTTGGTAGGTTTTTCAGGCGTACCGGTTGTGAGCCCCATCTCCGAACCCCTTGCTTTGACTATTGGCCCCTTCACTGTGGACTCGCCATTCTTATTGACAACGAATTGCGGAGAAAATTTAATGGGATTAGACTTGTTGAAAAGGTTGCATGCCACAATTTCATGTTCTCCAGATGGTGTTTATATGACAATAGGACCGGATGTAGCTAGTACCAAACAGTGTTTTTCAAAAGATGCACCACTTCCTCCTGAATTTAAAGACGTGCCGCCCACGTTGTGGGCAACGGAAGATACGGACGTAGGGTTGTTGCAGATACCATCAGTCTCTATTACGATTAAAGAGCATGCTGTGCTACCTCGTATTCCCTAGTACAAAATACCACAGGCAGGGGAACGGGCTTTGTTGCAGATTATACAGGATTTGATCAAATCAGGGGTGGTTGAGGAGACGGTTGCAAATGTCTGTAATAGCCCTATTCTCCCTATCCTTAAAAAGACACCATTGGATTCCCCTAATGCTCAACACGATGTCTATCGTTTTGTGATCGATTTACGGGAGGTTAACAAAATAGTGGTCCCTCAGTTTCCGGTGGTGCCTGACATTACTGCCCTTTTAACAATGATTCCTTCTACAGCCAAATTCTTTTCTGTGATTGACCTGAAAAATGCTTTCTTTAGCATCCCCATCCATCCGGATAGCCGGCACCTTTTTGGTTTTACATTGGACGTCAGGAGCTTCCAATTCTGTCGAGCTCCTCAGGGGTATACTGAAAGTCCTAGTATATATAGTCAAGCCCTGAAAGATCAGTTGGATTCCCTCTCTCTTCCCTCAGGTAACGTATTATTGCAATATGTGGACGACCTGTTGGTAGCCTCCGATACTGAAGAGGGTTGCAAAGATGCCACAGTCAAGTTGTTGCTACATTTGGCACAGCATGGACATAAAGTGTCCCTTTCAAAGTTCCAATATTGTCGACAGGAGGTCACCTATTTAGGTCACCTGCTGTTGAAGGAGGGAAGGAGGCTAACACCAGAACGAGTTGATGTCATTGTTAAGATGCCCGTCCCCAAGACTCAGAGGGATGTGCGTGCTTTCAAAGTCATCACCTCGTATTGTCGTCATTGGATACCTGGTTATTCTCTACTAACAAAGCCGCTGTTGCAGCTAACAACTAAAGACGTTCATGAACCTTTACCCTGGACACATGAATGTCAGCAAGCTTTTGAGCAATTAAAAGTTGCGCTTTGCTCTGCACCTGTGCTTGGTACGCCTGTCTACCAGAAGCCTTTTGTGTTGTACGTACACGAAATGGCTAGATGTGTGCTTTCTGTGTTAACACAAGCCTTTGGAGGTAAGCAGAGGCCGTGTGCTTATTTCTCTGCTCTTCTTGATACTGTCGCCAGAGCATTCCCGAGCTGTTTAAGAGCAGCCGCGGCCATGGCTGTCTCTATTCGACAATCGGCAGGGCTCGTCCTCAATACTGATCTCACAGTAATGGTACCCCATGCTGTGGACACACTTCTGAATAAGACAAAGACGCAGCACCTCACCAGTGCTCGTCTGACTGGTTAGGAATTGACTCAGTTTGCGCCACACATCACAATTAAAAGATGTGCCACTCTGAACCTAGCCACGTTAGTACACCTCCCTTCGGAAAATGAGGACACAGATGTCCATGATTGTTTATTCCGGACAGAGGAGGAGACGAAGTGACGGGTAGACCTGACTGACGTTCCCTTATCTGACCCGCAAGGGAAACTATCTGTCGATGGCTCTTGTTTCAAATTGTCAGATGGCACCACCACCGCAGCATATGCTATTACTACGCTTCGCACTGTAGTTGAAACATCACATGTTCCCTACCAATCAGCACAATCTGCAGAGCTGGTTGCTCTTTTGCGAGCATGTGAGTTAAGTGAGGGATTGGCTGTCAATATTTATACTGACAGCCAGTATGCGTTCGGAGTAGCCCATAATTTTGGGCGGCTCTGGGCGGAGAGGGGATTCCTGACTTCCCACGGCACCAAGATACAGCACGGCCCTTTGATACATAGGCTTTTGTCAGCCCTGGCGTTTCCCAAAAGATTAGCAATAGTGAAGTGTAGTGCCCATAAAGCGATTACTGACGATGTGGGGAGGGGAAATGCATTTGCAGACCAGACAGCTAAAGAGACAGCCAGGTCCAAGATGAAGAGAATGTTCGTGGCAGGGCCAGCTAGATAGGTGCCTGACAATGGGATGTTTGAGGACACACTAGAGAATGTGAAAGAAATCCAGAGTGAGGCAACAGTTGAGGAGCTGGCGACGTGGCAGGAGAGTACGGGGTGCTTAAACGAGGAGGGGTGCTGGACCGATAAATTGGAAAAGCAGAGATGGATGTTACCAGACGCATATGTATTCCCTGTAGTTACAATGGCACATGGCCCAGCCCACATTAGTGCGAAAGGAATATGCAAATTACTGGACCCCGTATGGCAAAGCGACAATATCCCTAAAGTAGCTGCCCATCTAGTGAAGCACTGCATGATCTGCTTGACGCATAATTCTGGGAAAGGTACTCCTACACCTCCTGGTAATTTTGCACCCCCTTCTTTCCCTTTCGAGGTTCCCCAGATGGATTACATCGAAATGGAACAACTTGAAATATGTGCTGGTGGTTGTTTGTGCATTCAGTAAATGGATTGAGGCTTACCCCACTAAAGAGAACACAGCCATAGCGACGGCAAAGGCCCTTTTGAAGGAGTTTTTCCAGCGCTTCGGCTTGCCCCGTTTGATTTGGAGTGACAACGGGAGTCACTTCAATGCAAAGGTGATTCAGCTGGTGTGCGATGGTCTGCACATTAAGCAGAAGTTTCATGCAGCGAATCACCCCCAGTCAGCCGGTTTAGTTGAGAAGTACAATGGTACTCTCAAGTTGAAGTTGGCAAAGATCAGGGAGAGCACAGGATTGCAATGGCCAGACGCGCTACCCCTTTCCATATTATCCACGAGAGTGTCAGCCCATTCTAGAATAGGATTATCCCCATACGAAGTTGTTTTTGTGCGCCCCGCAAATGTGTGGGGCGTCCCACGTCCACGCCACTTCTCTGAGATTGAATATCCATTGCTTGTAGATTACTTGTGTGAGTTAACTAAGAATTTGCGTTCTATCCATCAACAGATACATGAGGCACTCCCGCCAGCACCTGAGGGGCCCGGGCACCGCATCCAGCCCGGCGATTTGGCCTGGTTCGGAACTATCAGAGGCAAGGGTGTTTGGAGCTGAGGTGGAAGGGGCCCCTGCTGGTCCTGCTCGCCACGCGGACGGCAGTGAAAGTGGACGGCCGGAAGCACTGGATTCACTCATCGCACTGCCGGCGAGTCCCATTGCCCCTCCCCTACGACAACTGGGTCCGTGAAGGAATAGGGGACCACGAGACGGAGCAGGTACCTCGCTTTGTTCCTTTTTCTGATGCCCAGTTGACCTGGGCACAGACGGAAGAGGAGAATGACGCTGCTTTGAATGAGGCGACCCCGCCAGAAATAAGGGCTTCCCAGGTTTCTCCTCCATCTGGTCCGCAGGAGCTTGAGTCTCAGTCCCCTGTCTCCTCTGAATTTAAGATCCTTTTTCGTGACAAGACAGTGCCTGGCGTGACTAGGTACAATTTGTGTCCCCTGCGAAGGGACAGTGCACCCAAGGGAAAGTCAGGTTAGTAGGGATGGACTTCATGGATGAAGCATAGGGACCATGTACCTTGTCTGTGGTACCAACGGTAGATCAAGGAAAGAAAGATTGGTGCATTGTCTGAGACATTGGACAGGATAAGTGGGGGGTGCCTTCCCAGTAGGGAAGCTGCCCTATCCTGAGCGAAAAGACAGAAAGGGCTGTGACCAGGCAGCCCCATTGCGAAGTGCTCGGTAGCACCATTGTTAATGAACAATAAGACTCTACAGACACGAACAGTGTTCATTTTTTTTCCTTTTTCCCTTCTTTCGTATCTCTGGCTCCATAACACGGACTTTCCTCTGATAGTTTGATATATATAAAATGTACCCCTTTGGCCGCTTTGTTATGGAAGAGGAACAGCCTTTAGAAGAATACCGTCTTGACCAACATAGCCCAACTTGGTCGAGCTGGCCCACCAAGACCAAGATAGTGTTCCTAATGATAGTTTTCGTAGCATTGGTAGCGTGTTAGGGATCCTATGGTTCCTGGAAGAAAGACATCCTGTGCATTCCCTGATTGGAACAACTACGGCCCCCCCTGAGCATGTCTTTGTCACTTTGGTTCCACATAAGGAAAGGCATAGGCAGACCTATGTAGACAATGTCTTTATTCAGATGCTCCACCAGGCCCATCATACCACCAATGTCACCAACTGTTGGGTTTGTGGTCTCCTCCCCTCAGTGATGCATAAAAATGACCTGTTGCTGTCCTTGCCCCTCTCCTATTTAGCTAGCTGTGAAGCCTGGTTTCAGTTATTCACCATGGTATATATCCATTATCATTCAGATGCAATGAATATGACATACCTTGATTATGAGGCTGTATTGGGTTATATAGCAACACACCAAGGATTTACCCCGGGGAGGGATGGGACTGCTGACACTCTACATCCCGATGCCTGCATGAATGTGTATGAAAGGAAGAAAAATGTAACATGGCTTCTGGATGAGATGATAGATTTCCAAGACTTTAACGTCACTGAATATTTCAGGTCCTTTCAGTTACGTAATATTACTCAGGATAAGGCAATGCCAATACCGGTGATTAATACCACAACTAGTTTCTGTGTCCGAGGTTTTGGAAAGGTTCCGGTAGGAGAGAGTATTTGCAACTACACTTATGACTTGAACACCACAAGTAATCCACCATTGCTTCCGCCCCACAACGTGTACTTCATTTGCGGGTCCCAGGCTTACATATGGCTTCCTAGGGGGTGGTCTGGTGTGTGCTACGTGTCCTTTCTCTTGCCCCCTGTGTATACTGCACCATCCAACTATCATAGAGACCACAGATTACGGCGCAGGAGTGTGTATCTGTCCCGAGTAAGAAGGGTTCTTGACACGAATGATATCGATCAGACTGACACTACCTTGCAGCAATTTACAGATGCCATGAAGGGTATTTTGCCATTTTGGGGCCCCATGCCTACCAGCCATAGTATAAGCCGACTCACAACGGTTGAAGAAGGAGTTATCAACACCACAGCAAGGATACTGACCAACATTACGGCTGAGCTTCAGGCTACGAGACTCGTTGCCCTTCTAAACAGGATGGTGTTAGACATCATCCTTGCTGATCGGGGTGGGGCCTGTCGCGTCATTGGTAGTAGTTGCTGTGTGTACATACCGGACCACGCTCCGAATGTCTATGCAGCCATACAAAAGTTACACAGACTAGCGTCTGACATCCACCAGGAGAATGGCACGTGGTCCCTGTCTGGGTGGTTTTGGGGTCTGATAGCAACATGGGGCTGGAAAATACTCTTATTCTTAGTAGCCATTGCAGGTGTTGTATTCACCTGTTGTCTGTGCATCAATTGCCTTCCCGCCTGTTGTTCTTATTGCATGCAAAAGTTAACACCCAAGCCTGGAGTTCGAGAGCAAACCGCTAAACACTCCGTCATGATGGTACAGGCTGTTCATGATTTGATGTCCATCGATGAGGGAATTTTCGAATATTGATATGTGTACCTGCCTAACATTGTTGACGATCACCCCAATGGCTAACTGTTCTATATGTAACATCATGTCTCCCCTCCATTAGAATTGTAAAGACCCTAACCTGATAGCAACAATAAAATATTAGCAATGAATGCTAAAAGGAGGGTCTGTTAGAATCGAATGCGTCCCTGCCCCGTCCCCCATGCTGTATACCATGTTATGTTAGCCTTCATGTGGCTACTTTATGTTGATCGCTATTGCAGATGTGTCTGACCAGCTCTTACTAATGTTGTGCAGGCTAAAGTTAGCATCCGAGATGCCATTTTCCCTCTGTAGCCCCCATGTTACACTGTAAACAAGGCCCGGTCTCTCTGCCCCCGCTCTCTGCTTGCCTCAGCAGGAAGCTGCTTTTCAGTTGTTCTCTCTTATCGTATTCAAGGTTGAAACCCAGATGCATTAACTGAATAGTTTATTCTGCTCTCGCATGCCTATCCCTGGTCGTAGTTATGCTCCCACACTGGAGAGAGCTGAGACCGAGCAAGATGACCTTGGGAGCCTGATAACGTGTACCCATTCTACAGGTGGTAGCTCATCCTTCTGTGCCTTCTTTGTTCAGCCTTTGCACAAGCTGTATTTTTCCACCAGGGGCGGGACTTGGTAGGTGTTGGAAGGCTTATTTTGTGTTATCAAGGGTTCTGAAGCCAGTCCCTCGACAGCTATCCCACGAGGCTGGTCAGACCGAGCTCCACTGCAGTGTATTTACTAATAAAGGTGTTAGATTGTATTCTCCACTGTCATCCCGACTCTTCATTTCTGGGAAGCCCGAGAGGTGGTCGTGAGTGACACACGTGGCCCATTTCGGGTCACTTCCTTCAACGTGAAGGGCAGGCAGCCAGGCCTCTGCACTGTGTATGTGAAGGACAGGCAGCCAGGCCTCTGCACTGTGTATGTGAAGACAGGCAGCCACGCCTCTGCACTGTGTATGTGGAGACAGGCAGCCAGGCCTCTGCACTGTGTATGGGGAGACAAGCAGCCAGGCCTCTGCACTGTGTATGTGGAGACAGGCAGCATGGCTTCTGCGATATATATGGAGACAGGCAGCCAGGCCTCTGCACTGTGTATGTGGAGACAGGCAGCCAGGCCTCTGCACTGTGTATGTGGAGACAGGCAGCCAGGCCTCTGCACTGTGTATGTGGGGTCAGGCAGCACGGCTTCTGCGCTATATATGGAGACAGGCAGCCTGGCCTCTGGCCTGTGTATGTGAAGGACAGGCAGCCAGGCCTCTGCCCTGTGTATGTGAAGGACAGACAGCCAGGCCTCTGCACTGTATGTAGAGACAGGCAGCCAGGCCTCTGCACTGTGTATGTGGAGACAGGCAGCCAGGCCTCTGCACTGTGTATGTGGAGACAGGCAGCAAAGCTTCTGCGCTATATATGGAGACAGGCAGCCAGGCCTCTGCACTGTGTATGTGGAGACAGGCAGCCAGGCCTATGCACTGTGTATGTGGAGACAGGCAGCCAGGCCTCTGCACTGTGTATGTGGAGACAGGCAGCCAGGCCTCTGCACTGTGTATGTGGAGACAGGCAGCACAGCCTCTGGCCTGTGTATGTGAAGGACAGGCAGCCAGGCCTCTGCACTGTGTATGTGAAGGACAGGCAGCCAGGCCTCTGCACTGTATGTGGAGACAGGCAGCCAGGCCTCTGCACTGTGTATGTGGAGACAGGCAGCCAGGTCTCTGTACTGTGTAGGTGGAGACAGGCAGCCAGGCCTCTGCACTGTGTATGTGGAGACAGGCAGCCAGACCTCTGCACTGTGTATGTGGAGACAGGCAGCACGGCTTCTGCGCTATATATGGAGACAGGCAGCCAGGCCTCTGCACTGTGTATGTGAAGACAGGCAGCCAGGCCTCTGCACTTTGTATGTGGAGACAGGCAGCATGGCTTCTGCACTATATATGGAGACACGCAGCCAGGCCTCTGCACTGTGTATGTGAATGACAGGCAGCCAGGTCTCTGTACTGTGTATGTGGAGACATGCAGCCAGGCCTCTGCACTGTGTATGTGAAGGACAGGCAGCCAGGCCTCTGCACTGTGTATGTGTAGGACAGGCAGCCAGGCCTCTGCACTGTGTATGTGGAGACAGGCAGCCAGGCCTCTGCACTGTGTATGTGGAGACAGGCAGCCAGGCCTCTGCACTGTGTATGTGGAGACAGGCAGCCAGGCCTCTGCACTGTGTATGTGGAGACAGGCAGCCAGTCCTCTGCACTGTGTTTGTGGAGACAGGCACCCAGGCCTCTGCACTGTGTATGTAGAGACAGGCACCCAGGTCTCTGCACGGTGTATGTGAGGACCGAGAGCCAGGCCTCTGCGCTGTCTTTGGAGACAGGCAGCCAGGCATCTGCACTGTATATATTGAAACAGGCAGTCAAACCTCTGCATGTGTAGGTGGAGACAGGCAACCAGGCCTCTGCACTGTGTATGTGGAGACAGACAGCCAGGACTCTGCACTGTATATGTGAGGACCGAGAGCCAGGCCTCTGCGCTGTCTGTGGAGACAGGCAGCCAGGCATCTGCACTGTGTATATTGAATCAGGCAGCCAAACCTCTGCATGTGTAGGTGGAGACAGGCAACCAGGCCTCTGCACTGTGTATGTGGAGACAGACAGCCAGGCCTCTGCACTGTGTATGTGAGGACCGAGAGCCAGGCTTCTGCGCTGTCTGTGGAGACAGGCAGCCAGGTCTCTGTACTGTGTATGTTTAGACAGGCAGCCAGGCCACTGTATGCGAGAAGGACAGGCAGCCAGGCCTCTTCACTGTATGTCAGAGGTCTTCAAACTTTTTTACTCCGAGCCCCCCCTAAGCAAAATGTTTTGAGGTTGGGCCCCCCTCCAAAACTTTATGGCAAGGATTGGGGGAGCAGGAGGGACATGGCTGCGTGCAGGGAGCGGGGCTTATGAGATGATTTCAGGAATACTTTTTCTATAGCTTATGAACCGCACTAAATATGAGCCTTATAAAACAGCAAATGCATCAAACAAAAACAGATATTATCCCAAACAAACTGCTCCCCATAATTGGGGTGTTGAGCTCCTCACACTCTTTGACCCCAATGGAACTACTCCTGCTGCACGAATGATAACTGCAGTCCTGAGTAGCAGGCTATCTCCTCTGCATCTTTTACCTCTTCCCCACTATGACGGATCATCACCTCGGTCCTAATGCTTGAAAGGAAAATAAGCTCTGATGCCCCTTTTTTAAAGGTAGACAGTCATAACGGTGATGCAGTGGGCCCCTCAAATCCCTGTGCCCCAGTCCTGCTGCATCTGCTTACTTAATGATAACCAGCAGTGGCCACTTACACACTTCGCAGCAGTACCAGCGTCACTAATGAATGTCCCTTTAAAAAAAAAAAAACACTTATATTGTTCCCTTCTAGGGGGGTATCTCTCTGAAGAAGCTGTCTCTGGCCATTTGTAAACATAAAAATGAGTCCCCATACAGTGCTCCCTATTCCGGACCTTCTCTTTGACAATATCTATGAATCTCGCTCCTTTCTTCTGTCTCCTAGACCATTACTGTGAGGTCCCAGGGATCGAGAGGATTCGAGCTCTGGATCTGAATGTAACACTGCTGGCCTTCTACCTGCCACCCCATGGACTCAGCTTTCACAAAACAACTGCCCCTGAATGGTTAATACTGACTTTGAGGTGCCTCTGCCTGAAATCGAAGGTTGTGGTGGTAGTGCAGAAAGTTAAAAAAGAAACCAGCCTTCTTACCAGCCATTAACTGATTGAGTCACTTAACGCCAGGGCCACTTGAATTAGGAGTTTCCTCAGCAGCAGTGTTTTCCACATAATTATCAGTTTACTGCATTTGCTACATAATCTGCAGATTTCAACAAAAAAATCTTGATTCTACCTCAAACGGAACAAAAGTTACTTAAAGCGTGACAAAGTGTTCCGAAGCAGTGGAAGGCCCTTTGCAAAGATTGACTGGTAAGCTTGTAGTTGCTTACTGCTGTATTTGGGTGTTAAACTGGTACTAATGAGGTGAAATATTTCCCTAACAGCGATAACTTGTGTTAAAATGACAAAATAATGAAGTAATGCTAACCACAAAATGTGGCGCATTGTGCCGCATAATGTACCTTTTCTTGCTGCATAATTTAGTCAAACCTGCCACATAATGTGGTCCTCTTCTGCTGAATAATTCCATTGGCTCTGCTTAAAGCTTCATGGTGGCAAAGATTTATTCTTTTTGAGATGTAATGTAAGGGTGTTATTAGCTGAGATCTGGAAAAGTGGAGACACTTACAAAAATGTCTGCATTAGATAGTTTGATTACTTATTACTAAAAAGTATATTTTGTAAGAACTTGTTTTATCTCAGTCACTGCATCATTTTGCAGCAGCCTAGCTTAGAGTATGTAAATACTGTTTTAAAATAATTACTTACATATTCACAGTGCTTTCTACTACAGGCTGGGATCTCATAGCACTATAAACAGGGTCACTGGAATTATGCGGCAGGAGAAGGCCAAATTATGCAGCATGGTTGACTAAATTCTGCTGCAAGCAAAGACGAATTATGCTGCATAATGCTGCATATTTGTAATAGCATTACTGCATTAGTATGCAATTTTTAGATTTGTTAACACTGTCCTGTACATTAGCACCCACATATAGCAATAAGCAACAGAAAGGTGTCCAGTCAACCTTTAGAAAGGGCCTTCCACTGCAAGGTAACATGTGTTGCTGCATTTTTTAGAAACTTTTGAACCGTTTGAGCTAGAAACAAGTTTTTCTTTTATCTGCAAATTATGCAGCAGATGATGGATTATGTGGCAAATGCGGGAAATCCATTACTATGCGCTGTGAGTGCAGGGTGAGCGTGAAAGTGAAGGGTGAGAATGAGGAGTGAGTTGTCTGAATGCAGGGTGCATTCCCAGACACTTGAAGTAAATCAGCATGTTATTGACGGTGGCGTAGGGTTTCAGATATAAGTTAAACTATTGCTATTATGGCATTAATCAGGGATCGAGGGTGAAGGAAATAAATAATGTGCTGATCCTGCAACAAACTCCCAGTCTTATGATTAGGATTGTCAGCTCATTATTTTGTTGTCGCAGATGGTACAAAAATAAACAGTCACCTAAAGCCGTATTTTAAGCACTTATCTGTGCGTACTTCGAACAGCAAATATAAATAGAAAGCACTTTTAATTGTGTTCTAGGGCGGCCTGAATGATTCATGACTGATAATTAAAGGGAACAAAGACAGAAAAGTCACATTATAAATGAATACATACTTTTTTATTTATAACACTATTTAGTGTCAAGACGAGGTCTTTGCAGGCTCTTTAAACAACACATGGCTGGCATTTTTCTATTGGCAACCCTACTTTATATTCCTTTTCATGAAATGCATTTTCACACTAGTAAATGTAAAATACAAATGTAAGGAATAGGCAGAGTGG
The DNA here is from genome assembly GCA_963921515.1 of Calotriton arnoldi. Classification (NCBI taxonomy): domain Eukaryota; kingdom Metazoa; phylum Chordata; class Amphibia; order Caudata; family Salamandridae; genus Calotriton; species Calotriton arnoldi. The sequence continues at coordinate 1,610,205 of CAWUFW010003563.1, forward strand.
GGGCCCAGGGGGTACTGGAACCAGAAAAAAACTAAGCCTCGGTAACCAGTTTTCAAAGGTATGTAAATATGCAAATGGTCTTTAAAGACCTGTGAAAAACTCGGGGTTGCTGGAGATAAGACTCCAGACTCTGCCCAGCCGAGCCCACAGCTGCACACTCACTCACCTCACATTCAGCGGCATCTGCACCGCCCTGGGAACCCATCCACCCCCCCCAGGGGGGTGCGCCCCACAGTTTGAAGGCCTCTGCTGTATGTGGAGACAGGCAGCCAGGTCTCTGCACTGTATGCGAGAAGGACAGGCAGCCAGGCCTCTGCACTGTATGTGGAGACAAGAAGCCAGGCCTCTGCACTGTATGTGGAGACAGGCAGCCAGGTCTCTGCACTGTGTGCAAGAAGGACAGGCAACCAGGCCTCTGCACGGTATGTGGAGACAAGCAGCCAGGCCTCTGCACTGTATGTGGAGACAGGCAGCCAGGTCTCTGCACTGTATGCGTGAAGGACAGGTAGCCAGGCCTCTGCACTGTATGTTGAGACTAGCAGCCAGGCCTCTGCACTGTATGTGGAGACCAGCAGCCAGGCCTCTGCACTGTATGTGGAGACAAGCAGCCAGGCCTCTGCACTGTATGTGGAGACAGGCAGCCAGATCTCTGCACTGTATGCGAGAAGGACAAGCAGCCAGGCCTCTGCACTGTATGTGGAGACAGGCAGCCAGTTCTCTGCACTGTATGTGGAGACAAGCACCCAGGCCTCTGCGCTGTATGTGGAGACAGGCAGCCAGGTCTCCGCACTGTATGCATGAAGGACAGGTAGCCAGGCCTCTGCACTGTATGTTGAGACTAGCAGCCAGGCCTCTGCACTGTATGTTGAGACCAGCAGCCAGGCCTCTGTACTGTATGTGGAGACAGGCAGCCAGGTCTCTGCACTGTATGCGAGAAGGACAGGCAGCCAGGCCTCTGCACTGTATGTTGAGACCAGCAGCCAGGCCTCTGCACTGTATGTGGAGACCAGCAGCCAGGCCTCTGCAATGTATGTGGAGACCAGCAGCCAGGCCTCTGCACTGTATGTGGAGACCAGCAGCCAGGCGTCTGCACTGTATGTTGAGACTAGCAGCCAGGCATTTGCACTGTATGTGGAGACAAGCATCCAGGCCTCTGCACTGTATGTGGAGACAGGCAGCCAGGTCTCTGCACTGTATGCGAGAAGGACAGGCAGCCAAGCCTCTGCACTGTATGTGATGACAAGCAGCCAGGCCTCTGCACTGTATGTGGAGAAAGGCAGCCATGTCTCTGCACTGTATGCGAGAAGGACAGGCAGCCAAGCCTCTGCATTGTATGTTGAGACCAGCAGCCAGGCCTCTGCACTGTATGTGGAGACCAGCAGCCAGGCCTCTGCACTGTATGTGGAGACAAGCAGCCAGGCCTCTGCACTGTATGTGGAGACAGGCAGCCAGGTCTCTGCACTGTATGCGAGAAGGACAGGCAGCCAGGCCTCTGCACTGTATGTTGAGACCAGCAGCCAGGCCTCTGCACTGTATGTGGAGACCAGCAGCCAGGCCTCTGCACTGTATGTGGAGACCAGCAGCCAGGCCTCTGCACTGTATGTGGCGCAGGCAGCCAGGCCTCTGCACTGTATGTGGACAGGCAGCCAGGCCTCTGCACTGTATGTGGAGACGGGCAGCCAGGCCTCTGCACTGTATGTGGAGACGGGCAGCCAGGCCTCTGCACTGTATGTGGAGACAGGCAGCCAGGCCTCTGCACTGTATGTGGAGACCAGCAGCCAGGTCTCCCCACTGTATGTGGAGACCGGCAGCCAGGCCTCTGCACTGTATGTGGAGACCAGCAGCCAGGCCTCCACTGTATGTGAAGGACAGGCAGCCAGGCCTCTGCACTGTATGTGGAGACAGGCAGCCAGGCCTCTGCACTGTATGTTGAGACCAGCAGCCAGGCCTCTGCACTGTATGTGGAGACCAGCAGCCAGGCCTCTGCACTGTATGTGGAGACCAGCAGCCAGGTCTCTGCACTGTATGTGGAGACAGGCAGCCAGGCCTCTGCACTGTATGTGGAGACCAGCAGCCAGGCCTCTGCACTGTATGTGGAGACAAGCAGCCAGGCCTCTGCACTGTATGTGGCGACAGGCAGCCAGGTCTCTGCACTGTATGCGAGAAGGACATGCAGCCAGGCCTCTGCACTGTATGTTGAGACCAGCAGCCAGGCCACTGCACTGTATGTGGAGACCAGCAGCCAGGCCTCTGCACTGTATGTGGAGACCAGCAGCCAGGACTCTGCACTGTATGTGGAGACAGGCAACCTGGCCTCTGCACTGTATGTGGAGACCAGCAGCCAGGCCTCTGCACTGTATGTGGAGACAGGCAGCCAGGCCTCTGCACTGTATGTGGAGACAGGCAGCCAGGCCTCTGCACTGAATGTGGAGACCAGCAGCCAGGCCTCTGCTCTGTATGTGGAAACCAGCAGCCAGGCCTCTGCACTGTATGTGGAGACAGGCAGCCAGGCCTCTGCACTGTATGTGGAGACAGGCAGCCAGGCCTCTGCACTGTATGTGGAGACCAGCAGCCAGGCCTCTGCACTGTATGTGAAGGACAGGCAGCCAGGCCTCTGCACTGTATGTAGAGACAGGCAGCAAGGCCTCTGCACTGTATGTGGAGACCAGCAGCCAGGCCTCTGCACTGTATGTGGAGACCAGCAGCCAGGCCTCTGCACTGTATGTGGAGTTAGGCAGCCAGGCCTCTGCAGTGTATGTGGAGACAGGCAGCCAGGTCTCTGCACTGTATGTGAGAAGGACAGGCAACCAGGCCTCTGCACTGTATGTGGAGACCAGCAGCCAGGCCTCTGCACTGTATGTGGAGACCAGCAGCCAGGTCTCTGCACTGTATGTGGAGACAGGCAGCCAGGCCTCTGCACTGTATGTGGAGACCAGCAGCCAGGCCTCTGCACTGTATGTGAAGGACAGGCAGCCAGGCCTCTGCACTGTATGTGGAGACAGGCATCCAGGCCTCTGCACTGTATGTGGAGACCAGCAGCCAGGCCTCTGCACTGTATGTGAAGACCAGCAGCCAGGCCTCTGCACTGTATGTGGAGACAGGCAGCCAGGCCTCTGCACTGTATGTGGAGACCAGCAGCCAGGCCTCAGCACTGTATGTGGAGACAAGAAGCCAGGGCTCTGCACTGTATGTGGAGACAGGCAGCCAGGCCTCTGCACTGTATGTGGAGACCAGCAGCCAGGCCTCAGCACTGTATGTGAAGGACAGGCAGCCAGGCCTCTGCACTGTATGTGGAGACAGGCAGCCAGGCCTCTGCACTGTATGTGGAGACCAGCAGCCAGGCCTCAGCACTGTATGTGGAGACAGGCATCCAGGCCTCTGCACTGTATGTGGAGACCAGCAGCCAGGCCTCTGCACTGTATGTGGAGACCAGAAGCCAGGTCTCTGCACTGTATGTGGAGATAGGCAGCCAGGCCTCTGCACTGTATGTGGAGACCAGCAGCCAGGCCTCTGCACTGTATGTGAAGGACAGGCAGCCAGGCCTCTGCACTGTATGTGGAGACAGGCATCCAGGCCTCTGCTCTGTATGTGGAGACCAGCAGCCAGGCCTCTGCACTGTATGTGGAGACCAGCAGCCAGGCCTCTGCACTGTATGTGGAGACAGGCAGCCAGGCCTCTGCACTGTATGTGGAGACCAGCAGCCAGGCCTCAGCACTGTATGTGGAGACCAGCAGCCAGGCCTCTGCACTGTATGTGGAGACAGGCAGCCAGGCCTCTGCACTGTATGTGGAGACCAGCAGCCAGGCCTCAGCACTGTATGTGAAGGACAGGCAGCCAGGCCTCTGCACTGTATGTGGAGACAGGCATCCAGGCCTCTGCACTGTATGTGGAGACCAGCAGCCTGGCCTCTGCACTGTATGTGGAGACAGGCATCCAGGCCTCTGCACTGTATGTGGAGACCAGCAGCCAGGCCTCTGCACTGTATGTGGAGACCAGCAGCCAGGTCTCTGCACTGTATGTGGAGACAGGCAGCCAGGCCTCTGCACTGTATGTGGAGACCAGCAGCCAGGCCTCTGCACTGTATGTGAAGGACAGGCAGCCAGGCCTCTGCACTGTATGTGGAGACAGGCATCCAGGCCTCTGCACTGTATGTGGAGACCAGCAGCCAGGCCTCTGCACTGTATGTGGAGACCAGCAGCCAGGCCTCTGCACTGTATGTGGAGACAGGCAGCCAGGCCTCTGCACTGTATGTGGAGACCAGCAGCCAGGCCTCAGCACTGTATGTGGAGACCAGCAGCCAGGCCTCTGCACTGTATGTGGAGACAGGCAGCCAGGCCTCTGCACTGTATGTGGAGACCAGCAGCCAGGCCTCAGCACTGTATGTGAAGGACAGGCAGCCAGGCCTCTGCACTGTATGTGGAGACAGGCATCCAGGCCTCTGCACTGTATGTGGAGACCAGCAGCCAGGCCTCTGCACTGTATGTGGAGACAGGCATCCAGGCCTCTGCACTGTATGTGGAGACCAGCAGCCAGGCCTCTGCACTGTATGTGGAGACCAGCAGCCAGGTCTCTGCACTGTATGTGGAGACAGGCAGCCAGGCCTCTGCACTGTATGTGGAGACCAGCAGCCAGGCCTCTGCACTGTATGTGAAGGACAGGCAGCCAGGCCTCTGCACTGTATGTGGAGACAGGCATCCAGGCCTCTGCACTGTATGTGGAGACCAGCAGCCAGGCCTCTGCACTGTATGTGGAGACCAGCAGCCAGGCCTCTGCACTGTATGTGGAGACAGGCAGCCAGGCCTTTGCACTGTATGTGGAGACCAGCAGCCAGGCCTCAGCACTGTATGTGGAGACCAGCAGCCAGGCCTCTGCACTGTATGTGGAGACAGGCAGCCAGGCCTCTGCACTGTGTATGTGGAGACAGGCAGCCAGGCCTCTGCACTGTATGTGGAGAGAGGCAGCCACGTCTGTGCGCTGTATGTGGAGACCAGCCGCCAGACCTTTACACTGTGTGCAAGAAGAACAGACATCTAGGTCTCTGCACTGTATGAAACAAGGATAGACAGTTAGGGCTTTGCTCTATATGTGAAGACAGGCAGTCAGACCTTTGCACTGTCCGTCTAGACAGGCAGCCTGGACTTTGCACTGTGTATGTGGAGACATGTAGCCCAGCCTCTTCACTGTATGCGAGAAGGACAGGCACCAATGGCTCTGCGCTCTATGTAAAGACGACAGCCAGGCCTCTGCACTATTTTGAAGAAAGACAGGCTTCACTGTATGTGAAGACCAACAGCCAGGCCTCTGCACTATATAAGACAGACAGCTAGCCTCTGCACTGTATTTGAAGACATGCAGCTAGGCCTCTGCACTCTGTAAGGAGAACAGACAGCCTGGCCTCTGCCTTGTAGGCGTGAAAGACAGGCAGCCAGGCCTCTGCACGCACTGTATGTAAAGACAGGCAGGCCTCTGCACTGTATGTGAGAAGGACAGGCAGCCAGGCCTCTCTATGTGAGAAGGAAAGACAGCCCGGCCTCTGCACTGTATGTGAGGACAGACTGTGTGAACAACAGGGGCCAGTTCTGCACTGTATGTGAGTAGGATAGGTTGCCATACATCTGCACTGCATGGGTGAGACGGACAGGCAGTCAAGCCTCTGCATTATATGTGTGAAGGACAGCTTGCCAGATATCTTAAAGGGGAAGGACAGGTGGCTAAGCATCTGCACTGTATGTGAGATGGACAAGCAGTCAAACCTCTTCAATGTATGTGGGAAGGGCAGTCATCTGGCACGCTCCTTTGAGGCTGTGCACTGTGCACCGTAGGAGGGCAGGCAGTGATGCAGCTGGATGGGGCATGAAACGAGGACAGGCAGCTAGGACTCTGGCATTGTGCATCTCACAAAGGCTGAGCAGCTAGGACTCTGCATTGTGCATCTGACAAGGGCAAGCAGCTAAGACTCTGCATTGCGCATCTGAAAAGGACAGACAGCTAAGTCTCTGCATTGTGCATCAGGTCAGGCAGCTAGGACTCTGCATTGTGCTTCAGGTCAGGCAGCTAGGACTCGCCATTGTGAATCAGGTCAGGGAGCTAGGTCTCTGCATCGTGCATCAGGTCAGGCAGCTAGGATTCTGCATTTTGCATCAGGACAGGCAGCTAGGACTCTGCATTGTGCATCAGGTCAGGCAGCTAGGACTCAGCATCGTCCATCAGGTCAGGCAGCTAGGTGTCTGCATTGTGCATCAGGTCAGGCAGCTAGGACTCTGCATTGTGCTTAAGGTCAGGCAGCAAGGACTCCGCATTGTGCATCAGGTCAGGCAGCTAGAACTCCGCATTATGCATCAGGTCAGGCAGCTAGGACTCTGCATTGTGCATGAGGTCAGGCAGCTAGGGCTGCATTGTGCATCAGGTCAGGCAGCTAGGACTCTGCATTGTGCATCTGACAAGGGCAAGCGGTTAGGAATCTGCACTGTGCATCAGGTCAGGCAGCTAGGACTCTGCATTTTGCATCAGGCCAGGCAGCTAGGACTCTGCATTGTGCATCAGGTCAGGCAGCTAGGTCTCTGCATTGTGCATCAGGTCAGGCAGCTAGGTCTCTGCATTGTGCATCTGAAAAGCACAGACAGCTAGGTCTCTGCATTGTGCATCAGGTCAGGCAGCTAGGACTCTGCATTGTGGATCAGGTCAGGCAGCTAGGACTCTGCATTGTGCATCAGGTCAGGCAGCTAGAACTCTGCATTGTGCATCTGACAAGGGCAAGCAGCTAAGGCTCTGCATTGCACACCTGAAAAGGACAGAGAGCTAGGTCTCTGCATTGTGCATCAGGTCAGGCAGCTAGGACTCTGCATTGTGCATCAGGTCAGGCAGCTAGGACTATGCATTGTGCATCAGGTCTGGCAGCTAGGTCTCTGCATTGTGCATCAGGTCAGGCAGCTAGGTCTCTGCATTGTGCATCTGAAAAGGACAGACAGCTAGGTCTCTGCATTGTGCATCAGGTCAGGCAGCTAGGACTCTGCATTGTGCGTCAGGTCAGGCAGCTAGGGCTCTGCATTGTGCGTCAGGTCAGGCAGCTAGGACTCTGCATTGTGCGTCAGGTCAGGCAGCTAGGACTCTGCATTGTGCGTCAGGTCAGGGAGCTAGGACTCTGCATTGTGTGTCAGGTAGCTAAATCTCTGCATTGTGCGTCAGGTCAGGCAGCTAGGTCCCTGCATTTTGCATCAGGTCAGGCAGCTAGGACTCTGCATTGTGCGTCAGGTCAGGCAGCTAGGACTCTGCATTGTGCATCAGGTCAGGCAGCTAGGTCTCTGCATTGTGCAGCAGGTCAGGCAGCTAGGACTTTGCATTGTGCATCAGGTCAGGCAGCTAGGACTCTGCATTGCGCAGCAGGTCAGGCACCTAGGTCTCTGCATTGTGCTTCAGGTCAGGCAGCTAGGTCTCTGCATTGTGCATCAGGTCAGGCAGCTAGGACTCTGCATTGTGCATCAGGTCAGGCAGCTAGGACTATGCATTGTGCATCAGGTCTGGCAGCTAGGTCTCTGCATTGTGCATCAGGTCAGGCAGCTAGGACTCTGCATTGTGCGTCAGGTCAGGCTGCTAGGGCTCTGCATTGTGCGTCAGGTCAGGCAGCTAGGACTCTGCATTGTGCGTCAGGTCAGGCAGCTAGGACTCTGCATTGTGCGTCAGGTCAGGCAGCTAGGACTCTGCATTGTGCGTCAGGTCAGGCAGCTAGGACTCTGCATTGTGCGTCAGGTCAGGCAGCTAAATCTCTTCATTGTGCGTCAGGTCAGGCAGCTAGGTCCCTGCATTTTGCATCAGGTCAGGCAGCTAGGACTCTGCATTGTGCATCAGGTCAGGCAGCTAGGTCTCTGCATTGTGCATCAGGTCAGGTAACTAGGCCTCTGCATTGTGCATCAGGTCAGGCAGCTAGGACTCTGCATTGTGCATCAGGTCAGGCAGCTAGGTCTCTTCATTGTGCAGCAGGGCAGGCAGCTAGGACTCTGCATTGTGCATCAGGTCAGGCAGCTAGGACTCTGCATTGTGCAGCAGGTCAGGCAGCTAGGTCTCTGCATTGTGCATCAGGTCAGGCAGCTAGGTCTCTGCATTGTGCATCAGGTCAGGCAGCTAGGACTGTGCATTTGGCATCAGGTCAGGCAGCTAGGTCTCTGCATTGTGCATCAGGTCAGGCATCTAGGACTCTGCATTGTGCATCGGGTCAGGCAGCTAGGACTCTGCATTGTGAATCAGGTCAGGCAGCTGGGACTCTGCATTGTGCATCAGGTCAGGCAGCTAGGACTCTGCATTGTGCATCAGGTCAGGCAGCTGGGACTCTGCATTGTGCATCAGGTCAGGCAGCTAGGACGCTGCATTGTGCATCAGATAAGGCAGCTGAGACTCTGCATTGTGCATCAGGTCCAGCAGCTAGGACTCTGCATTGTGCATCAGGTCAGGCAGCTAGGACTCTGTATTGTGCGTCTGACAAGGACCGCATCTAGGAGTCAAAGCAGTGCCCTGACAGCAGCAGGCAGCTAGAATCTACCTGTCATGCCTGTAATCACAAGAAGATATCAACTTTCACGGGAGGATTTTTTTAGGTGCTGCTCTGTATGAGCTCAGGTGCATCTCCCTTTCGCAATGTTTGTAGCTAGTGAGATCTGATGTCATTTCATCCTTTCCAGTCCAGTTTGGCGCACATTTACAATGCTGGTCTGGTAGATATATGCCTTTGTATCCCTTTCCGGGAAATTCCTATGTGACAACGAGCGTCTGTAGTTCCCTTGAAAGTTCTGCGTCCTTTCAGGGTGATGACATTCCATACCGGTTCATCCACAAGGATCCGCCTGCTAAATGCATCTTCCTGTTCCCACCCATTGGTCGAGCCGGGGTGCATTGACCAGGGCATAGTGAGCGGGGTGAGTTGTTTGGATTGTTACTGGCATTTCCAAATGACCAACATTTTCTTACATACGCTAGTAATACCCTACTGCTCAAGCTCGTGTTCCCTGGTGAAGGAAGTGACCCGATTAGGGCCACCCGGGTCACTCGCGACCTCCTCTTAGGCTTCCCAGAAATGAAGAGTCGGTGACGCAGTAGAGAATACAAACCAAGTTAGTTTATTGTAAAATACGCTGCAGCGGAGTCCAGTCTGACTAGCCTCCTTAGATGCTACCGAAGAGACTGACTAACAAACATTTGGAAACACAGGATAAACCCTCCAACACCTCTCGAAATCCCGCCCCTGATGGAAAAATACTGCTTGGGAAGAAAGACAGACAAAGGAGGCACTGAGGATGAGCTACCACCTGCGGAATGGGTACACTTCAGACTCCCAAGGCCATCCTACTCGGTCTCAGCTTTCTACGGTGTGGGAGCATAGCTATGTCCAATGATAGGAATGCAGAGCTGAATAAACCATTCTCGTCGTGCATCTGAGTCCCGACCTTGGATGAGATATGGGAACGTTCTAAACTGCAGCTTCTGCAGAATCAATAGGAGAGAGCGGGGCAGAGAGGCAGGGGATTGCTCACAGCGTAACATGAAGACTCAAGGAGGGGAATATGGCGTCCCAAATGCTAATTTAGGCCTACGCTACCATACAAAAGATGGGTACATACACATTTGCAACAACGATTATATGACTTAGCTACATGAATGCTAACATAACACAGCATACAGCATGGAGGACAGGGGGTGGGACATTTTCGATTCTAACAGACCCTCCTTTTAGCATTCATTGCTAAGTCTTTATTGGTGCTATCAGGTTAGGGTCTTTACAATATTAATGGAAGGGGGGGCATGATGCTGCACATATATCAGCGAACCATTGGGGCAATCATCAGCAACATGAGACAGGTATACATATCAATATGCAAAAATGCCCTCATCTATGGACATTAGGTCGTGAACAGCCTGTACCATCATGATAGAATTCTTTACTTTTCGTTCTTGAATTCTGGGCTTGGGTGTTAATTTTTGGACATAATATGAACAGGCAGGGAGGCAATTGATGCACAGACAACAGGTAAATATCACACCTGCAATAGCTACTAATATTAGGAGTATTTTCCAACCCCATGTTGCGAACAGACCCCAAAACCACCCAGACAGAGACCACGTGCCGTTTTCCTGGTGGATGTCTGATGCCAATCTATGTAACTTTTGTATGGCTGCATATACATTTGGGGCGTGGTCCGGTATGTACACACAGCAACTACTACCAATGACGCGACAGGCTCCACCCCTATCAGCAAGGATGACATCTAACACCATCCGGTTTTGAAGGGCAACAAGTCTCGTGGCCTGAAGCTCAGCTGTGATGTTGGTCAATATACCCGCAGTGGTGTTAATGACTCCCTCTACAACCCTTGTGAGTCAGCGTATACTACGGCTGTTATGCATAGGACCCCAAAATAGCAAAATACCCTTCATGGCATCTGTAAATTGCTGCAAAGTAGTGTCAGTCTGATCAATGTCATTCGTGTCAAGGACCCGCCTTACTCGGGAAAGGGGTGCGCTCCTGCGCCGCAACCTGTAGTCTCTATGATAGTTGGAGGGCGCGATGTACACAGGTGGCAAGAGAAAGGACACATAGCACACACCAGACCACCCCCTAGGAAGCCATATGTAAGCCTGGGACCCGCAAACGAAGTATACATTATGGGGCAGAAGCAAAGGGGGGCTACTGGTGGTGTTCAAATCATAAGTGTAATTGCAAATGCTCTCTCCTACCAAAACCTTTCCAGAGCCTCGAACCCAGAAACTAGTGGTGGAATTAATCACCGGCACCGGCATTGCCTTATCCTGAGAAATATTGCGTAACTGAAAGGACCTGAAATTTTCAGTGACATTAAAATCTTGAAAATCTGCCATCTCATCTACAAGCCATGTTACGTTTTTCTTCCTTTCATATACATTCATGCAGGCTTCGGGATGAAGTGTGTCAGCAGCCCCATTCTTCCCCAGAGTATACCCTTGGTGAGTTGCTATATAACCCAGTACAGTCTCATAATCAAGGTACGTCATATTCATCGCATCTGAGTGATAGTGGATATACACCATGGTGAACAACTGAAACCAGGCTTCACAACTAGCTAAATAGGAGAGGGGCAAGGACAGCAACAGGTCATTTTTATGCATCACTGAGGGGAGGAGACCATAAACCCAACAGTTGGTGACATTGGTGGTATGATGGGCCTGGTGGAGCATCTGAATAAAGACATTGTCTACATAGGTCTGCCTATGCCTTTCCTTGTGCGGAGCCAGGGTGACAAACATATGCTCGGGGGGGGCTGTGGTGGTCGCAATCAGGGAGTGTACAGGATGTCTTTCTTCTAGAAACCATAGGATACCTAACACTGCCATTAATGCTACAAAGACTATTACGAGGAACACTATCTTAGTCTTAGTGGGCCAGCTCGACCAAATGGGGCTATGTTGGTCAGGACGTCGTCCCTGTAATGGCTGTTCTTCTTCCATAACCATACGACCAAAGGGATCCATTCTGATTTATCAAACTACCAGAGAAGAGTCCGTGCTATGGAGCCAGGTATGCAGGGAAAAAAAGAAAAATAGTCTCTTAATGTCTATTAACGATGGTGCTAACGAGCACTTCAAACAAAAAAGAAAGAAAAATAGTCTCCAAGTGTCTCTCAACGGTGGTGCTAACGAGCACGTCGCGGTGGGGCTGCACGATCACAACCCTTGCTGTCTCTTCACTCAGGATAGGGCAACTTCCCTCCTTGGAAAGCACCCCCCACTTATCCTGCCCAATATCTCAGGCAATGCACCTATTTCCCTTCCCCTAACTGTTAGTGGTACCATAAGCAGGGTACGCTGGCCCTATTCTTCATCCAGAAGTCCATTCCTGCTAACCTGACTGTCCCTTGGGTGCACTGTCCTTTTGACGGGGACGCAAATTGTACCGAGCCACTCCAGGCACTGACTCGTCTCAGAAAAAAACCTTAAACTCAGGGGGATCAGTGGACTGAGACTCCCGTTCCTGTGAATCTGATGGAGGAGAAACCTGGGCAGCCCTTATTTCTGGGGGGACCGCCTCGTTCAACACAGCATCATTCTCCTCTTCCGTCTGTGCCCAGGTCAGTTGGGCATCAGAAAAAGGGACAAAGCGAGGGACCTTCTCCGTTTCGTGGTCCCCGAGTCCCTCTCGAATCCACTTGTCATAGGGGAGAGGAAGCGGGACCCGTTTACAGTGGGATGAATGGATCCAGTTCTTCCGTCCCTCCACCTTCACAGTGGTCCTCGTTGCGAGGAGGACTAACAGGGGCCCCCTCCACCTCGGCTCCAAGCACGCTTGTCTCTGGTAATTCCGGACCAGGACATAGTCCCCGGGCTGGATACAGTGCCCCTGTCCCTCAGGTATTGGAGGCAGTGCCTCTTGAATCTGTTGATGAATAGAACGCAAATTTTTAGTTAACTCATAGAGGTAATCCACAAGCAACGGATATTCAATATCAGAGAAATGGCGTGGGCGGGGGACACCCCACACATTCGCGGGACGTCCAAAAACCACCTCGTATGGGGATAATCCTGTCTTGGAATGTGCTGTCACTCTAATGGACAATAGGGCAAGGGGTAGTGCGTCCGGCCATTGCAACCCTGTGCTCTCCCTGATCTTTGCCATCTTCAACTTAAGGGTACCATTGTACTTTTCCACTAAACCAGCCGACTGGGGGTGGTTTGCTGCATGAAACTTCTGCTTGTTATGCAGACTGTCGCACACCAGCTGAATCACCTTAGCATTAAAGTGACTTCCGTTGTCACTCCAAATCAAACGGGGCAAGCCGAAGCACGGGAAGAACTCTTTGAAAAGAGCCTTCGCCGTCGCCATGGCTGTGGTCTCTTTTGTGGGGTAAGCCTCAATCCATTTACTGAATGCACAAACGACCACCAGCACGTACTTCAGGTTGTTCACTCGCTCCATTTCGATATAATCCATTTGGAGAACCTCGAAAGGGAACGAGGGAGGTGCAAAATTACCGGGAGGGGTACCTTTCCCAGGATTGTGTATCAGACAAACCATGCAATTCCTTACCAAATGGGCCGCTACCTTAGGGATGTTATCATTCTGCCAGACGGGATCCAATAACTTACATATTCCTTTTGCACTAATGTGAGCTGGACCATGTGCCATTGTGACTACAGGGAATACATATGCATCTGGTAACATCCATCTTTGCTTTTCCCATTTATCGGTCCAGCACCCCTCCTCATCTAAGCGTCCCGTACTCTCCTGCCACATTGCCAATTCCTTAACTGTTGCCTCACTCTGAATCTCTTTCACATTTTCTAATGTGTCCTCAAACATCCCACCTTCAGGCACCCATCGAGCCGGCCCTGCCACGAACATTCTCTTCATCTTGGATCTGGCTGTCTCTTTAGCCGTTTGGTCTGAAAATGCATTTCCCCTTCCCACATCATCAGTGATCGCTTTATGGGCGCTACACTTCACTATCGCCAATCTTTTAGGAAGTGCTAAGGCTGACGGGAGTCTATGTATCAGGGGGCCATGCTGTATCCTTGAGCCATGTGAGGTCAGAAAGCCCCTCTCCGCCCAGAGCCGCCCAAAATTATGGGCGACTCCGAATGCATATTGGCTGTCAGTATAAATATTGACAGTCAATCCCTCGCTTAGCTCACATGCTCGCAAAAGGGCAACTAGCTCCGCAGCTTGTGCCGATTGGTAAGGGACATGTGATGTCTCAACTACAGTGCGCAGCGTAGTGATAGCGTACGCTGCAGTGGTGGTGCCATCTGACAGTTTGAAGCAAGAGCCATCGACCATATTGTTCCCCTTGCGGGTCAGATAAGGGAACGTCAGTCAGGTCTACCCGTCCTTTCGTCTCCTCTTCTGTCTGGAATAAACAATCATGGACATCTGTGTCCTAGTTTTCCGAAGGGAGGGGTAGTAACGTGGCTGGGTTCAGAGTGGCACATCTTTTAATGGTAATGTGTGGCGCAAACAGGGTCAATTCATAGCCAGTCAGACGAGCACTGGTAAGGTGCTGTGTCTTTGTCTTGTTCAGAAGTGTGTCCACAGCATGGGGTACCATTACTGTGAGTTCAGTATTAAGGACGAGCCCTGCCGATTGTCGAATAGAGACAGCCATGGCCGCGGCAGCTCTTAGATAGCTCGGGAGGGCTCTGGCGACAGTGTCAAGAAGAGCAGAGAAATAAGCACACGGCCTCTGCTTACCTCCAAAGGCTTGTGTTAACACTGAAAGCGCACATCCAGCCGTTTCGTGTACATACAGCACGAAAGGCTTCTGGTAGTCAGGCGTACCAAGCACAGGTGCAGAGCAAAGCGCAACTTTTAATTGCTCAAAAGCTTGCTGACATTCATGCATTCAGGGTAAAGGCTCATGCACATCTTTAGTGGTAAGGTAAAGCAGAGGCTTTGTTAGTAAGGAGTATCCGGGTATCCAGTGGCAACAATACGAGGTGATGCCTATGAAAGCACGCACGTCCCTCTGAGTCTTGGGGACGGGCATCTTAACAATGGCATCAACTCGTTCAGGTGTTAGCCTCCTTCACTCCTTCAACAGTAGGTGACCTAAATAGGTGACCTCCTATCGACAATATTGAAATTTTGAAAGGGACACTTTATGTCCATGCTGTGCCAAATGTAGCAGCAATTTGACTGTGGCATCTTTGCAACCCTCTTCAGTATCGGAGGCTACCAACAGGTCGTCCACATACTGCAATAATACATTACCTGGAGGAAGAGAGAGGGAATCCAACTGACCTTTCAAGGCTTGACTATATATGCTAGGGCTTTCAGTATACCCCTGAGGAACATGACAGAATTGGAAACTCCGGCCCGCTAAGGTAAAACCAAAAAGATGCCGGCTATTCGGGTGAATTGGAATGCTGAAGAAAGCATTTTTCAAATCAATCACGGAAAAGAATTTGGCTGTGGAAGGAATCATTGTTAAAAGAGCAGTAATGTCGGGTACCACTGGGAACTGAGGGATCACTATTTTGTTAATCTCTCGCAGATCCATCACAAAGCGATAGACATCAGGATGAGCATCAGCAGAATCTGAGGGTAACTTTTTCAGGATAGGGAGAATAGGGCTATTACACACATTGGCGACTGTCTCCTCACCCACCCCCGATTTGATCAAATCCTGTATAATCTGCAACAAAGCCCGTTCCCCCGCTTGCGGTATTTTGTACTGGGGAATACGAAGCAGCACGGCGTTGTCTTTAATCGTAATAGAGACCGGTGGTATCTGCAACAACCCCACGTCCGTATCTCCTGTTGCCCACACCGTGGGTGGCACATCTTTTAATTCAGCAGCAAGCGGTGCGTCTTTGGAAAAACACTGTTTTGTACTAGCCACATCTGGTCCTATTGTCATATAAACGCCATCTGGTGAACATGAAATTTTAGCATGCAACCTTTTCAACAATTCTAATCCCATTAGATTTTCACCACAATTCGTAGTCAATAAGAATGGCGAGTCCACCGTGAAAGGGCCAATAGTTAGAGCAAGGGGTTCAAAATGGGGCTCACAACCGGTACGCCTGAAAAACCTACCAAAACATTGTTATGGCCAGACAGAGCTTCCCCGGGGACCAGTGAATGAGAAACAGAGCTATTCATTGCACCTGTGTCCACTAAAAATTTCTTGTCCGAACCATGCGAATCCGCCGTGACGTAAGAACCACGCTGATCTACAGGTATTTGAACTGGTCTCTCTCCCTGTCCTTGGCTGTCCTAGTTATAGGACATCCCAGACACCTCATCCAACTCATAATTATTGTGATAGTACTGCCGTCCCCGAGGGTCATCAAAATAGTTCTGATCGGAGCGACCCCCCCAAATATGTACTAGCCTGGACCTCCTCACGACCACTCTCGCCACGGCCCCGTCCACCCGAACCCCAACCTATGGGGGCCGCGACCCTCTGCAACAACTCTGGACACTCACTCCGCCAGTGTCCCTCCTTTTTACAATACGTACACTGGTTTGGCCCCACAGGAATGCTGTTTCTACCAGCGCCACGCGACCGATGGGCCAGACCAGTGCCACGCCCCCTGCCGGACCCTCTTGCTGCCTGCTGCATTAGTACCTTAGTCTTCAACTCCTTATTCTTCTTCTCCACCTTTTCCTTCTCCTCGTTTTCCCTATGCTCATAATACTGAGCCATACTCAGTATCACTGAAGGGGAGGAGGTAGTCCAGGTACTCTCAGAAGCCTGCAACCGAGCTGCGATCTCGGGAAGCAGGTTCGTAACAAATCTATTAACGAACAACCGGACACCTCCTTCTACAGACAGATCTTGTCCACTGATATCCAGGAACACCCCTTCAAACCGGTGAAAAAATCGGACACACTTTCATCTTTCTTCTGACGATATGCCGCTAACTTATCCCAATCTACTCGTCTGGGTGGGATGAGAGAATGCATGTAAGTAATGGTACGACTCGGCAAAGCTAGTATCTCAGCCTTAGGCTTGTCACCAGGCTTTCGCTCTTTATCCCATGCCCTAATCTCATTCCAAGTGCCACTCAACTCTACAACATGGTCCTGCGTATGCACCTGCCTCCATATGTCCACTGGTACCAACAACCCGAAAAACATCTCAATATCTGCTAGTGTCATCACTGTCGACGAAGCGGCCTCTGTTAATTCTTTATAATATGCCGTAGGATTTTTCCTAGGGTCCGGCAGCTGACTTTTGAGGGCTAGCCCCTCACTCCTTTTCCATGGAGTATACACCCATTGCTCCTGAAAACGAGCTTCCACCCATGGCTGAACTATAACATCCTGCGCATTACGCCGTTCTGGGATCTCGGGATGAAAAATATAGTGAACCTCCCTCATTGGGAATTGGGACACTGTCGTCGGCGTTTTCTGGTGCAGCCTACCCCGGTACCCAATCATCGCTGCCATATTACTAAAGACATCATTCGGGGCCATATCAGCAGCATATACACGGTCCCGAATGTCATAAATTATCTGTGGTGCTACACCACCAAAACACTGTTCCCATAACGCTATCAATGTAGACGACATGTGCTTGAGAGCATGCTGCTGCACGAACGGCTCGAAATCCTTCAACACACTCCACAAGTCCTCTACACTGTAGATCGGATTCCGTTCCCACTGCGCAGCCTGGTTGGTGACCATTTGTTTTTCCTCATTCCCCACATCAGATCGAATCAGCACCCGCCCCATTCTTTCCCGTGCTGCAGCCCAACTCCCCTCATCCGTTCCATGCACCGGTGTCCCAGCACCTAACGATACCGGGGACGAAATGTCGGGAAAAGACACAATAGGTGAAGGAGCAGGCACCAAGGTAAGCAAGGACTGTGTTGTAGGTGTGAGAGAAGGGGGAGAAGCAGGAGCGGGAAGCAGCAGGTACAGCAGAAGGGCCCGCAGCTGCTGCACTCGCACGCTGCGAAGCCAAGGGGAAAACCGGCGGGGCCATAGCAGAAGTAGCCGGATCAGAGGTAGCAGGGCTAGATATAGAAACAGGGGGACCCGCAGACTGAGAGGTTGGAACAACGGGGTATACCCTCTGCGGAGCGTAGGGGGGCGGGGGCCTAGTGTCTAAGAGTTCATCCACAAATGCATCACCTTCCTCCCGGGCAACATAGGACTTATCACATTGCAACCGAAACTTCCTATCAGCACACTCTATACCCTTTTCTATTTTCTCTCTAGCGTAGGCTACTGCTTTCTGAGTTACCGTTTGCGTTTTTCTCCTTCTCTGCCCGCATGCGCCTTTGTCTAGCTTCCTTCTGCCATACCTGAAGGGACTCAAACATCGACTGTCTACTTCTTCTAGCAAATAATTTATCTTGCAGATAATTCAATTTCTGTTCATCAAAGGTACCTGTTGGTGGCCACTGAAGCTCAGCATTGTCCCTCGTATATTTGTGCCATAACGCACTAAACATAATAGGGCCAATGCCATGCTTAGTATACATATCGAAATTCGGGGTGCCTTCAGGAGGCGCAGGTTGTCTCTCCTCCAGTCGAGCATCGGCAGAGCAACAGCGGCACCCCACACACCACAATTTACTCAAACAAGGCATCTTAACAGCAGACACATACACTACTCACACACACCAAACACCGCACCAAACAAAGGGAATTCCAAACAAGACAGTCCGAAGACTGCACCAAAACAAGACAGTCCGAAGACTGCACCAAAACAAGACAGTCCGAAGACTGTACCAAAACAAGACAGTCCAAAGACTGTACTAAAACAAGACGGTCCGAAGACTGTACCAAAACAAGACAGTCCGAAGACTGTACCAAAACAAGACAGTCCGAAGACTGTACCAAAACAAGCAGGCAGGCTCTAGCGTCAGGCCTTTTCAAGAGTAAACCAAATTCAGTAGGTGGCCTGGCAGAGCGTTTGCAACACTTTACCTCAAGGGTCCGCAGACCCACCAAGTTCTATTCAAGACTAGTCAAGACGGTGCCATATCTGCCAAGAGACAAGACAAACTCACCTGGTGCACACAGGTCAGGCAAAGTTATTCTCCACTGCCGACTCTTCGGACCAAACGGTCAGATCCAAGGGTTTCACCTTCTCAGGACCCCAGCCGAGATGACCACTAGACGAGGAGCCGCCCGATCAGACAGGCGGGGCAGCCGCAAGAACCAAGCTCGGTCGTGTGGGGATCCCCGATCCGCCCATCCGACCGGACGCAACCCCGACCTCCACAACCCGATTACGGGCGAGATGGGTCACCTGGTGGGGTCCTTGTTCGGGCGCCAACTGAAGGAAGTGACCCGATTAGGGACACCCGGTTCACTCGCGACCTCCTCTTAGCCTTCCCAGAAATGAAGAGTCGGTGACGCAGTAGAGAATACAAACCAAGTTTGTTTATTGTAAAATACGCTGCAGCGGAGTCCAGTTTGACTAGCCTCCTTAGATGCTACCGAGGGGACTGACTAACAAACATTTGGAAACACAGGATAAACCCTCCAACACCTCTCGAAACCCCGCACCTGATGTAAAAATACTGCTTGGGAAGAAAGACAGACAAAGGAGGCACTGAGGATGAGCTACCACCTGCGGAATGGGTACACGCTATCAGACTCCCAAGGCCATCCTACTCGGTCTCAGCTCTCTACGGTGTGGGAGCATAGCTATGTCCAATGATAGGAATGCAGAGCTGAATAAACCATTCTCGTCGTGCATCTGAGTCCCGACCTTGGATGAGATATGGGAACATTCTAAACTGCAGCTTCTGCAGAATCAATAGGAGAGAGCGGGGGCACAGAGGCTGGGGATTGCTCACAGCGTAACATGAAGACTCAAGGAGGGGAAAATGGTGTCCCAAATGCTAACTTAGGCCTACGCCACCATTCAAAAGATGGGTACATTCACATTTGCAACAACGATTATATGACTTAGCTACATGAATGCTAACATAACACAGCATACAGCATGGAGGACAGGGGGTGGAACATTTTCGATTCTAACACTGGATATACCTGTATGCCACAGAAAGCAGTGTTTAAGTTTTCTGTAGGTCTGCCTATAGCCAGCTTTAGTTCCTTTTTCAGGCTAATGCGAAGTAAAAAAACCACATCATATTATTACTAATATTGCTTCCTGAAAAGAGCTTTGAGGCAGCTGTCTTTAGCCATTGGTTTGTTGAAGTGTCTTTGACATTTTGGAGGAACCCACAGGAAAGCACCCATACAGTGTGAGAATGTGGCATTTCTCTGTATCTGTTGGCTTGAATGGGAATGCCACTCTTATCTCAGATCATCCTGCTGGGCAGCCATTTGATAATTACACTGTCGATGTTGAGTGATACCGTTTTGCCTCTGCCTGGAAGTCTAGAATTTGATAGGTCAGAAAGAGTGTGTGTCTGCCTCAACTGTTGTGAACTTTTTTGCACATCCTCTGTTGTGGCAAAGTTGGAAAGAAAGTTATTATGCAAGTTTATAAAATATTGAAAATAAATGTAAGTGGCACCCAAATTTACATCCGAAATGCAGTTTCTTATTTTCTGATTACATGTATTTATTTTTCATAATATCTTATGACAATTTGTATGTTATTCATTTAGACAATTAGACTTGTACAATATTAAATCAAACAATTTCCATAAGTCGAATTATCAGCATTTTCTTAATCAATTGGTATTATAGCATATGGTTTATGATAATTAATATGTCATTTCAAAAAACAAACATTTAAATAACTCCTTAAGACATACATTTTTATTCACTACTGATACATCGAATGATATAATTGCCAATATGTGCTTCGTGACACCTGTCACTTTTTCAAGGCTTTAATAGAGCAGAAAAACCAACATCCTAACATATAGCACTAATTATCGCTATCCCTCTACTGTCCCCCACAGAACATAGGGGGGAGCCAGTACCACTGACCCCAGAGAAACATATTCAAGTTCCTGGATGCCTACTGAAGTCAGAAGTCCTTGAATCCATTCTTGCAGCATGGGTCAGATGTCTTCTCTCTTCCAGCTGGGCATTTATGTGGCAGCGCTTTTCCATGTCCAGACTGTCTCAAAAGTCTCTCCCCTTGTGAAGGGGTTTTTAAGTGGGGGGTAGAAAGTTCTAGAAGGTAGGCACTTCTCTCCAATCTTGGGGTGACACTTCATGATTGCACCCCTGTTCCAACCCCAGCATAGCATTTAGGGAGATTACAAAATGGCGACTCGAAGTGGTCTGTTGAAAGACTTTCTCTGAGAGCCTAAGCCTTGCCTCTAACTGCCACCGCTACCTGGACTGTTTCCTCCAAAAGGGGTGCCCCTCCTGTGATTGACTTTACAGGTCTGGCCTTTGCCCTTTGTTCTTCATTTGATGAGCTTTCACCCTCCTGGCGCAATACAAAAAGTAACAAGCACATGCATATCTTACCCCCACCCATTTCATTCAAGAAGGTAAGCTGATGGGTGGCTGCGATTTGGGATTACATTCCAGAAGGGAGGTTTATGGGATTCTATTGAAAATGGACTTAGTGCAGAGTTTTATTCCAGATGAAGAGATTATGGTATTTTATTCAGGGAAGCCAGCCTGTGGGGTGTTATTATATATAACATGTGGTGGAGTTTATTCAAGATGGCCAACCTGCAGGAATTTGTTTAAAGTGACCACCATGCAGGGATTAAGTAAAGATGGCCCCCCACTGTTTATTGTGTGATATCGGCAAACGTCTGTTGTGCTATGACCTTGAAAGGCATTAACACACTTAAACATCCTAGCTGTGTCATTCAGGACACTTTACAACGTGTTAATGTTTTGTTTATGCAGCAGAGGTATGAGATATTAAAATAATCCTTACTGAAACAAGTGATTACTTTGGGTAGTGTGGCTGAGTTCCCTTCCTCAAGAAAGTGTTGCAGCCTGCCAAGGAGACAGATGTAACAATTAGAGCCCTTTATTATATTTATGTATTTTAGGTAATTTCTAATGGTTTAACCATGGGCAAATGTAGATATCAAGCTCTTGCATGTTCTATTTTGATTGAATTTTGGGTTTAGCTATATGAGGTTAGTTTTCATTCCCATTATTGTTACCTATGTCTTATTGGTGTTACGGGCAAGACATTTTGTGTCCATCCATGTTTCTATGCCTGAGAAATGCTGGCTCAGGATGGTCAAGTCAATAGTACGGTTAGTTGAGAAATGGAAAAATAAGTAGGTCCACTGTTGGAATTCACTCATCCCTCTAACATGTTGTGTAGTGGTCCTAAATTCACCTTAAATTGGCTGTGGCGAGAGGGGTGAGTCCTGCGTGGCACCACTGTTATAACCACAAAAATTGGTTTCAGTTTCACCCATGAAAACCTTGGATTTGTTTGTATGAGAAGAGAATGAAAACCAAATTAAAACGAGCTTCTTATGACACCACCACCTAGTTGTATTTGCTATAGCAAGATGCTGTGACCTATAGTTCTGAAATCTGTGGGCAGATCAACATCACCAATAGTGATGGTTCACATCCATCCCCCGCTTACAATTGCTGACATCCGCCAAGGCAGTTTCCATTCCTGTATAAGAGCAGAAATCAGATTAGTTATCAAGTAAAATAGAGTCTCTGTTCATTAATCCCCAAATGACTGAGGGGCATCCTTTTCTAGTATGTTTAGATTACTGTAAAATTATTGATTCAGGAGTTGTGTCTTTAGCAAGCGTATCTGTTTCATATGCGTGCTTAAGCATGTCTGGCACAGCTGCCTGAGCAACTGAATATTGGTGTCTTGAATAAGATCAATCATGGCAAAGCTGTTAGCATTTTTTTGATAACCCTAGTTGGTAAAAGGCACAATTACAAGTGGTTGGTTTTTAAGTAGAAATTATTTTATCTGCTGTTGTAAGTCTAATTCTAGACACATGTTCTAATGGAGTTGTTAATTAAGAGACTGGGCTGTGGTGTTTCTCTTGGCCAGTAGAAATTATTTTATCTGCTGTTGTAAGTCTAATTCTAGACACATGTTCTAATGGAGTTGTTAATTAAGAGACTTGGCTGTGGTGTTTCTCTTGGCCTGTAGAAATTATTTTATCTGCTGTTGTAAGTCTAATTCTAGACACATGTTCTAATGGAGTTGTTAATTAAGAGCCTCGGCTGTGGTGTTTCTCTTGGCCAGGATGATGTCTTTAGTATTTTAATCAAGTCTCGGGACTTCAAGCGCATTAAGCAATCAACATAAAATAAAATAGCAGGGCATAACATAAGATACATGATGAATTGTCCTTATAAATACTGGTAGGGTATACCATCTTGTCTGCATTTGTAGCAGTCATCTTTATGATTGGCATCCTTTGATGTGTGTTTGACTTGTTCAACTTTACAAAGAAATAGACTTTAAAGCAAAAAGTTCCAGGCTAAACATTTTTTCAAAAGCCTCCTTGCCTGTTTGACAATGCTAAATGTTACCAGTGGTAGATTCTCCAGCAGATTTGATAAAACTCAGGGCTAAATGTGCTAAAGAGTGGCACAAAAACAACTCGCAAATTGTGACCAGTATTTTTGCAAACAGTATAGAATTCTAAGAACCGACCTATGTGATTTGAAGTGGATTGTGATCAGATTGACCAATTAATATTAATTAGGTAAATTGCAACGCACTGTGATTGGTGGCTACTGTAGTGATGGTTGCATAATAGGCTCAGTAAAACATCAAGTCTGTAATTGACGTTTAATGAAGCAAACTTTTTTAAATGCCTCCTATATTCCTTAAAGGAAAGGGTGGGGTATTTCTTGAAAAAAGTTCACTTTTTTAACTTTCTTTGAGAATTGGCAGTGGTCACTTGGACCACTGCCTACTCCCCAATAAACTTTTTTTAACAGTCACAAAGGAGAAAAGTTCCTAGGAGACTCTTCCCTTTTGTGAATGGCATACCACTCCCAACTCTGTGTTTTTTCACTGTTTTACGACTGGTTTAAAGTTGTAAAACCTTGATATGTCATACAAGATACCAAATCAATATGAGGTCAGAATCCCATTTTAGGCGTTGGTAAAAGTTTACTGACTCCTAGAATGAGATTAGTACATTGTAAAAAGCATTTTTGCGCCAACAAACTCCGAATCAGAATGTTTGCCAACAGTGAAAATTCTTTGTACAATCAGCCCTTAATCTTTGTAAGAGGATTATAAATGTGTAAGCCAAATCTTCTAGAATTCGAACAACCCAAATTTCAGATGAATTGAGGTCTTACGTTTGAGGATCATTTATTTGTATACTTTTCTTTTTTTTAAATGTGTCTATGGGGGTAGTAAGTCTTCTGTAGGGAAATGTGTCAGCTTTTTTCCCAAAACCTAAGGAGGAGGAAAGATCCTGACCCTCACAGCAATAGGGTCGTACAACATTAAAAGAAGATTTAACAGCTGTTGAGGTAGATGCTGTGCTACTGTGCGCACTCCCCTCTCCATCCATTTTCAACTTTGTTTACAGTGTTGTGTGGTGAAAGGAACCTGATAGGAAGATTCAGCAGGTTCCACAGGCTGCCCACCTCTGCCTTTTAACCTAGCCTAAATAGGATCCTATAAATGGGTAAATACAATACCGTCCAGGTACAAATAAAAGAGATGCTTAATTTTATTATTAGTTAATTTCTAACCTCTTCTGTGTTGAAAGACTTTCTTTCTATATGATCTGGGATAATTGCTTTCCATTGAGGATTTGCATGATCTGACTGATTAAACATAGATGTCTTAACTTCTAAAATGGAGCCCTGCTTATCAAAGGTCAATCTAAAAGATGTCCCTTTTTCAGAGTAGTATTGTAGATGGCCACACCTTAAGGTTCATACAAAACAGCTTTGAAGGTGGAGAAGGTGCTGAAATTGATTAGTTATTGCCAGCATATGGAGTTTTCCTAAATTTTGACAACTGCAGGGATTATTTCACGATGACTCCCAAGCCCGTAGCCTTCTTTCCTTTGATTTCTCATGCCAATGCTTGTACTGAGTCTCCTCATCCTACAAAGAGAGATGAGAGCTCTGTCTGTCTGGACTCTTCTGTTGGCCCGAGAATCATGGGCGGCCTCTCCACCTTGGTGTATTTTGTTTCTCCAGACGTTCTACACCCTATGCAAAGCTTGCCATCTCCAACTAAACTGTTCTTTCCTTTATTCATAAATTTATTTTATCTATTGTAGTAAGCTATGGAACCTTGCATGTCTTGATATCTTACCAAATGCATGATGCTAATGTTTAATCCTAAAGCATTCTGATCATTCATTTTACCTAAAAAAAATAATGAACTGATTGAAAATGGCCTTCACTTCAACAATAATTTCTGGTAGGTTTCTCAGCTATCTCCCTCCTGGTGGCATTCCACACCCCCATTCAATCTGCCGTCTTTCGCTTTTGCGACTTCGTTTCTTCAACAGAGCACTCTTGTTCTTCTGTTGGCCTTTGATTGTTTGCTGGATTTGTGGTGACTTACGTCAATGTGTATTAAAAAGAGGAGGTAGTGGCAGTCCATCCCCTTTGCCCTCACCTCTATGGTTTAATGCATCTACAGAAGGGTCTCTTGGTGTTCTGTGTAACAAACCACAGCATTGGATAAGAAAAAGCTCATAGTACTGTCTGGGGGTTTAGTGAGTTGGTGCTAATAGTTTCACTCCCACTGTTGCCTCATTTTCTCTTGTCTTTTTCCTCAGATGCTGCGTCTATTGTTGAAGCTCCTTCCTCTTCTCCTAGTTACTCAAGCTTCCCGAGGCACCATCATAAACAGCACCACAGGTATGACTCTTAGCCAACTGAGTATCTGGATGTCTTCCTTCTTTAAGTGAGATTGTTTTCCTATCCCTCTATCTCCACCTTGTGTAACCAGGTATAAGCTCTGGCCTAACTGCATACCTGAACACCTTCCCTCTTTCAGTGCATCTTTCCTCCCTTCTCACTATCTCCAACTCTTGGTATTTCATCATGTCCTTCCACCACCCATGTCCTACTTCTCTTTTACTTTATACACTGTGTCCTCTATAAAGCATTATGTACTGAAACAGGTCTATCCTTCATTTATGCTTTCTGGTTCCGAAACTTTCTGGTTCCGAACCCCACCTTGACTTACACACCCACCTACTTCTACCTACCACACCTCCACTACCAGATGTCAGATCGCCATGCACCCCCATTTGTCCTCATTTTCCATTTTACCTATTGTTATTTACTGTTTTTGCCGCCCAGCTTTCCCAGTCCTACCTAAAGTCCCATCCCACCTATCCCTCTCTTAAGCTTCGACCATTCCTTGTTTCTTAGATTTCATCGCCCTATATCCAACTGTGACCCAATACTCTTTTCCCCTTTTTGCGCCTAGGCTCAGCTATCACCATATCCTACTTCTGCAGGTCTTATTATGTCCCCCCCTTTTAACTTTCCCATATTGATACATCACAGTATCCTTTAGTTTTCGACCGCCTACTAAAACATCTCCTCATTACCTCTTCATACATCTCTTATATTTCTTCTGTACTCACATCACCCCATTTAACCTATATATTTCTGTCCTGTGATTTCCTAATTTCCCATTACTTGCGGCTGTCTTCCCATCCCATGCCCTAAAAGCTGTTTTATCATTTCCACCTTGTTTTTTTTTATATAAGGCTGCTGCCTGTCCTCTACTTCTGTGCCCCAGTGAAGGCTTCCTCCAGGCAGTGGTAGTAGAACTTAGATACAGTATGACTCAGCAAACCCAATGCTTACTTAGAGCTATATCTTTTGAGGCAAAGGGGTCTTACTCTTTTTAGTGCTGGTAGGTAAAGAAAGGTTTTAAAATAGTGAGCACAAAACAGGCAATCCAACTACTTTCGGGGTTGGAAAAAGACACCAGTTTTGTAACAGTGATGATTACTATGATCATAAGGTGCTATAATTTAAATTACAGTGGAATAATGTTATTTTACGAAATGGTGACCGTCGGTCCTCAGCGATCTCAAAAATTACTGTGGTCTTTAATATTTACTATGAGCCTTATGTACAATCCCTGTTTAATGAGGCTGAAGGTGCCAGACAGAATGCCACAAAGTTTCTGATTTGTTATGATATGTCAACCATTTGTATTAGTTTCTCGGTTGCCTTGGGAGTGAATTCCAAGACTTGTGGAGCTTACTGCATATTCAATTGTATTTTTTTTTTTTAACCAAGTTTATTGAAAAGTTTTGCGGCAAGACACAGCATCACACAATGCTAGGTAAGATCGACAAGCATGCATGACATAGCAGCAGCCCAAACATCAATAATATATAACATTGTAATATCAGATCGATAGACCGTAATAGCCACACCATTATCCCCATATACGTACATGCTTCTTAGGACAGCCACTAGCTTCAAAGTTTGGCTTCTCCTGGTGGGCACACCAATCCACCCCTGCACGCCAACTCCTAATCGTCGGCGGCTTCTGTTGTTTACATGTGTGAGCCCGTATGGCTACCAAGCAAGCCATCCCCAGAAACACAAATTCCGCTCTAGGGCCCCCTACTTCCCCGATCAGCCCAAGTAGCGCAGTCTGAGGCATTAACTCTAGGGAGCGGCCCAGGACCGTGGACAGGATTTGACCCACCCCCTACCAAAAGGGCCTCAGCTCCGGACACTCCCAGGCTACATGTTAGAAATCCACTGCGGGAAGCGTGCACTGCGCGCACCCCGCTTGCGCACCAGGGAGGGAATGTTGTAGGCACCTCGGTGTAGGATATGTTGCATGCAAGTAGTTGAATTGTACCATACGCAGCCGCGTCGAAATCGCCAGCTCTCTAGGCACCATGTAAGCCTCCCTCCAATCATCCTCATCGAACTCCCCCACCCAGGACTCCACCTCTGCCGGGCCTTCTCCAGTCCGTCCTGGGAGTGGATCACTAGTGATCGATAGATCGCTGAAGTTGCCCCCTTACCAAGCTTCCCTTGGAAAATCTTCACTCTGGCGGATTATATTCGGGCAAAGGATTTTCCTGAAGGTCCTGAGCTAGCAGGGCGTGGTGCAGTTGGAGATACCGAAAGAACTGCGAGTTGGACGAAGAGTACTTGGCCTTCAACTCTTGAAATGACATAATGTTTCCCCCCTTATAAACATCTCCCAGGTATGAGATCCCAAGGCGATCCCAAGGCAGAAACCCCTCTAGGGTCGAGAGTTGACCAAACCAAGATCCCAGCCATAAAGGGGTCATACTGGTCAAGCGGCAGTTCCAACCAGTAAGGTGAAGGGCTGCCCTCCAACAAATGAGGGACACCCTCATGGAGGAAGGCAGGGTACTCAGTAGACGCGCTCCATATAGGAGATCAAGCAGGCCATATACCACAATGAATATATTTGCAATTGATATGCCGGATCATCCCCCTGCCCCCCGTGAACCATTCATTAACCGGCACCATGTGTGCTGCAAGATAATATAAGTAAATGTCAGATAGCCCCAAGCCTCCATCAAAGGGAGACTTATGTAATGACTGAAACGCCACTCTGTGTTGGCCCCCAGCCCACACAAAGTTGGTAACCTTCGCTGTCAGGTAGTGGAACCACTTACGGGGGATGGGATAGGGTTAATTACTCAACACATACAAATAGCGCGGTAGGCACACTATTTGAAAAAGGGCCGTATGCCCCCATAGGATTCAATGGGAGCGTGGTCCAGCGGCGAGGTCACGATCAAGCCGCAGATCCAAATCCCTGAATGTAAGGGCCCAAGTCATATTCGGGAGGGGAGACATGTACCCCCAGATAATTAAAGGAATTATGACGAGTAGGAATGTTGGGGCACCAAACCCATTCTAGAGCGTCGCCTTTTACCTCCACTAAGCATGACTTCCCATCATTAACCTGAAGCCCGGACGCCTCACCGTACAGCCGGAGGAGTTTTAGGCAGCGAGGCCCAGAATGCTGTGGATCCTTTAAGAACAGAAGCATATCATCTGCGTATAGTGCAAAGCGGTCTTCCAGACCCGTTCCCCACCGCCAATCACAGACCTGGGCATCACAGTGTATGAGCCACGCCAGGGGCTCTATCACCTAGGCAAACAGCAATGGTGACAGTGGGCACCCCTTGCGCATGTCACGCTCGATGGAAAATGCAGGAGACAGGTCCCCATCCACACAGACCTGAGCTGTCGGGGAATGATACAGGAGCTGAACCATTTTGCGGAACCCCTCTCCCAGGTCAGCCCGCCGAAGAGCCCCATCCATAAAGGCCCACAACACTGTATCAAATGCTTTAGTGAAATCAACTAGCAAAAGGGCCAGCATGCTGTCAAGGGTGGGCACCCTGGACAGCACCACATGAAGTCTCCTAATACAATGGCGCGTGCTACGGTCCGACATGAATCCACATTGATCCTGGTGGATTAGGTGGGGCAAGGCCCTTACCAAACTGCGCAGCTAACACTTTTGCATAGATCTTAATATCAGTGTTGATCAGCGAAATTGGCCCTAGGGAGACCTTCCTTGGGCAGGAGTATGATTGTGGCGCAATCCAGTTCTGGTGGAAAGGACCCTTGCTGCAGAGCAGCTGTGTACAAATTCAGCAGATGGGGGCATAGGATATCCCGGAAGCGTTTGTAATATTCAATGGGCTAGTCATCTGGGCCAGCAGTCTTCCCAGCTTGCAATCCCAACACTGAAGCATTCACCTCCTCAAGCGTCAGAGCTTGGCCTAACTCTTGAGCCAAGTCATTCGGTATAGTCAGTAGTGGTATACTGTCTAGCAGAGGATTTGTGATTTCTGCTGGTGGAGAAAGGCATCGCGAATATAACCCCTGATAAAAATCTGCAAAGGTTTGAGCAATTGCAGGAAGCTCCTCGTGTGGGCATCCCGCCGAGTCCTGAATCGCCGGGACCACTCAGTCGGAGACTCTGCGGGTCGCCGGCCAATACAACAATTTACCGGATTTATCGCCCGAGGCATACACCCTCTGTGTAGAGGCTCTCTAGCATTGTCTGGCCACCTCCAGAGAGACTTGCCGCAGTTCTGTATGGGCTATGGCTAAGACACGACAGTAATGCTCGGTGTCCCGAAGGCAGAGCGCGGCTTCCACTCATAAGATCTGGGCCTCTTAATCGGTCAGGCACACCATCCGGAGACGGACATAGCCTTTAATACGGCCTCTCAGAGAAGGCTTGCTAGCCACCCATTGCGTCACTGCCGAACCTACCGAGCCCACATTGAGCTAAAAAACTGCAGCAGTTTCTCCTTGATTAAGGCCTCGCATTCCGAATTTCAGAGGTGCCAAGCATTGAACATCCAGGCCGGGTGCAAGACAGCGGATTGAGCTCCCCATGACAACAACAACGGGGCATGATCAGAAATACCTCATGGTAGAATGCAAACCGACTGAACCAAGAGAAGATCTGCTGCCGGTAACCACACCAGGTCAATGCGAGATTCTTCAGCATGTGCTGTGGATTGATGAGTATAAGCCCGTTGTGCGGATTGCCATGAGCGCCAGGCATCACAAAGGCCCAGAGAGCCCGCCTGGAGGACAAGCAGGCCGACCGGGAGCCCCCGGCAGAATAGGGGGCTGAAGAGGCATCTAAGATTGGATCAGGAAGTGTGTTAAAGTCTCCTCCAATCACAATGACGCCCTAAGGGAGAGTCAAGATGAAGGATTTCAGGGATTGCAAGGAAGGTTGCGATAAGGGCAGTGGGATATAGCAGGATATGAAATTATAGTGCCTCGCTTCCAGGTGACCCTCAATACCTATGTAACATCCCGAGTGGTGCGCTGTGACTGCCAAGGGGAAAGATTTGTGCAGCAATATGGCGACTCCTCTGGAGCCATGCTTAAAACCTGAGTGGTAAAACCCTATCATAACCAAAACGGCCCAGAAAGGGGAAGTTTGTACCCAGGAGGTGAGTCTCCTGCAAGAAAACGACCGCTGGCCTGTGGCGCTTGATATATCGTAATACAGAAGAACGCTTAATAAATTCCAGAAGGCCATTCACATTCCAGGAGAGCACTATTATCTTAGAGGAGGTCATGACTCAGCCAGAGAAAGCCAGGAATAGCCCCCACCCAGAACAGAGGGGGATATAGTACCCCGAAGGCCTGCCATGTCATGCCATATCAGGCAAACCGCTGTTGTCTTCATAAGCCCCGCTATTAACCTAAAAAAGAAAAACAATAGTAAGTCAGAACAGTTAAAAAGAACAAAGGGATAAACCAGTCTCAACAGCCCAACTAAGCTACCCACCCCCCAACGCCCCCCAACCCCACACTTCACCCCATGAAGCATCTGTCGCCCTAACTAAAGAACCCCAAAATCTCTAATTAGAGGGGTAGAAGACCACTGTGGCCCATTGGCGCCCGTACATGAGGATCCTGCACCTGGCAACCAAAGTTCACTACATAACAAGGCTTTGCCCTTCGATACCTAACTGAAGTAACAGCACAAAGAAAGATACAGTCCCATGGGCCAGAACCCCAGTGGAAGGAGTAGAGATGGCGATTCCAACCATCATCTCCAGCAATACTCCTTCGACCCGCCCACCCAGCAAAATCAGCAATGCGAGTGAGGAAGGAGCCATAAGTCATGACGGATCAGAATGCTGGGAGGAAGATCCCAGGTCCTCCTCCGCAGAGCGGAACAACGCTGGAGTGTCTGAGAGGCTCTCTACCTCCCCCAGCGAAGCAGGATTCAAGGGAAGTTCTTCCTGGGCCGTGCCCGAGGCCTTCTTCATCGGCTCCTCGCCCCATCCGGGCCCTCCGGGAGCAGGAACACCCCCCCCCCCCTCTGGTGACAGCGAAAGAGCAACCCAGTCCGCTCCTTTGTGCCCTCAGAACGGCGCGGCTCAGGGGGGGGGAAGCTGCAGCAGCCGGCCCTGGGTTGCTCACTTCCACGCCCTATCTGGTGTGTCAAAGAAGAGAGTGCGGGATTGGAAGAAGACCTTGAGGCGGGCAGGGAACAGGAGCATATAGCGCAAGTCCAGTTCATTGAGTTTCTGCTTTATTTCCGCAAAGGAGCGCCGCCTTTGCTGCACTGCCTTTGTATAATCCAGGAATAGGAGAATCTTCGAATTGTTGAGCCGCAGATCAGGGCGTGTGCGGGCCTCCAGCAGCATCACATTCCGGTCCTTGAGCAGCCTCAGGATCACAGGCCACGGGGAGGCCCCTGGTGGAGGCCTCGGGACCAGGGAGCGGTGTGCCCTTTTCGATAACAAAAAAAGGAGTGCAGTTTGTTTTCAGGTACCCATGATTTGAACAAGCCCTCCGGCACCCCCGCCATGCCTCTCTGCTCCAACATCTCCGGTAAGCCAATAAGTCGAAGATTATTATGCCGAGACCTATTTTCGGCATCCTCTGCCCTCTCTGTCAAGGAGTACACTAAAGCGGACAGCCGAGACATCTGACTCTTGAGTATTGAAATTTCGTCCTCTGCAGAGGAAACACAGGTCTTAACCTCCGTGCTCCTTTCCAACACATTCCACAGGCTCTGGCGCAGCAGGGAGAGATCCATTCGGAGACCATCCACTTTGAACTCCACAGCATCCCTGGAATCCTGTATGGAGCTGCCCCCCTGCTGCGCCGAGTCAGGCCCTCTTTCTGTCGAGTCCTCTCTATGTTCATGAGAGGCGGTTGGTGGGACCGTATACTGTTCCATTTTCGTATGTGCCGAAGTTTGCAGCGGAACCATATCTCTCGCCCCATCCTCCAGAAGCAAGAGTCCAAAGATCAGGTGGGAAGGGAGCAAGAACACCACCAGGTCAGGGCTCAGGCAGCCCAAAAGGGGGTGGGGGGAAGCCACCGATCAGCCAGACCACCAGGCGGCAAGACCCAAGAGCTGATGTCGAAAAGAAGAAGGAGAGATGTGCCCAGCACAGCCCACAATGCCACACACAATAGGAGGACTCCCGCTCAGGCCACTGCCCCCGGTCTGCTCCCCAGGAGCACTTCACCACTTCCCCAGCTCCCGAGAGGTAGTCAGTCAACAGATCCCCCTTTGACACCCGTGTTCTTCACCCAGAGCCCCAGCTCAGCCTCCACACACAGTCAGTCTACGTTTCCGGCCACACAGGACACCAAAGGCCCACCACTGGATGCCACTACCTCACAGTTCAGGGGAGTGTGCCCGAGTCCAGGAGACTCACCCCCGCCACGCCAGATCCAGTGCAGTCGGGGCCAGTCCGCTCTGTTAGCCGTTGAGGTGGCACCCCGCAGTTCAGCACCGTTGCTGCCTGCCGCACTCTCCACTGCCGTACTCTCCACTCAACCAGGCCCGGTCCAGCCTCCAGCTTGGCAAAGAGATAGGTATGCTGCAGGGATTCAAATCAGCAGGCTGCCGCTGCAGCTTCCATGCCTGACTCCCCAGCGCAGCCACCGGTCCTCTC
This sequence comes from Calotriton arnoldi, assembly GCA_963921515.1. Lineage (NCBI taxonomy): Eukaryota > Metazoa > Chordata > Amphibia > Caudata > Salamandridae > Calotriton > Calotriton arnoldi. Next base: position 1,642,986 of record CAWUFW010003563.1, read on the forward strand.
ACCTCAGAGGCCCAGAGGACCCACGCGTACAGTCCAGCCAGAGACGGGGGAGAGGGTATCGGAGGGAAGAAAGAAAAAGACGGGCCCTCTGTTTTCAGGAGCCGACGCGCAATCGCACCTCAGGCCGGCCCGCGCTCCACCACACATTTGCTTCTGGCGGTTCAGCCACAACGAATCGCCCCGCCGGGCGGCCCTGCCGGACCCCAGCTGGAGTTCCTCCTGCCTTGACTAGGAGGGCCCAAGGTTCAATTCGGCCTGCGTCGCGCAATGCCGCTCCCCCACCCAGTAGCGGTGCTCTCTGCGTCCCTCTTCACCCGACCGCTGCCGGGCCTCGTCCCAGCCCACCAGGACAGGGCACGTCACCCACAGGAGCCACGTCCTGCAGGTCCGCACCACAGTCACCGGGAGATCCCTTTGCTCTCGGTCAAAAGCCACGGAGCAAGCCTCTCCCACAGAGTGCGGTGGCTCTACTCCTCCGTGCAGTCCTTGCAGAGGCCCAGCAGCACGTCAGGCCTCCATGCCCCCACGCCGGTCCAGCGGCCCCAGGATGATCTAAGTATGGCCCCACACAGCGCCTCAGAGCCCTGCAAGAAGTCCTGGCACCCTGGTAGTCAGGAAGGTTGTCGTTGCCAGGCCGAATAACGGCGGTTCTTCCTCGGGCGTCAGGAGCTTCTCTAGTGCTCTACCGCCATCTTGGCCTCCTCAGTCACGCCCCCATATTCAATTGTCTTAATTGAATTTCCCAGTCATGAAATCCATGGTGGACTGATAAACTGCCATGTGTGTGGTGACCATGCATTTGTAGGTTAATCAGCTGCATGCAGGCAGGCAGTGGACAGATTGAAGAATAGAGCTGACATGTTCTCTTCATCATAGTCCACTGCATTTTGAACTGGCTGCTAACGGTTAAGATGTTTTGCTGAAGACTGGAATTACAACAGTCCAGTGCATATTGTACCATTGTAGTGACTACCGGAAAATACCAGAATAAATGATAGCATTCTTCTGAGGATATCATTTACAGAAAACAATTTCTGGTAACTCTGGTACATTGAGTTTCCATGGACAAATTGGCACCCATGTAGATGCAAAGGTTGAGAACTTAATGGAGATGCTATGGACAAGGGCCCCTCATGGTGGTCAGTGACTCATTCCCAGCTGGAGATGGTCTCTTTCATGATCAGAAACTCAGTCTTAGAGGGATTAAGTTAAGGAAGTTAGACCACAATAGTTAGCCACTAATGGCCACAGCAAAACAGCCTGCCATGGTAGATAGGCCCAGTGAGTTTTATGAGGGGTGGTGGTATGGGCCAGCTTCAAGACCAGCTGGATGTCAACAGCCTACATAAAGAACAGCAGTCCGGCTTGGTGGAGCAGTCTTACTAGAGGCCCAGGATATAAAATAGAAGAGGTGACAGTCGTGGGTTTTTGGGGACACCACTGCAGATCTTCAAGGCTTTGAGCTGTAGGGAGGTAACAAGACTGTTTGAACTCTTGTCAGTTATAAAGGATTTCATCCAGGGCCAGGCTGGCTATTGTGCCACTCCCAGGGTGCAATAGGTTAGGATGATGCTTTCAGTGAAGGAGGGACTGCCTTGACCTAGCTTTGCTTCCATGGCCACGTTCTTATCACAGCCTCTTACTGTGTGGAGGCAGTTTGAACCCATTTAAACAGAGCAGATTTTAGTTTCCAGCCTGGTCCTGAATCCTTCACTTCAAGACAGTACCTGAGACACCCACCCTTTCAGGCATTGATAGAAGAATAGAGTGGTTGATGGTGTAAAATACCACTGAGAGTTCCAACAGGAGCTCGGTGCTTTTGCTATTTCTGTAGATCGACTCGCGCATAGATAACGACCAGCTCTAAGCTGTAACCAGGCCTAAATCTTTTCTGAAATGCATTGAGTTTTCTTGTCCTTTCCACATGCTCCTATAGCTAGCTAAAGACCAGTTTCTCCAGGTATGGCAGTAGGGGAGTGGGGTGAACATTGTTTTGATTGGTTGAGGACAAAAATGTTGTTTTAGTAAAGTTTTAATACTTGCTGATATCCAGGCTGTAGGGACCAATCCTCTACTCAAAGAACTTTGGAACAACGTGCTGGAATGGATCAATAAGTGCAGGCTTATGATTATTATCTACAACTCTTTAGATGGGTATGGGAAGGTCAAATGCTTTCCCAAAGGTTTTTGTTGAAAGTATTGAGAAGGGCTACACTCTCATTGTTCAACTTGGCTGGAAATTCAAGTAAGAAGTGATGTAAGGTAGAGTTGGATGTATACGGATTGAAATTCTCCCAGTCCCCTTTACAAGGTGCCACTTTGCTTGTTTGAGAGCTTACCTTTCTTGTGGTGAAGAGATGAAAAGACAACTCAAAGTGGTCTGTCCGGATGAACAAATATTCTATAAAATGTAGCACAGGACCATTGGGATCCTCTAGCCAGAGGTTTATATCCTCAAAATGACCAATGTTCCTTTCCCAATGTTAAGTAACCGCTTTTCTTGGCAAACGTAGAGAGTGAATGGGGGGTGCGGTGCTGCAGCAGGATATTAAGAGTTAGTTTGCTACATTTATAGTTAGTAATTTACAGTTATCTAGAAGCTCGCTTTAAAGATCTCAGTGTCTATTGATGACTGTCAGGGGATGTTTTTCTATATTATAAAAGCAATTCTATTCTCACTTTTGACTTCTCTGGTTTGTGCAAAAGATGGTGTACTTCATATGGGCCAATTCATCTAAAAGGGCGTCACAAGCTTCAGTCAAGGCTGTGGAGATCTATATCAAAATTCTAGATCTCTCTGCTTAAAAGAGAAGCCCTGTAATTGCATCACATGATGTTAAAGGAAGTCTCTTTGTTTTTTTTGTTTCATACATATGAGGATAGTTCTTGTAATGGAACTGAATGGCATAGGTTTTCTTTAAAGAGGGCATTAATTATATTGTTAGTGGGTGCTTAGTCGGTAGAAAACCAAGAGAGCAGTGGTTTGGTGGAATAACATTTGCAGCGTTTCCTTGCCCATTAGACAATGAAATGGATGTCTTGCATAATAGCTAGCAGCAACAGGGCTCAGATGGGCACTGACCGGCTTGCATCTCATGCGTCTTCCACAGCACACCTGCTGCGCACACACTGTACATGTGAGCGTGGATAACAGGCTCGCCGGCACATTGAGAGAGGACTCAATAGCTAGATCACTAGCTGACCCAATATAGCAGCGGCAGAGTTGTGATGCTGGAATAATTCACAAGATGAGACTTGCATAACAAATGCACTCTCAAGTGTCCAGAGCGGATGATTAGAACACAAAAAAGAGTGCAGGAAAAGACTAAACCGAAAAAAAGGACACACATAAAAATGGTTCTTGTGTAAGGAGAAACAAAGTTGCTGGAAATACATTGCTTCAAAGAGTGAGATTGGGATGGTTTGGTAGTCATGCACAGGTGAAAAGGGCAATGTTTCATGGGTAGACCGGTTACACCTCCAACTGAGTTCCACAGTCAGTGTGGAAGCAGAAGAGGTACTGGTGCTTGGAATGGACTTAGGTCCTGAAGGTGTACCAAACTTTAGAGGCTCAGATTTGGCGATCGTGGATGAAATTCTCTTAACGATGGGGAACCCAGAAGCCCTGGGGCTTTGTGTGCATCAAGAGTTTCCAATACCTGCTGCGAAGCTGGAAGAGGCTTAGGGTCCAGATGTGCCTTTAAAGTGAAATATATCTAGACCTATAAACTGAAGAGAGATGGTACAAATGGCTTTAGAACGAGGGCAACTTAGTAAACGAGGCTAGATGCTCCAAAGTCTAGAGTGAAAAGGGACATTCTTTGCATCACTCTACAGTAATACGTGTTCCCACAAAGCCAGGAGGTAACATGCTGAGCTAGAGTGATGCAGATCCACCATACTTCCAGATTTCCAGACCTGGAATGCATTCAGTAGGCTCAAACACTCATGCAAAGCAGGTGTCCTCAGTTGGGAGCTGGTTAGATGGACTACCAGGTCCTGCACGCTTTGGGGCAACTCACCCACTTGAGATGACCTCCATGAAGACTTCAGTTTCCTGGGCCTTGCTCTTGACCTACTGGACAGGTGTCTGCTCCTCTCCATACACTGAGCAATGCAGCTTACTATTTTTTCCATGGCAGATCACAGCAGAGGGGCTTTTTCCAGGAGTCATAAGCTTGTCTCCAGCCCTGTGGGGGAAATAGCACCTCAAAAAGACCTTGTCAGCCATCCCTCTCGCCTGATGCAAATGAGCGTCTGTGGAAGTCCTTACAAATGTAACCTACTGGTTGAAGGGGACTAGTATTTATCGAAAACTGAGAGCACTATAACAAAGCCAAAGAAGATAGGGAGGCTGGTTAAAAAATTATAATCCCAGCTAACCTAGTGCAAAACATGGCTTCCCTTCCTGCTTTCCCAGGCCTTCAAAAGGAGGAAGGGTAGGCACAAACCTGTTAATGAAATGTGGATTTCAGAGGGTTAAGGGGGGCAGCAGTGCATCCTCATGAAGAGGCGTCTTTGTGATTTTCAAGCTCTCAACAGTAGAACAGAAATGGGGTGCACAAATGAATACAGGATGTTGACCTCATTCAACCCATACTTCCTGAGATGGGTACCCTCTCTCCAGGCATGTCTGTAGGCACATCTGCCCAAGGAGGTAAACCGCGTCGGCCAGTGTTTTGTTTCGAGGTATTGTCTTTGCTGGAGGTATACTGCGTCTGAAACACAACAAGGGTGGAACTCAGAGGCGCTGCCCCAGGGACTGACTCAGGGATAGGAAGACCAGAATAGCCTTCCTTTGTCCAGGGAACCACTAGCATGGTGATAAGGCACTATTCATACTGCACACAGTCTCTGTGGACAACACATATAAACTCAGACACACAGTGCACTGCATTCACACAGGGAAACATTATTGGGCAATGAACAGATTTTACGTGGACAGGATCAGTAGGCTCCTTTACCGATGGTGATAGGTAAAAACAACCCTCTGTCCCATCACTAAAATATCAGCTAACACCAGTCGTTCGTCTCTCCATATCCTGGTTTAAGGGAACAGTAGCCATCCTTACCTATGGGTTGGTTTAAGCTTTGAGTGAGCTGCCTGGCCTGTAGAACCCTGTTCTGGTAGAATGGCTAAACAAGCATTGGCAACGCCATAGATTTGGGGTTCACGTGCTAACATATGTAGTGTTAACACATGAGAGCGAGACACAGGTGAGAGAGCCAGCAGGAGTGAACAAAGAGGGCTATAGTTGCAAAGTAGTTTCTCGTGCTGTTCAATGCAAGCACTCAAGTGGAGACAGCAGGTCACACTCAAACAGCCAACAGAATTTGGTGAAAGATGACTCCTCCACTGGTCTGAGCGAAGACGAGATCGACAAAGTTTCAAGCGATGGCTGACAGAGGCTGGTCAAAGAAAGTCAATGTCCATTCTGTGTATATTGTTAGCAGTCGCTCTGTTTAACAGCTGTGTTGTCACATCCCACTCTGAAACATGTAACACACTCATTGGACTTTCAGATTGTTGAGCACACATATGGAAATTCAATGGACAGGCCAGAAAAAGATTAACTAGGGGCAGGAAGGCACCTCTCTCCTTGTCAGCCAAGAGCACTGGATCCAGTATAGAAGAGGAGGCCTAGCTCCTACAGAGCAGATTTATGGATTTCTTAAGTAAATGATAAATTGGTAAAATAAAACAGGAACAAGATTCCTAAGCATTTATGTTATGGATTCCTCAATCATATTTGTCTCTGTCATTTTTTTTTTGAAATTTATTTTTTATTTGCAACTTAAAGGAGTATAAACATAGAATATAAAAAAATTGTAGGTATTACAATGTTCAGCAACAGGAAGATGAAAACAAGTAGTATTAACTGTGTAAAGAGTACAAAAGTCAAAGAAGAAAGGCCTCTCTTGTCCATGGGATACATCATAAATGATTTCCCTAGAGTAGTCGACACTACGATTAACACACCGGCCACATAACTTTGATTCTCAGCTGTGAACTACAATCAATCAATCACAGAATTTGTAGAGCGCACTACTTACCCGCGAGGGTCTCAAGGCGCTGGGGAGAAAAAAGGGGGGGGGGTGCTGCTACTGGTCGAACAGCCAGGTCTTGAGTAGCCTCCTGAAGGTCAGCAGGTCTTGGGTCTGTCGTAGGCTTAGTGGAAGGGTGTTCCAGGTCTTGGCGGCGAGGTGTGAGAAGGATCTGCCGCCGGTGGTTGTTCTTCGAATGCGAGGGACGGTGGCGAGGGAGAGGTCGGCGGAGCGGAGCTGGCGGTTGGGGACGTTGAAGAAGAGTCGTCTGTTGAGGTAGGCTGGGCCAGTCTTGTGGAGTGCCTTGTGTGCGTGGATGAGGAGTTTGAAGGAGATTCTCCTGTTGACGGGGAGCCAGTGCAGGTTCCTCAGGTGGGGGATGATGTGGCTGTGGCGTGGTACGTCGAGGATCAGGCGTGCGGAGGCGTTTTGTATGCGTTGCAGTCGCTTGATGAGCTTGGCCGGGGCTCCCGCGTAGAGGGCGTTCCCATAGTCGAGTCTGCTACTGACGAGGGCCTGGGTGACTGTTCTTCTTGTATCTGTCGGGATCCACCTGTAGATCTTGCGAAGCATGCGGAGGGTGTTGAAGCAGGAGGAGGAGACTGCGTTGACTTGCTTGGTCATGGAGAGCGTTGAGTCGAGGATGACTCCCAGGTTGCGTGCATGGTCGGTGGGTGTCGGGGCTGCTCCCAGCGTCGTTGGCCACCAGGAGTCGTCCCAGGCTGAGGGGTTGGAGCCGAGGATGAGGACCTCTGTCTTGTCCGTGTTCAGCTTTAGTCGGCTGATCTTCATCCAATCGGCGACGGCCTTCATTCCTTCATGGAGATTGGATTTGGCGGCGAGGGGGTCCTAGGTGAGGGAGAGGATCAGTTGAGTGTCGTCGGCGTAGGAGATAATGTTGAGGTCGTGCTGTCTGGCGATGCGTGCGAGCGGGACCATGTAGATGTTGAACAGCGTTGGGCTGAGGGAAGATCCCTGGGGTACGCCGCAGATGATCTCGGAGGCTTCGGATCGGAAAGGTGGGAGGCAGACTCTCTGGGTTCTGCCGTCGAGGAAGGAGGTGGTCCATTCCAGGGCCTTGTCTCGGATCCCTGCATCGTGGAGGCGTGCGCGTAGAGTGCGGTGGCAGACAGTGTCGAAGGCGGCGGAGAGGTCCAGCAGGATGAGGGCTGCGGTCTCACCGTTGTCCAGCAGGGTCCTGATGTCATCGGTGGCGGCGATGAGGGCAGTCAATCTACACCCCTACTGTAATGATTCCTGATATCTTCAATCAATCAGTCAGTATTTGTAGAGCGCGGTAATCACTCAAGGGGTATCTTGACAGGCCGAGGTCACCTACAGTATTTAGAATTACAATGCGTGTCATGCAATATTCCTGAACTCCATATTTCGTTGCAGGTCGTTTCCCAGAACCCCCGCAGACCCTAGAGTGCCAGACTGTGTTAATAAATTGCCTACCTCAGTGTGACACCAGAGTCATACGCGTGATGAGGTTTACTCTCGGTGCAGATGTTTAAATTGTATAAAGGCGAACTGAAGCCACAATCACTGTTTCCACAAGCAACCCTATTATGCTTAAAATCTTGCAGCTACCAAACCCTATTCCTTAGGTTTGCATCTCAGAGTATAAATGAGTCTGAGAAAACCCTCTTTTAATAGTAATAACCAGAGGGTCGCTTATGGGCGCTTGTATCACGGCAGACTTAAAGTGCTATTTATAAGGTTAATGAAAGGTAACCGATCTGTAACCTTGTAATTGTATCTTCTACTTCCTCATTGCCAGTGTCCCACTTTATGCGTTCATTTTTCTTTGTCTATTGATTTTCTCTGCTGGTCTCTTAGTGCAACTTGACACTCCGATGTCCTTGGATCCTGAGCAAATTCTACTTTGCCAAATGCACAAGTCTTGTTGCAACGTTTTCCAATCTTTAAAAATACCAGACTCTGAGGGCGCATAGCAGTCCAGTACACCAAACACACTGCTCAATAAAACGTTTTAATTTAGCTTAACTGTTCACTATGGCTTCTTATTTGCACCAGAAGTTCTTTGCTGACTGTAAGGCCTATTTATATAAGGGCAAAGGCTGAGTGATAAAGATAATCGGATTGAAATAAAACAACTCAAAAGTTGGGTATGTTCTGACAGCAACTTGCACAAGTACTGTAAATGTTATCGAACAAAAGTGTAGACAAAAAAGAAGAAAGGCAATTTTCAAATAATAGTGCCGAACACAGTCGACAAAAATAATGAATTAATGACAATTTTAAAAGGTGAAAACACGGCCAACACTGTGTATTTATGTGAGAAACCAAGTCAGGCCCCACCTGACGGTGAAACCATAGGGACTCCTGGGGTTTTCCCATACAATGTCTTTCGTTTTTGAAAAAGGTAAATTAGTATTACTATGTGTAATACAGATATTCCTCGTGGCAGCATCAGGCTATAGAGACCCAAAAATGGCATTTGGAGACACTCACTCTTTTCCAAGAGCAATTAACTAGCTGATGCCACCTTGTTTTCTACCATGGTGGTGTAGCCAGACTTTGTTCTCGCTGTTCAGTACCATTGACCTAATCGCAGCATGGTAATGAAACAAAGAGTCTTTAGCTTTGGTAGAAAACATGAAGGGAAAAGAGAAAAATGTCAAAAGCAAAACAGAGTTCCTTCTGAAATGAATGGTGAACACAGTGTTTCATATAAATTCGAAATCTGTCGGTTCTGATCTGGGCGACATTGCACCCAAGGGTTAAATCCACCTCTAAGGTGTAAAAATGAGCAGTTTGGTACTGACCTTAAAAAGCTAATTTTTTGTAAAATTTGCTTGTAGGTTACATTAACCATGCAGAATATTAGTTGAAAAGGCAAAGCTGTCAGTAGTGATGCATTCCAACAAATATGTCAAATAATATTTGCTGAAAAACATAGCTTGCATATTTTATTTCTATATATCAGTCTAGAGGCTCAGCGTGTTGACGTTTCACCCTCTGTTTCAATTTCTCGGGGTTTACTTCAGGATAGAAGTTCAAAATATACAGTCCAATCTTCTTCATAGCCCAGATGTTTACAAAACACATATTTTCAATAGATGCTTAACTCCTTTTGATAAAGGCTACTGGGTTGGCATCATCTCTTGCAGCTGTGGACCGATGTCCAGAGGCAACTCTCAGAAACACTTGTTTTATTGATGCAGACTTTATTGACATCACGGTTGTGTAGCACAGACTGTGTAGTTGGACAGTCCTCTCCTCAGTTGGAAAGATATACCAGTATCTTAGAGGCAACATCAGTGAGTGGTTGTCAAATTAACTGACAACAATGACCGAGAAATACTAGCCTGGGTTTTGTATATTGTTTATTGCCTACTCTCTGCTATTAGTTATTGGTCAAGAGAGGTTGAATTTAATTTATTCACACCCCCTGGCCAAGTAAGAGAGTTTACCATAGTAAGAATGTAACATACTTCAGCTTCAGAACTGCTATAACAATTTCCTCTAAGTTATGAAGAACAATTTAGTTGTTATGTTATGTTAAAATCATTTGTAGAGCTCACGTACACCGATTGGTTTCTTGGCGCTGTTTCTAAGAGTGGCCTGGGCCCTGGTGATTTATTCGTATGCCTGAGTGAACAGCCATGTCTTGAGAAGTCTCCTGAATCTCGAGAGGTCAGTGCAGGATCTGATGTCAAGTGGAAGGGTGTTCCAGAATCTAAGCGTCAGCACTGCGAAACTGCATCGGCTAGTCGCTTCAGTTTGTAGGAGGGTGTGACCAAAAGGTTCATGTAGGCTGAGCGCATATTGCGGGTGGGTATATGTCTTTGAATAAGACTGGAGACTAATTTTGGGCTTGTGCCATGCAAGGATTTAAAGATAAGGCAATCGACTTTGAAGGCACAACGTTGTGGTATGGGAAGCCAATGCAGCTTCCTCATAAGAGGGGAAATGTGTTGCCATCTGGGCTGCTGAAAGATCAGCCTAGCATCCTGATTCTGCACAAGTTGCAGTCTTTTGATTAGATATAGTGGTAAGCCAAAGTATAGGGAGTTGGCATAGTCTATGTGAGACATAACCATGGCTAGAACAACCTGCACCAGCGCTTCCCTAGTAAGGAGTCTGCTGACTTTTCTTATCTTCCTTAGCTGAAAGAAGCAGGTAGAGAATACCGATCCGATCTGAGATTTCATAGTAAGGTCACAATTGATTGTGACCCCGAGACTCTTAGCTGAGGAGGATGGGGTAGGGGGAGAACCCAACTCAACTGGCCAAAAATGTGAGATCCACATTAGGTAAAGCTTAATTTGGTAGAGACTCTATATAGCCGCAGATTCCTTACCTTAGAATTAACCACAGGCGTCAGACTGGATCCGTAAACTTTTCGAGCAGTACCCTTGCATACCGGTAGGTGCCGCCTTCTAGCTCTGCTTTGTTTCATCAGCGTAATCTGTGCTGGAAATGATGTGCACGTTGCCTATATAGGCGCCACTTCGGCACGCTGACATCAGTTACTTTCATGACTTTCCACGCCAAAAGCACAGAGCTATGATCGGCACCCACCACTGGTCTGACAAAACTAAGGTGCTTGAAAGGGTATTCCCTGCACCCCAGTTGTTTTGAAGAGCAGAGATTATGGAAGGGTCAGTAAAAAATCTGCGGCTAGATAGAGTCTCTACCTGATAAGGCGTTACCGAAGGTAAGTAACTTGTTCATCTGATATAGACTTCTAGCTGCAGATTTCTTATCTTAGAATAGATGCCCAAACAATACCTCCCCAGAGGTCGGACTGCGAAAACAATTAGATCAGAAATCCCTTCAGGACAGAAAGGGTGCAGTGCCCTTCATGACAGGCCTGACTGTCCAGGCAGTAGTGCTTGGCAAATGTGTGCAGTAAAGCCCATGTTGCTGCTTGGCAGATGTCCATGACCGGGACGCCGCACGCTAACGCAGTGGTTGCAGTCTTGGCTCTGGTGGAGTGAGCCCGCAAATCCTCAGGGGGCTGCTTTTTGGCCAGTGCATAGCAGATCCTAATGCACAGGACAATACATTGTGAGACGGTTCTCTTTTGTACTGCCTTCCCTTTTATTGACTCCTGCATAGCCCACAAGGAGTTGATCGTCCACCCTAAATTCTCTTGTGCGATCGAGGTAGAATGACAACGCTGTTTTTGGATCCAGATGGTGGAGTCTCTTCTCCTCTCTGGAGGGATGAGATGGAGCAAAGAAAGTAGGCAAGGTGATGCTCTGGCCTACATGAAATGGAGTCACAATCTTCGGGAGGAAGGAGGCACTTGTCCGGAGGACCATTTTGTCTGGTTAGAAAGAGAAGTAAGGAGGGAGCGCTGAGTGCACCTGTAATTCGCTGACCCTCGTGGACAGTGTTATGGCCACTAAGAAGGTTGTTTTTAAAGTCAAGAGTCTTAGGGGGCAACTGTGGAGAGGCTCGAATGGAGTACACATGAGAAAAGTGAGAACCAAATTGAGGTTCCATTGAGGCATTATGAAGGGCATAGAGGGGAAACATATATTGCAGACCTTTAAGGAACCTAACCACTATGGGTGACTTTCAACAAGAGGGTTGATCCAGCAACCTAAAAAATGCCAAGATGGCAGAAAGGTTATCAGTAACTGTGCCCAGAGCAGAGCCCTGCTGGGCCAAAGATAACGCAAACAATAGAACTTGAGATAGGGATGCAGAAAGGTGGTCAGTGTTGTGGGAGGCACACCATGACACAAACGTGTCCCAACGGCAGGCGTATACTGTCTTTGTGGAGGGACGCCTGGCTGTCATAACATTACAGACTTTGGGAGGAATGTCAAAAGATATCAGCTGTCACCACTCAATCTCCATGCATGACGGTGGAGAGTGCACAGGTTCTGGTGGAGAACCCTCCCCTATTGCTGCAACAGGAGATCCTCCTGAAGAGGCAGCCAGACTGGAGGACCGATGGTCATGCTCAACAGCTCAGGATATAAGACTCTCCATGGCCAATCCAGAGCCACAAGGATGACTTGAGCCTGGTCATTCCTGATCTTCTTGAGAACTCTGGGCAGGAGTGGTATTGGCGGAAAGGTGTACAGAAAGCCCAAGCTCCACTCAAGATGAAAAGCGTCTCCGAGGGACAGCAGCCTTGGAAATTCCAGTGCACAAAACTGCTGACATTGCACATTCTCTACAGTGGCGAACAGCTCTAACCAAAGCTGAAAGAGACCTTGTATCACCTATGGGTGGAGACTCCATTCGTGATCCATTAGGCATCTGCGGCTGAGTTTGTCCGCCCTGGTATTCAGAGAGCCTGCCAGATGTTGAATCACCAGGGAAATGCCCTGACATTCCAGACATGTCCAGAGACGCAGGGACTCTTGACAAAGGGTCCACAACTCCACCCAGCCCTGTTTGTTGCAATCCCACATGGCAATGGTGTTGTCTGTGAACACCAGCCCCAGTCTTCCCTTGATCGAAGGAAGAAAGGATTTCAGTGCCAAGTGAATCTCCCAGAGCACCAACAGATTGATGTGGAGCTTTGACTCTGCCAGAGACTAGAGGCCTCTGATCTCCACCTCTCCCAGGTGGCATCACCAGCCCAGGAGTAATGCATCTGTTACTACAGTTAGCTCTGGTTGGGGAGGTAGGGCTTCGGCCACGGACCCAGTCACTGTTCGTTAGCCACCACTGCTGTTCTTTTGCAGTTCCATCCGAGATCTGAAACCATGTTGAAGAGATTCCCCTGGTGCCGTGCCTCCTGGGACTTCAGGTCCCACTGCAGAGCCCATATATGCCATTGGGCATGAATAACAAGCATGATGCAGGAATGCCATGAGGCCCAACAGCCTCATAGTCAGTCTCACCGAAATCCAGGATAGAGGCTGAACATCGGAATCATAGCCTGAATATCCTGGACTCGCCGCTTGGGAGGATAGGCCTGAAACTGCATTGTGTCCAGAACAGCTCCGATAAAAAGGAGTGTCTGAGAGGCAGTCAGGTGTAACTTCAGCACATTGATAGTGAATCCCAGCGAATGTGGGAGGTTCACCATAGTCTGAAGGTGGGAGACGACTGTCTGGGGTGAGCCCACATTCAACAGCCAGACACGAAATAGGGGAAGACTGAAATCCTCAACCCCCGCAGATTAGCTGCACCCACTGCCATGACTTTCGTGAACACCTGAGGGGCGTTAGTAAGGCTGAAGGGGAACACAACAAACTGAAAGTGCTCTTGGCCCACCATGAACTGCAGCTAACGTCTGTGGCCAGGCTGGACGGGGAAGTGGAAATGTGCATCCTGCAAGTCCAATGCTACCATCCAGTCTCCCTGGTTGAGGGCAGACATAACTAGGGAGAGCTTGAGCATTTTGAATTTCTCTTTCCTCAGGAAGTGGTTGAGAAGGCGCAGATCTAGGATAGGACAAAGCCCTCTGTACTTTTTGGCACCAGAAAGTAGTGGGAATAACAACCACAACCTACTTCTGATGCAGGCACCTTCTCTATGGCTCCCCTGGCCAAGAGAGCCTGCACTTCTTGACGGAGCAAGGAGAGACGGTCCTCTGTCAGCCGATTGTATGTGGATGGCATGGGTGGTGGGGTTGTCACAAAGATGAAGGAGTAGCCCCTTTGGATGATCTGGAGAACCCAGTGGTCTGATGTCACTGACCGCCAGTGGGGGCAGACGATGTATCCTGCCTCCCACTGGGTGCCCATGATTGTCGGAGGGCAAACTAAAGAGGCTTGGAGGCAGCAGCTGCCAGGGGAGTGGTGAACTGATTCGACCACTGGCTGCCAGCCCCACGCTGTCTGTGGGACCCACGTCCTCCAAAAGGCTGGGAAGCCTGTTGGCAGTGGTGGCTGGGAGGGTAAGGGCGCAGTTGGAGACCCCTTCTGTGGCCACGAAAGGGGCAGAAGGTGGATTGGCTTTAAAGCGCACCAGCACTGAATCTGCCTTCTCTCCGAAGAGGCGAGAGCCATCGAAGGGCATGTCCATGAGTGAAGACTGGACATCCCATGAAAAAACAGTTGTTCTCAGCAAGGTGTGGCGCTGCAAGGCCACTGACAAGGAAATTCCTCTGCCCAGCAAGTCGGTCATGTCAAGCCCACATCTTATGGTGTACTTTGCTACATCTCTCCCATCAGCAGTCGCCTGGGTGAGTATGACTTGGGCCGCCTCCGAGACCATAGGCAGCACTTGTGCAACCGAGGCCCATATTGTATAGGAATAACGACCCAAAAGGCACGCTTTGTTCACTGACGCAGTGCTAGGCTGGCGGATGGGTACATTCAGTTGCCAAAAGGTGTCCAGCCTTTTGGATTCCCTGCCCAGTGGAGTGCTAGGGAACCCACCAGGGTTAATCGTGGACGTGGAGGCTTGGACCACCAACCTCCCAAGGGGTGGAGGGTGCTCGGTGAAGAAACTAGAATCTCCAGGAGGGCGATGTCGGCGGGCAATCATCCTATGCACAGGAGCCACTGTGCAGGACTTGGACCAGGCCGCAAGTAGGACATACAGTAAGGACTTCATTAAACGGGACAAGGGGTTTAGAAGGGGAGACTCCTGGCTGAGGCTCCTCTGTCAAGACATTCGTCTTGACTGCCACTGTGGGCAACAGAAGGTCCAAAACCTCAGCTGCCCTACGCACCACCAACTCAAAAGAGGCTCCCTCTTCTGTATCCACGGTAGGAGGAGAGACCAGGCCTGTGTAAGGTGAGGTGTCTAACCCACTAGCCTTCACCAGTTCCTCATACTAGTTGTCCTGTTCCTGCTCTTCTTCAGGGAACTAGTAACCGTAAGAGTCGATAGACCCCTCCGATTCATCTCCCTCTCCAGGCCTATCTAGTAAAAATGGCACTGGCTCCAATCTAGGAAGCATGGACCTGGTCGGTGCCGGAGTCAGTCGACGCTGTTCCATGTCAGAGTCGAGAATAACATTGGGGGCGCTGGGGGTGTTTGCACTGGAGCGCGCTTTGAGGAAGGTCTTGATTTCCACGAAACCTCCGCTCTGGATCCAGCAAGGAACTTGACTGCCACCAAGGGCAAACCCACCAGCGGGGATCTAGTAGGGGCCCCCTCAGAGCCCATTTGGCCCAAAGGCGCCCCAGATGGGCCAGGCTGGCCAAATATGAGGCGCATGGGCTCATAAAACTCTTTTAGCTGGGCAGGGGTCACACCAGCTCTTGGAAAATCGTGGAAGCGCGGAGCGGACCTGGATTCAGGTTCTGCCAACTCGTGGGCCTGGAGCGCTGACGTTCCTTCATCTCGTCAGAAGACGTCGACGGACGTGGTGAAGGAGAAGATCTCTTCAACTTCTTGGCCTTCTTATGTTCGTGGAACTTACCCTACTTTCCCAATGAGTTTGAGTGCGACAACTAGCGTCAGGACAGGCTACGCAAATGTTCCTGGAACCTTCTGGTTCTCCTGGGACCTTCCAGTGCAAACGGGACCTCGAGCTTCTGATGGAGTCGACCGACATGAGGCAGTGAGGAGCTTGAGGGAGTGCTCCCTCAGCACCTTGGGGTGCATGGCTTGGCAGTTCTCTTAGGCCTTGGAGTTGTGGTCCCGCTCTAAGCACCACAAACACACTAAGTGGGGGTCTGTCACCAACATCTGCCTGTGACAGGCCCCACATGGTTTGAAACCAGGTCGTTTCTTAGGTGACATACCTTCAAAAAAGGGTCGACAATAAGTCCCAAAAAGCCAGTCAAAAAGTGACTGAGGAGTAGCTCAGACTCGATCAGCGATATCTGGCGCAGAGAGGAAAGAACTGACGTCAGCATGCCGAGATGGCACCTATACAGGTGGTGTGCACGTCATTTCCGGTGCGGATGACGCCAATGACTCCATGGGGAGCCAGATGATGCTACCTACTGGCGCACAGGGGTACTGCTCAAAAATTTTCCGGATCCAATCTGACGGCTGGGGATAATTCCAAGGTAAGAAATCTGCACTTAGAAGTCTTTATCAGATAGTGCTTTTTACCAATAAAACTATACTATTCAACTAAGCTATGGAGTATTAGTCTGTTCAAGCTGGCACCTTGATGAATAGCAATTGAAATGTCTGAGGGCACTGTTCATGTCTAAGGAATCACACAGGACAGGGATACTCAAAGTACGGCCCGGGGCCACATGCAGCACTGGGCCGTACCCCTGGTGAACAGCAGCACTGGGCTGCTGTTCACGTGACAGAGCAGGAACATGCAGAAAATTATTTACACGTTAACTAAAATAACGGAAAAGAAGGGGTCCTGGACAACTTATCTTAAGGAACACTTTTATTTTTAAAGACATCTTGCACTAAACATGTAAAAACACGATAAACTCTCGGCAAATTTAAAAAAAGTGTATTTTATTAACCTGCACAAGAGTTGCTTTGACTTTAATTTTTAGTGCATGCCAGTAGAGCGTTGGTGGCAGACAGACGTCACGTGAAGGCTCACTTTGTTGTCCACACCATGCATCTGTTTCGAGTCCCCCCTATGTCCACCTTTCATCACCCCCGACCCTTGCCCATCTGGCATCGGCGCAGCCCTCGGGTACGCCACAGACAGTACTTTGCGGCCCCCAGGGAAATGTTTGAGAGCACCCATGACACAGGATAATTAGTGCCCTTTGACCACTCAGTTTATCTCGCTCTTCCAACTGTTTGCCCCTCTCCACTTTTGTGGTTGGAGCTGTTCAAGAACTGGGCAGCAGTTAACTTTTCAATCTGTTCTATTGATCTATGAATGGACACCAGCCTTGGCGAATTAAGTGTGTGCTCTAATTAATGCAGAAACAAGGTTCAGAGTATGAATTTCAATCACGCGAAAGGTGATGGGAGGAATGCTTGCAAGTAGTGTAACCACTGGCAATCTCTCGGGGTAGCATTCCAACCCATCGTCGTTCACCCTCTGTCACTCTAGAAAAAGGCCCGCCTTAGGTAAATCAGTAATGACCCTGCTCCTCATGGGAAAAGTCCATACCAAATTGAAAGCAAAAATTATATTTATCACACAATATTTGTGTAAAGCGATCTTTCTGTAGACATTGCTCTGCCAAATTCCTGTTTGTGATAGGTCCTGTAGCGGGCTCACCTGCTGCAGATCCTAAAGCTGCTGTAAACGTTTTCTGGGTCTGTCCAGCACTGACATTAGCTGTACTTTCGATAGTGTGCCCAGCACCTCCTGGCTTTCACTTTTGTATATCTATGTGCAGGGCTTAGCTTAGGGGGGAGGGGGGTGTTTGGGGTGTTACACCCCACTAAAAAATGTATTCTGTAATAAATAGTTAGGTACTGGTGCATGTCCTGGATGTTTACATGCACACACAGACAACAACACACAGCCTCTCTCTCTCGCTCCCCCCCCCCCCTTGTCTCTTCCTGAAAACTTGGTTAGTTTGAAAACAATTGTGTATTAAATACCCCTAACAATCCGCTCATCTCTCTCTTTCCACTGCCCCTTGCGCCCCCTCATGTCCTGGTTGGTTCACATAATGTATTTTAACAAGATATGCCAGCGTGATTGGGAAATCTGAAGCCTACACCCCTCCCACATACACTTTTGGTTGAAAGCTCTGCCGTTTTTCAAAGATTTTCAAGAAATATAAATCATGGTAGTGCCTTTCTATGTAGATTTTACTTTTTAACAATTCAAAGGTGAACTTTTTCTCCCGATCTCAAGAAGCCCAAGACATTTAGAATCAAGTACTGCAACTCAAATACTAAGGAAAAAAAGATGTCGTCCCCGTGAGAAAAGGGGTTCGTAAAGCCTTGAAAACACGTACAGGGAAACAGTTTGGAGGGGGGAAGGAAATGGAGGGTGCATAAGAAAGGATGATGGCTGCGCAGAGGGTCACAGGTACGTCTTGTCCTTCCTAAAGACACAGGCACATACGCACCATATTTCTGCCTCTCAAACCAAAACGACACATAGATCCCACTTTAAACAACAAAAAGAGAAAAATGAAGAGCCCAGGTGAAGTTCAGAACCTATGACACATGCAAGTCAGTAAGACAGAGTAGTACACACAGTGTAGACACCCTAATTTGCACACAGAGGGCGCTGGTTGAAACCTTTCTGATGCACGCACATAACCTGTGCACCATTGTTATGCCATACTAGCCCATACCAATGATTACGCTAACTTGCGCACCTACGTTCCCTACTAAGTATAGCGTAAGCGATCGATCTTTTATTTACCTAAAGTGGTTGAGGGGAAGAAAACAACTCAGACAGATATTAACAAAGTCGTCATGCCTGAAAAGATCACTGACTCCAAAGTGCAGGTTGAATATTTATTATAAGGAGAGGTGTGGTGCAGCGGCCAGGGCAGCTGACTTCGGAGCACAGGGTTCACGGTTCGATCTCCGGCGGCAGCTCAGCTCAGCACCATGTGACTCTGGGCAATAGCTCACTTAATTTCCACGACGGCCCCCAGCGCCTTGAGACCCGTAAGGGTGAGTAGCTGCGCTATATAAAAACGGACTTACATAAGGCCAAAAACAATTGGATGTAAATACATCTCAATAGCAAAGAATAAAGGTACAGAAAAATCAATACAGAGCCAAGTTTACGAATATAAGTAATTCGGCCCAAAAGACAAATGATTATAAATTCCAAAATCACAACGCAACACAGAATAGATGCGATATTCAGTTCTCGACTCATTGAAAGAAGTCAAAATCTTTCCCTACACTGCTCTATATGAGGGCCCTTCCTGTCTCTCTTCTATCATTCCCCAAAGGTGTCAGCACGTGTCGACTTCCTAAGAAGTACTCACGTCAAATGGGTCGTTTGAGCTTAAGGCTATGGAGCTTGCTCTAAGATGCTCCTTCTTCTCCGTAAGCTAGCAGAAGTCTGGGCTCTCTGTCCCTGCGCATCACATAAAAAAGATGGGATTCAACCCACACTGCGTCATTCGTCTTAAAATTTTCCATCGCACCTCTAAGCAGTAGCTTTTCTTTCATGAAACAAATTTAATTAATAATATCTTCTTCCAGTGGCCTTGGCTTCCAGACAGACCAGATACGCAAGGCATCCTCCCTTCTCGCTTCCCAGCCATCTTCAAAGACATTCCAGGTTTCTCCTTAACTCTGAAAATAACGATGTGTTTCTTTCACCTGCAGTAGGATGAGAACATTCTAACCTTGAACACAACAACATTTAATTATTTATTTCTCGAGAGCAAGAAGAATCCTAACCTAAGACATTGGGCCTATAATTCAGTCAACTTAAACTAACCACCATTACGGTGTATAGAGATAATATCGTCCTGCACATTATGCATGAAGGAATCGTAATACATACAAAGTTCTACTTAAATGCGTTCACTAGTTTTCAACATCAAATGATTCAAATAAATGGTTCTTAATAGTTGTAAAACGCTGCAAACAATACGAATACATGTGAGTGCGTTTAAACCATGAGTATAGTGCACTCATACAAAATAGAGTGCTATCAGCGCTCTATCAGTTCCCCCTCTTATGACTAGTGTCATAACACCAACTTTCTATTTTCCTGTAGTTTCTCCTCGTAGAAGAGACCGACCTAAACAGAAGCTGTAGCTTGCCGTCCCTGTCTGAATCGTTCTAACCCCTTAAAGTGCTGGTAATGACTGTCCTGCAGTCGTTCAAGCTGGCGCTCTCGCTTTCTCGAAACAGTCTCCTGATGTCGTGCCCTTTGCCATTTGTAAGCCTTGATGGCTCCTAGTAGGACAATTATACAAATGACAGCTATTATAATAGGCTTCAAGATATATCCCATTATTCCTTGTCCCAAACTTCCAAACCAACTGCCTATTTTGCCAAATCCTTTCCCCACTTGTTCCCAGAGTCCTTCAGCAGCCATCTCACGTAACTCTTGGTGTATATCTGAAATATTGTTAATGTATTTCCTTATATCCCGACTGTTGTCAGGAATATAAGTGCAGCACTGTTGTATTTTCAACAATTTGCAGACTCCTCCGGCTTTTGCTAGTAGCACATCTAGGGCAAGACGGTTCTGCAAAACCATAGCCCTTATCGAAACCATCTCCCCATCTACAAGTAATAAAATTTGAGCTGTATTTATTGAGAGCTTATCCACTAGTGTTGCCAGCTTTTGGATTTTCAAATCATTCAGAATCACACCCATACTCGGTATCATAGCGCCAAATATGTCTCCAATAACTTCTCCTGCACTTAAACCACGTTTTCCTCTTTGAGGACTTTTTCTTTCTAAGGGCCATAAATCATTCCCACGAAAAATCTTGGGAAATACCACAGCCAAATAACACGTGCCATACCAGTTTTTGGGCAATTTCACATAGGCATTCTTTCCACACACAAAATACACATTGGGCACTACTGTTATCTTGCCCAATAATGCTTTTCTAATTGATTCTTCGATCAAAAAGACGTGCTCACAATCACTCTCACCCACAAATATCTTGTCGTAGTATGTGGTCGGGTGTCTAATGCACAACTTCCCCTTCTGCTGGAAATCTAATGCTATGGGTCCAAAACTTCCCTTTGCTTTATGATCTAATTCTTCTTTAGTCCATGGGGTAACCTTGTGCTTTGGATCTGGTCTAAATAGAGTTTGTCTATGCAGATCCTCTATCTGATCTATGAACTTCTTTTCAATATTCGTTAACATACAAGTTAAATTGTGTCTATGGGCATAGGACGT
This sequence comes from Calotriton arnoldi, assembly GCA_963921515.1. NCBI lineage: Eukaryota > Metazoa > Chordata > Amphibia > Caudata > Salamandridae > Calotriton > Calotriton arnoldi. Next base: position 1,663,660 of record CAWUFW010003563.1, read on the forward strand.
ATCTAAAGTGATGGTAGGCACGAAATACTTTGACATTCGCTCTACTTCCTTATAATAATCATATTTATTCATGTATTTAAGAACGGGAACTTCTGAGAGTACCACATCATAATTTGAGAAATAGTACTCGAAGTGTGCCTTGCTATAAAACATGCTTAACAACACGCTACATGTAATGCCATAGGTTACAGGCAAATGATGATATCGAATGCCTTCTTCTACTGAGGCTGGTAATTGCATACACATATAGCAATCCTTCGCTTCCATGGTATCCACATACTCATACAATAATCGAGCATAAGCATTCAAAGTAAAATCACCCTTGGACAAATCAACATGTAATCTACGACTAGTTTCCTTAATCATTTCTAAATCCCTTGCGGATGCATCCTCATCTATCTCAGAGGGTGGTGTAGTGAGGGTTGCCTGTATCCTATTCTGTCCGTCATCCTGAGATCCAACTAGAGACGTAACAATCACCACAGTTATGACAATAAGCACCACCACAATGAGGGTGCCAATGATGCACTTCTGTTTGCGTGTTGATTTTTCGGACACCATGGTTTCTACTGATTGTTCCGAAGCACGAAAGGGAAAACACAGTCTCTTTCTGTTTTCTTTGTTTGAAGAATGTCTTTCTCACGTCTCTCCTCTCATGCAATTAATGTCCAAGTTCATTCGATTGATACTAAACCTATTGAAGAAATGTAGTCAGCCCTACTCCTCACTCCATCCTCTACAAGAAAAATCCCTAACTTTAAATCTTCTTAAACTGGGGTCTAGGTTATCTTCTTTCTAAGGCCTAATGCTTTCTCTGATTACAATTCAGGCTTCATCGTTAATGATATTTGATCCAAGTATTTCGAGAACAAATTGCAAAATCTCCGCACAAATTTCTCCTAGTTCTTGCGCAGTAAGCTGTTGGCCAAATGAAGGGAAAATGACCTGATTGAGGATCAGGAAACGCAATCCACTCAGCTTTGGAGGATTTGGAACTTGCAGAGTTAGCTTTCCAAATGCTTCTACGCCTGGGACCAGCAACTGTATTTCAATTGAGAGGGTGTCCCCGTCGTAGCTCACCGTACCAGCTCCCAACCTCCCGGACTTCGCTGGGCTCTGCATTTGCAGCCAGGTACGTCCACTCAGGAGATGCGTATCTTTGAGACGCTATTCTTTCTCTTCTGGAACACCTCAGACCATCCGGTCTTTCTTCAGCGTCGCTTTGATCTGATTCAGATGTTTCAGGAATCAGAGCGAGATCTTTCTCGGATGCGAGCCTTATGTTCAGCCTTTCTTTTCTTACTGGCCACTTTTCTGCTCTGGCATCTGTTCTCCTCTCTTCCTCTTGATCTGATCTTTCTGCAATAGACAGCTCACTTTGATCTGGGGCACAGCTCACTTCTGCAATATCCTCTATTTCAGGATCTGGACTCAGTTCAGGAGCATTCAGCTCTCGTCTCTCATGCTCACTTGGCTGTTCCGTTTCATCCGAAACTCTTACAGCTGAGTCTGTGCCGTCGTCGTTGTCTGTATCAGGTCCACACACGCTCCTCGGAGCCAGGGAACTCTCTTCCTCCACAGGCGCTTGAACTCGGCGAGTGTGGGAAGCGTGGATCCAATTCGGCAATCTTCCACACTTCACAGCGGTACTTGTGACCAATATCACCTGATAGGGTCCTCGCCAGCGTACATCAAGACAACTCTTCCTTACGTGCTTACGAACTAGCACCCAATCACCAGGATTAAGATCATGCAGCAGGTCTCTTGAGGTGGATGCAGTCGCAGCTTCAACCTGGTGGGATACAGAAGTAACCACATCAGCCAGTCCTTTACAATAATCCAACACTAAATCATCAGTGATGTTTATCAATGCTGTAGCTGGCACCATAGGCAAGCGCATAGCTCTTCCGGTCAAAATTTCGTGGGGAGAAAGCCCTGTTCTTCTATCTGGAGTGCTATGCAGACTCATTAACACCAGGGGCAACGCATCTGGCCATTTCAATGAAGTTGACAAACAAACCTTTGCCACTCTTGACTTGATGGTGCCATTAACCTGCTCTACTAGGCCTGAAGCCTCAGGCCTGTAGCTACAATGCAGTCTTTGATCAATATTTAAAGCAGAGCACAACAACTTCATGATTTCACTGTGAAAATGAGTTCCTCTATCTGTCTCCACTGATGTCGGGAACCCGTACCGCGGAATCAGTTCTCTTAATAACAATTTGGCTACTGTGAGACTGTCACATCGTCTAGTTGGATATGCTTCCACCCACCGTGAAAAGATACACACCACCACCAAAACATATCTCAACCTATTGCACCTCGGCATCTCAATAAAGTCTAACTGTATCCTATTGAAGGGACCCCCAGATCTTCCAATGTGACTCATTCCGACCACAGTTCTCTTTCCAACATTCATCTGTTGACAAGTAACACACCTGTGACATACTGTTTCAGCCCACACACGAAAGCGTGGATTAAACCACGTCTGCCTGAACACTCGTACCATAGCATCTCTTCCCAGATGAACTGCTCCATGAATTTGCCTTGCCATTGGGCTCAGTAGGCAATTGGGTAATACTGCTCTCTCATCTGTGGACACCCAAATGCCATTGTCTCTTTTTGTGCAACCTGCTCTGATCCATGAAGCAGCTTCCTCTTCTGGGACTTCATCCTGCAACCGCTTCACCTCATCCCAAGTATCGGCTATAGCTAACATCATGCTGAGCTCGGTCTCTTCTGTGCTCTCGCCTACATATTCTCCATTGAAAATACAAACATGTTCAGTGCAAAATCGTGCTTCTTCATCTGCGTAATTGTTGCCCTTAGTGACTAAGGGGCACATGCATCAAGGTAGGCTTTTGCGATTCCTTAATTGCGATTTTTAAGGAATCGCAATTAAGGAATCGCAAAAGCCTATGCATGTAGGAATCGCTATAAAAATAGCGATTCCTAAACATTCCTTAATTGCGACTCGCTAATTGCGAGTCGCAATTAAGAATACCTCCCATTAATTCCTATGGGCCTAGAGGCCCATAGGAATGAATGGGAAGACATTCTCAATTAGCGATTCGCAATTAGAGAATCGCAAATTGAGAATGCAATTTCAAGGGTGCCAGGGTGTCAAAATGACACCCTGTTGCACCCCTGAAATTGTGATGTGCACCCATGTTGCGCACACACATGCCCCAAGGGCAAGTGTGTGTGTAACCTAAAACTTAAAAAAATGCATTTTAGAGCATTTTTCGAAGGTTTTGCAAATTACAGACAAGTTTGATTTGTCTGTAATTTGCGGTCCCAAATAGCGAAATCGCTATTTGAAAGTGCTTCTAGCATTGCATTTAAGGAATCGCAAATTGCGATTCCTTAAATGCAATCATAATTAGGAATTCGCAATTAATTGCGAATTCTTAAATTGCGCATAGAAACACTTTCATGCATCTCCAAAGGCCAATTTGCGATCGCAAACGGCCGATTTTTGCGATTCGTACCGTTTGCGATCGCAAAAACCTTTGATGCATGTGCCCCTAAGTCTTCTCCCTTTCCATGAGCTGCACATTTAACAACTGCTATCTCTTTGGGTTTCTGCAAAGCTTCCAATAGTTGGCGCACATACTCGCCATTGCGTATAGGTGACCCTGAGGATGTTAGAAACCCCCTCTGTGACCATAACTGCCCAAAATCATGAACCACACCAAATCCGTATTGACTGTCTGTATACACAGTCACTCGGATATCTGCTGCAACGATACAGGCACGTGTCAAAGCGACAATTTCGGCCACCTGAGCAGAGAATACTCTATTTAAACAGGCAGCTTCCACTACTCCCATGATGGTGCACACAGCAAACGCTGCTCTCAAATACCCTTCATTGTCTCTTAAGCATGAACCATCAACAAAAAGGATCAAATCAGATTGAGGCAAAGGTTCATCGACAATGTCAGGTCTGGGTTTGGTGGATAGGTCAGTAACATCTAGGCATTCATGCTCTTCAAAATCCTCATCTCCTTCCTCCTGTGGAATAGGTAACAATGTAGCAGGGTTCAGAGTGGTACAACGTCTCAGGGTAACATTATCAGCGGCCAAGATAACTTGCTCATACTTGGTAAGTCTGTTGTTGGTCAGATACTGTCTTTTCGTTCACGTCATCAATAGTTCTACTGAATGGGGCACATAAACAATGAGCGGATAACCCATCACTATGCTTTCACATCTTTCAATGCTGACACCAGTTGCAGCAACGGATTTCAAACATCCGGGCAACGCAGAAGCTACAGGATCTAATGTAGCTGAGAAGTAGGCTACTGGTCTACGGGCATCCCCATGTGTCTGCACTAGGACTGCTAACGCACATCCCTCCTTTTCACAGCAAAAGAGTGAAAACGCTTTGTTATAATCTGGCATTCCGAGAGCTGGAGCACGACAGATACTTTCCTTCAGCTCACGGAAGGCATACAAGCGCTCGTCATCCCTTGGTACCGGATCACTAACATCCTTTCGAGTCAGTTTCAACAGAGGCTTTGCTTGCAAGGAAAAATTTGGGATCCACTGTCGACAATAGCCAACCATTCCCAAAAACATGCGGACTTCTTTTTGTGTTTTCGGAGTTCCCATTTGCAGAATCGCCTCTATGCGATCTGGTGACACCCTTCGTTTTCCTTTATCAATCCGGTGACCTAGAGACTGAACTTCAGACAAACAATACTGCAATTTGTTTGGAGACACTTTGTGTCCATTCTCTGCCAAATGATTCAGCAACGCCACAGTGTCAATCCTGCAAGCGTCCTCAGTCTCTGAAGCGACCAAAAGGTCGTCTATATATTGCACTAAGACTGAGTTGTGGGCCATCACCAGTCCTTCAAGATTCTTTTTCAGACATTGACTAAAAATGGAGGGGCTTTCTGTATACCCCTGAGGGATTCTTTTCCATGTTAATACACGATCGTCCATCCTAAATGCAAATAAAAGCTGACTTTCTTCATGCAATGGTTTAGAGAAAAATGCGTGACACAAATCTATCACTGTAAACCATTCTGCTTTGCATGGTATCTGGAATAGAATAACAGCTGGATTCGGTACCACAGGACAACATGGGATCACAATTTCATTAACCCGACGCAAATCTTGCACTATTCTGTACTTGCCACTTGGCTTCTACAGTCCCATGATAGGTGAGTTACAGGGACTTCCTCTTATCTCCTTCAGAATACCTTGGGCAATCATAGTCTCAATCACATGTCTTATGCCGGCCACAGTTTCTGGAGTCAACTTATATTGTGGCGTTCGTGGGAATTCAGCATTGGGTTTGACCTGTATCTTAACTGGCTCACCCCTCTCATCAGGCCCACATCCTCGCCCGTACAATCCCACACTTTCGGATCAACTGAGTCTCTCAAGTCATGTGGCAATTCTGCTGTTGTGAGCACCACAAACATTTCTGCACACAGACTCGTGTTAGCCATTTTGAAATCAGCATCGTCATCATATGTCTGCAAATCTACACCTCTCGGAGTGCATGATATAGTACAATTAAGCTTGCACAGAAGGTCTCGTCCCAAAAGACAAACCGGACTCGAATTGCACACTACAAATTGGTGTCTATCCCGGAATGGTCCTATTCTCACGGGTAATTTGTCTGTCAATGGATTGGTCATTTTCTGATTACTAACCCCCACTACTTGAATCGATCGTCCCGAAAGGGTTAAATTTGGGACTACTTCAGTTCTCACTGTGGAGCGAGCAGCTCCAGTATCTAATAAGAAGGTAACAGGATATCCATTCACATCTGCATCTACAAACGGCCCACTCTGATCTACTTCTAGGATTGCATCTAAGGTGCATTCTTCGTGCACCCCCTTCTGGCAGTCTCGTAAATCTTGATTGTGATCAAATCTATCTCGCATCTCAAAATAAGGCATCTGATGGTATAACTGATTATGCATGGGTATCCTAGGAGGTTGCGGTACTTGCACTTGTGGCTCATATCCTCCTCCATACATAGACCTGGGTCTTGTCACAGTATTGACAGTCTCGGACAGCTGTCCCTCACCTTCCATTTGTATCTGATTTGCTGGATTTGATCTACACTCTCGCTTCCAATGCCCGATTTTGTGACAATAATGGCAGGCAGTGACCCTTTTCTGTTGGGCCACCCAGTCACTTGCACCTGGATCCATTCCTCTTCCTCTACCCTGACCAGGTTGGGTCCCCATCTGTTGCCCCATACCTCTTCCACCTCCTCTGCCTCTGCCTTGACCTCCTCCAAACCCTTGCATCGTATCAGCACTTCTCAACTGCACCAACATCAACTTGTCCTTCAATTTCTTCTGTGCCGACTCCACTTGATCACTGCAATATTTAGCATAACGCAGAATCTCGTCCACCGACTTATTCTGCCAACATATCAAGTGTTGCAGTATCATCAAACTGATATTGGATTTCAGTCCCAACACAAACTTCGAGACAAACTGTCCCATATCTTTTTGTTCAATTGTATCCAATCCACTATGCTGCTTAAAAGCCAACAACAATCTTTCGTAATAATCATGTACTGATTCCTTAGAGTCTTGAGTGGTGCGGTCAATCTTCAACCAATCAACAGTTTGAGGAGCTACCTTCGACTGCAACCACGTAATCACTTGCTCGTATTTTCTCATTACGTCAGGTGAAGGACCATGAGTCAATGAATCTCTAGGCGGCTCTACAGTAGGCCACTCAATGGCAATCTTACATGCTGCCCACAAATCCGCCGGCACTACGATATCAAACAAGGTGTACAAATCAATCCACAATACTTTCGAAATCTTTACAAACCGATCTATTTGCTTGTACCACTCAGCAGGTTTTTCCTCAGCCGAGGAAAATCATTCGTAAATGCTGCTAAATCACCCCTGCTCCATGGCACATGTACATACCCTCCATTCTGTACCTCCCTGAGGGGTAAATTTCCTGCAGCTCCTGTCCCTCCATCCGGAGGCGGAGTATTCCCTATTCCAGTCTGAAAGCTTTTCTTTTTGGCCCATCTTTCTTTCCATTTGTCTAGTTCTCTCCATATCCGTATCCCTATCACTAGTTCTCTAATTTGTGCTTTTAATCCAATTGTTCGCTTCTCTTCCAAATCCTTATCTGTGTAATTTAATCTACAGGAACCCTGTGTCAGCTTTGTTTTTGACAAATCAACCTCATACCTTTGGGCCAAAAGCAACAACGCATCATAAGCTCGTTTGGCCTTTCTTGTCATGTCCTTTGCTACGAACAATAGTTCGCTTGAGGCATATGTATCAATTCTGATCAGGGGCAGATTACCTTCAATCACCTCGTCTAGTTCTGCCTTTAAACGTACCACATCCAGCATTGGCGCTTTTTTTGCACCTTTTAACACTTTCTGAATTTCCTCTTTCTTTGTATCTTCCCTGTCACAGCTTTGAGTTCTCCTAGGAACTGCACCCTCTTCTCTCTCTGACGCTGAGCGTCTATCTCTTTCCCAGCTTCGACTTCTCCAATGGTCACCTGCACAAATAACCTGTGGCCCAAACAGTACTCTAGACGCTTCTTGTCTTTTGTCTGTCTCTTCCCTCGGCATCATTGACTCTCTCACTGGTTGAACCCACATTCGAAGGTCAGACCTAGAATTTGCTAGAGCTGCTGTCCGTACTCGTTCTGCCCCACTATCCATTCTTGATGGATCAGCTGTAGCTGGCAGTGGAGTACTAGACTCCACTGGTATCCGACTGAAACCCGTCCCACTCATTGCAAGACTCCCTCCAGACATGGTCTCTTCCCCTTCACTTCTTTGCTGTTGACTGTCATCAGTTCTTAATCTAAGAGTATATATCGGAACCACCGGCCCTATTGTGACTGGTACTGACAAAGCATCTGGTAACTGCATGTCTCCTGCAGGTTGTACTGGCTCAGAGTTGGAATACCTCCTTCCTCCAGACCCTCCTGGAATGCGTACCATTGTATTTTTGCCTCTTACTCCTGCTGATTGTTCCTCTGAACCCGGTTGTCCCACACCTACATGCTCTTCTGATGGCCGCAACCTCTCTATCTCTGATCTAGAATCGCATGGTGGGGGACGGTCCGCTAATAATCTATTGAGGAAGCTGTCATCTGTATCACTGTCCTCTGTCGTCTTTTTTCCCTTCAGCCCCCTCTCTTAACGTACGAAATGGGTACAAGCGTTCTCCCTCTATGGTGTCTACTCTCCATTTTTTCAACTGGGCATCCCATCTAGCATCATGATATGCCTTCATTGCTTTCCTCATTCTTCCTTGTGAAGCTGCTCTCCTTTTTACTAGGGCAGCTCTCATCCATGCATCTAATGCCTCAAATTGTGTGGGTCTAGGGGGAGGTTTCAATGCATTCATCACCCCCTCAGCTGGGTCAGCACTTCCATACGAAAAGACCCATAACGAGGGAAAGCCAATTCACCCTCTTTCTCTGTCAGCTTATGCCAATTCTGAAGCCACACTATCGTATGAAGTCCTACATTTGTCGCCATGTAATGTGCCGGTGTGTCCTCTGGCGGGGCTTCTTCCCCTACCCGAGTCACAAACCCTGTGTCACCTCTACACAAATCTCGCAATACCCTAAAACATCTCATTGTTAAATCAATCAATTGCAAGCTCCAAATTACGCTGTTCCACTGCTAACAAACTTCCACCAATCCCAGCGGGGCGTTACACCAACCAACCTATCACAGCGCGGCGCACCCTGACGTCACTTCTCACTCCTTGCAGCAGCTCACCCGCCTTTACAATTTCACCGCAAACTCTCATACACACATACGTACCACAATTAACTGTATAACCAAAAGTTATTCAACCAAGTAACTGTTCCTACACAATTACAATAACTTACAGTCACATAAACAAGTAATTGTCTGTCACTGAAGATCGATAGAACACTCTCACAAGAACATTCAGCCGTAGTGACCCCCGACCTGCGTTGGTCACTCAATAGCCATAGTCCACCCCGGTAACTGGGGCTTTCTACCGCGACCTCTTCCTCATTCACACAAAGTTTCCTAACACAAGTGGATCGTTGATAGCGCTTCACAACACCCACATTTAATCAGACAATTTCAATACAAAACTACCCCGGGATCTTGGACTTCTCTTGAGTCCGCTCACCAAAACTTAAACCAAAAACCACATTCACTCAACATACATCCCAACTCCGCAAGACATCACCCACTTACTCATTACCGCAATCTAACACCACAATGCCTTTCATACTCACGCCACCACTGTTTCCGCCGCACCATCAACGTCCGCCAGTCTCCGTTCTCCTCCGCTCCACTTCAGGGCTCACCGACCTTCCGACCTTCGACCCTACTCCTACATCCTCCCCTCACCTTAGAGGTAAACCACTTTAAAGGTAAACCATCCTCTGCTACCATTTGATTACGCTAACTTGCACACCTACGTTCCCTAGCTTAGGGGGGAGGGGGGTGTTTGGGGTGTTACACCCCACTAAAAAATGTATTCTGTAGTAAATAGTTAGGTACTGGTGCATGTCCTGGATGTTTACATGCACACACAGACAACAACACACAGCCTCTCTCTCTCGCTCCCCCCCCCCCTTGTCTCTTCCTGAAAACTTGGTTAGTTTGAAAACAATTGTGTATTAAATACCCCTAACAATCCACTCATCTCTCTCTTTCCACTGCCCCTTGCGCCCCCTCATGTCCTGGTTGGTTCACATAATGTATTTTAACAAGATATGCCAGCGTGATTGGGAAATCTGAAGCCTACACCCCCTCCCACATACACTTTTGGTTGAAAGCTCTGCCGTTTTTCAAAGATTTTCAAGAAATATAAATCATGGTAGTGCCTTTCTATGTAGATTTTACTTTTTAACAATTCAAAGGTGAACTTTTTCTCCCGATCTCAAGAAGCCCAAGACATTTAGAATCAAGTACTGCAACTCAAATACTAAGGAAAAAAAGATGTCGTCCCCGTGAGAAAAGGGGTTCGTAAAGCCTTGAAAACACATACAGGGAAACAGTTTGGAGGGGGGAAGGAAATGGAGGGTGCATAAGAAAGGATGATGGCTGCGCAGAGGGTCACAGGTACGTCTTGTCCTTCCTAAAGACACAGGCACATACGCACCATATTTCTGCCTCTCAAACCAAAACGACACATAGATCCCACTTTAAACAACAAAAAGAGAAAAATGAAGAGCCCAGGTGAAGTTCAGAACCTATGACACATGCAAGTCAGTAAGACAGAGTAGTACACACAGTGTAGACACCCTAATTTGCACACAGAGGGCGCTGGTTGAAACCTTTCTGATGCACGCACATAACCTGTGCACCATTGTTATGCCATACTAGCCCATACCAATGATTACGCTAACTTGCGCACCTACGTTCCCTACTAAGTATAGCGTAAGCGATCGATCTTTTATTTACCTAAAGTGGTTGAGGGGAAGAAAACAACTCAGACAGATATTAACAAAGTCGTCATGCCTGAAAAGATCACTGACTCCAAAGTGCAGGTTGAATATTTATTATAAGGAGAGGTGTGGTGCAGCGGCCAGGGCAGCTGACTTCGGAGCACAGGGTTCACGGTTCGATCTCCGGCGGCAGCTCAGCTCAGCACCATGTGACTCTGGGCAATAGCTCACTTAATTTCCACGACGGCCCCCAGCGCCTTGAGACCCGTAAGGGTGAGTAGCTGCGCTATATAAAAACGGACTTACATAAGGCCAAAAACAATTGGATGTAAATACATCTCAATAGCAAAGAATAAAGGTACAGAAAAATCAATACAGAGCCAAGTTTACGAATATAAGTAATTCGGCCCAAAAGACAAATGATTATAAATTCCAAAATCACAACGCAACACAGAATAGATGCGATATTCAGTTCTCGACTCATTGAAAGAAGTCAAAATCTTTCCCTACACTGCTCTATATGAGGGCCCTTCCTGTCTCTCTTCTATCATTCCCCAAAGGTGTCAGCACGTGTCGACTTCCTAAGAAGTACTCACGTCAAATGGGTCGTTTGAGCTTAAGGCTATGGAGCTTGCTCTAAGATGCTCCTTCTTCTCCGTAAGCTAGCAGAAGTCTGGGCTCTCTGTCCCTGCGCATCACATAAAAAAGATGGGATTCAACCCACACTGCGTCATTCGTCTTAAAATTTTCCATCGCACCTCTAAGCAGTAGCTTTTCTTTCATGAAACAAATGTAATTAATAATATCTTCTTCCAGTGGCCTTGGCTTCCAGACAGACCAGATACGCAAGGCATCCTCCCTTCTCGCTTCCCAGCCATCTTCAAAGACATTCCAGGTTTCTCCTTAACTCTGAAAATAACGATGTGTTTCTTTCACCTGCAGTAGGATGAGAACATTCTAACCTTGAACACAACAACATTTAATTATTTATTTCTCGAGAGCAAGAAGAATCCTAACCTAAGACATTGGGCCTATAATTCAGTCAACTTAAACTAACCACCATTACGGTGTATAGAGATAATATCGTCCTGCACATTATGCATGAAGGAATCGTAATACATACCAAGTTCTACTTAAATGCGTTCACTAGTTTTCAACATCAAATGATTCAAATAAATGGTTCTTAATAGTTGTAAAACACTGCAAACAATACGAATACATGTGAGTGCGTTTAAACCATGAGTATAGTGCACTCATACAAAATAGAGTGCTATCAGCGCTCTATCAGTTCCCCCCTCTTATGACTAGTGTCATAACACCAACTTTCTATTTTCCTGTAGTTTCTCCTCGTAGAAGAGACCGACCTAAACAGAAGCTGTAGCTTGCCGTCCCTGTCTGAATCGTTCTAACCCCTTAAGGTGCTGGTAATGACTGTCCTGCAGTCGTTCAAGCTGGCGCTCTCGCTTTCTCGAAACAGTCTCCTGATGTCGTGCCCTTTGCCATTTGTAAGCCTTGATGGCTCCTAGTAGGACAATTATACAAATGACAGCTATTATAATAGGCTTCAAGATATATCCCATTATTCCTTGTCCCAAACTTCCAAACCAACTGCCTATTTTGCCAAATCCTTTCCCCACTTGTTCCCAGAGTCCTTCAGCAGCCATCTCACGTAACTCTTGGTGTATATCTGAAATATTGTTAATGTATTTCCTTATATCCCGACTGTTGTCAGGAATATAAGTGCAGCACTGTTGTATTTTCAACAATTTGCAGACTCCTCCGGCTTTTGCTAGTAGCACATCTAGGGCAAGACGGTTCTGCAAAACCATAGCCCTTATCGAAACCATCTCCCCATCTACAAGTAATAAAATTTGAGCTGTATTTATTGAGAGCTTATCCACTAGTGTTGCCAGCTTTTGGATTTTCAAATCATTCAGAATCACACCCATACTCGGTATCATAGCGCCAAATATGTCTCCAATAACTTCTCCTGCACTTAAACCACGTTTTCCTCTTTGAGGACTCTTTCTTTCTAAGGGCCATAAATCATTCCCACGAAAAATCTTGGGAAATACCACAGCCAAATAACACGTGCCATACCAGTTTTTGGGCAATTTCACATAGGCATTCTTTCCACACACAAAATACACATTGGGCACTACTGTTATCTTGCCCAATAATGCTTTTCTAATTGATTCTTCGATCAAAAAGACGTGCTCACAATCACTCTCACCCACAAATATCTTGTCGTAGTATGTGGTCGGGTGTCTAATGCACAACTTCCCCTTCTGCTGGAAATCTAATGCTATGGGTCCAAAACTTCCCTTTGCTTTATGATCTAATTCTTCTTTAGTCCATGGGGTAACCTTGTGCTTTGGATCTGGTCTAAATAGAGTTTGTCTATGCAGATCCTCTATCTGATCTATGAACTTCTTTTCAATATTCGTTAACATACAAGTTAAATTGTGTCTATGGGCATAGGACGTATCTAAAGTGATGGTAGGCACGAAATACTTTGACATTCGCTCTACTTCCTTATAATAATCATATTTATTCATGTATTTAAGAACGGGAACTTCTGAGAGTACCACATCATAATTTGAGAAATAGTACTCGAAGTGTGCCTTGCTATAAAACATGCTTAACAACACGCTACATGTAATGCCATAGGTTACAGGCAAATGATGATATCGAATGCCTTCTTCTACTGAGGCTGGTAATTGCATACACACATAGAAATCCTTCGCTTCCATGGTATCCACTTACTCATACAATAATCGAGCATAAGCATTCAAAGTAAAATCACCCTTGGACAAATCAACATGTAATCTACGACTAGTTTCCTTAATCATTTCTAAATCCCTTGCGGATGCATCCTCATCTATCTCAGAGGGTGGTGTAGTGAGGGTTGCCTGTATCCTATTCTGTCCGTCATCCTGAGATCCAACTAGAGACGTAACAATCACCACAGTTATGACAATAAGCACCACCACAATGAGGGTGCCAATGATGCACTTCTGTTTGCGTGTTGATTTTTCGGACACCATGGTTTCTACTGATTGTTCCGAAGCACGAAAGGGAAAACACAGTCTCTTTCTGTTTTCTTTGTTTGAAGAATGTCTTTCTCACGTCTCTCCTCTCATGCAATTAATGTCCAAGTTCATTCGATTGATACTAAACCTATTGAAGAAATGTAGTCAGCCCTACTCCTCACTCCATCCTCTACAAGAAAAATCCCTAACTTTAAATCTTCTTAAACTGGGGTCTAGGTTATCTTCTTTCTAAGGCCTAATGCTTTCTCTGATTACAATTCAGGCTTCATAGTTAATGATATTTGATCCAAGTATTTCGAGAACAAATTGCAAAATCTCCGCACAAATTTCTCCTAGTTCTTGCGCAGTAAGCTGTTGGCCAAATGAAGGGAAAATGACCTGATTGAGGATCAGGAAACGCAATCCACTCAGCTTTGGAGGATTTGGAACTTGCAGAGTTAGCTTTCCAAATGCTTCTACGCCTGGGACCAGCAACTGTATTTCAATTGAGAGGGTGTCCCCGTCGTAGCTCACCGTACCAGCTCCCAACCTCCCGGACTTCGCTGGGCTCTGCATTTGCAGCCAGGTACGTCCACTCAGGAGATGCGTATCTTTGAGACGCTATTCTTTCTCTTCTGGAACACCTCAGACCATCCGGTCTTTCTTCAGCGTCGCTTTGATCTGATTCAGATGTTTCAGGAATCAGAGCGAGATCTTTCTCGGATGCGAGCCTTATGTTCAGCCTTTCTTTTCTTACTGGCCACTTTTCTGCTCTGGCATCTGTTCTCCTCTCTTCCTCTTGATCTGATCTTTCTGCAATAGACAGCTCACTTTGATCTGGGGCACAGCTCACTTCTGCAATATCCTCTATTTCAGGATCTGGACTCAGTTCAGGAGCATTCAGCTCTCGTCTCTCAAGCTCACTTGGCTGTTCCGTTTCATCCGAAACTCTTACAGCTGAGTCTGTGCCGTCGTCGTTGTCTGTATCAGGTCCACACACGCTCCTCGGAGCCAGGGAACTCTCTTCCTCCACAGGCGCTTGAACTCGGCGAGTGTGGGAAGCGTGGATCCAATCCGGCAATCTTCCACACTTCACAGCGGTACTTGTGACCAATATCACCTGATAGGGTCCTCGCCAGCGTACATCAAGACAACTCTTCCTTACGTGCTTACGAACTAGCACCCAATCACCAGGATTAAGATCATGCAGCAGGTCTCTTGAGGTGGATGCAGTCGCAGCTTCAACCTGGTGGGATACAGAAGTAACCACATCAGCCAGTCCTTTACAATAATCCAACACTAAATCATCAGTGATGTTTATCAATGCTGTAGCTGGCACCATAGGCAAGCGCATAGCTCTTCCGGTCAAAATTTCGTGGGGAGAAAGCCCTGTTCTTCTATCTGGAGTGCTATGCAGACTCATTAACACCAGGGGCAACGCATCTGGCCATTTCAATGAAGTTGACAAACAAACCTTTGCCACTCTTGCCATTAACCTGCTCTACTAGGCCTGAAGCCTCGGGCCTGTAGCTACAATGCAGTCTTTGATCAATATTTAAAGCAGAGCACAACAACTTCATGATTTCACTGTGAAAATGAGTTCCTCTATCTGTCTCCACTGATGTCGGGAACCCGTACCGCGGAATCAGTTCTCTTAATAACAATTTGGCTACTGTGAGACTGTCACATCGTCTAGTTGGATATGCTTCCACCCACCGTGAAAAGATACACACCACCACCAAAACATATCTCAACCTATTGCACCTCGGCATCTCAATAAAGTCTAACTGTATCCTATTGAAGGGACCCCCAGATCTTCCAATGTGACTCATTCCGACCACAGTTCTCTTTCCAACATTCATCTGTTGACAAGTAACACACCTGTGACATACCGTTTCAGCCCACACACGAAAGCGTGGATTAAACCACGTCTGCCTGAACACTCGTACCATAGCATCTCTTCCCAGATGAACTGCTCCATGAATTTGCCTTGCCATTGGGCTCAGTAGGCAATTGGGTAATACTGCTCTCTCATCTGTGGACACCCAAATGCCATTGTCTCTTTTGTGCAACCTGCTCTGATCCATGAAGCAGCTTCCTCTTCTGGGACTTCATCCTGCAACCGCTTCACCTCATCCCAAGTATCGGCTATAGCTAACATCATGCTGAGCTCGGTCTCTTCTGTGCTCTCGCCTACATATTCTCCATTGAAAATACAAACATGTTCAGTGCAAAATCGTGCTTCTTCATCTGCGTAATTGTTGCCCTTAGTGACTAAGTCTTCTCCCTTTCCATGAGCTGCACATTTAACAACTGCTATCTCTTTGGGTTTCTGCAAAGCTTCCAATAGTTGGCGCACATACTCGCCATTGCGTATAGGTGACCCTGAGGATGTTAGAAACCCCCTCTGTGACCATAACTGCCCAAAATCATGAACCACACCAAATCCGTATTGACTGTCTGTATACACAGTCACTCGGATATCTGCTGCAACGATACAGGCACGTGTCAAAGCGAAAATTTCGGCCACCTGAGCAGAGAATACTCTATTTAAACAGGCAGCTTCCACTACTCCCATGATGGTGCACACAGCAAACGCTGCTCTCAAATACCCTTCATTGTCTCTTAAGCATGAACCATCAACAAAAAGGATCAAATCAGATTGAGGCAAAGGTTCATCGACAATGTCAGGTCTGGGTTTGGTGGATAGGTCAGTAACATCTAGGCAGTCATGCTCTTCAAAATCCTCATCTCCTTCCTCCTGTGGAATAGGTAACAATGTAGCAGGGTTCAGAGTGGTACAACGTCTCAGGGTAACATTATCAGCGGCCAAGATAACTTGCTCATACTTGGTAAGTCTGTTGTTGGTCAGATACTGTCTTTTCGTTCGCGTCATCAATAGTTCTACTGAATGGGGCACATAAACAATGAGCGGATAACCCATCACTATGCTTTCACATCTTTCAATGCTGACACCAGTTGCAGCAACGGATTTCAAACATCCGGGCAACGCAGAAGCTACAGGATCTAATGTAGCTGAGAAGTAGGCTACTGGTCTACGGGCATCCCCATGTGTCTGCACTAGGACTGCTAACGCACATCCCTCCTTTTCACAGCAAAAGAGCGAAAACGCTTTGTTATAATCTGGCATTCCGAGAGCTGGAGCACGACAGATACTTTCCTTCAGCTCACGGAAGGCATACAAGCGCTCGTCATCCCTTGGTACCGGATCACTAACATCCTTTCGAGTCAGTTTCAACAGAGGCTTTGCTTGCAAGGAAAAATTTGGGATCCACTGTCGACAATAGCCAACCATTCCTAAAAACATGCGGACTTCTTTTTGTGTTTTCGGAGTTCCCATTTGCAGAATCGCCTCTATGCGATCTGGTGACACCCTTCGTTTTCCTTTATCAATCCGGTGACCTAGAGACTGAACTTCAGACAAACAATACTGCAATTTGTTTGGAGACACTTTGTGTCCATTCTCTGCCAAATGATTCAGCAACGCCACAGTGTCAATCCTGCAAGCGTCCTCAGTCTCTGAAGCGACCAAAAGGTCGTCTATATATTGCACTAAGACTGAGTTGTGGGCCATCACCAGTCCTTCAAGATTCTTTTTCAGACATTGACTAAAAATGGAGGGGCTTTCTGTATACCCCTGAGGGATTCTTTTCCATGTTAATACACGATCGTCCATCCTAAATGCAAATAAAAACTGACTTTCTTCATGCAATGGTTTAGAGAAAAATGCGTGACACAAATCTATCACTGTAAACCATTCTGCTTTGCATGGTATCTGGAATAGAATAACAGCTGGATTCGGTACCACAGGACAACATGGGATCACAATTTCATTAACCCGACGCAAATCTTGCACTATTCTGTACTTGCCACTTGGCTTCTACAGTCCCATGATAGGTGAGTTACAGGGACTTCCTCTTATCTCCTTCAGAATACCTTGGGCAATCATAGTCTCAATCACATGTCTTATGCCGGCCACAGTTTCTGGAGTCAACTTATATTGTGGCGTTCGTGGGAATTCAGCATTGGGTTTGACCTGTATCTTAACTGGCTCACCCCTCTCATCAGGCCCACATCCTCGCCCGTACAATCCCACACTTTCGGATCAACTGAGTCTCTCAAGTCATGTGGCAATTCTGCTGTTGTGAGCACCACAAACATTTCTGCACACAGACTCGTGTTAGCCATTTTGAAATCAGCATCGTCATCATATGTCTGCAAATCTACACCTCTCGGAGTGCATGATATAGTACAATTAAGCTTGCACAGAAGGTCTCGTCCCAAAAGACAAACCGGACTCGAATTGCACACTACAAATTGGTGTCTATCCCGGAATGGTCCTATTCTCACGGGTAATTTGTCTGTCAATGGATTGGTCATTTTCTGATTACTAACCCCCACTACTTGAATCGATCGTCCCGAAAGGGTTAAATTTGGGACTACTTCAGTTCTCACTGTGGAGCGAGCAGCTCCAGTATCTAATAAGAAGGTAACAGGATATCCATTCACATCTGCATCTACAAACGGCCCACTCTGATCTACTTCTAGGATTGCATCTAAGGTGCATTCTTCGTGCACCCCCTTCTGGCAGTCTCGTAAATCTTGATTGTGATCAAATCTATCTCGTATCTCAAAATAAGGCATCTGATGGTATAACTGATTATGCATGGGTATCCTAGGAGGTTGCGGTACTTGCACTTGTGGCTCATATCCTCCTCCATACATAGACCTGGGTCTTGTCACAGTATTGACAGTCTCGGACAGCTGTCCCTCACCTTCCATCTGTATCTGATTTGCTGGATTTGATCTACACTCTCGCTTCCAATGCCCGATTTTGTGACAATAATGGCAGGCAGTGACCCTTTTCTGTTGGGCCACCCAGTCACTTGCACCTGGATCCATTCCTCTTCCTCTACCCTGACCAGGTTGGGTCCCCATCTGTTGCCCCATACCTCTTCCACCTCCTCTGCCTCTGCCTTGACCTCCTCCAAACCCTTGCATCGTATCAGCACTTCTCAACTGCACCAACATCAACTTGTCCTTCAATTTCTTCTGTGCCGACTCCACTTGATCACTGCAATATTTAGCATAACGCAGAATCTCGTCCACCGACTTATTCTGCCAACATATCAAGTGTTGCAGTATCATCAAACTGATATTGGATTTCAGTCCCAACACAAACTTCGAGACAAACTGTCCCATATCTTTTTGTTCAATTGTATCCAATCCACTATGCTGCTTAAAAGCCAACAACAATCTTTTGTAATAATCATGTACTGATTCCTTAGAGTCTTGAGTGGTGCGGTCAATCTTCAACCAATCAACAGTTTGAGGAGCTACCTTCGACTGCAACCACGTAATCACTTGCTCGTATTTTCTCATTACGTCAGGTGAAGGACCATGAGTCAATGAATCTCTAGGCGGCTCTACAGTAGGCCACTCAATGGCAATCTTACATGCTGCCCACAAATCCGCCGGCACTACGATATCAAACAAGGTGTACAAATCAATCCACAATACTTTCGAAATCTTTACAAACCGATCTATTTGCTTGTACCACTCAGCAGGTTTTTCCCTCAGCCGAGGAAAATCATTCGTAAATGCTGCTAAATCACCCCTGCTCCATGGCACATGTACATACCCTCCATTCTGTACCTCCCTGAGGGGTAAATTTCCTGCAGCTCCTGTCCCTCCATCCGGAGGCGGAGTATTCCCTATTCCAGTCTGAAAGCTTTTCTTTTTGGCCCATCTTTCTTTCCATTTGTCTAGTTCTCTCCATATCCGTATCCCTATCACTAGTTCTCTAATTTGTGCTTTTAATCCAATTGTTCGCTTCTCTTCCAAATCCTTATCTGTGTAATTTAATCTACAGGAACCCTGTGTCAGCTTTGTTTTTGACAAATCAACCTCATACCTTTGGGCCAAAAGCAACAACGCATCATAAGCTCGT
Organism: Calotriton arnoldi; assembly: GCA_963921515.1. NCBI lineage: Eukaryota > Metazoa > Chordata > Amphibia > Caudata > Salamandridae > Calotriton > Calotriton arnoldi. Next base: position 1,683,064 of record CAWUFW010003563.1, read on the forward strand.
TTGGCCTTTCTTGTCATGTCCTTTGCTACGAACAATAGTTCGCTTGAGGCATATGTATCAATTCTGATCAGGGGCAGATTACCTTCAATCACCTCGTCTAGTTCTGCCTTTAAACGTACCACATCCAGCATTGGCGCTTTTTTGCACCTTTTAACACTTTCTGAATTTCCTCTTTCTTTGTATCTTCCCTGTCACAGCTTTGAGTTCTCCTAGGAACTGCACCCTCTTCTCTCTCTGACGCTGAGCGTCTATCTCTTTCCCAGCTTCGACTTCTCCAATGGTCACCTGCACAAATAACCTGTGGCCCAAACAGTACTCTAGACGCTTCTTGTCTTTTGTCTGTCTCTTCCCTCGGCATCATTGACTCTCTCACTGGTTGAACCCACATTCGAAGGTCAGACCTAGAATTCGCTAGAGCTCCTGTCCGTACTCGTTCTGCCCCACTATCCATTCTTGATGGATCAGCTGTAGCTGGCAGTGGAGTACTAGACTCCACTGGTATCCGACTGAAACCCGTCCCACTCATTGCAAGACTCCCTCCAGACATGGTCTCTTCCCCTTCACTTCTTTGCTGTTGACTGTCATCAGTTCTTAATCTAAGAGTATATATCGGAACCACCGGCCCTATTGTGACTGGTACTGACAAAGCATCTGGTAACTGCATGTCTCCTGCAGGTTGTACTGGCTCAGAGTTGGAATACCTCCTTCCTCCAGACCCTCCTGGAATGCGTACCATTGTATTTTTGCCTCTTACTCCTGCTGATTGTTCCTCTGAACCCGGTTGTCCCACACCTACATGCTCTTCTGATGGCCGCAACCTCTCTATCTCTGATCTAGAATCGCATGGTGGGGGACGGTCCGCTAATAATCTATTGAGGAAGCTGTCATCTGTATCACTGTCCTCTGTCGTCTTTTTTCCCTTCAGCCCCCTCTCTCAACGTACGAAATGGGTACAAGCGTTCTCCCTCTATGGTGTCTACTCTCCATTTTTTCAACTGGGCATCCCATCTAGCATCATGATATGCCTTCATTGCTTTCCTCATTCTTCCTTGTGAAGCCGCTCTCCTTTTTACTAGGGCAGCTCTCATCCATGCATCTAATGCCTCAAATTGTGTGGGTCTAGGGGGAGGTTTCAATGCATTCATCACCCCCTCAGCTGGGTCAGCACTTCCATACGAAAAGACCCATAACGAGGGAAAGCCAATTCACCCTCTTTCTCTGTCAGCTTATGCCAATTCTGAAGCCACACTATCGTATGAAGTCCTACATTTGTCGCCATGTAATGTGCCGGTGTGTCCTCTGGCGGGGCTTCTTCCCCTACCCGAGTAACAAACCCTGTGTCACCTCTACACAAATCTCGCAATACCCTAAAACATCTCATTGTTAAATCAATCAATTGCAAGCTCCAAATTACGCTGTTCCACTGCTAACAAACTTCCACCAATCCCAGCGCGGCGTTACACCAACCAACCTATCACAGCGCGGCGCACCCTGACGTCACTTCTCACTCCTTGCAGCAGCTCACCCGCCTTTACAATTTCACCGCAAACTCTCATACACACATACGTACCACAATTAACTGTATAACCAAAAGTTATTCAACCAAGTAACTGTTCCTACACAATTACAATAACTTACAGTCACATAAACAAGTAATTGTCTGTCACTGAAGATCGATAGAACACTCTCACAAGAACATTCAGCCGTAGTGACCCCCGACCTGCGTTGGTCACTCAATAGCCATAGTCCACCCCGGTAACTGGGGCTTTCTACCGCGACCTCTTCCTCATTCACACAAAGTTTCCTAACACAAGTGGATCGTTGATAGCGCTTCACAACACCCACATTTAATCAGACAATTTCAATACAAAACTACCCCGGGATCTTGGACTTCTCTTGAGTCCGCTCACCAAACCTTAAACCAAAAACCACATTCACTCAACATACATCCCAACTCCGCAAGACATCACCCACTTACTCATTACCGCAATCTAACACCACAATGCCTTTCATACTCACGCCACCACTGTTTCCGCCGCACCATCAACGTCCGCCAGTCTCCGTTCTCCTCCGCTCCACTTCAGGGCTCACCGACCTTCGACCCTACTCCTACGTACTCCCCTCACCTTAGAGGTAAACCACTTTAAAGGTAAACCATCCTCTGCTACCATTTGATTACGCTAACTTGCACACCTACGTTCCCTACTAAGTATAGCGTAAGCAATCGATCTTTTATTTACCTAAAGTGGTTGAGGGGAAGAAAACAACTCGGACAGATATTAACAAAGTCATCATGCCTGAAAAGATCACTGACTCCAAAGTGCAGGTTGAATATTTATTATAAGGCCAAAAACAATTAAATGTAAATACATCTCGATAGCAAAGAATAAAGGTACAGAAAAATCAATACAGAGCCAAGTTTCCGAATATAAGTAATTCGGCCCAAAAGACAAATGATTATAAATTCCAAAATCACAACGCAACACAGAATAGATGCGATATTCAGTTCTCGACTCATGAAAGAAGTCAAAATCTTTCCCAACACTGCTCTAGATGAGGGCCCTTCCTGTCTCTCTTCTATCATTCCCCAAAGGTGTCAGCACGTGTCGACTTCCTAAGAAGTACTCACGTCAAATGGGTCATTTTAGCTTAAGGCTATGGAGCTTGCTCTAAGATGCTCCTTCTTCTCCGTAAGCTAGCAGAAGTCTGGGCTCTATGTCCCTGCGCATCATATAAAAAAGATGGGATTCAACCCACACTGCGTCATTCGTCTTAAAATTTTCCATTGCACCTCAAAGCAGTAGCTTTTCTTTCATGAAACAAATGTAATTAATAATATCTTCTTCCAGTGGCCTTGGCTTCCAGACAGACCAGATACGCAAGGCATCCTCCCTTCTCGCTTCCCAGCCATCTTCAAAGACATTCCAGGTTTCTCCTTAACTCTGAAAATAACGATGTGTTTCTTTCACCTGCAGTAGGATGAGAACATTCTAACCTTGAACACAACAACATTTAATTATTTATTTCTCGAGAGCGAGAAGAATCATAACCTAAGACATTGGGCCTATAATTCAGGCAACTTAAACTAACCACCATTACGATGTATAGAGATAATATCGTCCTGCACATTATGCATGAAGGAATCGTAATACATACAAAGTTCTACTTAAATACGTTCACTAGTTTTCAACATCAAATGATTCAAATAAATGGTTCTTAATAGTTGTAAAACACTGCAAACAATACGAATACATGTGAGTGCGTTTAAACCATGAGTATAGTGCACTCATACAAAATAGAGTGCTATCAGCGCTCTATCACCAAATATTTAGGTAATTTCTTTTAATCCAGGTGAGATCAGGGCCAGTTCTAGGATGTGATAAAACTAAGCAATTCCCGTTAGTGAACCAATTGGAAGGACAACAGTTTGACATCACACTTCCCAAACATTGTCCTCATGTTGGTTGAGCATAACAAAACTGCCTGATCTTTGAATCTGATAGGTGTTTTAGAGGGGTTGCTGTGATTTGTGCTATATAATCACATAAGGTCTTGCTGTCTGATAAGGTGGGTGCCATGGTGGAAAATACTTTCAGTTTTGTCCAGTAGGCCCATCGGCAGGGTCCCCACAGTCTTATAGGTGCCTGGCCTGGTGCATTGCAGCACCGCATGCCCACTCACTCGCAGTGGTATCTGTATGCCACCCATCACCCTCACTCGTGCAGCATTTTCTGCTGGTGGGGCTCCCTTAGTTCACATGGCATCTGAGGTTCTCCTCACACCAGGGCCCTCACCTGAGCCCTGCGAATCCTTCACATTGTACTAAACAGTGCTTGTTCTCAAAAACTGGTGCGAAAGTGGGGGAGGCGGTAATCTCGACTGTTCCTGGTACCATCCCCTCATTCTCGGCTTTCCTCGATCTTCACTTCTGATAGTTCAGTGACTCGTCCTCCTCCTCCTCATGTGCCTGCGCCCTCCTTCAGCTCCGTCCCATCAGTGTTTGCGTTTGTGGCTTTCATTGAGCCCTTTGTGTGGCTCCGGAAGTGCAGCCATCTTGTCCCTTCTCAGACATATTTTAGTAATGTTATTTTGCTCTCTCTAAGAGGGACGGGGTAAGACAAACCCTAGACTTCTTGCTGATGTAACACCTCCATGACAGAGCTGGAATGGGCTGAACATTATCTGCCCGAGATTATCATCCCATAGACCAGCTTTTCCCAGCCGTGTACTCTTGTAGTGGGCTTGGAATATTTTACATTTGTTTGCCGCGCCCCTCTGTCATGGCACAGACCATCAATGACAGATTGCTTATTGAAGGCACAGAAGTAATAGTCCCTGTGGTTTACAAGCCTGGGCTTCGGCTGTTCCATCAGGCTTTATTGTTTCTTTCTGATGCACACCCATCATATCAATAAATCCTGTGCAGCCTCCATATCTTTAGAGGGTTCGCATTGGGCTCTGCCTTACTGGACTGTCAAACGCCTTCTCCACATCGAAGGAGATGGCCCCCATGGGATCCGCCATGCCACAGCCTGAAGAATTAGGACAATCATTTTCATAATGTGGTCCACTGCTGATGTCCCCTCTATAAATCCAGAGTTATCACTCATATAGCCTATGTCTGCACCAGTCACAGCTGCATCTCTATGGGACGTCTCAGGGGAGATAGATAAACATAAAATTGGAGATTAATGCGACAGCAGTTGATGTCCATGAATTCACATTTACTTCTCTTACTCTTTCACCTTTTTATCCAAATAAATACAACATGATGTATTCCGTTGCTTATTTGTTTTTTATGCATTTCTAGATTAGCGCAGACTTTTCATACTCTTTGTTCACTTTCCATGGATGGTGCATTTCATGAAAAATAAAAATATTTTTATTCTGATAAAATTAGGAATTTGTGTTTTGTCAAAAAATGTTCCTAGAGGTCACATTCCTATTTATTTTTAAGTGGGCCAAGCATGGTAGTGCCTTCTAAAGCACCCGCCCTCTTTGTTAAGCAGATTTTATATTATGGGCCCAGTTCACAAAGGCCACCTTGTGCTGAGCATACAGAAAGTAGTCATAATTCTTGTTGTAGGCATAATACACAAAGATAAAACATCTTCCCTTGTCACTAGTCCCTAGTCAAATGTGCGATCAACAGGGGCAGGCGTAATCCACGGACCAGCAGAATTGGGAAATGAACATACAAACTGGGGTGGTGTCAGAACTTGTTCCAGGGGGGGCTACAGGGCAGACATGGGCTACTGGACCCCAGCCACGGTGGCCGGGGTCGGCGTGCCACTGGGGGAGGATGAGCAGTCACAGGATTCTCAGGGAGGTAGATTGTCCAGCTGTGTGCATTCAGGGTTGTAAAGTAAGTTGCCTTCAGTAGTGGCCTTCTTTCCAGTATCCGCGCAGTATTCACCTTCCTTCTGCTATGTTTGAGATCCTGTATCTGCAGTCCTCAAACAGACTGCGGGCTTAGGCAAGGGTTAGGCACAGATTCAGATGGCTCAATTATTCTCACAGGCAAATTGCACAAATTCAGTTCAATGCATCTTTTGTCCCTTTAAGCAAAAAGAAGCCTTAAGCTGAACAGAATACTTCTTTCTTAGTCTCCAGCTCAGAGTAAACTCTGTGTTTTACCTGCTGGCAGTTGTAGCAGTTTAGGATTGTGCGGTGGGAGTGGATCGGCTCCTGATGTCATGGAATTGGCTCCATTCTGTTGTGTTCCATGCCAACAGCATTGCTGCAGGGCCGATCAGTGAGGCAGGCTTTACAGCAATGTCCATTCTTATGAGCAGCGGCCCTCCTTGCCGGCCACAGACATGAGTCCTGGCGTGGCGGTTGTGGCTTCCAGACAGAATCGCTCACTGTGGTGTCTTCCCGATCAATCTGAGCTTCATGCTTCAGGAGCAATGTAGTCCTCTCTCGCAGCATTGGCAACAGAACCAGCCTCTATCAGCCCACACTGGACAGCCAGACGGCTCAGAGTTCTGGTATTATCTTCTTTGCACCTTACATGGAAACTTTGTAGAGCATCCAGGATGGTACTTCATGATACAGGTTACTCTAGGCTTTGCTTTGTAGGCAAGTGAGCTTTCTTCTGGTGCTCCTCGTTACAGGAATACTCTGGACTTCTCCTAGAAAGTCTCTCCCTCTGCAAACACACGACTTCTGCCTCTCTGGAGACAGGGAGGCCTCTTGGCACTTCATGCAGATCCTCTGCTCCTCCATCAAAAAGTGCAGACTTCAGGTGTGCCCTCAACTTTGTGTGATTGGCTGTCTTCGAGTACCATAATGAGCACCCCGTCCATGGTCAATAACTTAGGACTGCAAAATTGGGAGTGGGGGCTTGGATCACTCTTGGGGCATACAATGATGGCATGATAGACTAGCCAACGTTGTTTTCATAGCCTTCAAATTATCCAGTGCCATGGATGAGTAACTCATCTAGTCCAGTTTTATTTCGTGGCATGTTGGGATTTCTAGTCCTATTTTAATCCATTATAAATCCCAGGACTGTAAGACACTGCTTTTAAAGAAAATTTCTGGACTGAAACTGGGAAACGTGACAGCTCCAATTTTTACATATTTCAAAGACAAACACAAAAAATAGGGGGTAATTTTCAGAAAATGCACCTTAATGTGCTAGAATTTGCCTCCCACAGTAGATGGCTGTTTCAAAAAATGGAGCTAATAGCGGCTATTCTGTTGCAAGCATTGAAGATACCCCACTTTTAAATGACATGGGCAAACTGGGAGGATAGCGGATGTGATACATAGGCCTTGATCAAAGTTTTGACCCATGGGACATAATTTTCATCATCAGACTTTGATACAGAGGAAGAAAGGGAAAGGCAGAAAATGGAAAAAGAAGGAGGAAGAGAAAGATATGGAAACAGTGACAAAAGAAAAAAACAGGGAAGACAAAAACATGCAAGCATGAGATAAAGAGACAGGAGGTGAAGGGTAGTGGAAGAAAGAGGCACGAGTTGGAATCAAGACTAGACATCCTTCAAATTTGAAAAACCCAGCATGTCACAAAGCTGGTGATAGCCTCCTAAGAAATACTTTTTACCTTCACTTACCTTCTTGCTGTACACACTCTCTCCTGATTTCTCATACCTTTGCTTGCTGTCTATTTCCTCTCTCATATTTTTTTCCATCTCTCTCTGCTCTGTGCCTCTCTTTAACCATCCTGGTTCCCATAATTTTCTAAAATCTTCTTCTCTTCACAGGATGTAAGACAATCCACCCTCCTCGAGAGGGTGGGATCAGGTATCGTGGTCTCACCCCTGAGCAGATCCGGACAGTGGAATCTCTTCCCTTCGATTACGAAATTGAATATGTCTGTCGTGGGGACCGGGAGATTGTGGGCCCTAAAGTGCGAAAATGTCTCCCCAACGGGACCTGGACAGACATGCAGCACCCCAGCCGCTGCTGTGAGTATGGCTTAGAGGAAAGCACATGTCGGTTCTTTCTTTGTTGCCTTTTCTTTATGCAGCACTTCATACTTTGGCCTAGGTGTCTAAGCGCCTTACATAGACACCCTAGGTAGTATCCTGTTACATTTGTGCTCAGTTTGTTGCTCGAAAGATGAAAGGCTAAGTGAACATTGGTCTCGGATGGAACTCTGCTATCAGGTGATGGGATTAGGCCCCCTTCATCCTCACATTTTGCATCCTCCAGACTGGGACATTGGCTGTGGAGGGCCCTCCGGTAAGTGATTTACACCATGAGGAGACAAAAGAGTTTCCTCAACCAGTGCTCTTCCTCTCTTTCTTTCACCTTCAGGATTCCAGAGCGTTCCCACAGCCGGTGCTGTCTCACCTTTAGGCGATCAGTGAGTTCCCTCCAGCATGTACATCAGAAACGTCTCCACAGCATGTGCTGTCACAACTGAAGGAGCCCAGAGCACTCTCGACACTCTTTCTCTTTACCCTTTTAGGACATCAGAGATTTGCCCAGTACTGCCAGTGCCCTTACACCTTTAGGACACAGCCAGTACTCTTGTATCTTCAGAAAGCTGTAATGCACTTAACCTTTTAGTATTTACATATGTTGGTGTAACTGGCTGCTAAGCCAGTCAGCTGAAAGGTTGGGTGGTCACAGCTCATTCCCTTTCACAAACCTGTGTCCAGTTTATTTTCTTGATGTAGTCTGGATCTCAGCGGTGCCTCCAAGATGACTGGGATTCCATTTTGTAAAGGAATACAAGCTGCCTTGCAACTGCTGCAGATGCTTTAGGTTGGGGCTGCAGCCTTGGAGGATGATGAATGGAATTAATCAATTCATGGGAGTTTGTAGGAGGCAAAGCATATTCCAGGCAGAGGTGGGGCGTTCTGCTAGGAAGGGCTGTCCTTCTAGACTAATGTGAAAGCTTTTTTGTGGAGGATCCAACAATGGGTTGCTGTGGAGAGGTGCTGAGGGCTCTTTTAGTCTTAGACTTCTGCAGCTACACATATCTTCATGTCCTCTTCTGGCAACGCTTCTATCGATCTCTATTCTCAGCGATGTACAACTGCATTAGTCCTCTTGTGCTCTCCACATTAAATTTGTACATTCTCGTCCGCAGTGCGCACATGTCCACGAATGCACCTCAAACTAGAGAACGGCCATGCTGAACCTCGGGACATGGTCCGAGTGCCCGTCGAGGGGACCTGGATAGATTTCCGCTGTGATCCTGGCTTTCGATTGGTGGGCAACAGCCGCAGCTTCTGCACTAAAGTCGGGAAGTGGGATTTCCCAAAGCCAACGTGTGAAGGTAGGAACAACTTCTGCCCTGCTCACTCCAGTGAACTGCAGAGTATCCACCTGGGCTCAGGGTACCACTATCTCTTTTAAATATAGCATGGGTAAGGATGTTGATTCACCAAGACGCTAGGCATAGTGAAAGTGAAAGTGACTTCACACAACCTTTGAGTCTAAATGACATCACAGGATTGACCCCTTGCCCCATCCTTAGCTCTTCAACAGCGTTCTGTTTTGCTACTGAGGAGCTCAGGATATGGCAAGGCTTGGTAACTTTTGTTCCTGCCACAAACTTAATGGCTCCTCAGACAGGGGTAGTAAAAAGGCAGTGTTAGGATTAGCAATGGGGAATACAGTACAGCAGCTGCTACCCCTGCCTACTCCTAATTGGCATATATTGCTACGGCGTTTTGTGAGACTGGAGTGAGAAAAGAAGCTGATAATGACTTCTGCTGGTACACTGAGATGGAGTGAAGTGGCCAGAAGGTACTAACCTACTGGTTGAATTAAATAATCTGTTTTAAACTGAATCTTAATGTGGCTGATAGAAACTGTTGCCCTCTCCGATTTTCTTCAGTTTCAGACACAGAATCTTCTCTTCCAGGGGATCCTCATCAATAGTCATAAGCACTGAATATTCCCGCCCATGTGCGGGGACCCCGGAAATAATAAAAATTATATATGAAAAACATATATATATACAGCTCTATATATATAAAAACATATATCATTTTTTCTAGTATCAATGCAGCTCTCATATAGGAGGCTAAACAATGTAATAAAACACATAAATTGCTTTTGCAAATATACATAATACATGTATAAAAACACATGAGGGCAAGAAACACTTGAACTCTGTTTTTAATGAGTAAATCTCATGAGTAAACTGCAAAAGAAAAGCAGGCATTGTTAGCCTACAGGCTGCATTGTAAACCAACATAGAAAATGAAAGCAATCTTTCATAAAAACTGGCACCGTGCCTTTAAGGCAGCCATGACCCCTAGCTTCCCATCATGCCTCAGGGGTGTCAGTTAGGTCAGTTGTTCTTTCCGGCTCCTTCTGTCAGGACCCTGGAATCTCAGCTCTCTCTTTTTTTGACTTCTCTGTCAAAAATACCTAGTTTTTTTGTGGTTTTTTCTACTTCACTCGATGTCTTTTGATAATAGAGTGAGGATTAAACCATTTTTTTGTGGCAGAAAGTGATATTTTCTGTCAAAAATACCTTCTTTGTTTGATCCTTGCCCTGCCTGTGGCAAAAAGAAGGCCAAGTCAGACACACATGATGTGTGCATCCTCTGCCTAACGGAGTCTCACTCTCCTGCCTCCTGTCAACACTGCAGGAAGCTATCCAATAGAACCATCAAGGACAGAGAGAGAATCCGTCTTCATGGCCTTTCAGAAAGAGGTAGGTCTCCTGTAAAAACAAAGAAGAGGGCGCGTTCGACGTCGAGCAAGGTCCCGATATGTTCCCCTTCGGCGTCGGGCTCAACGTCGAAGGTACCGGCGGCGGAGTCGTTGTCGAGGGCCTTGGTGCAGGAGCGCCATTCTTCAACTTCAAAAGCTAAGTCTCCTTTGGCGTTGCAACAGCGTCCGGCGTCGAGACAAGATCCTCCGCCGTCGACTCGACGATCGACGTCAAGACACAGATCATCGACGCCAAAACGTAAGTCATCATCTTCGACGTTGAGGCCGATGTCTCCGTTGCCGTCTCAGCACAGATCAACGTCGAAGCAGAGGTCATCGGATGTCCAATTGTTGACGTCGAGGCCGAGGCCTCCGTCGACGTCAGCAACACACTCGACGTCGAGACAGCAGTCTCCGTCGGGTTCACAGCCGACGTCGAGACACAGTCCTCCGTCGAAGGAAAGGCGCTGGACGTCGAGGATGGATCCTCCGTTGAAGCGAGGACGATCGACGTCGAGGCACGACTCTTCGTCGAGGCGGCGCTCGGCGTCGAGGCACAGCCCTCTGTCGAAGCGAAGAAGATCGACGTTGAGACGCAGGTCTCCGTCGGCGAGGCGCTCGGCGTCGCAGCAGCATACTCCGTCGAAGCGAAGAAGATCGACGTCGAGACGCAGGTCTCCGTCGAGGCAGTCGGCGTCGAGACGCATGTCTTCGCCGAGTTCAAGAAGGTCGACGTCGAGACAGAAATCTCCGTCGCGGACGACGTCGAGGCAGAGGTCTCCGTCGGTGTCAGTCCCTGTAAGTTTCTCTCCGTCTCCTTCATCGACGTCGAGAGCAGGCTCCCACCATTCCATCGCCAGGTCTGGTTCTCCAGAGGTGATTATTTCGTCCTCAAGTAGCCAGGACTCTCCCTCTGGTCATCAACGTCCAGTGGAAAAGACTCATCAGGAAGGACGGAAGTCTCCACGTCGTTCTCCTGTTAGAGCGGAGAAGTCTCCATCGATTCACCTCTCTCCCAGATGGATGCGTCCATTACACCACTGGGCGGATCATACACAGGCGGCAGGTGTTAGACGGGATCCCAGTCCTGCTCACAGGTCCCCTCTGGCTCGCCTGGCACAAGATGCGGATCTTTCTCCACCAAGAGGAAGAGCTCGTACTCGCTCTCCTGCACCAACATCCAGAAGGAGATCAAGATACGCAGCAGGAGGAGAAGACGCAGGTCTCCAACGCCTTCCACCTCTTCAACGTACTCCTCAAAAAGAGACTACTCGCCCACCATTACTGACAGTCCACCGTCGAGGATCTCTCCGGTGGACGATGTAAGCACATTCCAGCAGGTGCTTTCCAGGGGGGCTACCAAACTGAACATTCCTATGCCTGTTCAGCAGAGTACTTCTTCGGTTATTTTCGAAACTTTGAACCAGAAGACGTCCTCTCGCTCGTTACTCCCATTGGTACCGGGACTTCTGAAACCGGTTATGGACATCTTTCTTACGCCGGCTACTCTTAAGACGGCACCGGCGAGAATTCTGAAGAAGTATCGTCCTCCGGAGGAAAATCCCTCCTTCTTGAAGTCAGATCCTAAACCGGACTCTGTAATTGTGACTGCTGCCAGAAAGACCCACTCAGTGGCCTCCTCGTCCACAGTACCACCGGACAAGGAGAGCAAGACACAAGACTCATGGGGGAGAAAAGTATGTGGCACTTCTGCATCCATGCTTAAAGTCTCCAGTGCGTCAGCTCTATTGGGGCGTTACGATAGAGCTTTATGGGATTCGCTACAGCGTTTTACAGATAAACTGCCCAAGGAAGACCGTAAGGACTTCGAAGAAATTTTACAGGAGGGCAGCTTGGTAGCGAACCAAGTAATTAGTGCTGCGGCGGATGGAGCTACACTTTCAGCACACTCCTACGCCCACGGAATTTGTGCCAGAAGATCTTCATGGCTTCGCCTGACAGCATTGAAGCCAGAGGCGCAGTCCCGTATTCTCAACCTGCCATTTTCCGGGTCATCGTTGTTTGGCTCACACACCGATGAAGAGATGGCACGGATGAAGACAGAGCTAAATACCCTGAAGGCGGTGGGGCTGGAGAAGAGAAAAGAGTTTCGTCGTCGCTACCGCAATATTGATCGCCGCTCCTTCCAACAGAGGGTTCAAACCCCTCATTGGCAAATGAACCAAAACCAACAGGGTCAGCAGAAATCTCAGTTTCAAAGCCGGCGATCCAACAGGGGAAGAGGAGGAAACCGTCAGTCCTCTACTTCGACGAAAGTTCCAGCCAAGCAATGAGTGCCCGCTTCCTCCAGTACCGTTCACCACTCCAGTAGGAGGAAGTGTTGCGAATCATCTGCAAGAGTGGCGAGCCATCACCAAGGATCAGTGGGTTTTGGCTACGCTGCAGAATGGGTACTCTCTATGTTTCCGACGACGTCCTTCCTCGATCCCTCCGGTACCATCATCATGCTACTAGATCAACATGCTGCAGAGGGAAGTGGGAATACTTCTCCAAAAATCAGCCATAGAGAAGGTTCCACGGTCACAAAGAGGTCGAGGAGTTTATTCCAGATACTTCCTGGTAAAGAAAAAAGGTCAAAAGTCGGAATACAGGCCCATTCTGGATCTGCGAACACTCAACAAGTCCATCAAACGAGAAAAATTTCGCATGTTGGCTCTCCACCAAATATATCCTCACCTCCGCAAAGGGGATTGGATGTGTTCGATGGATCTGCAAGATGCCTATTTTCATATACCGATAAATAAGCATCACCGGCAATATCTACGATTCATAGTCGGAACATCCCACTATCAGTTCAAAGTGCTGCCCTTCGGGCTGAAGTCAGCTCCCCGGGTGTTCACGAAGTGCATGGCAGTAGTGGCAGCTGCTCTGCGATGCAGAGGCATCTTCGTCTACCCTTATCTGGACGATTGGTTGCTGAAAGGCCCCTCTCCACAAAGTGTGATGAACCACTTCCAGCAGTGCCTAGGGTTTTGTCAAAAACTGGGCCTACATGTGAACTTCGAAAAATCGACGCAGCAACCCACTCAAACAATCCACTACTTGGGGGCGCTGATAGACTCCGAGCGAGGAAAAGTGTTTCCTTCGGAGGAGAGACAATTATCCATCATTCAGAAAGGCAGACAGATTTTACACAACAGCCTGTCTTCAGTGCGTCAGATCGCCTCCCTGCTAGGATCGATGGCATCCTGCATTTTTCTGGTGCCCAATGCCAGATAGAAAATGCGTCCTCTACAACAAGATCTAGAAGACAAATGGGATCAACTGTCTTCTCGCTGGGAAGACAAAATTTGTCTATCACGCGCAGCCAGAGCATCCATCCCGTGGTGGATGAAGAAAGACAACCTGAGGGTAGGAGTACCGTTCCATAAAGCTCCTCCCTCTCAGACTCTGATCACAGATGCCTCCCTGCAAGGATGGGGAGCCCACATGGGGTCTCTTCAGACGCAAGGCCTATGGTCCTCAAAGGAGCAGTTGTACCACATAAACATGCTGGAGCTTAGGGCTGTTCATCTGGCTCTCAAGGCTTTCCTCCCTTCGATTCAGGCGAGTTCCATCCTAGTACAGACGGACAATACCACCACCATGTACTACCTGAACAAACAGGGAGGAACTCGCTCGAGGACTCTCTCTTTGGAGGCACAGACCCTTTGGCACTGGCTTCTGGCGAGGAATCTATCCATCACAGCGTTTCACCTGCCGGGAGAGCAGAATTCTCAGGCAGATGCCCTCAGCCGTCACTTCGAGGAACAGCAGGACTGGGTCCTCAACGACGAGGTGGTCGACGACATCTTCCGAGCTTGGGGCCGTCCGAGCATAGACCTGTTCGCGGACGAAGAAAACACAAAATGCCAAGACTTCGCCTCCAGGTACTACCGACCAGGATCGAAGGGGAATGCCCTTTTGATCAGCTGGTCAGGGGCATTTGTGTACGCCTTTCCACCCCTGCCTCTCATCCCGAAGGTGGTGACCAAGCTATCTCATTCAGACACCACAATGATACTGATTGCTCCGGACTGGCCGAGACAGTGGTGGTACCCGGACCTTCTACATCTGTCAGTCTGCCCACACAAGAGGCTGCCGTGCAGACCGGACCTGCTATCCAAGATGAACGGGAGGATTCATCACCCCAACCTTCCGTCACTGAGCTTAACAGCATGGCTCCTGAGGTCCTCCAGTATGGGCATTTAGGTCTGCCACAGGACTGCATGACCATATTGAAAGAGGCAAGGAGACCTTCTACAAGACATTCTTATGCCTGCAAATGGAAACGTTTTAACATTTGGTGTATGCAAAATAATTGTAATCCTACCAAAGGGCAGGAGGAGGTAGTTTTGCTTTATCTGCTTCACCTAGCCAGAGCAGGTTTGAAATTCTCATCCATTAGGGTACACCTGGCTGCCATTACGGCGTACAGGCGTTCTCCTTCTCAGCCCTCATTTTTTCAGCTACAGGTGGTGAAGGATTTCCTGCAGGGTCTCAAGAAGGTCTACCCTCCGGTCCGACCTCCTTCACCTCCTTGGGAGTTGAACTTGGTACTGTCAAAATTGATGGGTCCACCCTTTGAGCCTATCCACAAAGCAACCTTACAACACCTTACGTGGAAGGTAGCTTTCTTGGTAGCTATCACCTCAGCTCGTAGGGTGAGTGAGATACAGGCCCTATGTTCTAAAGAGCCCTACTTGGTTTTTCATCTCAATAGGGTAGTCCTCAGGACTCATCCTTCCTTCCGAAGGTGGTGTCGGATTTTCATGTAAATCAATCTATTTCTCTTCCGACCTTTTTTCCCAATCCCTCCACTCCAGCTGAGAGGGCTCTACATTCGTTAGACCTTAAAAGGGTTTTGAAGTTTTTTCTGGACAGGTCGAAGCCATTGAGGAAGTTTTATCAACTATTTGTTAATTATGGTTCGATCAGAACAGGTTTCCCAGCATCAAAGCAGTCCATCTCCAGATGGATAGTCTCATGCATCAAATTGTCTTACCAGTTGGCACAGAAGCCTCTTTGGTCCGCTCCCAAAGCTCATTCCACTAGAGGAAAAGCAGCTACGACTGCTTTCTTCAATAATGTACCGCTCTCTGAGATCTGCAAAGCAGCCACTTGGAGATCAGTGCATACATTTACAAGGCATTACTGTCTTGACTCAGATACTAGAGCGGACACTCAAGTAGGTCAAGCCTCCTTGAGGAATCTGTTCAACAGCTGACTTTTCGGTTGTTGTTAACAAGGTCACTGCGTTTCTCATTTGCCTGCAGGTGGATGTTGGGCTTGCTATTCTATTCAGTGCTTATGACTATTGATGAGGATCCCCTGGAAGAGAAGGATAAGTTACTTACCTGTAATCCTAGTTCTCTTCCAGGGGTATCCTCATCAAAGTCATAAGCAACCCACCCACCTCCCCAGGCAAATGAGATTATTTCATTGTTAAATATTATCTTGGTGCCCTGATCTTCAGGGTTACGCAAAGAACAACTGACCTAACTGTCACCCCTGAGGCATGATGGGAAGCTAGGGGTCATGGCTGCCTTAAAGGCACGGTGCCAGTTTTTATGAAAGATTGCTTTCATTTTCTATGTTGGTTTACATTGCAGCCTGTAGGCTAACAATGCCTACTTTTCTTTTGCAGTTTACTCATGAGATTTACTCATTAAAAACAGAGTTCAAGTGTTTCTTGCCCTCATGTGTTTTTATACATGTATTATGTATATTTGCAAAAGCAATTTATGTGTTTTATTACATTGTTTTACCTCCTATATGAGAGCTGCATTGATACTAGAAAAAATGATATATGTTTTTATATATCAATGCCACAACGGTTCACTTTTCCCGGGTTTCAGGCGCTCTGAAAGGTGCGTAACCAACGCGGTTGAACCAAACCGCAATTTCTATATTCCAAACCTCTGTATAGAAGTAAAGGTCGCACTCCAGCAGTATTCTTCCAAAAACGTAATTTATTCTTAAATCATTTTCCTTCCTTCAATGGTCAACACAGATCAACCAACGCGTTTCGGTATCTCCATATACCTTGATCACGGTTTTTATATATATAGAGCTGTATATATATATATGTTTTTCATATATAATTTTTATTATTTCCGGTGTCCCCGCACATGGGCGGGAATATTCAGTGCTTATGACTTTGATGAGGATACCCCTGGAAGAGAACTAGGATTACAGGTAAGTAACTTATCCACACTTGTAGATTCACCCTCAGCGGGAGGGGGCGCTCACAGTGAAATGGCCAGACAATTTGTATTCACTGAAAAAGTTCTGTTCTGTCTCGATCACTGTAGTGCCGTCAGAGTGAAGTGTTTTACTCAACTTTGCAACTGGGAAGGTTCCAGCATCTCCTATCACTCCTCTAAACTCCTTGTATGGCTGGTGTAGAACATGGTACAGAGCAAAAAAGACATTGATGCAAAGATTCATGTTTTAATAGTTTTTTTGTCATGTGTGGAGTGATGTTTTTCTTTTTATGCTTTCCCACCTCTTACTGTTTGTTATGGGGCAATAATACTATGTACAGCCACCACACTCTGCCCAATTTCTCTTTTCAGTTTTTTTATTGATCTTCAATGGTATTTTACAATTGAATCATGCAATCAATCACTGTATTCTTTCACTTTTAAAAAAAATAAAAAATCAGTGTAGACTAGATAACTGTTTCGTATTTGCACTGAAGTTTAGTTGTTCCACCACAATTTAACATTTTCCCTACTGAAATTAATTGATTATAAACTAAAAGCATCAAAAAACAAAGAAATATTGTTATGTTTTGAGATATTTGTACTTTGATGTTTTGCATTTTCAATTTTGTTTCATTCTTTTTTTATTGGACACCATTTGTCCTTTGGTGAGGGTTATCCTCTGCATTAAGGAGCCCCTAACCACCAGGAAAGCAGCTTTTCAAGCTCTAATGCATTGGTTGTTGTCTTTCTGTTATACTCTTCTTTCATATGTCTCCTCGTCATTGTTTGCCTGTATTGCAGGAGTAAAGGATTGTTTTACTTCCTTTCTGTTTTTTGGTATTTCCCTAATCAAAGTGATTTCAATTTGATATGAATTTAATACTTTGCATAACAATTTATACTGAACCGGCTTCATGGCCCTAAGAACCAAATGAACAGTGGAACTGAAGGACACAACAAAAGACATAGCAAAATAAGTAGAAGTTCCTGGAGAGGAAGTGTGAGCCAGTCTTTCTTTAGTGGAGAGTTAGGTTGTTCCATAAAGTAGAGCTCAATATTTTCAGGCAGCTCCATCCAATGTGTGCGCATTTCACCTTAGGGAGCTGCAGTAACAAGGGCCTGAGTGAAGATTCCTCCTAGGGAAATGGGCAAAACTCGAATGACAAATATGATGGGTCAGGTATGTGGAAAGCAAGCTTTCTAAGTAAAAAGGCCTCCTAGGGAGGTAGTGGCAAAACCGAAACGGCAAACCTCTTTGGTGTGGTTGGGAGAATGCTTAATGCAGGAGATTGCGAGCTACCAGTAGCTCGCAGACACCTTCAGAGTAGCGCACAGCCTTGAGTTCATTTTTAAGTAAGCGCAGGGTCATGCTTTCCTTTTAATGTTAAGGGAAGGCTGTTTTATTTTACATTATTATCAGCTTGTTGCAGAATTCAGGACCTGATAATGAGCAGTGTTCAATCAGATTTATGACCCAGGCTGGGGCACAGAGATGAAAAACAGAGGTATATAACTCTTAAATAAAAGTCCTTGTCAACTCGATATTGGGACATGAGAGCAAAATGATGTTTCTGAATGCTTTTAAATGGGAGAAATTTAAATGAAAGGTTACCTTAATGATTAAGTTAACTCTTCATTTTAATTGTCTTCCATTTCAAAGTGTTGCATTTACAAACCACAGACCTCTTGCTCCCAGTGGCCAATAGACTCTGTCAATCAATCAATCAGAGTTTATAAAGCGCGCTACTCAACCGTATTTATAACTGAAAAATACAGTCATTTTTTTAAATGGGAGAAATTTAAAGTGAAGAAAAATATTTTTATGGAACACTGTCTTAATATTTTTCTCCAATTTCTATTAAGTCAAGACCTTCTTAATGTTTTATGTTTTATGAAGCATCACAATTAAACAAATAGCTGTATTTTTCTGTTAGAAATAGAAGACTGTGTCTACAGGCCGCTGGCAGCAAGATACCTGCTGTTTGTAAATATGACACTTGGAAATCGGAGAAAATTTAAATGATGAGTTTGATGGAATCCATAAAAATATAAAGTTAACTCTTCAGTTTAATTTTCTCCCATTTCAAAGTGTCTCCTTTACACACAGCAGGCGTCTTGCTCCCAGTGACTGGTAGACATGGTGCCATATTTATAACTGAAAAATACAGCCATTATTATAAATGGGAAAAATTAAAAGTGCAGAAAAATATTCTGTATTATGAAAATATTTGCAGAACATTTTTCTGCACTTTAAACTTCTCCCATTAAAAAAAAAGGTTGTGTGTTTGTGTTATATATGCCACATATGGCGAAAGGTATGTCCTTTGTCACAAGTACGTACAATATAGGCTCTCAGTCACCTGTACACTTATATCCCATTCATAAGCACACATGTTCATACTTCCCCAAAGAACACGCTCTCGCAAATTGCAGCCTTGTCATAGTGCCCCTAGTAAAAGTTTTTTGTTCAAACCATAGTATCTGCTCCTGTTGACATTAGGCTTAAAGTCAATGAAGCTGGGCGTGGGTGTGTCTGTGCCTAAGTTGTTTAGCCTTCAGTAGCTCACAAGGATTTTCACTCATCAGAAGTAGCTCTCACTACAGAAAAGGTTGGAGACCGCTGGCTTAATGTATTAAGTACTAGCACATGAATGGACTCTCCGCTCAATACCTAGCCAGTAAAGATCTCTTTGTGCCTGCGTGACATGGCTAGACTTCTTTATCGGCTAAATTACTCTATTTCTGCATTCTGATCCTGTTGATGTTACATAAGAAATGGCCTGAAAACCCAAATAACGGCTATTTTAATAATCCAGCTTTGACAGAATTCACTGGGCAATAGCCAGGGCATGGACTTTTTTGTAAGAAAGGAGAGTGCACGTCTCAAGAGTTTCAGAGCAAAGCACCTAGTGCTGTATGCTGCATTTATCTGGGCATTCAGTTGATGCAAGATGGTGGTCAGTGACTTGGCCTTGGGAACCGTTGTTTGTGCTGTGCCCTTACTCGCCTGCTAGAGGGAGCAATCCCAGCGCTCTTTTTTCCTGCTGATGGTCATTATTTCAGTATTGTTCGCTTTTCTCTTTAGTACGTTATAGTGCATTCACTGTTGGACTGCCAACAGGCAATTATGAAAATGGAAAAAAGAAGCAGGGGCATGATAGTCGAGGTAGGTGATGAACTGTTTCATCCATGTAAGAAAATTTACAGTGGAAGAGGCACATTATCTTAGAAAGAGTATGAGCTTACACATTACAAATCATTGGTTCTGAGATGGAGCCCAGACACCTCTAATGAAGTAAGCGTGACTTTAGATATACAATGTACTTATTTGCCAAAAGTGAAACCTGCCCTCCAGAACTGATAGGAACCACTGGAGGATGATGCCATTCAGATCAGCTTCTTTCAGATGTCATGTAGAATAGTGTGCTCTGCTGTGTCGAAAGAAAGATATAGCTTAACACTCCTGCTACATCCCCCTTATACAGAAACTCGCTTAGCTTCTTGGAAGCCAAAATCATAGATGTCCGCATCCCTCTTCAAAGCCCTGTTGCCACAGATCCAAGACCTCACATTCGTCCAAATATGTGGTTTAAGAAATTGGGTGTTGGTTGAGGGTTGTGTTAACCCTTCTCAAGAAACAACCACAATTACTGTCAGGATGAACCACAAAAGTCACTAAATTAACCTGTGCTTAACCCTCAGGTAGCTTGGCATAAAAGCAGTCGGGCTTAACTTAGAGGCAATGCATAAAGTAATAAATATTTTGACACAAAAACGACAAACATCCAATCAGTAGAGCCAAAGTTATGAATTTTAAAAGTTTTTGGTGAAAAATACCACTTAAAAGATCGAAGGCACACCGTGGGGATCTAGTCGCATGAGACAGGGAAAAAGTCAAACGTTATGGCTTTGATGGAGCGCAGTTCAGATACACAAGGTGGATTGGGCCCTGTCTCAACTTGAAAGAATTTTTGAAGAAAAAAGGCTGAGGTAGGTAAAGTAGCCAGCAGTGTCATCGTCGGAGGTGTTGTCATCAGGGAGCTGCTGGACAAATTTGCGGTGAAGATTTCTGCATTCTGACTTCGCCACTTTTTTGGAAGTTGAATGTCTTCAGCTGCAGGCTGTAGCTGAGGAAAGCTCCACGAAGCCAGAAACCCTTCCAGAGAGGAGCCGCTGAACAGGATTAGCTTCTGTGGAGAAGAATGTAGCTAGAGCCACTGCAAAGTCAGGCCCACTGGCAATGCGCCTCGGCGATCGGCGAGCAGGTAGGTCCCTGTCTCCTGTCGGTTCTTAGACCACTTTTTAGTGAAAAATTCCCAAGTTTGGTTTTTGACTGTTTGGACACATTTAGCACCACTTCCAAGGGTTCCAGGACACGGTGGGCATCACTTGGTGAATGTACTCTTTTCAGGCAGGATCCAGATGCAGGTTCAAGTTTGTTGGAGCTTTTTTGTGTCATTGTACCTCAGAACAGGAAGCCAGCCAACTAGCCCTTGGAGTCACTTTGGTAGTTCTGGGATCAAGCAGCAGGATATCCTCCGAGTACAAGGCAGGCTTCAAGCAGCAGAGTAGTCCTCTGGTAGCAGCAGGGCAGTCCTCTGAAGCATAAAGCAGGCCTCAAGCAGAAGGACAGTCCTCTGGAGTACAAGGTTGTTCTTCTGGGGGTCCTCCGCAGGTACAGGAGTGAACTGAAGACTTGGTCTGAGGGTCCAATATTTATATCTGGTGCCAGCCTTTGAAGTGGGAGAAACTTCTAGGCCTTTCTACATCTGGTTCTGGAAACCATCCCCCTTCCTCCGCCCAGGTTCCAAGAGACCTTGGGTGAAAAAATACTGGTGTCAAATTCTTTGTGAGTATGCTGGAGGCATACTCACAAATGTAAACAAAATGAAATGTAAGTGGGGCAGAGAACAGCTCCACCCTGCCCATCCTGCTAACACAAGTCCCCTTTGTCTCACTGTCTGTGAGGATTACACAGTGGTGGCTGCCTCTGTACGGGGATGGTGGGGGGGAAGGAGGAGAGGCATGGGAAAAAAAAACCTTACCTTCTTCACGGCCGCACGTCTCTCCTTCATCCTCGCTCTCTGCCACCGGAATCACCCAGGCGCCTGGACTTTCCCAGCCAATCTCGATGCTGCAGGAGCAGCATCACGATTGGTCTGAGTGGCCTGTTTGGCTGCTCAGGCAGTACCTGGGAGGCTGGGCATGTTCTCCACTGGGCTGTGCAACACAGCCCAGTGGAGAACATGCCAAGTGCGCATGACTGTTTGGCCGACCCCAGAGGACTGGCCAAGCTGTCATGCGCACTCAGGCAGGGAGTTCAAACCACTCCTGCTCCCTCTGATGGCGGCGAGCCCAGCCCCACCCCGCCTGACCTGGCCTGAGTCCCGCAAAGAAAAATAAAATGATAATAACTTCTTGTTATATTATTATTTTATTTTTCTTTTGCACTGCTCAACGAGCAGTGGGTGATGCTCCTCCGCCTTAGTGGATCTCCGCCTTAGCGGAGGAGCCGCCACTGGGAATACACAAAGGCCAACTGCCATTAAGTCATGCAACCCAGGACACAGGCTGCAGGCACCACATGGTTAGGACAAGAAAATGCCAACTTTCTCAAAGTGGCCTTTTCTGAATTGTAATTTAAAATCTGCCTTTACCATTAAAGAGGATTTTAAATTGCAATTCTTTTGAGACCAAACATGACATTTCTACATGTTCCCAATCAAAAGTTAACACTTATTAAATGTAATCAGGTAACCCAATGTTATCCTGTGAAAGAGGTAGGCCACACAGTAGTTTTTAAAAAATTGGACGCTTTTCCCTACCAGGACATATAAAACTTAAAGGTACTTGAGGCTGCTTGCAATAAGTCTAACCATTGGCCATAACTTAACTCTGGGTTGAACTCCAACCCATTGTTCTTTTGCTCGCCATGCCAGCTCAGTTTGGACCCAGCCATATGCAAATCTTTCTGGACCCTGTTTCTCATGGAGTCCAGCCAGAACTGCAAAGCCAGGTCCTCCCGTGACGCGAAACATGAGGAACCCAGGACCGGTTTTGCCCTAGTTATGGGCTCATCAGCCGGGTACAGCTAGGTTCCAGTGGCAAAGTGAGCATGGGACCCACATCTGGGCATACCCATGTCACTGAGGGTGTTACATGAAACACACAAAAAGGTGATGAGAGGCTGCTGGTAGAGAAAACTCAACCATTTGTCCGAGTCTTGTAAAGTTTTTGAGTTGCTTCACAAGAGGCAACAGTTCCAATTTTAAAATTTTGGACTTTATTTGGCTGGTGGAGGAAGGAATAGCTCCCAGTTATATGAGAGTCTGTTTTCGATTTAAAATTCAGATAGGAGCCGTGCTTCTCTAAATGTCCAAAATTGATAACTCCAAGTTGGAAATGCTTTAAATTTGGTGGCAAATTGCTAAGTGTTTCTGGTAGCAGGCTCTAGAGTGCCCCCTCTCCAAACTTGTCTCACATAATTATCCATTTATGTTTTAAATTTAAGTTTAAAGAATACTTATCGTATTTGTTGAAAGTATTATATTTCTTTTGCAGCTTATGAACCAGAGTTTTATTCTTGATCGTTTGTTTTTAGTATTTGTTATTGTATGTGTCTTTGAAGCTCTAGTTTTCTGGGCACTATGTACTGTTGCCCAAGTTACGGAGACTTTCCAGTTCAGACTGCAAAGGCTTAAACTATTCTTAAAGAGTAAGGGTTCAGCCAGCAGCAGACATTATAACTAAAATAGTTGCTTTAAATATATATTTAGAAATGCAGTTATACTGTCCTCGACATTATCTTGCCTGTTGAAATAATGACATTTGACTATCAAATACAGGTTTTAAATTCTGGAAAAATAAATGTGATTCCCTAAATGAAAATGTAGAATATTCATGAAAAAAATCAAAATATTTTAGTAAATGCATGTTAGCTGCTCAGACATCAATTCATACTTTTCATCAAGTACTCAGCTGTTCTATGGCATAGATGAAGAGATGCTGCCTTGCGTGCAGGTGCTATGTATGCCAAGAATAACCATTATTAAATATGTGACTGCAGAATACCAAATGTGGCTACCCAGCAGAATATTAGAGGTGGCTATCCAGCAGAATATCAGAGGTGGCTATCCAGCAGAATATCAGAGGTGGCTATCCAGCAGAATATCAGAGGTGGCTATCCCAGTGCTGTGGATGCCCATATGAGGCCATGAAATATCACCATTATGCCAGAGCTAGCATTATAGGAGGAGTGGACACCACCATGCCATGTCTGTACACAACATACCAAGAATTACCACCCATAGGCCAAGGCCTGCATTTGACATAGTAAGGGCATCATTATACCAGGAACTGGTAGAGATGTGTTTCTCGACCCTCGGCTCTGCTGCTCCTTTCTTCTGCCCCATTCCTCAGACTATATTTCCTCTCTCTCCCTTCCCCCTCCTTGAGTTCCACTCTCCCTGCCCTCTCATTCAATTCTCTCCAAGCCTATTTCCCTCAGCCCCTCGACCTCCCCGTTCCCTGCCATCACTCCCTCCTCTGACTGTCTCTCACCCCATCCACCCCCCCACCCCCGTTTCTCCTCTGACATGGGATGACAGGCATAACCATGCATTAGAGCTGCGCAGTTTGCAGACCTCTATTAACCCATTCTTAAAGGTACAGTCACCCTATACATTCATGCATTGCCAGTGACGGCATGGCTGAACGGTGAACATAGGGATGTCGGTGCAGAATAACACCAAAGGCATCTAGCACACATAGGAGCTCGAAAGTTGTTCCAGATCTGAGCCTCCCATCTCTGTCAATCATGACTAAAGATTGATTACAGAGTAGAGTACTGTCACACAGTGGAGGGTGTGGATGCGACTGCTATCTTGGAACTGAGCACAGGCCAAGATTCAGGTCCTCAAATGATGCCGCTCTATGCTGTAAGTAGATGCCCAGAAGCAGAGTGCAAAGGCATGCACAAGGCATTTTAAACAGCAGTATAATGCTGCTTGTATTCTCCAGGGGTTTTTGCTGCTAGGATGCCCTATGTGTAATGATATGAGGTCAGAATGCTGTTAAATGCCAGTTGCTACCTCTATTATGTTAAGGCCAGGCACTGGACCAAACACGGTCATCAGGGAACACTTTTATGCATGATGAAAAGAGGTAAGACAGAGAAAGGATTACAGAGAGAAGCTACACTCCTGCAACATCAGCCTTCTAACCCACATGAGAACCCTCTTACCCATATTCTGTCCCCCAGAAAATGTAATACAGATTTTAAAGTGCAGTACTCACAGCTTTTGTTTCTTGTACATTCACTTGTACTGCCATTGAGGAGGGTTAAGAATTCATAACAAATTATTACAAACATTGGCCCTACCAAAGGTACTGTTGCTCCTCACCATTCACAAATAGGCTTGTAGTATATGTTAACTATAGGGAATCAATTCCTTCTTTTTGTGCAAAATGTTTTAGAAAAAAATACGCTTCACAAAATCTTCACTGTGCTAAATTATTTCCCCACATGTTTGAAGTAAAGACATTAATGCCCCAGTTACGTACCGGAAATCTTCATTAATACGAGTTCAGGTCTTCCTTGGCATGGTCATTATTGGGTGAGATGACATCTTTTTTTTTTTTTTTTTTTTTGGGACACAGAAATGGCTTTCCTATCCAAGCAAATAAACAAAATAAACTACAAATATGACTGACTTCCTCTTCCTGAATGACTCATAAGTAAAGTGTACTTCCTGTCATTACCAAGCTGAACATTCTATATTCTCATTTTTGGGTGTTGCTATAAGGGAGGGAGGGCTAAGTAGGACTGTGATGAGGAAGATCTGAACTCATTGTAATATAGATTACTGGTAAGTAACTGATAACCTGGGCATTACCTCTTCATCCGTCTTCCTTGTCCCAACCCTTACGGGGTGAGATTATACCCAAGCAGAAATGACAATCAGAAAATACATGAGCATTAAAATCCTGTAAAAGTGCTCAACTTTAATGAAAATATAGACAGAAACATTAGGACTGCATCCAAACCTTTTTTGCCATAAACTATTCAAACTCCACATGCCACTTGGAGATGATAGTAGTTCATGAAAGTGTGAGGCAAAGAATAGGTAACTGCCATGCAAACATACTTCATGGATGCTCCTTTCAACATAGCCCAGAAGAACGACATATCCTTGGTGGACTTTCCTTGAACTGATCCTATGTTTCTTTATCATAAGCCAGATAATAGTCTGCTTTAGCTATCTACTAAGTATTGCTGAGGAAGACTGCAAACTCAGTCCAGAAGTACCAAATGTCACAAAAAGAACTTGCATCTTTGTAAATGTCGTGGACATGGATACAAAAATCGAAAGTGCTCTTTATAAGTCAAGGGCATAACGTCTTTTCTCCTCTGGAGAAGAAGTGGACAGAAAATAGATTGGTAGCCCTAAGACTTCTGATTGAACCTTGGCCAGCAAAGTGTTCAGCCTCAATACAACTTTAGCTGGAAAGAAATGCAGAAATGAATCAGTACCCAGCTCCCCAGTACTTATCCCAGAACAGATTGCTACCAGAAATAAGACTTTTTAAAATAGAAATTCCAAATTGTCTGCCTCCAAAGCTTAAATTGAAACCCTTGATGGGCTCTGAAAATCAAAAGAGCATACCAGGTAATTAGAGGGGAAAAGAAAAACTCCCTAATCATTTAGAGAGTAAAGGATCTACATTACGTAAGGGCTGGGATCACTGCCCACTGACTACGAAAGGTGGAAAGTGCCAGACCCAAAACAAAAACAATCTTTCAAAAAATAAAAAATGCTCATAGGATCACACAAGGAAAGGAACAAAGACTTCTCTGTACACTTTTGCTCTACACTTCACTCTACACCAGATGGAAAAAAGACTTCCAGTGTCTAGCAAATCTGCAAACCTTCAGAAAAGACCTCAAGACCTGGCTCTTCGGATGACCTCGGAGTTGCCCGAACACCCCCCCCCCCAGCGCCTTTAGACCCTTATGGGTGAGTAGTGCGCTCTAAAGAATCTCTGATTGAGCATAAAACTTAAGTGTGGCTGGACGTCTGGATTTCAGGATTGCAGACACAACTTTCTTTGAACACCCTAAGTCTTGAAGATTCAACCTTTCAAGCGCCAGACTCCCACCCAGAGATGAGAGAGGATCGACTTGTCGAGACACACAGTTCACAAAGGAGAAGGATCTAGAGGGCCACTGTCGTAGTCCCTTTTGGAGAGATATGAATATAGGGGATTAAGGGTACTGACTGAAGCCACCACTGCAGATCCTGAGTTACCTGAGGAAGAATGGACGCTGGAATACTCTAGTCCAGAGAAAGAGGAACCCAGTGCCTCAACAAGTGTTATACTAAAGGATACCCACAGCACAGTCAATATGGTAGATGTTATGTCCTTTTGGACTGCCAATCACTTCCTCGCAGATGCTTGAGATTTTCAGGTAGGAATGTAGCTTGACACTCCTGTAGTCTGGTTGAAAAACCCTCCCCACTGACATGTTGAACCTGACCTAGAAGAACTGAACTATTGTTGATGGGATGGGGCAGGATTTCTGCATGTTTAACAGTAAGCGAAACCTGGTCATTGTGCTGGAGATGATTTGGAAGTCTTCTGATCCCTTATAAAAATAATGAGAAACAATAAACCAGTCATCCGGATAAGGAAAAATCCTATTGCTCACCAAATTAATTTTACCCACCACTGGAGCTAGGTAATTTAGCTAAGGTTCTCAGGACCGAGGCCAGGCCAAATGACAGGTTTTGGAAATGGAAGTGACAGTTCTCACCTCAAAACTGAAGAAACTTCTGAGAATGCTTGTGACTTGGGACATGCAGTTAAGCATCCCTTAGGTCTTTTAAAGTCAAGTAGTTTTCACCCTTCAAGAAAGTAATTTCTGAAACCATAGTGAGCATCTTAAACCTTTGGCGTGAAATAAAAAAACGTTCATATCTTTGAGGTCCAGGATTGGCTCAAAAGCTTTGCTTGATTTCAGTGCCAAGAAGATTATCGAATAGCAGCCCTCCCCCCTCTGAGCCCCCGGGACTGGACAAATTGTTTCTCTGCTGAAAAGATTTTGGATGCCCTCTAAGAGAGCTGTCTGGATTAAACGATTGTCATGCCCGCGATTGCTCACAGATGGCAGCTTCGTTGGCGATTGGCTCCCACGGGAAGACTGCAGGACTGGCGGGTTCACACTGGAAGACCATGAGACCGATTGGTTTCCACAGAAGCTCGGTTTTTGACACTCTTTGAATCTGGGGCTAAAAGTTCCCTGCACACCAAAGGGGTCGAGGCCTGCTCTGCTTCTTGGTTAGAGCTCCTTCAGATGCTTCCTGCGTTCACCGTCTTGGATCTCTACTCCAGAGAGTGATGGAAAGTGGTGGGCCGAAAGTCAGCAATCCTGGAGGAGTAGGGCTATTACTTGTCCAAAAGCCTGTAAAAGTCCTTTAGAGAAAAAAATCCAATTTAGGTTTTCTTCATTCCACCATGTAGTTCCAAGATGAAGGTGCATTCTTCATTGTGTTCCCTTTTCCCAGTCTCTCATGGCTGTCATCATTTTATCTGTTATGTTATTCCCTTTTCCTGTCTGTACACTATTTAAGGATGGCCTTCCTTCCTTTGCTCTGTGTCGCCACGCAACCATGGTATTGTTTGGCAGGTTCTATGTAAACTACTCTCTGTTTTTGCCCCTATTTGTCTGTTTGATTTTTCCCTGGATTCAGCCTGCTGTCAGACCTTCCATCTTGTTTCAAGATATCTCTACGACATTTTCTAAAACTCTACCATCTCTTTCTCCTGGTCTTCCATCATCCTGGAGGTTTTTGTGCCACTGGCTTTTCCTCCAGTAGTCTGCGACCCTTCCTGCAGACATCTGTCTTTCACATGTATAATTAGTAGTAGTTTGGCTACAAGAAGGAATTGTCCTTATCTCAGACGACAAGAAACTGGTCTAGGAACCTTCAATCACGCCCAGCCCTTGACAGGATGCGACACCACTACATTCAGGGTCCCAGTTTAGATCTGAGTCCAATCTTGGACATGGCAGCAGTCTTACAGCAACAGAGTCAGGAACTGGATCAGTTATTGGCTGAGAATGTTGCAGTTCATCAAACCTTGATGGACAGAACCAGAGTTGCTCCTGAAATATCTCTAAGTAGACCACATTTTTCCAGAGATCTGTCTAAATTAAAGGAATTCCTGGACTTACAGTTTAATTTGCCTACAGGACAGTTTGCCTCAGATAGAGCAAAGTTTGGCTACCTGATTGGACCCTGTAGGATGGTAAAAACCTTCTCCATGGTTATCCCCACTTTTTGCCTGGTGTTGCTATGTTTTCTGACTAGTCTGACTGTGATCCTGCTAATCAGGACCCCAGTCTCTGAGCTTCTTCCCTAAATTGGACATGGTAGATACTTAGCTACACTCCGGATTGGCTACTGGTGTACCCTTGTAAGTCCCTAGTATATAGTACTAAGGTACCCAGGGCATAGGTACACCAGTGGTCTCCCATGGGCTGAAGCATGTATTATGCCACACATGAGAGACCACTCGAATTGTGACTGCAGACCTGCCATTGCAGCCTGTGTAAGCTGGTGCTAGCACCACTAACAACAGATATAAGTATCCTTATATCTGAGGTCACTGCACTTAAAACCTATAAGTCACCCCTAAGGCAGGCCTTTCAATCAGAGCAGGGTGCTCGGTTCTAAGTGTGAGGGTGGCCCTGCATGAGCAGGACAACCCTACAACCTTCGAAGTCCATTCTCCCAGGTTGTAAGTGCATCAGCCATTATGATACATAGAGTGGCCATGCGTCATTACGCGATGACCATCTCTAAACTGGCTGTAACAAGCCCCATCGTGTTTGGTATCAAACATGTTGGAATCATATCTCAACACCATAAACGGTGTGGGAGGTATGATTCCATGCACTGTAAAGCTCCTCCGGAAGGCACTCAGTGCTCCCGGTACCAGTCTTCTAAACCCGGACAGCGAACGCCCTCAGTGCTCCCAGTACCAGTCTTCTAGACCCGGACAGCAAACTATGGCTACTGCCGACCAGAGCCACGATTCTGCCCTCCTGCTGCTGAGCCAAGCTTGAGCAGAGGAAGGTAGGACAATAGATACCTTGTCACAGGGAGGTGTGACCACCTCCCATACAGGACTTTGTGTATTGGGACAGGGTGGGGGCGCTTGCCAGCGACATTCAGACTGCTTGAAGGGCACATTTGGTGCCCTCCTTGCATACTCCAGTTCAGACCAGTTCAGGGAGCAGGTGGCTCCCGCTTTGGCGTGAAACTGGACAAAGGACATGGGAGTATCCTCCCCACTGTCCAGCCCCTCCTCTGGGAGGGACCCCAGAATCGTTCCAACCCTTTCCTTAGGGTACTTAAGGGCTTACCTGTGGGTGGGTCCCTAGTTACATCGTGGGACAAGATTCAAATCCAATACCACTTCTTCTTCAACCATCTGGGCACTCTGGACTTCGCATTGGGAACCGAGATTGCAACTGGAAAGACTCCTGCTGCTCCTGGTCTCGTCGTCCTGCAGGTCTGCTGCAATATCTGTGCCTGTGCTCCATACAGGTTCTTCACAGGACCTGTGGACATCCAAGACACCCGAAGAAATCTCCCTTGAGTGAAGGAGTCACTCCCCGGCATCTGCAGGCACCGTAACGAAGCTGACTGGTCTGCTGATCCTGTGCTCCCACAGACTCCGAAAGGCTCAGCAACACACGTGGTGGTTCTGCAACCCCCTCGAGGCCTGCACTGTGTTCTTACAGAGATTGAAGCCAGTATCCCTCGTCGGAACTGCTGGAACAGAACCCCTGTGCACCGCGTTGACTTGCCGTTGCAAAGGCTTGTTGACTCTCTCTCCTCCAGAGGTCTTCGGGCTTCAAGAAGCTCCAGCCTCAAGCATCTCCTCCAGCCATGATCTTCACCTGCACCACATCCTATGCACTGTGGGCCTTCATCCTTTGGTGAGCTGCTCGAGGCCCTCTTGCGTCTCCTGTGCCTTCGGCCTGTGGGTTCTCTTGACAGTCTTCTTTGGCTCCTGTGGGCTCCCCTGCTTGCTCTGGGCCTGCTCTGACTTACCTGCTCGTGGTGAGTCACTTGGACCTTGCTGGTCCCGACACTGCACCTTTTTCGTCAACTACGTTGTTTGCCGCTGCCAAGGCCCGTTGGTTCCCCTGCCGGACACTGACTCCTTGGCTCTCTACATTCGACGTGGGACAGCCAGTGAACAGCTCCTGGTCTTCTACAGCGTCGCCTGGTCCGCACAGCTGCAACTTCAACAGCACCGTCAAACTCTCCTGCATCTCTGACATCGGTGGGCATTCGCCATTCGTGCCTCCTGGTCACTCCTGAGTGGCATAGACTCTGTCCCTTCTGCTTGCAGGTACCTCTCATCTTGGATCCACCTTTGGGTTCCAACGGACACTTTCACCTTCTTCATCAGCGGCATCTTCCTGCAGTCCTCCATTGTGGTCTATGGCGGTTTCCAACGCCATTTCGCACCTATGCACCCGGCTTCCCTGGTGTAGGTATTCTGGTTCCTGGGGTATCCACGGGTGGCGTGGCTCTCCAACCTTCTGTCCTACATGGGGTTTCTTTAAGGTCCGCTGGGAAGGGTCCTTCTTCTTTAAAATTGCAACCACGACTTACCCATTGACTTGAATTGTGTACGAGGTCGTGTTCCCACTCTGCACACGACCTCTGTGGGGTTCCTAGATACTCACCTTGGGTGGTTCCTTGGGTCCCCGAATCTTTTACATCTTCTAGGTCCACTCGACTTGAGTCGTGGCTCGCATTCCATTATTTTAGTATATGGTTTGGCCTCCCCCTGGAGACCACTGTGTATTCTGTGCTATTTACGTATTCTATTGACAAAGTATTGTGTGTATTGTGTTTATATCTCCGGGTAGGAGATAATACATTGTGTTAGTGAGTGTTAATAATAAATACATATTTTTTATAACTATACACTGTGTGGTTCTTTTTCACTTAACCTATACCATAAGATTAAGTGCTGGTAAAACAAGCTGCTTTACACTCCTTCTGGACGAAGCCTGAAAGCTGCTCTCCACAGCTACCACTTAGAAAGCTTTCTAAGGTTGTCTAAGACCACTAAAATCACCATAAGGGTTGTCTGGATTATTGCAGGGTGCTACACTTACATAGGTGTGCACCATATACTAAGCCAGCCTCCTACAGACCCTTAATCGGAGCCACCCTTTTCTGGGACACTCCATTTGTGTCCACTGAAGATCCTTGTTTAAATGAATACTCTAACTTCCTAGATGTCAGGATCATGAATTTTCTCTCTGTGATATTCCCCAAGGATCAAAGGAGGTTCTGACGTTTATAGCAGGATTTTGTGATTTGGCTGCAGAAACAATGCGAATTGAGCGTACCCAGCAGACCTTGTTTTGAAGAAATGAAGGAAGTTATCAAGGATGCGCTTGCTCTGAACTCTTCCCCTTCTTCCTTTGCAGTGCTGTTAATTAAGCCTTATTTTTTTTTTTTAAACTTTTTATTTGAACAAGTGTCAGCATCCATATACATTGACATAGTTATCAGTTGAATTACACGTTTCCCAGCGGTTGTCACAAGCTTCAACTCATAGACATGCTACCATAGTCATGAAACAAGTCTGCACCTCCTATATATTATAGACCTCCCCGGCCCCTCCCCACCTAGCTATGTTATTCCCCCCCATACTCCCTATACTCTTCCCACCCCCGCCAAACTTTCTCCCATTTCTTGGGGCATCCCCGGCTCTCGTAAATCATCTTTTCTGCGGTACAACACCAATTCATATCCCTCTTCCATTGGGACACTTTCGGTGGCTGAGTTGCCCCCCACGCCCCTGCAATGTTTCTCTTGGCTACCATTGCCGTCATCTGTAGCCAGATTTTTTTATACCTGGACCAGTTTTGTTCCCCAGTGACGCACAATACCTGCCACCTAGCATCCAGAGGGACGTCCTGTCCTATCACTTCCGACATAATCCTAATTATTCTCTTCCAATATTGTTGTATCATCGGGCAGTCCCATAGGATATGGAAGAATGTGCCCCTCTGGGTGCACCCCCTCTGGCATTCCTCTGTGAAAATTCGCCCTAGCTTGAACATAAGTATGCTGGTGTAGTAGGACCTATGTAGTATTCTCAGTTGGACCAGTCTAAATCTTGCCCGGATAGCCACCTCCCTGGGACTCTGCACCGCCTCTGCCCAGTCGTCATCCTCCAACAATCCCAGCTCGGATTCCCACGCCTCCCGCAACTTTATAAGTAGATCTGGTGAGTTATTAAGGATCTTCTTGTACGTGTAAGACAGTGCCTTCTCCAGAATTGGGTCCAACAATAGCCTATCCTCCAGTGGACTATATTCGGGAATCTGATCCCCCTCTTTGAGGTGCCTACCCAACGCATGCTTCAGTTGTAAATATCGGTAATGTTCTGCAGGTGCCAATTGAAATTCTATCTGTAGGTCTGAGAATGGTTTCACTGCCTCTTGCCTCCACACATCCCCTAGTCGACTAATATCTATTAATTTCCACTTCGAGAAGCCCTGCAGCTGACCCACCTCCCTAAGCATTCCGCTAGTCCACAGAGGAGTCTGCTCCGTTAGCCGATTAGCCCACCCCAGGAACCGATTAACTTTGGCACATACTGTCAACACAATCTGGGTGTGCTGGGGCATGTTGCCCTGCCGCTCCCTACCGTACAATGCCCCCAGACAGCCATCAGATCCCATTGCCCAGTGATCCACCCTGTACGCCGGATCACTCCTGTCTGTAAACGCCCAGTCATTAATGACCATTAAGTGCGAAGCCCAGTAGTACTTTTGGAGGTCTGGGACTGCTAAGCCCCCCTCATACACTCCTTTCTGTAATTTGGCCAGTGCGATCCGTGCGCCCCCTCCGTCCCACAGCAACTTTCGCAGCTCACTGTCTATATCCCTGCAGAATTTGTCTGGTATTGGACAGGGAGTGTTTTGTATGACATACAGTATCCGTGGTAAAGACATAATTTTAAAGAGGACCGCTCGTCCCATCAGGGAGATCGGTAGCGTCCTCCAGTGAGCAACGTCTCTCTTCAAACGTTCCAGCTGTGGTTTTAGATTCCCTGCCAAAAACGCTGAGTCTGTCTTTTCTATCTGTATGCCCAGGTATTTAAAGCTATCCTTAATTTGGAGCTTAGAGTCTGTACCCAGTAGTGGAGGTGGCCCAGTCGATAACATATATAGGAGGGATTTATCCCAGTTGATCTGGTATCCCGAGTACCCCTCGAAAAGCTTGAAAATCTGGAGTAACCGGTTAACCGTAAACCGTGGTCTTGTTGCATACAAGAGAACATCGTCTGCATACAAGGAGATCCTCTCCTCCCACTGGTCTCCTCCGTGTATGCCCGAAATTATCGGGTCCCCCCTGACCCACGCCGCCAGTGGCTCAAGTGCTAGTGCAAATAAGATTGGGGATATAGGACACCCCTGTCTTGTACCCTTCTGTAGTGCGAAAGAGCGAGACACTGAGCCATTTACTCGAACTCTGGCCAGGGGCTGCGTATAGAGCATCTGAATCCATGAGAGAAACTGAGGGCTAAAACCAAATCTCTTCAGGACTTCGAACTGATAATGCCACTCAATGCTGTTGAACGCCATACGGGCGTCCAGCGATAATAGTGCGGCTTCCACCCCCGGGCTAGTCTTTACTAGGTGCATCACCCCATACAGCCGGCGAAGATTGAGTCTGGTACTTTGGTGGGGCATAAAGCCCGATTGGTCTGGGTGTATCAGAGTCGTAATGGGCGCCAGGAGTCTGTTCACCAAGACCGTGGCCAGTATCTTAACTTCTAGATGCAATAGTGATATCGGTCGGTACGAACTGCACTGGTCCGCTGTTTTACCGACTTTGGGGATGACTACTATAGTGGCCATTCTCTGGTCAATTGGCAGACATCCCCGGTCTCTTGCTTTGTTAAACATAGCCAAAAGATACTGGGCCACGGTGTTAGCTGTGCATTTAAAAAGTTCCACGGGCAGACCATTCGGTCCTGGCGCCTTCCCTGCCTGTAGGTCTTGTATGGCTCCCACTATTTCTTCCTGTGTTATCTCCCTTTCAATCGAGTCCCTGTCTTCCTCAATCAGAGTTGGCAGACGCATTTCCGCCAATAGTTCAGAACAATCCCCGGCTGACCTAACGGGGTTCGACTCATAGAGCTCCTCATAATAATCAGCAAATACTCGTTCCAGGGTCTCCCCTGCCGAATGCGTATTGCCACTTTTGTCCTTTATTTCTGCCACCCAGTTCCTCTCTCTATCGCGTTTTTCTAACCAAGCGGTCATCTTGTTGGCCTTATCCCCCAAATCGTATACTCTTCTCTGTGTGGCTAGTGCAGCCGACCTCGCAGCGTTATTTGCCATCTCCTGCAACTCACATCTCCGGAGATCTAGTTGGTGTGCCAGCTCCTTATCCTTTCTCCCACCCGCCAGATAGGATGCTTCCATGTCTAGTAGTTCCGTCTCCAATCTGGTCCATCGCACTTCCCGTTCCTTATTTTCTACACCTATACAGGCTTGGACATACCCCCTTATCACCGGTTTAAACGCTTCCCAGAGAGTACCGGCTTCCTCCACAGACCCCTCATTATCCTGACAAAGCTGCGCTCGTTCTTGTACCTTTTGGGCATTGTCTTTATTCTTAAAAAACGAAGCGTTTAGTCTAGGTGGCAAAGTATATTGCCGTATCGGTCCTCTCTTCGTTATTTCCACTGGGAAGTGATCCGATATACCGCGCGGGCCAATCCGTACGTTAGTGACCCACCCTTCCCCTCCCCTATGGGTCAATATAGGATCCAGTCGTGAGTAACTACCATGGGCAGCGGAATAAAATGTATATTGACGGGTACCCGGATTATGCAACCGCCAGAGGTCAATCAATCCTAGCGCCTCCGTGAAAGCATGGAGCGGCTCTACCCCTCTGTCCCTCATTGTCATATTGTCCCTGTCTTGCCCCGGGTCCATCGTGGAGTTCATAACCCCACCCAGCAGCAACACTCCCGGAGGAAGGCTCACCAGCAAGGTTCCTAGCGCCGTATAAGCCTCGGATCGTGCCATTGGTGGGATATAGCCGGAGACCAGATTGATAGCCTGTCCCTCCCAGCGCCCAGAGAGAGCCAAAAACCTACCCAAGGGGTTGTGCCAAATTTTGTCTATCATTAGCGGGAGACCTGACTTCACCAATATCCCCACTCCCCGAGAGCCGGACGTATAACCGGCGTGCGCCATCAGTTTATAACCATATCTATCTAGCGCTCGATATCTGTGGCCCTTAAGGTGCGTTTCCTGAAGCCGTACAATACCCGGGGAGTGGCGGTGCAGATACTGTAGCACAATGCCACCTTTATTACGGTTACCCAATCCATTTACGTTCCAGGACAAAACACGTAGGCTGGTATTTCCGAGTGATCTCGACCTCTGCCCTCCATGAGGCGTCTGTGTTGATCCTTGTCTGGTTACCCCTTCCTAAGTGGGCATCCCTGCGTTAATTGTCCCATTATGTTACTGCGGATCTTTTCAACCCATCGCCCTGCCTAGGTAGTATAGAATAGCTGACATAAGAACAAAAAAACTCCACAAAACGTAACATTCCCAGTCCTGTTTCAACCCCCCTCCCTGCTACCCTGCTAGCGAGAACAACAATTCCCGCCACCCCAACTCGCAGAGTGCCTGTCGCCCTAAACAAAACTAACAAAATGGGGTTGGTCTCTGCCGGGTTCGAAAAACCCCCGCCCCGGGTCCCCACCCTCCCATCCCTTAGCAAAGTAGATATATCCGTCCAATAGCAACCATACGGACATTTCTTTTACTTAGGTCCTCATTAGGCAGTGCATCTATCGGCACATTCACACGTCCCACCCTGCATCAATGTTCACACGCCACGGTCTTAGCTTAGTAGTTCGTGGGCCGTCCCGGCACAGCAGTCTCGAGTTCCAGACCCTCCATCCACCACCTACTCGACTGGGCCAGTCAATCCGATTCTTCTCCTGCCGTTCCGCGTCATTCTCGCCATTTTCCTCGCTGAGAATTGGGACCCACAGTGCGCCACCCTTCCAGCCACGCCATAGCATCCTCAGGAGTGCCAAAGAACCACACTTTCCCTTCGGCCTCGACTCTCAACCTGGCTGGATACAACATAGAGTACTTGATTTCTTTGGCCCTCAGTTCTTTTTTCACAGAGTCGAAGGTACGCCTTTGCCGCTGCACGTTGAGTGTGAAGTCCGGGAAAAATCTGATCACCGCATTTTCGTGCCTCAGGTCCCCGTGCTTGCGTGCTGTTTGCAAAATGGCATCCCTATCACGATAGTTAAGAATCCGTGCTATGATTGTCCGTGGTAATGCTCCTGGCCTGGGTTTCGGGATGGGGCCCTGTGTGCCCGCTCAATCGTTAAGTGAACAGATAGACGTTTCGGTTTGAGGTGCGTCAGGATCAAGTCCTCCAAGAAGAGGTCCACACTGGGCCCCTCCATTCCCTCCGGTACTCCCACCACATGGATGTTATTCCTTTGTGCCCGTCCTTCCTGATCTTCAAGCTTAGCCGCCATAAGTTCTTGCTGCTTCGTGAGAGCCTGGACCCTCTCTTCCAGACTCTTCATGCTAGTTGTCAGGTGCGTCACCTGGGTTTCCGTGGCAGCAACTTTATCGGACAGTTTCCTGAAGTCCGCTCGCAGGAGATTAACGTCGAGCGTTACTGCATCGATTTTAGGGTCTATCGTCCCTTTAAGGTCCGCAATGGCCGCCATGATGGCGCTCAACGAGAGATCCGCCTGTTCTTCTGGTGTCTCAGTCTGCGACGCTGCCAAAGGGAGCGGCACCGCATACTTGTCCATCTTGTTCGTCTGCGCCCCCGCTTGACCTTTGGGCTTCTTTTGGTTGGGCACGTGTACACCACGTCGGTCGTAGCGTAGGAGGGTCTATGTTGCTTGCACCACTGGTAACTGTGCCCGCTGTGTCCTGGGCGACCTCGGCTCAATAGGTCCGGCTGGGGTCTCTATACACTCTCCCCGCTGGTGCTGGATGACCGACCAATTGTTCCCACAACGGCTCACTATGTGGGAGCACACCCCCCTACCAGCGCTTCTTGTATGTGAGGGTATGCGCACACGTTACTCAGCTAGATTTCACGCCTCTGTTGCACTAATTGATAACCCGGTATCCACCAGTCACTGTACGACGAACACCGCGTTCTCCGCTGGTAGTCCATATACACTGGCACCACCTCCTCAGGGCACCTGTACACACTCCTTCAGCAGCCAATGTCGGCAGTCACCCTGCGGTCCGGCGGGGATCCCCCTGCTGTGTCCTGGTCTCACCTCCGCTCCGGGCGCAGGGCCCGCTGCTCGCTCCCTCGGTAGCCTGCTGAAGGGCCCAGTTGGACCCCGACCGTGTCACACCCCCCGGAGCCCCCAGCCCGCTGCGATATTATGCGGCACTGAAGCGTTCCACTTCCTCTGTGCCCGCTCTCACGGGACCTCGGGGCCACCGGTCCACTCCCTCGGCCATCTTTAGAAGCAGGGAGGCCCAGGGGCAAATCACAACTCCGGCAACTGCTCTCGGCTATAGCGCGGCACCAAAGCGGCTCACCTCCTCAGCGCCAGTACTCACGGGACCCCGGGGCCGCCGATCCGGTTCTCCGGCTGACTTTAGTGGCAGAGGAGCCCAGGGGTGAGTCACTGTTCTGGCAATTGCGTGCAGCCATGGCCGCTCTTCACTCTCTCCCCTGGGACCTCTCCAATCAGGTGTGCCTCTTCACCACGGCCGCCCCTCGCTTCCCCGGGCCGCGGCGCTACTCCATTGCTCCGCCAACTGGATTTCCTCTGGCCGTAGGTCAGTGCTAGCGGGGTTACCTCCCGAGTCCGCAGGCCTTCGTTAGTACGGCGAGCGCAGCTGCGTCACGCCGGCCAGCAACCCGGCAAGCGTTCCTTAACTTCTTTTCCTTCGAGATATGTAGTACTTTAGTGGTCCGCTTTTCAATTCCTCGGGATTGGTTGCTCCTGGACGGCTGGAATGATTGGATATATCGGGTATTAGGGACCCAAAGGACGGAGCTCCCTCAACACGCCGCCATTTCCCTCGGCTCCGAAGCCACGCCCCCTAATGAAGCCTTATTGATTGAACATCATCTTCAAGAGATAAAGACGAGCAGAGTGAGCTCAAAACCAGTTTTTCAGGTCACCGTGCTGAACCTTCCGATGAGCTGAGTCCCCATCAGATTCCAGCTTTGCTTCTCAGGGGAAGTTGATGCAGATCGGAACAGCAAGGGGTTGTTTACTTGAATCCGAGAAAGAGCATAGGCGGAAGGCTGACCTTTGTTTATATTTTTTATATATTGTGCCGACCCAGGTAATCTGGTTCAAGATTGTCAATTGAAAACTTGTCATTCAGAACTTCCCAGTTCCACGAAACCCCTAGTCCTTTCTATGTAAAGTGGGGAAGGACGGGCAATGTTAATATCCATAATTTAGGTCTTTTCAGTTCTTTGAAGGGAGTCAGTTCTTGTTTGTTCATTTGTCTGATTCAACTCCACCCGGATGCCAAGGAAATTGTCTTAATATCAGTGCTCCTTGGTTCCTGAGCATATATGTTTATAAGGAGTGGGCCAACATATTACAGGTTTCAACTCGTAAGAAGATAAAACCTAACAGCTTCAAACAGGTGATGAATCTCCCTGTCTTTGGGAATTGTTGACTTAATGACAATTCTGCTTCAGGTCTCTTTGGGACATCACAGAGAGAGGGTAGCCTTTGACCTGAAAACTTCTCCAAACTACGCCATGATATTTGGAATTCCTTGGCTGGAACAACATAATCCATATATAAGTTGGAAAAGGTGGATCTTGTCCTTATCTTCTCAGTTTTGTAAAGATAACTGTTATTCTGATCATTCGTACTGATGAATCTTTTTCCACAACTGTGTATGTCCCGAAGGCGTGCAAGAATTTCTGTAGGTTTTTCAAAACTCACATAGAGTTTGATTCTAAATATTCCTGGAGTTATTATTCTCTTTGGGCGGATTAATTCCTTGTTGGAGACCAACAAGCAGTATCTGTACACTGATAGTCATGCTTTTGGTGATTGTGGCAGAATTAGTCTCTGATAAGGATTTTCCACCTATAGGGCCACCTCGGCCACAACCCCTACCTCAATAGTGCTGCACAGTTGTATATGTAGAGACTGGACCAAACATTCTTCTGAACCCAAAATCTCTTTTTCTAGATATCGACCTAACAGGCGTCAACAGCTTACTGTCCTCCACTGACCTTTTAACCATCTTCTCTAATTTCTGACCAAAAGACCTGGAACTAGAAAATGGAAATGCATGAGCATGCTCTTTTGAGCTGAGCCAGCTTTCTGGGAACGCATCCCATGGTGTCATGCATCTATTGAGGCTCTGGAAGAAGCTGCTGCCGACCTCAGGGCATCAAAAGAAACTTCAGCGAGGATCCTACCATGGTGCTCCATAATTGACGGGGTATGTGCCACATCGGGTCCCTACTGCATTTGATCTGCTAGAAACTAAAGGTCCTTCAACAGGGACTGCTTAGCACAGCTGGCATGTGCGCTTATTCTTATGGAAAAGTCTGAAGCTGCATAAGCTCTTTTAATGGATGCTTTGATTTTCTTCGATTGCTTTTTCAGAAACAATAATCTCTTGGGAGGACAGTCCCACCATCAGGGTCCACTTTAACTACCAGGAATTCATCAGCAAACTTACTCAAAGGGTAACTATTTGCAAGAAACCTGAGGAGAGTTTGTATCGCCACATTCATCCTTTCTTGCATCATGACTTTCATCTCCGATCATGAATGGAGAGTAAGGCCGTCTGACTCTTTCCTATGATATTGACTGAAAAAGCCCTCTTTGGGCAGTCCTGATGACCGAAGCACGCCCAAACTGTCTCTCATGTTCTGACGAATTGTGGGCCTTGTACAAAATGGCCATGGATCTCTTCCTTCTCATCGTTGTCTCCAGTGTCTGCTGCAGGAATCATACCTCTGGGAGTCTTTGCTTGAGAGCCCCTTCCCTGGTCGCAAAAGCCGCTTCCACAGCTGACTGAATCATCTGTGGTATCGACTCCCTGGTAATTCCTTCTGACTCTACCCCTGCCCCATCGCAATCAGCATCCAAATGCTTATTTTTGGGCTTTAGCTTTGCCATCCTTTATTAGCAGTGGTTACAAAATTTTGCAGCATTCGCGACAAGAATTTTAGATTCTATTAAGGACACAGAGGCGAGGATTATGCTTCTCAAATCTTTACTACTCCAAAATAGCAGCCAATGAAAGAACAGTAAACACATATGTAAACACTACAAGTCCCATGAGGCTTTGAACCACGCCTCCTTCATTAACCAATCCACAAGGTCCACAGTACACAAAATAGCGAGGCACCATCTTGACTGCCTCTTTCTTTGCAATAACAGTCTGATTCCTCAAAATAATCAAAACAGGATACAGTTCCGGCTCTCAACGGAGAGCAACTCCAATAACAGGTCTCTGATGAGACAACTTATCCACCATCAGCGAAGACTTCGTCGCCAAAAGACATTCCAGGTTTAGCTCTGCTTGGAATCCGTTCCTGAAATCAGAAACAAGTTTGAAACCCACAGAACCAAAAGTTTGGTATTTAAGGTTGGGAAAGAAAAAACATGTCTTATACATCATATGACAACATGACAGTTGTAAGTCATTCTTACCTGTCCCACCGGGTGGGATAATCCTCGCCTCCGTGTCCTTAATAGAATCTAAAATTCTTGTCGCGAATGCTGGAAAATTATGTATTCTATGGCAGGACCGGAGGCTCAGATTATGCTGGTTCAAAGCTGACCAACAACTGCAGAAGAAACATGTGCAATGGGTTTATAATAGAAAACTTTAAACATTGATTCAGATGACCAATCAGCTGCCTTCAAAATATCCTCCAATCTAGAGCCCATAATAAAGGCTTTAGAAGTCATAGCACCCCTCGTTGAATGCGCTCCATACACAGAAACATCTATACCTGCTTCAGCCATAACCCAACTGACCCATCGCGCCAAGGTGGCCGCCGATACTGGGCAAAAGGGTTTCTGAATTGACAAAAGTAAAGGTCCTAAAGGATCTGATCTATGAGATAAAGTACGTTCTTCATATACTTTCTAACATCTCAAAACACATAATTTATCATTATGAGGAAATGCAGGATACTCAACTGAACGAGACATCGTCTTTGTTCTTCTAGAAATAATGAAGGACACACCCTGGGGAGAGAAAATTCTGCCTGCAAGATCTAAAGCATGCACATCGGAAACTCTACGACATGAAATAAGACATAACAACATAGTGAGTTTTGCTGATAATTGTTTCAGCGATAAATCTTTATTGTCAGGCTAAGACTCAAGTAAAGCTAGAACATTATACACATCCCATAACGTAGTATATCTGGGTTTCGGAGGACGAGCAACCCTAATACCTTTCATTAACTTGCACACCATCGGATGGATCCCCACTGGTTTCCCATCAATGTGATCATGTCCAGCTGATAAAGCCGACCTGAAATTATTCACTGACCTACAACATAGGCCTGAATCTGCACATTTGGACAAAAAATTCTAAATTTCCTTCAAATCAGATCCCACGGGATCCACCTGTCGTTGAAGGCACCAACCCATCCATCGCTTCCATGCTGCAGAATATCTCTTACGGGTGGATGGAGCCCAAGCTTGTTGTATAAACCCGGCAGCCGCCGATGAAAGACCTTCAATTCACTCATGTCTCCTGAGAGCGTCCACACCATGATGGATAGCTGATTCTGAAGGACCAGAGGATGCGGGGAGCCCACTGAGTCCTGGAGCAGTAGCGGAAAAACAGGCAGTTGAAATGGCAGGTCCACTGACAGTTCCAACAGAGTCGGAAACCACGATTGTGTCTTCCATTGTGGTGTGACTAATATCAATGAGGCAGACTGCCTCCGGACCTGAGCCGCTACTCTCGGGATTAATGTGAAGGGGGTAAAAGCATAATTCTTCTGGGATCCCCAGTAATGAAGAAACGCATCCGTTCCTAATGCCATCGGGTCCGGTCTCCAGCTGAAGAAGCGTGGAAGCTGGGTGTTGAGGGGAGAGGCATGGGCCTCAAATAGTCATGATCTCTTGAAACACAGTCGGATGGAGCTTCCAGTCACTGAAATCCCTCAGAAATCTGGAATTCCAATCCGCTACTTGGTTGCTCCTGCTGGGAATATATTCCGCAACTATCCTGATCTTCTGTGCCAGGCAAAAGTGCCAAAACTCTCGGGCAATGTTGGCCAACAGCCGGGATATCGCCCCTCCTAGGTGATTGATATATCTCACCGCTGACACATTGTCCATCCTGAGGAGGATGCAACAATTGCTCTTCAGTGGGGAGATTGACCTGATGGCAAACGATCCGGCTAACAATTCTAGACAATTGACGTGTAATTTTAACTCTTCTGCCCACCACCGGCCTCCTATAGCAAAATCTCCGCATCTTGCTCCCCAGCCCCATCGACTGGCGTCTGACTCGATAATTACATCGGGAGAAGCTCCGAAAATGGCCATGCCGTTCCAGGCCTCCATGTGTGTTAACCCCCATTGCAGTTCGTCTTGAGCGTCTGGAGACAGAGCAATCAAATGATCGTAACTGAACTTTTTCTGAAGATAGTAGATCTTGAGACGTTGTAACGCTCTGTAATGGAGAGGTCCTGGGAAGACTGCCTGGATTGAAGAAGCCAGAAGGCCCACAATTCTCTCCAGGGACCTCAAAGATACCATTTGTCTCGACAGAGTTGTTCGAATCTCCCTTTTGATGGATTTGATCTTGGTTGCCGGGAGGAGCCACTGAGCTTTCACCGAATCTATCTGGAAACCTAAGAAATCCACCTGTTGGGCCGGTGTCATCATGGATTTTTTTAGGTTGATCACAAAACCCAGCTCTTGCAAGAGAGAAATCGTCCATTGCAAGTGATTGCACAATTGAATCTGATCATGAGCTAACAGAAGCATGTCGTCGAGATAAACGATCATACGAACTCCCATTTCTCGAAGACGAGAGACTACTGGCTTCAACAGTTTGGTGAAAACCCATGGAGCTGATGAGAGGCCGAAGGGGGAGCGATTGGTATCGAAACCATTGACCCTTCCATTGGAATCGGAGGTATTTCTGGTGTGAGGGACGAATAGGCACTGTTAGATAAGCATCTTGTAGGTCCAAACGAACCATCCAGTCCTTCTCTAACAACAGGTCTCTTAAAAGATGGATCCCTTCCATCTTGAAATGTCTGTAGACCACAAAGGGGTTGAAATCCCTGAAATTTAACACCAATCTCTGCCCTCCTTTCTTTTGGACCAAGAAGACGTTGCTGCAAAAGCCTTCGGGAATGAAGGGTCCCGCAGCAATGGCCTGCTTTGTCAAAAGTTCTAGTAGTTCTAAGTCTATAAAAGACTGTTCTTGTAGGGAAAAATGGAGAGGAACAGGAGGAGCTTGCTGAATGGGAAAACAGATTAACTCTATTTGATACCCCTGAACAGTGTTCACGATCCACACATCTGATGAGATCTTTGTCCAATTGTACGCAAAATGCATCAGTCTGCCCCCCAAAGGAATCGAAGGGAGCAAAGGGGTTGTTACCTGAAGATTGGGCATCATTGTTCCTGAATCCTCGGTTGATCCCTCTATTGTATCTTTCACGGAAACCCCGGGA
This sequence comes from Calotriton arnoldi, assembly GCA_963921515.1. Lineage (NCBI taxonomy): Eukaryota > Metazoa > Chordata > Amphibia > Caudata > Salamandridae > Calotriton > Calotriton arnoldi. The sequence goes on from CAWUFW010003563.1 coordinate 1,727,210, forward strand.
TATCGTGGGATAAAATCCGGCCTGGTCGGATTCTTGAGTGTAACCCCTGTGTCTAGGGGCAAAGCCCCGCTGAGGACTTTGTTGACTGAAGCGCCCGGCTGAGCATCCTCTGCCACGGCCGGCCCTACCAGAAAGAGGGTGGAAGACTCTCTTGAGGGAGGATTGCGACTTGTCCAGGGAGGTGAAGGTGTTAACAAACTTCGCAATGTCCTTCACAAAACGTTCGCCGAAAAGCTGGCCCTCCGCCAAAGGGCTTGGTTCAGCTGAGGCTAATTCCTCTAGCTGTGGGTCGATTCTTAGGAGGACCGACTTGCGTCTTTCCAAGGAAAGCGCGCAGTTAGCATTGCCAAGAAGGCAGATCGCCCTCTGGGTCCATCCAGCTAGGACCTCTGGGCGGATGGCTGCACCCGTCTCTTGCGCTTGCAATGCTAGTTCCAGAATCTTCGCCAAAGGGCCAGAGACATTGAGGAGTTTGTCCTGACAAGCCCTCAGAGCCCTGTCGATACCTTTCTTGGGATCTTTTTTATATTTCTTTAGAAAGGTCTGCATGGACGTGTCTATCTCGGGGGTCATGGCAGTTTTATTCGGAAGGTCTGGGCGAGGGCACTCTGATCTCAGGCGGGCCCGAACCTCTTTGTCGATTACATGCAGACGAACCTCTTGCGGAGGTTCGTCTGCATGTAATCCGCCACCGCTGGGGCGGGCGCCCAATCAGAAGAACGGGGCATGGACAATGCTAGAAGGGTCAAAGGTGAAGGGGGTAGGATTAACAGGTGAGACAGAGTGCTTGCGCTTCTTGGCGCGTTTGCGTGGGCGCGATTCCTGGGAGGAATCCGTGTCAGTGTCTGTGTCGGTCAGCGGGGGAACGTCCGGGGTGCTAGGCAATGGAGAAGGGGCCAGAGGATCCGCGGTGCACTCGTGATCTCTGGCTTTCTGTAACTTGGAGTAAACGGTAACATGGGCCAAGAGTGGCCAGGGGGTTGAGAGGGCGGGAGGAGAGGGGTAGGGGTTGGGTTGCCAGTAGGGGTTTTAGGGGTGGCACCCACCAATTGGTCTAGGCGGAGGGAGATGGGCAGGAGGGCAGATGAGAGTGCCTTATCTAGCTTTTTATCAAGAGTCTTGTCAATGAGGGACTTCATATTCTCATCATAATAGTAGTCCTCATCTTCTGCAGGACCTTATGCAGCCAGTTCCTCCTCATAGACCTCGCAGTCTGACATCTTTGATGAATATTTCTATATTCTACTCCAAATCCCCAGTGGGAAGCAACATTTTACAACCCAGACCCGCAGTGAGAAAGGGCGTCAAATGGGAGTCAATGCTGGGACAGTGAGGTCAAAGAAGGTACCACAACCCCTGTAGTTTAAGACTAACGGAGGACAGATAGCCCCTCCTGCTTAAACTAATCAGGGGTTTTTCCAAAAATTATTGCTGACAGTCAGCTATAAATTACAGGAAAGTGTTGAATGCCCAGAAAAAGCTTGAAAGACCTTAAATTGATCTTATCTCAGGCCCGGTACCGGCACAAACACCGTCGAGCTGCTTCCCTCTATTCTTCTAGCCTGGGGAGAGGCGTCAACCAGCGTGCGTGTGGGAGTCTGCAAGCGCATGCACTGTCGCGTGCAGGCTCCCGAGAGATCCGCGTAAGCAGCCCGATCAAGCTCCTGTACGCGACCTTGCTCCCAGAGGGGGGGGAGGCCAGACTCAGCCGGTAGCGTGAGGGACCTGCAGGCACACACGGCACCAACCGCTCGCAGAAGCGAGTTTATCAGGCTATAAAGAACCTAAATCAGGAAAAAGAGCACAGAATACCTATGAAAGGGCAGCGCAACACGCGCTCAAGGAATCGGGAAATTTAAGCAAATTGCGCGCAAAGCGCGGCACGAGCGCTACACAGCTAATGGGGTAAAAACATAAAAGTCAATCGAAATTATTCATAAGCAATAAAATATTGTAACATACAGTCATTACCAACTTTACAATGAGCAAAATAACGGGGCACTTATCTTGACTGCGGAGCAGCAAAGAAAGAGGCAGTCAAGATGGTGCCTCGCCATTTTATGTACTATGGACCTTGTGGATTGGTTAATGAAGGAGGCGTGGTTCAAAGCCTCATGGGACTTGTAGTGTTTACATATGTGTTTACTGTTTTTTCATTGGCTGCTATTTTGTAGTAAAGATCTGAGAAGCATAATCTGAGCCTCCGGTCCTGCCATAGAATCGTTTCATTGCGAGCACGCGCGCTCAGAGGTTTACTAGTGTTAAAATAGAGCTGGTTGTCGGCCATTTCCTGCTTGAAGTGTTGCCAGGCAACCAGATCAGGGAGCCCTGCATACTCTTGCGAGTTCGCGCCGCCCTATAACACGCACTGCATTTCTTTCCTAACGTCGGAAGGTCGCGCGCCTCAGACCCTTCAGAAATGAAAATCTGAGGCTCTCATGACCCCTAAAGCAGGGGATATAGACTGCACGCGCTTGCTAGCATGTGGCGACAAACTTCATGGGGGTGACACGTAAAAGCCCATAATGTATGTGCTCGCTCAGCGACGCACTGCCATGGAATAAATGAATGAATATTGAAAAATAATTACTTACCTACACGTCAATAGGAACCACTGTGCCAGAATTGAAAAAATAGGAAATATTTTTATGACCACTTTTTCTATTTATGAGCCAAACAGGATGAGGAAGTCAGCCATATTTGTGTTTTTGTTTGTAGATAGAAAAGTTATTTCTGTGTTCCCGAGATGTCACCTCACCCAGTAAGGACTGGGATGAGGAAGCAGACGAAGACGTACTGTGTAATTAGGTTTGTTCAGGCAAGAGGCCCTTTTTAACATTTTTCAGTGTTCAACTGCCTTCTCTTGTTCCTCTCTGACTCGGATTTCGCTCTTTCTCTCCTCATAATACTCTTTGACTTTCCTCTCTAGTTACTCTCTTCCACAGCTCTCTTTCTCTCCCCATCACCATCTCTTTGACTTACATCTCTTGCGCTTCTCCCTCTTCCACCTAACACTTTTGCTTCTTTCTGTACATTTGTTTTTCTTCGCTTTTGTTTTCTGCTTCCGTAGCCCTCCTCAGGTTGTCTCTCTACTCCTTTGTCCCCCCCACTCCTTAAAATACACATTTTCCTCTCTCTTTCTCTCTCTTTCTCTCTCCCCCTCCTTATTGAGCGCCACTCCTGCTCCCCTCTCGTTTGCTGCCATGCGTTAGTGATCCTCTGACCTATTTTTCAAGGTATACAAGTTGACATGCACACCCATTTACACACATACATAGCACTAACAGCATTTAAACAAATGACGTACCTTCCAGCAGCTGGTCATCTGCCTGGGGTGAGATGTAGTTAGGGGCAGGGCATCTAGATGATGTGTAGGCTTTGTTTGACACGTTGAATGTATGGATTCGAGGAGACTTTCAAGTCAAGTCTGATCTAGGACAGTTTGTGCAGTAATGAACCCGGGCTTTTATTTTAAACGAATTTTTGCTGGTCAAAATAATCTCCATTCCGTGGCCTCCCAGCCTGGCCATCCTACGAGTCTAGCAATAGTAGCTAGGTGTCACAGTAGAGCAGCAGGGGCTCCTTCTCAAGGGCTTCAGGGCACAGCGCCTTTGCGTCCAGTGAGGCCCCTGTGCATTACTCGATTTAGCAGTGTTCAGAAAAACTCAAGTTTTGCGTTTTCATGAACACTGCCAGTACGTAGGCCAACCCTCTCTGCCTCGTCTCCAGGCTCCCATCAGGAGGGAGGGAGAGGGCTGAGGCATGATCCAGCGACAGTGTTGTTTCAAAATAAAACACTCTGTAGCTGGATGTCTGGATTGCGCATGTCTGAGGGGCATAGGTCAACTACGATCCCCTCACACAGGTGAAGTCCATTTAATTTAGCAGACATACTGCGCATGCCTCAGGCAGCACAGTATATCTGCTAAAATGTAGCTGTCAGGGCGCACAATAGTGCGCTCCTGAAGCCAATGAAAAGCCACACAGAGCATTAGGGGCTGGACCCGTAACACTATCCCAGCTTCTGATAGGGCTGTGCATAAATCCTATCAAGAAGCCGGGGGAGGACTTTAGGTGGGTGTTCTCCTTTTCAATCCTGGCCTTGTTGCTTCGTCTGGCTCCTCATTGGGAATCATGGCTTGCTGATTCCAATGCCCAGCACCAGATGACTGCTCTGCTGCTGCCATGCAGCCTCCGTGTTGTCAGCTAAGTAAACAAGGTAAGTAAAAAAAATATATATCTCTGTGCATGTGTTTGTGAGTAATTGAGAGTGAATGGGATTGGGTGAAAGTGTGTTTGTGAGAATGACTGGGAGTCTGAGTTTGAGAGTGTATGAATAAAGGAAAGTGAGTAAAAGGGAGTGAGTGAAGCAGTACGAGTGTGTTAAAATGAGTGATTGATTGGAGGTTGTGAGAGGGAGTGGAATTGAGTCAAGGTTGTAGCTATCAATGGTGCGGGATGGTGCAGTTGCACCAGCATCTAGTGAGTGAATGTGTGTAAGTTTGTTAGTGAGTGAGAATGAGAATTAGTGAGTATGAGTGAGAATGAGCAAGTAAGAGAATGTGAATTAGAGTGAGTGAGGGGAACGAGACTGAATGTGAGAGGGCATGAGAATGAGTGAGGTACATTTAGAAATAAATAGGCTGAACTCCTGGTCGGTATTATGCCCCATGACTTTCAACGATCACCAGCCTCCACTGCAGTACAGGAGTTCTTGCTTGAACATGAAATAGCTCGACAAAACAAGAGACAAGAGGCGTTTGGCAAAATAGGAACAGTTTGTTTAATTAAACAGTGAGGCCGGGAGCACAGTCACGGGCATAGGGTCTGAGGACTGTCTCAATTTACAATCGGTCCAACATAGACTTTTATACACTTCATTGGATGCAATAAAATGGTGCCGCCAGGCCTTTTTTGGACAGGAATGCAGACTGCTGTCTTTGGAGCCATAAATTAATGTTTTGGATGAGGAATCTAGGTGGGCCTCGACCTTGTGTGGACACAATGTTGCCACTAGCGCACGTTACCAGATGTCCAGCATGGGGAGCGTGTGATCACTGTGTGCTGTGTCCTGATTGGCTAAGTGTTCCTAACTTTATGTGGCATCTGACTTTATGGTGTTTTGGGAATGCGTGCACCCCTTCGCCATGTGTGCTTTATTGGGGCCAATCTCCCTGGACCATTGTGTTGTCGCTGCGCCCATCTATGGGTTTGATCTGGGATTTCCTGTTTTCACGTTTCTCTTCTGGCTATGTGCAACCCCCACCTGTGATCTGTCAGTCAGTGACATCAGGCCTGGGTCTCAGGGCCTGCCTAACTACATATTTCTGAGTCGGGTTGACGTGGAGTTCACAAAGTGCATATTCGTCAATACAGATGCGATTTAGTTTTTGTACATGAATGTATCATTATTCACATTGTTATCGACGTTTTCAATGTTAACAGAGCCACTACTTGCATTAAACCAGACTCCGTTTGAAACATTTGGAGCTGAAAGTAAAAGTTTAGTTTTTTAATCTGGCAGCTCAAAAGGCAGGGGAAATCATTTTACTCAGAAGAACAACACCGCAACCATGTACATTATTGTGTAAAACTGGTCCCTTTCAGCCTGGAGACAGCTCAAAGGCTGTAGTGCAGTATTCTTTGGATTCCAGTTCTTGATTAGGTGCTCAAGTGCCAGGTGGCATTCACATAACAGCTCAGGTAGGGTCTCTGGCGCCTTAGCTGTAATACCTGCCTTGTCCTCTGGTAGCTTTCATATATTCACATGACACGTGCCCAGCTATTCCAGCAGAAAGAACAGAAGAGTAGAAACGAGCTGTTCCCGCTGCTCGGCCACTCCAGACAGGGTTTGATTAAGGTGAAACCAAAACTGTTTTGCCTGTGACGTTTATGCATGAATATAATTACACTCCGTCAGCTGGCTGGAATTAGGATATTTTATATGTATCGTTTGTAAGCTATCCCTTAGATAGCCACAGGGTGGCAGTAGGACGCAAGAAATTGTTTGGAAATATGCCTAATAGTCTCTTGTTCATATCCATCTATGTTACTTATCCGTTATTACCTCCACCAAAGGACACGTAAGGCAGAGCTATCCACTATTACTGATCTAGGAAACCGAAATAAAATCCTGATAATGAAAATTCAGGGTGTCAGCCGTTCTTTCTAGGTAGAACGCATGCCCTTGATTCCATTCACACTAACCCAGTTCCTTTTTATATAGCTCAAACTCCACCCAAAGGTGTTGAAGCGTTTTACGTGAGCACCAGTTATGTTACACAAGAAGACGTTCATTTTGTGAGGCACGGGGAGATTAGGTGATTTGTCTAGCATCACCATAAGTGGATCTGTCGACGAGACTCGAACCCGGGTCCCCAGTTCCAAAGTCGGCAGCTCTTACAGTTCCAGCCTCTGGACGTGCGCTGCTCACAGGTACTTCAAAGCGAAGACCTCCCAAGATCGGGACACTACATTACAAGTTCACTCTGCGATGGTCAGCAGTGGCAGCTGGTGGTGGATCCTAAAGGTGGTGAGCCGGAAAGCAGCAATCCAAGTACAGCATGAACTGAAAGAGGAGGAATCGCTGGTGTGCACAGCGTCATAGGTTAATGAAAAAAATAGTTCAAATGATGTAGTGTAGAGCATACATTTTTTTATTTTTTTTTACATTTAAATTTCAATAAATCGTAATACAGATATTAAGAGAAAGGGTTCATATGGTGCATTTTACGGGCAAAATATTCCTCAGGAATAATACCCAAGTTTGCTTTTTCCAAAATAGCCTACAACTCCCAAGTCAAGCCCGGACTCACGCAAACAAGAACCTAGTGTGTTTCTTATCCGTGAAGCCATACCTGTACATTCACATTCAGACAGCAGGGGGAGCAGTTGAGCTGCTGTGCCAGTCAGTAACTTGGAGAAAGGCAGCAGTCTCTCAAGTCTGCCGTTTTTCGTGGAAACATGGGCAAGATATATATACAAATGACATCAAAGCAGATAGAGTTCTCAAAACGTCATTTAAATAAATCTTCGCATTGGAATAACCAAGCGAAAAAGAGACTGCAAAATGTGACGGGCACCTCAAATAGTGTTTGAAGATTATTTTTGTCCTTTTTGAGCATTACTTATGGTATTCTATATAATTTTTACCTGTCTGTTAAACCAACAAAACATTTTTATTGAAAAGAAACGCCACCTGTAACAAACTGCATACTATACAGTCAAAGTAACAACTGCCCTCCCCTCTCCAAACTCCAAGCCTGAATGACAAGCAGTGCCACCATCATGGTTTTTCTATGGTACCAGTTTTGACCATCTGCACTTATTCATTATATCCACAGTCTTGGGTATGTCCAGGCTAGTCCCCAAGTTACTCCCAGGCTGGGAAGACTGGGAGGCAGATGGGCAGATATATGGAGGGCACTGACTGACAGGTGGGCATAGTCAGGGGGAGATGCACCAGACTGGCAGTGGTGTCACAGTCTTGGTAGTCAGTCCATGTGGTGGCTCTAGTTCTGGGTCAAGCCGCACAGCATTGCAGTGTGTGATAGTCTGACCTCGACTTTCAGTTTCTATCACCCCCTGGGCATGCTTCCTCACTCATGCACAGCAGCAGTGTGAGCAGTGAGAATGGGGTGATTCTAGAGTCACCAACCGATTGCCCTGTGGTCTCTGGACGCCTGGTGACAGAAAGGGACTGTTTCTGCATGCATTGGACACTCAAACTGGAAAGGCAGATAGGCACACACATTGTCTCCATTTGGGCTGTACAGCAGGCAGCTGCAGTACGGAGAAAAGTCATTCTACAGTCAATCAGTCAATCAAGTAGTATTTGTATAGCGCAGCTAATCACCCCAGGGGGTATCCAGGCGCTGTGCTGCAGGTATCAGTCGAAGGGCCAGGTCTTGAGTTCCTTCCTGAAGTGGTTTAGCAGTGGAGAAGTGTGGAGGTGGAGGGGGAAGGTGTTCAAGCCTTCGGCGGTGAGGTGGGAGAAGAAGCGTCCTGCAGCGTGACTGCGGCGGATACATGGTGTCTGAGCGAGGGCGAGGTGTGTGGAGCTGAGGTTTCTGGAAGGTTGGTGAAAGATCAGGCAGCGGTTCATGTAGTCTGGTCCTTGGTTGTGGAGGGTTTTGTATGCGTGGGTCAGGAGCTTGAACTGGCATCTCTTCTGGACGGGGAGCCAGTGGAGGTCTTTCAGGCGCTAGGTGATGTGTGTCCTCTTGGACAGGTTTAGGATCAGTCTGGCCGCTGTGTTCTGGATTGTCTGTAGTCTTTGCAGGAGCTCTGAGGAGGTGTTGGTATAGAATGCGTTTCCATTGTCGAGCCGGCTGCTGATGAGGGCCTGTGTCAGTTTTTCTTGTACTGATGGGGAGCCATCTGAAGATTTTGTATGAATCACAGTGTGATTAGCATAGCTGTTGAAGGGGCGCCAGCCAGGCCAATTGCAGCAGCATTAGTGGCCCGGGGAGGCAGCGCTGACTCCTGGGCAGAGTGCAGTTGGAGACATGTTAGGTACTCTCAATCGCCTTCCTACTCAACACACCCACTCTGTACTTCTATTGTCTATGTCCCTCGTGTTCTACCTCTCTCCTCGATTTCTTTTCTTCTCCCCATTCTTCCTCCCGTTTACACTTTTCTGATGGAAAGTTGTCATGAAAAGCGTGAAGAGGTGAGAGGTGGAAATATGAAGAGTGATAGATTGGAGGGAGGAGTGGCAAGAGGTAGGTGTGATGGTATGGTGGAGAGAGAAAGAGGTGATAGAGAAACAAGGAGGTGAGGGGAAAGAAATCTTAAGAAATGTGAAAGACAGGTGTGGGGTGCTGATGAGGAGAAAATGGAAGGAGTGGCATGAAGGAGATAAGTATGAAGGATGCCTGGGGAGAGTGCATTCGGGGACTGGTAACCGTGTTCATTTCTCCTGCAGGCAGTTTGGAAGTCTGTAAAAGCAAGGCCTCCCCAGCATGGGCAGCTCCTCCACTAGGTCGGAGGAGCGTCGCCTCATTACTTCTCGCAGTGCGAGAAGCAGAAACATAAAGTGGTAATAACTTTCTGTTATTACCATTTTATGTTTGGTTGTGGCCGGGCGTGTGGGTGGGACTGCTCTGAGAGCAGGGGAGGGGAGGAGTGGTGTGCCTGCCCACTCCCGAGCGCGCAAAGACTGTTTGGTCGGACCCCTAGGGCCGCCCAAACCGGTCATGTCTCCATGTAGGCTGTGAAAATGGCTTCCCCATTAGAGCCTGGCTGGTCGGTGTCCCGACCAATCACAACGCTGCTTGAGCAGCATTGTGATTTGCTTAGGGGAAGGAGGGAGCCTGGCTGCCTGCTTCCGCTTCTTGTTCCTGGAGAGCAGGAGAGCAGAGAAGATGCAGGACCTGGACTGTCGGAAAGGGAAGTTTAATTTTCTCTATATTTTTTTTTAAATTAAACTAACCCCCTTCCCCCCCGCACGACCCCCCTCTCCCTGCCCGACCCCGCGTCCCCTCACCCGCGAGTCGTGCCGGCCATGACTGCTCCCCAGGAATGGGCGTCAATCACATCCACTAGTATTAAACTCGGTCTCTCAGGTCGTAAGCAGACTCTAGGCTGAGTGAGAAGAGTGCAGGCATGCAAGTGCATTTCTGCTCCTGCAACGTAACACCTGGCTGGAAATAAGTGATTCAGGAGACTGGGAGCTGGTGTCAAACATGACGCCAGGCATCTCGTGCTCTCCACTCTGGCTTTCTGTACTGGGGATAAAACCCAACATATGAGACACTCGGGAGCATGCAAAGTTTCAAACACACGCATTTAGCAATCGCGGAAAACTTCATAACCTGGAAGAGAAGGCTTGAAGCATCGGTCCCTAACTTCACTTCTCAAACAAAACATTTTTTAGCAGTTGGTGTGGGAGAAGCCTGCACTTCGGTTGCTGTCGATCAGTTCACCCATTCTTGCATTGTCCCATTGGCCAGCTATGCCACAGCTCTTTAACTGAATGCCGCTCTGGCAGTCTGCTGACCGCGCCCAGGGCCATAGCTGATAGCGCCCAAACATATCCTGTGGCACACAAATCAAACACTCCCACCAGTCTGACATCCTACTCTGCCTTGTGCCTTTAAGGCGAGTATTACGTCGCCCGGCACATGTGCAGTACCACATTCCACCCTAAAAAAAAACACCCAGGCAGTTTCATGAGTTAGCAGCCAACTCTATCGTTTGAGCTGCTTACACTGCTCGGTGTGTTTTGTCTCCTTCACGCTGGTAGGGCTTTTGCCCTTAAATACCAGCTGTCCCTGATGGTCAGACGTCCATTCCCTGGACTCTTTGGATCATATTTATAGGACCTGATGGTCAGTATCCTGTGGTCTTAGTGTGTCAGTCTCCTAGAGCAGGGTTCTCCAAAGTCGGCCCTGGAGGGCTCGATCCATACCAGATTTTTAGCATATCCCTATTTAGATAAATGTAGTTCTCTAAAAAATCCGTCATGGATCCAGCCCTCCAGAACCGACTTTGGAGAACCCTGTCCTAGAGATACCAGCTGTCAGACTCGCACTTTAGGCTTTTTTATTTCATATACAAGGGCAGACAACAAGGCAGTCATACACTGCATGAACTGAGACAGAGTGGCGGCCATGTACTACCTCAACAAGCACAAAATAGTAATCATATACTACATCACCAAACACAACATGACAATCATATACTACACCACCTAAAACAACATGGCAATCATATAATAAAACACCAAACGCAACATGGCAATCATATACTACACACCAGATGCAACATGGCAATCATATACTTCATCACCAAAGACAACATGACAATCATATACTACATCACCAAACGCAACATGGCAATCATATACTACACACCAGACGCAACATGGCAATCATATACTTCATCACCTAAGACAAAATGGCAATCATATACTTCATCACCAAACACAACATGACAATCATATACTACAACACCTAAAACAACATGGCAATCATATACTACATCACCAAACGCAACATGGCAATCATATACTACACACCAGACGCAACATGGCAATCATATACTTCATCACCAAAGACAACATGACAATCATATACTACATCACCAACCACAACATGGCAATCATATACTACATTGTTGGACTTGGCCCTTTTTGCAGGGTCATCCCTGAACTTTTTGCCTTCCTCCTGGTATTTTTTCTGACCTGGTGTTGGTGCTTTTAGGACTCTGGGCACTTTATCACTGCTGTTCAGTGTAAAGTGCATGTGCTCTCTGTGGTAAAACGTGGTAAGATTGGTCTACACCTGTTTGGCTAATTTAATTTACCTATCAGTCCCCAGTAATGTGGTATCCCATATACCCGGGGCCAGTAAATTAAATGCTACTGGTGGGCTTGCAGCGCTGCTTGCGCCACCCACCAAAGAAGCCTTTCAAACCTGTCTCAGGGCTCTGCCATTGCAGGGCCTGCGTGCGCAGTTTACTGCCGCTGTGACGTGGCACATAAAGTGGTTGCCACGTCTGTGATTCCCCTTTTACTACATATCAGTCACCCCTAAGGTAGGCCCTAGCTAGCCCTATGGGCAGGGTGCAATGTAGGTAAAAGGTAGGACATGTGCCTTAACTGTGTGGCATGTCCTGGTAGTGACAAACAGCCATTTTGGTTTCTCACTGCTGTGAGGCTGCCCTCTCATAGTAATGCATTGGGGTTTCCCTGATATGTGCTTCAGTGGTAATTCCTGATCTGAGAGGAGTAGAGTGGTCAAGTTTGGTTTGTTTGGAATATTGGTAATAAATGCTGCGCAATGGTGTTCGCAGATTTATTATCACTATTTTAGAAATGCCACTTTTAGAAGTGGGCATTTCTGTGTGCTATGTGTCTTTGTGCCTGCCTGTTGTGTATTGCATGTCTGGCTCTGGAGTGACAGGGACTGGGGAGGTGCAGTGGCTCCAGAGGGGCTGGGTGAGTCAGCGCTAGGCTGAATAGGCTGATCTGCATTTGGAGTAGTGGGAGGAGTAGCACCTGGGCCTGAATAGGACTGTGCCTGCACTACACAATGCTGGCTCCGACCCCTTGTGGTGTGTCTGGGGCCAGAGCCAACACTGACAAAGGAGGTGGTCGTGCACCTTTAGAGAAAGGTGTGAGTGCCCCCAGAACTTGTTTGGAATGGGTGCAGAGCCCTGGGCCAGGGGGAGAACAAATACATTTGTGGTATAAGTATTGGGGCTGTGACCCTACGAAAGTGTTTGCTGTTGAGCTTGCTTGGGACTGGAACTGCACCTGGCCAGGAGGACTTTGCTTGGTGTGCTGATCTCGGGCCTGCTGGGCTACCAGAAGGACTGCCACCTTCACTGAGGGTCCCTGATGTGCTGGCCTGCCTGCCTGCACCCTACTCCCTGAGCGTGCTCAACTTCAGGGATTGCCAGGTCGTGCATTTGGAGTCACCTCCCTCTAGTGATCGGAGTCCGAGGCAAGGGTTCCTTTTTCCATGTAGTGTGTGTGGAGAGCTTTGTCTCCCTCTTTCTTGTGCGGACCAGTGCGGTGTTTGCACCGTGGTTTGGCCCACGTTTCACCTTAATGAGCGTGTGGCTGTGCAACGTGCATTGGGCTGCATTACCCCCAGGAGTGGAGGAGGAGCGGGAGGGGAGAGCAACCCCATAAGCGCTCTCCCTCCCGCGTTGTGTTGCTTGCTTCTGGTCGCGGAGACTGGGAGTGGAAGGAATGGCCCGTCCTGGAGCGGCCGCTCGTCATCAAGGTGTTGCCTGGCAACCATCCCTCGAGGTGGAGGAGCTGGAAGCCAGGCAGGAGTGACGGTCCCGTGGCCGAGCCTGGATGTAGGCGGGGCCTAGCCGCAGAGGGAAGCCGAGAGCGTCGCGTCCCTCTCGCTGCAGCGGCCCGGCGAGGCCCGACCAAGGTCTTCTCGTGTCCACAGATATGCCCCTGAGGAAGGGACCCCAGAGTCCCGAAATGCATAGGGCTTAATTACAAGATTTTGTCATCAATGGGAAGATACTTATATGTCTCATAAAAGACTATGTATTTATGTTTTGAAAATTTTGTGTGACAAACATTTTTTTGCATGCCATGAACGCATAATAATTGTTCATTGTCAAACGGAAAAAGTTTGCATTTATTTTTCAATGTTGTGGAAAAATATAGACACTAATGAACCAGTTATTTATTGATGTCTTGTGTTTACTTTTGATGTAAATTGTTAAAAATCAGTTATTGGTATAAGGAACAGTGCTCCCCACACACAGGTACCGCTCCTGCTTTAACTTACTGCCAACCATTCTGCCACACAGAGGTGAGCCGCGACCAACGACGGTACCGCGAGTTGACGGGCTGCTCCCGGAGTAAAGCTGCGGGCGGGAGTCACAGGGGAGTCCTCCCGCCGACTTGAAGGTGAGGCCACCCAGACTTTGGTAGTGAGGGGGCTCCCGCCATTTGTGGCCAGTGCGGGTGTCTCTCCTTTGAGTGTGGACCTACTGGGGGCATTGCGAAGGATCGCTGGGGGACGAGGTGGACCCTCGACAGAGGCCCCCGATTCCCCACCTGAATCCGACGCGTTTCTGGCCCTATCGCAGCTGCACTGCATAGTCGCGGGCAGCTGCAGGCTTACCTGCAACGTCGGGGGCAGTGGTTTGACTGCGTCTGCAGTTAGGGGGTCAGTGGAAAGCCCCGTGTCCACGGAAAGGGATACGCAGTTTGTGGAGCCCCCCTACTCTAAGGTGGCATTGCGGGGCGTGCCCAGGACGGGGCCCCCTCTTGGGAACACTGACTTAGGTACAAGTAACCCTATGAGCCTTGGAAGTGGCCCTATGCACATGTGTTGGGCCCTGATGGAATTAGCCTGTGGATGAGGTGTGTACATACTGTGTGCACCTTATAAATGTGGTACTATGGTGTATTACTGGTTAAGTTTAGTAATTCCCCTAATGTGTGCACTCCGCCAGTGTAAGGTGCAGCAATAATGGTTATGCCTAAAGGGGCGCATGATGTGTTTGGGAATAACGCATTGCTGATTATGATGTATGCCTAATGTGTTTATGCTAAGTACAGTGTTTTACCAGTAGTTACTGGTTGCTTAGCTAACTGTGCATTCTAATGGTTATGACAGTGGCCCGATTGGCCCTGTCGTGTATATAATCCCCTGTAAAGTAATACCTAGTGCCAGGTGGCACAGTGTATATATGTGATTACGTTCTAATGTGTTTTATGAGTAATACAAAGGCTATTTTTACATAACCTTGTGTTGAGTTTCTTTTGTGGTGTGCCTAGTGTGTCGCTGCTGTGTGAGTGGATTGCGCAAACGCTTTACACATTGCCTCTGGGATATGCCTGACTGCTCTGCCAAGCTGGCAAGGGGGTGGGCAGGGGTTATCTTCGGTGTGTAACTCCCTTGCCCTGACTAGAGTGGTGGTTTCTGCCTGGCTTAGGCATATGGCCTAGCCAACCAGAAATCCCATTTCTAACATTGGGGGCAGCGCTGGGGTTAGGACTTGCGTTTGCACAATACCACAGCGACAACTGGTTGTACTACAAACTCTACAGTTTAGACAATCACGTGTTTGGGGATTTCTCCTGATTTTATTATTTCTCCTTGCAAAAGTCATTTTTGAATTGTGTATTCCTGTTGCAGCTCTTACACCTGGGTCTCTTGTGTTGCACTTGTGTCTTAGTGCCTTGCCAAAAATGGAATCTGCCTTTATTGTAGGTGATCTGTTCAAATACAGTATGTTGGAGTTGAGGGGGTTCTGTGAGGAGAGATACATAGCAGTGAGTGGGTCAGACACCCAGCTAAGCCTCCAGAAAGTCCTGCTCCAATAGCAAGAGGATGAATGGAGACGTGAGTACTATGAGGGGAAGAGTGCCCTGTCCGCATACCAAGAGGGTGGTGGGTCTGAGGGTAGCCCTGAAGAGTCTGCGCAGGAGGGAGAAAATGACAGGGCAGGGACGCCAGTTGATAGTGAGGACCACGTAGAGAGGGAGTCCCTTGCTGGGTCCAGTGCCGGGGGCAGTGCCCCATCCCTTTCCCTGCCCCCAGAGGAGTGGGTGGATAGGAGGGAAGAAAGGGAGCACCAGCTGGCTTTGGAAAGGCTCAGGTTAGAGCATGCCAAGGAGATAGCGCAGCTGGGTGTGGAGGAGAAAAAGGCCTCATTGGCTCAGGAGTTGAGACTCAAGGAGTTGGTCCTTGAAGAGAAAAAGCTAGAGATTGAGAGGGTCTTAGCGCAGGAGAGGATGGCGGAGGCAGAGATGGCCTTCGCCAGAGAAAATCTAACTCGTGAGGATATGTCCCCTGAGTGTAGTTTTAGTGGTCTGGATTCACCAATGAGGGTGGAGTCCAGTGGTGGCAGCAGAAGTGAATCCAGTGTAGGAAGTCCCACTCCCAGATCCCAGAGCGTGGTACCTAGTTCCCAGGAAGAGGGTGTCACACCTGAAGGGTATAGGTTGAGGTTCAGGGGCAGTAGGAAACTGTCTCACCAGTCTTGGGGGGAGTTTGTGGATGAATGTTGTGATGCACTGGAAGGTTGGGTGATGGGTAGCACGGCAAACACTTTTGAAGTGCTGTTCAATCTGATTGTCAGAGAGCACATGTTCCGTTGTTGTTTTCCAGGGTTACGCCAACACCTGTTGGAGTGTGGGTTCTCTGATCCCAGGGAGCTTGCATGGGAGGCAGACCTCTGGGTGAGTGCCAGAGGGTCTGCGGAGGCAGTGGGGAGTGACCCTAAGAGGTGTGGCTCAGGTATTTCCCAGCCCAGGGTGGTGGGAAAGGTACTTAGTAGCCCAGATAGGTCCCGGTGTAGTGGGACGGGTGTAGGGGCTCACGCCCTGTCTCCGCGGACAAGGAGTGAGGATGGGATGCGTCCCAAGGTGCCCGAAACCCAGTCTCAGGGCCTGGAGGGTTCCCTAAGGGAACACCAGGTGGGGAGCCTAGGCTGTACTGGTAGGCCATCCGTTGAGGGGGATTTCCTAGTGTCATGAGAACTTGGAGTGTCTGTAAGCAGAGCTCCATCAGTTCTGGTGTCTGGCGGTGCCACTCCTAAGTGGAGGCTGCAGAAGTCCAGATGGAGGGGTGAGAGGGGGAGAGAGTCCCCAGTGGAAGAACCAGTGGGTCAGGGGCCAGCCGTAAGGGTTGAGCCTCCTAGGAGTGACCATGGTGATACCACTTCTGTTCTGGGGGGTCTTTGCGCTTTGTCAGATGGACAGGGATCGGGAGATCAGCGCCAGGCAGACTGTCACGCAACACATGAGGTATGTGTTACCCTCGGGGGATGTGTGCTCCCCAGGAAGTCCTGGTGTGCCAGGCGGGTGCTCAGCCGTGGGGTTTAGTCCCTGGGTTGGGAGGCCAGGTTCAGGTTCTCCCTGACCTGGAGGGAAGGACATCTGTAAGCAGTGTCCTGACCGGTTTGTCTTCTAGGGGTACCACTCCAGGTGGGAGGGTGCAGAACACTGGAAGGGGGTGCAGAGGGAGGGAGTCCTCGCCTCTGACCCCGGTTCAACCGCAGGGTTTAGTCCCTGGGTTGGGAGGCCAGGTTCAGGTTCTGCCTGACCTGGAGGGAACGACTTCTGTAACCAGTGTCCCTACCATTTTGTCTTCTGGGGGTACCACTCCAGAGGGTGCAGAACTCTGGAAGGGGGTGCAGAGGGAGGGAGTCCTCGCCTCTGACTCCGGTTGAACCTGAGGGTTTAGATCCTAGGTTGGGAGACCAGTTGCAGGAGAGGGGTGCTGAACTGGTGGGAGAGTTGTGTGCTGAGGGTGCCTCTCCTAGGAGGAGTGCGGAACCCAAGAAGGAGGGGTAGGGGGAGGAGACCCTCACCCGTGACTCCTGGTCAGCCTGAGGGTGCGGACCCTGGGTTGGAGGATCAGTGGCAGTTTAGAACTGCACTGATGAGAGGTAGAGTGGAGAATGGCTACTATGTACCTGGGGCTACCGCCCCCCACTCTGTGAGATGGCAAGGACCAGAGACATCTGGATGGCCTAGGGCCTGGTCCTGGCCGCGGACAGCTAGGGAGTCCCAGTGGGGTAGCTTTGTTGGTCCTGGGAGCTTAGATAGAGGGAACCACATGGGTTCAGATTGGCGTAGAACTGGAGTGTGCCCCTGCAGTTGCGGGCCCGCGTCCGTGTTCTATCGCTCCAAGCAGGGAAGCCCATCAAGGTAATGATTGGTCTTCCCTGGCTGTTGGCTGGAAGGGGGTTGTGTTGGACTTGGCCCTTTTTGCAGGGTCATCCCTGAACTTTTTGCCTTCCTCCTGGTATTTTTTCTGATCTGGTGTTGGTAGTTTTAGGACTCTGGGCACTTTATCACTGCTGTCCAGTGTAAAGTGCATGTGCTCTCTGTGGTAAAACGTGGTAAGATTGGTCTACACCTGTTTGGCTAATTTAATTTACCTATCAGTCCCCAGTAATGTGGTATCCCATATACCCGGGGCCAGTAAATTAAATGCTACTGGTGGGCTTGCAGCGCTGCTTGCGCCACCCACCAAAGTAGCATTTAAGTAGCCTGTCTCAGGCCTCTGCCAGTGCAGGGCCTGCACACGCAGATTACTGCCGCTATGACGTGGCACATAAAGTGGTTGCCACGACTGTGACTCCCGTTTTACTACATATCAGTCACCCCTAAGTTAGGCCCTAGCTAGCCCTATGGGCAGGGTGCAATGTAGGTAAAAGGTAGGACATGTGCCTTAACTGTGTGGCATGTCCTGGTAGTGACAAACAGCCATTTTGGTTTCTCACTGCTGTGAGGCTGCCCTCTCATAGAAATGCATTGGGGATTCCCTGATATGTGCTTCAGGGGTAATTCCTGATCTGAGAGGAGTAGAGTGGTCAAGTTGGTATGTTTGGAATAGTGGTAATAAATGCTGCGCAATGGTGTTCGCAGATTTATTATCACTATTTTAGAAATGCCACTTTTAGAAGTGGGCATTTCTGTGTGCTATGTGTCTTTGTGCCTGCCTGTTGTGGATTGCATGTCTGGCTCTGGAGTGACAGGGACTGAGGAGGTGCAGTGGCTCCAGAGGGGCTGGGTGAATAGGCTGATCTGCATTTGGAGTAGTGGGAGGAGTAGCACCTGGGCCTGAATAGGACTGTGCCTGCACTACACAATGCTGGCTCCGCCCCCCTGTGGTGTGTCTGGGGCCAGAGCCTACACTGACAAAGGAGGTGGTCGTGCACCTTTAGAGAAAGGTGTGAGTGCCCCCAGAACTTGTTTGGACCGGGCACAGAGCCCTGGGCCAGGGGGAGAACAAAGACATATGTGGTATAAGTATTGGGGCTGTGACCCTATGAAAGTGTGTGCTGTTGAGCTTGCTTGAGACTGGAACTGCACCTGGCCAGAGGACTGCCAGGAGGAACCGCCATCTGGACTTTGCCTGGTGTGCTGATCTGGGGCCTGCTGGGCTACCAGAAGGACTGCCACCTTCACTGAGGGTCCCTGATGTGCTGGCCTGCCTGCCTGCACCCTACTTACTCCCTGAGCGTGCTCAACTTCAGGGATTGCCAGGTCATGCATTTGGAGGCACCTTCCTCTGGTGATCGGAGCCCGAGGCAAGGGTTCCTTTTTTCATGAAGTGTGTGCGGAGAGCTTTGTCTCCCTCTTTCTGGTGCGGACCGGTGCTGTGTGAGCACCGTGGTTTGGCCCGCGTTTCACCTTAATGAGCGTGTGGCTGTGCAGCGTGCATTGGGCTGCATTTCCCCCAGGAGTAAAGGAGGAGCGGGAGGGGAGAGCAACCCCGGAATCGCTCTCCCTCCCGCGTTGTGTTGCCTGCATCTGGTCGCGGAGGCTGGGAGTGGAAGGAACGGCCCGTCCTGGAGCAGCCGCTCGTCATCGAGGTGTTGCCTGGCAATCAGCCCTCGAGGTGGAGGAGCCGGAAGCCAGGCAGGAGTCACAGTCCTGTGGCCGAGCCTGGATGTAGGCGGGGCCTCACCGCAGAGGGAAGCGAAGAGCGGCGCGTCCCTCTCGCTGCAGCGGCCTGGCGAGGCCCGAACGAGGTCTTCTCGTGGCCTGCCAACTTTTATGCTGCACAGAGATGAGCCGGGACCAACGACGGCACCGCGAGTTGGCGGGCCGCTCCCGGAGTAAATCTGCGGGCGGGAGACACAGGGGAGTCCTCCCGACGACTTGAAGGTGAGGCCGCCCAGACATTGGTAGTGAGGGGGCTTCCGCCATTTGTGGCCAGTGCGGGTGTCTCCCCTTTGAGTGTGGACCTACCGGGAGCATTGCGAAGGATCGCTGGGGGAAGAGGTGGACCCTCGACAGGCCCACGATTCCCCGCCTGAATCCGACGTGTTTCTGGCCCTCTGGCAGCTGCACTGCATGGTCGCGGGCAGCTGCAGGCTTACCTGCAACATCGGGGGCAGTAGTTTGACTGCTTCTGCAGTTAAGGGGCCAGTGGAAAGCCCCGTGTCTACGGAAAGGGACACGCAGTTTGTGGAGCCCCCCTACTCTAAGGTGGCATTGCGGGGCGAGCCCAGAACGGGGCCCCCGCTTGGGAACACTGACTTAGGTACAAGTAACCCTGTGAGCCCTGGAAGTGGCCCTATGCACATGTGGTGGGTCCTGATGGAATTAGGCTGTGGATGAGGTGTGTACATACTGTGTGCACCTTATAAATGTGGTACTATGGTGTATTACTGGCTAAGTTTAGTAATTCCCCCAATGTGTGCACTCCGCCAGTGTAAGGTGCAGCAATAATGGTTATGCCTAAAGGGGGGGCATGATGTGTTTGGGAATAACGCATTGCTGACTATGACGTATGCCTAATGTGTTTATGCTAAGTACAGTGTTTTACCAGTAGTTACTGGTTGCTTTGCTATCTGTGCATTCTAATGGTTATGACAGTGGCCCGATTGGCCCTCTCGTGTATATAATCCCCTGTAAAGTAATACCTAGTGCCAGGTGGCACAGTGTATATATGTGCTTACGTTCTAATGTGTTTTATGAGTAATACAAAGGCTTTTTGTACATAACCTTGTGTGGAGTTTCTTTTGTGGTGTGCCTAGTGTGTCGCTGCTGTGTGAGTGTATTGCGCAAACGCTTTACACACTGCCTCTGGGATAAGCCTGACTGCTCTGCCAAGCTACCAAGGGGGTGAGCAGGGGTTAGCTTCGGTGTGTAACTCCCTTGCCCTGACTAGAGTGGTGGTTTCTGCGTGGCTTAGGCGTATGCCCTAGCCAACCAGAAATCCCATTTCTAACATACATCACCAAACGCAACATGGCAATCATATACTACATCACCAACCACAACATGGCAATCATACTCTACATCACCAAACGCAACATGGGGGTCAAATACAACATCACCAAACACAACACAGTCATGCAGCTATCAAGCACAATATGGTAGCCATGTACTACACTAACAAACTCAATGCATAGTCGAACACTTTATCAACAAGCACAATACAGCAGCCAAGCACCACATCAACAAGCACAATTAGGGAGCCATGCACTACATTATCTGAAAGAGACACGTTAGTGACAGATTCCTTACCTTAGAATATCCCCAGGCGTCAGGCTGGATCCGGAAAGTTTTTGCGTAGCAGTACCCTTGCGCGTCGGTAGGCGGCGTCATGCGGCTCCGCGTCCGTCGTCGGCATCGGGACCGCCGAGATGATGTCGCGGGCAGTACTTAGATGCCGCCCCTGCGCGCTGACGTCAGTTCTTCTTTTTCCGCGCCAGTAAGCGCAGATCCGGGAAGAGCAGTGCCCTAGTAATTTTTTGACTAAATTTTTGGGTGATTTTTCACTGTTTTTCTAAACGAGTCTCTCGACTCCGAAGGTGTCGGTAGGGATGCCCGGCTTCAAGCCCTGCGACGCCTGTGGTCGCATGATGTCGATCACAGACCCGCACTTAGAGTGTCTCTACTGCCTCGGCCGCGACCACAACACGAAGTCGTGCCCCGACTGCCGGGCCTTGCACCCGAAGGCTTTGCGAGAACGGTCTCGAAAGCTCCTCGAGGTCCGGCAGTCGGCTCCGCGCCACACCAAGCCCCGGTCACGTGAGAGGTCGAGGGGCCGGTCGCGGAGTCCTCATCGGTCGTCGGGGTCCCAGTCTTCGCACTCCTCCGGTAAGTCGAAGCATAAAAAGTCTAAGAAGCGTCATCGCTCGAAGGCTTCGCCTCGCCGGTCTCGCGACTCGGCTGAGGCTCCTATCGGCAACGTCCCCACCCCCGCGGCTCCGGGAGTGCCTGTGGAGCCGCCCCGCATTACCCGTCCTTCCCGGGTTCGGGGCGACTCCGGCCGAGATACAGGAATTCCTGTCGGCCATGGCCCGCCTCTTCGGGCCTCAAGGTCCCCCGGTGCGCCTTTGGGCCCCGCGGGCCCTGATGGGGTTTCCCGGCGCCGCCGGCGACTCCGGTCCCGGCGCCGCCTGTAACACCAGCCTCGGTCCCGGCCCCGGCTTCGGCCCCGGCCTCGATCCCGGCTCCGGTGCTGCCGCAACCCCCATCGACGCCGGTTGACCTAACTACACCTCCGCCAGCGCCGATGTCTCCGGTGCCGTTCCCGACGCCGCCCGGGGCTCTGGGCGGCGTCGTTCCCCGGTTCTCTCCGGATCCGGACACGGCGCCGGGCCGGCGTCGCTCGACCCTGGCTCCGACGCCGGCCCACATGTCCCTCCTCCTTATTTTGAACCTGAATTGGAGGACGTAGATAACTGGGAGGGGACTGATGACCCTCTCACACAGCAGCGTGAGTTTGATCAGGACTGGGCTGAGGAACTTGGGGATGCCAGTGGTCTGGACACCTCCCCTGACTCTGGCATGCTGTCTCCTCCATCCGTGGCAACGGAGGAGGGAGCAAACTTTGCAACTGTGTTGCGTAGAGCAGCTGGGGCCTTAAACCTCCAGTTGCCTACAGTGGCTGTCAGGACTAACATCCTGACGGAAGTGCTTCAGCCGGCGGCTACCTCCTCGGAGCCACTGCTGCCGTTCAACGAGGCGCTTTCAGACGTTCTTTTGGGCACCTGGTCCAAGCCCACCACAGGGGCTCCTGTGGATAGGAACGTGGCCCGACGCCATCGCCCTGCTCCGGGCGACCCCCCGTTCCTCTCTCTCTACACCCCACCCCTGAGAGCTTGGTGGTCCAAGCCTCTGCTTCCCAAAGCGCCTTCCCTACCGCTCCCCCGGATAGGGAATCCAACGCCTGGATCAATTTAGGAAGAAGTCTTTTCTTCCGCCAGTGCTGGCTTGCGGTCAGTCAACACCACTTGCCTCTTGGGCCGAAATTCCCACTCCTTGTGGGACTCGGTGGCGCAAGTTCTGCCCCAGTGTCCTGAGGAGGTCCAGACACTGCTTTCCCGCACCATTGCGGAGGGAAGAGATGCGGCAAAGTACACCATCAGATGTGGCCTTGATACCGCCGACTCGCTAGGCAGATCGCTTGCGACGACAGTGGCGCTGCGCCGTCACGCCTGGCTGAGGACCACTGGTTTCTCGGGTGATGTCCAAAACTCTCTTATGGACATGCCCTTTGATGGAGTCGGTCTTTTTGGGACAAAGGTAGACCATGCCCTGGAGCGCTTTAAGGACTCGCAGGCTACAGCCAAGTCCCTGGGCCTTTCTGCTGTGCGCCCTCAGCAACAGTCTGCTTTTCGCCCCTTTCGTGGCCACGGAAGGGGCGCCCAGTCACGTCCGCTGCCCAGCCACCGGCCCGCGCAGCAAGCGTCTTCGCGTGGCCGAGGACGTGGCTCCCGCCGTGGCGGGTCAGGCAACCAGCATGCGGGTCAGGCCACCAACCCCGCCCCGTCCGCGGCCTCCAAGCCCTCCTAGTCCTTCCTTTCAGGTGCACAGCACGCCAGTAGGGGTCAGGGTCCGCCATCACCTTCACCACTGGCGTGCCATCACCTCGGACAGGTGGGTCTTGGACATTGTCCGAAGGGGCTACTCCCTCCCCTTCGTGACCATCCCCCAGCCATGCCACCTCAATTCCACCGCATGTCAGGGGATCACTTGGTGCTTCTTCAAAAGGAAGTTGCGGCCCTCTTGGCCAAGAGGGCCATCGAGCGCGTTCCGACCCCAGAAGTAGGACGTGGTTGCTACTCCCACTACTTTCTGGTGCCCAAAAGGGACAAGGAGGACATGCGTCCTATCTTGGACCTCCGGAACATCAATCGCTTCCTCCGGAAGGAGAAGTTCAAGATGCTCACCCTAGCTCAGGTCTTGACTGCTCTCGACCCTGGAGACTGGATGGTAGCGTTGGACTTGCAGGACGCATATTTCCACATCCCCGTCCTGCCGGCCCACCAGCGTTACCTGCGGTTCACGGTAGGCCTCGAGTATTTTCAGTTCACCGTGCTCCCTTTTGGCCTTACCAGCGCCCCTCGGGTGTTCACGAAAGTGATGGCGGTGGTCGCAGCCCATCTGCGCCGGGCAGGGGTTCCAGTCTTCCCCTACCTCGACGACTGGCTGCTGAAGGCGGGCTCGTCCCAGGCAGTCGTCTCCCACCTCCAGACAACGGCCGAACTCCTGCACTCGCTGGGGTTCTCCATCAACGTGCCGAAGTCGCACCTGATTCCTTCTCCACAGCTCCTTTTCATCGGAGCAGTTCTGGACACGACGCAGTTTCGGGTTTATCCTCCCGAACGGCGAGTCCGGGATATTCAGGCTATGATTCCGATCTTTCGGCCTTTATCCTGGGTTTCGGTACGGATGACCCTGAGGCTGCTGGGCCTCATGGCCTCCTGCATCCTGCTGGTCAATCATGCCAGATGGCATATGCGGGCTCTGCAGTGGGACCTGAAGATCCAGTGGGCGCAGCACCAGGGCAACCTGTCCGATCACGTCCAGATCTCGGAGGGGACTGCAAAACAGGTGCAGTGGTGGCTCTCGAACCGGCAATGGGTCATGGGCAGATCCCTCTCCCTTCCCCAGCCAGAGCACACAGTTGTGACGGATGCGTCCCTTCTGGGATGGGGCGGTGACATGGGAGAGGCGGAGATCAGAGGCCTCTGGTCTCCGGCGGAGTCCCGGCTCCATATCAACATTCTGGAGCTCCGGGCGATCCGACTTGCACTCAAGGCATTCCTTCCCTCTGTCAAAGGGACGGTAGTGCAGGTGTTCACAGACAACACCACCGCCATGTGGTATTGCAACAAACAGGGCGGGGTGGGGTCGTGGACCCTATGTCAGGAGGCTCTGCGCCTCTGGACATGGCTGGAACATCAGGGCATATTCCTGATGGTTCAACACCTGGCAGGTTCCCTGAACGCCAGGGCGGACGAACTCAGCCGCAGGTGCATGATGGATCACGAATGGCGTCTTCACTCGGAGGTGGCGCAAGGTCTCTTTCAGCAGTGGGGAGAGCCTTGGTTAGATCTGTTCGCCACCGAAGAGAACGCGCAATGTCAGCAGTTCTGCGCGTTGGAATTTCCAAGGCAGCACTCGCTCGGCGACGCTTTTCGTCGCGAGTGGAGTTGCGGTCTGTTGTACGCCTTTCCGCCTATACCACTTCTACCCAGAGTGTTGAAGAAGATTCGGCGCGACCGGGCCCGAGTCATTCTTGTGGCTCCGGACTGGGCTCGAAGAGTTTGGTATCCCGAGCTACTCAGTATGAGCGTCGATCCCCCGATCCGTCTGCCTCTTCGGGAGGATCTTCTGTCACAGCAGCAGGGGACGGTCTCCACCCGAACCTGTCCAGTCTACACCTGCTTGCGTGGAGATTGAGCGGCGGCAGTTGATTCCTTTCGACTTGCCTCCCGAAGTTTGTGATGTGATTCTGGCAGCCAGGAGTCCCTCCACTAAGGTGGTATACGCCTGCAGGTGGAACAAGTTTGTGGCATGGTGCACAGCAAAGGCTGTGAATCCCCTTTCTGCCCCTCTTTCTGAGGTTCTTCTGTTCCTTCTTTCTCTGGCCCAACAGGGTTCTGCCCTGGGTACCATCAAGGGCTATCTTTGTGCGATATCAGCCTTCCTCAGGCTTCTTGATCAGCCCTCCCTTTTCAAGTCCCCTGTGGTTAACAGGTTTCTTAAAGGCATTACACACCTCTTTCCTCCTGTTCCGTTTGTAATGCCTCAGTGGGACTTGAACTTGGTTCTTACCTTCTTAATGTGCGCTCCCTTTGAGCCTCTACATAATTGTCCTCTTCGACTTCTTACTCTGAAGACAGCATTCCTGGTGGCCATCACCTCTGCTCGGCGGGTGAGTGAGCTCCAGACTCTTTCATGCAAACCTCCCTTTCTGTCTGTTCATCCAGACAAGGTTGTTCTTCGGACGCGTCCGTCCTTCTTGCCAAAGGTGGTTACTGCCTTCCATATTGGGCAGACCATCACTTTGCCCACCTTCTTTCCGCCTCCGCATCCTTCCAGAGAGGAAGAGAGGCTCCACCGTCTGGACCCAAAACGTCGCTTTCTTTTTACATCAACCGCACACAACAGTTCCGGGTGGATGACCAGCTCTTTGTTGGCTACGTGGGCGCCAAAAAAGGTCGGGCGGTACACAAAAGGACCATCTCCCGCTGGGTCACTATGTGTATCAAAGCCTGCTATTCTTTGGCTAAGAAGGAGCCTCCTGTTGGGCTGCGTGCCCATTCCACAAGGGCAACGGCGGCTACCACGGCTTTAGGCCGCGGGGTTCCGTTACAGGATATATGTCAGGCAGCTACGTGGGCCTCGTTGCACACGTTTACCAAACATTACTGCCTTGACAGCCAAGTCCGGAGAGACGGCTTCTTTGGCCGTTCTGTTCTCCGGGACTTCCTCGTCTGATCTTTGTTCGCAGACCCACCACCGGGGTTGGTATTGCTGGGGTATCTATTCTAAGGTAAGGAATCTGTCACTAACGTGTCTCTTTCAGATGCACAAGTTACTAGCTTGTGTAACGATATATCTGTAAGAGACAGTAGTTAGTGACAGATTCCTTACCGCCCACCCATCCTCCCCGTTCTGCGAACCTGATTTCTAGGGTTAAGGACATCCCTTTCAGGGCCCTAGTATTTTTCAGACACCTATGTCAGCTTCTTGTATGGCTCTGCGTTCCTGGCGCGGAAAGTCGTGTACAGAACTGACGTCAGCGCGCAGGGGCGGCGTCTAAGTACTGCCCGCGACGTCATCCCGGCGGTCCCGACGCCGACGACGGACGCGGAGCCGCACGACGCCGCCTACCGACGCGCAAGGGTACTGCTACGCAAAAACTTTCCGGATCCAGCCTGACGCCTGGGGATATTCTAAGGTAAGGAATCTGTCACTAACTACTGTCTCTTACAGATATATCGTTACACAAGTTAGTAACTTGTGCAACGAGCACGATGCATCAGCTATGCACTACAGTAAGCACAACACACCAGCCATGCACTGCATCAAGAAATGCAACAGTGCAGCCACGTAGTACGTAAACCTGCACAATGCAGCAGCCATGCACTACATCAAAACGTACACCATGGCAGCCATGCAGTACACTAACAAGCACAATGCGGCAGCCATGCACTACATCAAAACGTACACCATGACAGCCATGCAGTACACTAAGAAGCGCAATGTGGCAGCGATGCACTACATCAACAACTATAGGTAATATGAGGGCAGACTTTCTCAAAAGACAGAATGCTGGTTTAAAAAGGGACAGTTCAGAGCAGACAGACACATAGCCTAGTCGTGCCCATACCTCTTAGCACAGGAGAAGGATATTTTGGTGAATACTTTCAACAGGCATCATTTCTCCAACAAGCTAAGGCAGGTCCTCAGAATTTTGTCCTTGGGGCTCACTCATCCTCAGATCCTTTCAGAACTCAGGCAAACAAGATGTGCACGCCGTCACTTCATTCTGGGATGCTCTGGAGCAGAACGGGGCATCTGATTGGCTCCTTTAAACTCTATCCATAGTTGATCTGATTCTCAGGGCTATATAGACTTTGGTGATTTTAATGGTGCCATCTTGGTGGTTTCGGGTCTTATACTTGCGTCTCTTAGGCGCATCCAGGTTGTCTCCACCTACGATTCCCACAGAATTGGGTTTGGTTTTCATCTCATGGGAGTGTACATCTCTTTAACCTAGATTGTCGCAGTTTTATCTCATGGACAGAGCAGAGTACCATATAGAAGAGTTTGGCATATTAAAATATCGTCTGATATAAATATCAAGGGGCTTATTTACAAGTCCCTTGCACTACTTTTGCATAATTTTTCCCATATTAAAAGTGACGCAAAAGTGGCGCAAGGGGCTTGTAAATAAGCCCCCAAGTGCTTAACATTGGTCACAACAAAATCATCCCTTTGGGTGTAGATTTTCTACAATGAACTCCAATGGGGCAAAATTTGTATAAATGATATTTAGGGCACAATCTTTTTGTCAGACAGCAAGAATATTCTGGTACTGCATCACTGAAGAGACCCTGCTGATCATTCGGGAATGCGGAAGCCTTTATATGAGAGAGCGCAACACTAAACCTGGAAGCAAATCTCATCATGGTTCTCAGTGAGCGCCCGTATATCTTATCTGAGGTAGCTCCTTTTACTGAGCAAAAGACCAGACTGTCAGGCAGAACAGATTTGAAGGCGTACATATGATGTGACTTCTAAATCATTACCTTGAATAGCCATTCCCCCTTTGTCCCTCACACCTTCCCAACTTATAAAATTCTCTCTCCCCCTCCATACCTTCTGTTCCGTAACAAGCTCAACACCATACAGTTGGCCTGGGCCAAAAAGGGCGGGAGGGAGGGCCTGAGTCTTCACGGTGAGAGGACGTCTCAGAGTAATGCTATTACCAGTAAGTAATCGCAGTATGATATTGTACCAAAGGTTATTGAAGTTGCCAAACAAGCATTCTGTTCCCATAAAATCACAACATCAGTCAACACTCCCAAAACTGTGTTCGAAATAGTCATTGACTTCTTTGCTATTATAGAACTAATGAGGAAATGATCCCTTCCCAACTCTATTAGGATACACACAATGTTTATTTTATAAATACATTTCAGATGCTGACATAAAACAAGCATTTGCAATGCAATAGGACTCGCATTTACGCGAGACCTATTGTATTGGAAACGGAAGTGCGGGCGGGCGAGAAGGCACGAATGGGAGGGGGAGGGCGGGGGGGCCGAGAAGGCATGGACTGCGGGGGGGGGAGGCACGGGAAGAAAATAGTGCTCGAAGTAAAGGGGCCAGTAGCCTTGGAAGGATACAAATGACGACATGGTCGTCATGAGGAGGGACTAACAAGCCTAAAACCAATCGGAAGGCAGCATTTAGGAACTAAGCCAATGATAAAGATGGGCGGAGATTGGGCGGAGCTTCCACGCCATACTGAATACTGCATGCCTCGCAAAGCGAGCAGCACATGCGCGCTGCCGCTATAGGCACGACCTAGAAAGTAGCATGGTAAATTCCAAATAGCACTTGCTGAACGTGGGAGGAGATGTGACTTAACAGCCTGAGCTACAGAATTTGGAATTGGGGAACCAAGTTTGAGTAATGGCATTGGCACACCTTCCTGTGATCCTCTGCAAATCACTTAATCTCCCTTTGCCTAAAGAAAGAAGAAAACATCTGACCCTCTGTAATATAATCTGGTGCTCATGTAAGGCGCTCTGATGTCTTTGGGCCAAATTTGCGCGATATAAAACGTTTAAAAGTATATAATTTGAAATCGGGCTCTCCATCTGAAACTTGCCCTGTTAGTCTACTCTTCAGCCTGCAGTGCCAACCCCTTCCCTCTGTTAGAGGTGCTCGGTGTCTCCAGGAGAAGGGAATAGTTCCGTAATGGTAGCATAATAGTAACAATATCAATTCTACCGGTTGCTGCTAAATTGTTAAAAAATCATGTGACCAAGTAATTGAACGATCACTTACAACCAGTCAATAATTGAGGATCCACTCAACCAGGATCTCTCCCTGCCCTTAGCACTGAGTCAGTGCCTCTAGTAGTATTCAATGACCTGAGAACGGAGGCCGATAAGGCCAGCTTCGACCACAGAGTCCTCCTAGAGTGTCTGAAGCTGCAGAAATGATGGAAATGGACTGGGCCTGGGTCTCTCCCTTCCTGATTGCACCCAGATGTCTCCTCTTTGTCGCTTGTGAAATCCCCTTGAAATTTGGGTTACCACAAGGCTCACACCTTTCTCACCACCTTTTGCATGTATATGAGAGCCTGCCACCCAAGTTACTCCGTTCCAGAGATGTCTGAGAGCTAAGATTGACTAACCTCTCATTGACTCAGGTTCTCTCTTTATCTCTACCTGCACTTATGATTTAAAACTGTTGATGAAAATCCCGCCTTTCCTCAAAGTAGACAGCAAAAGATGGGCTGTCCCTGCAAACCCTGGGAAACCCTTTTTGGGTAGCTGTGTGCTTTATAAGACTATAAATAAATAAAATTAAAATAAACAAAATCATTGAGTGGACCGATTATGCAAACTCACTGTACCTGGGACTTCCTGCATATCTTCTGCAGTGACTTCAGGTATTTCATAATATAGCAGGGCATCTTGTTTGTGTCCCCAGATTCGGCCATTCTTCCCCTCTCCTCCGTTCACTTTACTGGGAGCTGCTAAGAGAGAGGGTCCAGTGTATGTTTACAGGGACGTGTATGCTTTCCATGCTTCATTCAGCTTTTTCGTATGTCCTGCTAGACCACGGAATTCGCTGCCTGATCACTTACTCCATGCCTAAGCAGGTTTAGGTGTCAGATCGAAACGTGGTTATTTTCAAATGTTTTATTTATTTATTTTTTGCAGATTTATATAGCGCGAACTCGACCCGAAGGTATTGGAGCGCTTTACATGAGCACCGGTTACGTTACACAAGGACACATTCATGTTTTTGGTGGGCACGGGGAGATTAAGTGATTTGCCCAGAATCACAGGCTGTGGATGCAACCCCGAGGCTCGAACCTTGGTTTCCAGCTCCAAAGTCGGCAATCTAGCCGTCAGACCACATCCTCTCCCCTATGTCTAATGTGTCTATGGGCCCGATTCACAGAACTAACTTAAGACAAAATCCTAAACTTACTACCATTTTGATATTCACAGAAGGCACTTACTCATTTTGGTATTCACAGAAGGCACTTACTTACTCATTTTGAGTAACTTGCTCATTTTGAGTAACTTACTCATTTGGTATTCACAGAAGGCACTTACTCATAGATGAGTAAGTGCCTTCTGTGAATACCAAAATGAGTAAGTTACTCAAAGCAGTAAGTTACTCAAAATGAGTGAGTTACTCATTTTGGTATTCACAGAAGGCACTTACTCATCAATGAGTACATGCCTTCTGTGAATACCAAAATGAGTAAGTTACTCAAAATGAGTAAGTTACTCAAAATGAGTAAGTAAGTGCCTTCTGTGAATACCAAAATGAGTAAGTGCCTTCTGTGAATACCAAAATGGTAGTAAGTTTAGGGTTTTGTCTTAAGTTAGTTCTGTGAATCGGGCCCTATGTGTCTAAATGTGTCTAACCTTCCTGCTCAGTGAGCTGTCAATATGTTGGGTTACTTTCGCACCAAGCAATCCCTGGGTGTAGGAGTGCTCTGTACGCAGGATTTCTTTTTCCCCAATGCGACACACAGGACTGAGGTTGCACACTGCTGGCAAGGCCCGGATATGCTGAAACGAGTCCGAGGTTTCTTTTTGTTCCCGTTCGAAAGGGACCTGCCTTGGCAGTATGGGATGGGCTGCTCCGATTGGAGTAGGGCTGAGCCTGATTTGCATATGACTGGTTCCTGTCTGAGGTGGCATAGTGGGCATAAAAAACACTGGACTAGATTGCAACCCAGAATAATTACTCTGACTCAGTGGCTGAGATTAATTGAAGAAATCCACCCATCACTTTTCTCCCTCTACAAGCAGAATTGTGAGACGTTTTTACGAGTCCGGCAGCTTAAAGCTTAATGCATTGCCAATATGGGCCCTCTTGATTAGGCCTGGGCGGAAAACTACGCTACACTCGCGTAGATTGCGTAGTTTGCGCAACTACGCACTACGCGAATTGCACGTAGCACAGTGCAAAAACGCGTAGCGTAGCGGGCATTTTTTGCTTGCTCGCGGTCCTCAACGTCAAGTTGGCGACCGCGAACGAGCAAAATGACATCCCGGCGAGACTTTTTCCTCGTTCGCGATCAGCAGCATCAAGTTGCCGATCGCGAGCGTGGAAAATAAACCTCCCGGCGAGATTCTCAACGCGGGGAGGTCAGGTTTCTCATTGCGAGTGGTCGCGTATGCTCGCGACCGCTCGCGATGAGAAACTACCAGTCCGCGTTGAGAAAACTGCCGCTCGAGTACAAATCTACTCGAGCGGCAGAAAACGACTGCTTGCACTGTGCAAGATGCCGTTTGCAATGATTGCACAGTGCGGACAAGCATCCGGCACTGTGCAATCATTGCGAACAGCATTTCCTACCGCACTACGCAGTTCGCGTAGTGCTACGCGTAGCTCGCGTAGTGCGAAGTACACTTCGCGTAGCTACGCGTAGCGCTACTACGCGAACTACGCCCAGGGTTACTCTTGATGCAGTTTTCTGTCTTTTGCTACATGCAATAAGCACCTGTTTTTAAGTATTAAAATAAATGTAGTCCAAGGAAATATGGCATTTGATGCCATCTAGTGTTAGCATAAAGTAATTTGCTACATTAAAGCAGTTGACTGGTTTCATTTTATTCACTATCTATACTAAACTTTGGTGAAAAAGAGTGGGGCCCTACACAAAACTAGCCACATATTTTAATTTCTATGTATCTTTATGCTGGGATGGAAATGTCCTCTGCAAGGTGATGGGCGTGCACCCCCGCTCTGAGTGCACAACTGTACTGATGGATCCTTAATGTTGATTTTTTTTGTCGTAGGCAAACACGGATCATACGTGTGGACTATGACATAGGTCTGTCTCACGGATTGCTGTCTTGTTAGACCGGGGTTGAGGTGCACCCAAAGCACTACCCTCATAGTGGTGGAAGGCTACTGCTGTCACCAGGAGTTAAGCAGCACAGTGCGGTGGTGGCAGCATACAGTGTAGTGATTAGCAGGAGTGACAGAACCTTTTTTACCCTGTGTCACTGGAATGAGGCCTACAGGCTCATTCAGCTCTCAAAGTTCTGGTGCTGTGTGCTTAGCTCACCCTTGGCCTGTATCAGAATGGTATGAAGTACTGCACAGCGCAGAAGTGGTGTATCTGCTCTTGGTGTATGTGTGGCTGGGGGGGTGTCATAAAGGGACCATGCAGTGCTGTGTGTGTCTGAGAGTGGTACCTTACCTGAAGGATGTAGTGGTGTGCAGTTTGTGCAGTTTAAATGCATGTGCTGGGTGTATGTCTACCTGTAAGTGGTACAAAACATGAAGTGTGCAGTGCGTGCAGGATAAGTGTATGTGCTGGGTGTATGTGTCCCTGACAGTGGTACAACACAGAAAGGATACAGTGCTGGGCACTGCACATGTGTTGAATGTAAGTCCTGGACGTATGTGTGCCTCTGGTTGGCACAGTACGTGGAAGATATAGTACTGTACAGTGTGTGCATGCTGTATACATGCACTGGGTGTATGTGTACCTGTGGATGGTACAGTACATGGAGGGCTTTTGGTGCCATTTTGGGAGACCCAGGCCTGCGTGGTGAAACATGGAGTGGAGGTAGAGAGATCCCTCCTGACAGATTTGGGGATTGCTGCTTTCCTGTTAGTTGAGCGAGACACACACTGGGGAGGGGAGGACCAGGCCTCCCCTGTACACTACAAATGTGCTATTTGATTCAGCGAGAGTTCACAAGCAAGGGGCCTGGGCACATCTCAGGAAGGAGATGGGCTGATAAGAGAATCATAAAGAGTAGGGCTGGAACAGATAGGCTTTAGCACCAATACCTCCTGACCTTCCTGATATCCAGTCAGCGTAGCTTTCTGGTCGTACTATTTTTTCATAAGCGCATGACTTGCCTGAAGGTTTTCCTTTGCCTGACTCATGTATTCAACTTCCTGATGCCAATCACATAGTCCACCACATATCAATATTATGTGTTTAGAGGAGTTTTGACGACTTTTGGGCCCAGTGGCACTGCACCTGCTGCACCATTCAAATCATTCCCCTAGTGCCTGCAAGATATCTACATTTGTGACTGCCTGTTTAGTAGTAAAATATCTCAATTATCGGTGTTTAGGGGGTGCTTAGAATATTTGGTCCCAGTTCCACTGCACTTGCTGCACTATTGAAATCATGGCCCTAGTGAAGGAACAAGCTGCAATCACAAAACTCGAGGAATACTTGCAATAATGTATGAAACTTCAGCAAAGGTTGTCTGCTACACCACTTGTTCTCCAGTAAGTCATATGTAGGTAATACATTTACAGTGTGACGAGTAATCAGAAAATATTGTGTTTGAGGCATGTGAGCTGTAGATCACATGCTGTGCATAGATCGCCATCTAGTGTTGGGTCCGGATGTTTACACTTTGTTTTTCTTTGAAGAAGTCTTTCCAATCACGAGATAGGTGACTCCTCCTTTCGGTGATAGTGCACATGGGCATCGACTCCATCTTCAGATTGTTTTTTTCAGCCATCGGGTTCGGATGTTAGTCGCTGCGCTCCGGTTCGACGCCGTACCTTCGGTTCCCTCAGTGCGCAAGACACTCACCCTCGACGGTATTGTTTCCGATCGCGTATACCATTCTTCACGTGTAGTGTTTAATTATAAAAAACCTCTTTCGATCGGAGAGCTTGTGGTAGGCCGTCGGGCCTACCCCCGTCGGTTCGACTTGCAGTCAATGGAACGAACTCCCTTCAAATTCTGCCCTCGGTGCCACGCGAAGTACCCGCACACAGACTCACACGGAGTGTGTAACCTGTGCTTGTCTCCTGAGCACAGAGAACAGGACTGCGACGCATGCCAGACTTTCCGCTCCAAGAAGACGCTTCGCGACCGTCGGGCTTGACGTTGCAACATGCAGAGTCAACACACAAGCTCTATTCCGGACCTCTTCGGACCAGAATCGGATGAAGAAGCCGGCGACGCTATCGGGGCCGAGGAGGAACAGGAACCGATCTCCGTTTCCGATTACGGCTCCGACCAGGATGAAGACATCCCGCATGGACAGCGTACTGTAAGTACAGAATCTCCCTCGCCCCGACATCCATCTCAACCGAAAAAGAAGGCTCCGTACCAACCCACGCCCTCGGGCCCAGGTCGGCCCCGAGACCACGCTTCTGACGCCCCGCCTTCGGGCTCGGCACCGAAGCCTGCAAAAAAGCCTTCTGGCTCCGAAAAGCCCCACTCTAAATCAGGCACCGAGCCGAAACCTTCGGGATCGAAGCCAAAGTCCGGCTCCGAACCACACTCGGCACCGAAACATACTTCGGATCCGAAGACTCCAACTCCGAAAATGTCTGCATCGAAACCTTCGGCGCCGACCGTTTCGATGATCCACTCGATAAACCGGACCCGAAACAGAAGGTGTTGTTTATTAATTCTCAGACTGGACTTATTACCACAAAAGTGACTCCAAAAAGAAGGACTGATGCAGAAGAGGAATATCACATTCCCTTGAAGAAGAGAACTATTGGAACTAACCCTTCCCCATCTCCTCCTCTTCCTACTCTTCCATCACCCCCTTCTCCTCAGTTTCTACCTGTGCCAACTTCACTTGAACATCCACCACATACACCTGACAATCAGGATGATGGGGATGGCAATGGGGATGGGAATGATGATGATATTCAGCCTATACCTACAGACCCATGGGACGACTACAACACTAACTCGCCCACTGGCAATGATCCTGACTTATACCCCACCAAGCCCTCTCCACCGGACGACAGTGTAGGCTACATTGAATTGCTGGGTAGGGCAGCTAATTACCATGGGGTGCAGCTCCACAAAGAGTCTCTCGAAGAGGATTTTCTCTTGGGAACCCTTAGCGGTACACAAAATTCATCACACACGTTACCCATGCTCAAAGGGATGATTAGGCATGTAGACGATATCTTTAATGATCCGGTCAGGGCACGTATCCTTACCCCTAGGGTAGATAAAAAATATAAGTGGGCACCATCCGACCCAGTCTACATAAAGGGACAATTATCATTGGACTCATTGATGGTGTCCAACGCACGCAAAAGGGCCAACTCCCAAACTACAGGAGATGCTCCACCCCAGATAAAGAATCTAAGCTTCTTGATGCTTCTGGGAAAAGGGTGGCCTCTCAGGCAGCAAACTTCTGGCGCATATCTAACACACAAGCATTGTTAGCTAGATACGACCGTGCGCACTGGGATGAAATGGAACAATTACTCCAATTTCTACCCCAAGAACATAGAGCTAAAGCTCAAGACCTCGTAAGAAAGGAACAACTTATCTCAAATTATCAAATCAGGTGCTCCCTTGATTCTGCTGACACAGCTGCCAGAGCGGTAAACACCAGTGTCCTGTTACGAAGGCACTCCTGGCTTCGCATATCTGGGCTCAAACCTGAGGTCCAGACTTCCATACTAAACACACCCTTTGATAAGGAACGCCTTTTTGGCCCAGTGGTGGATTCTTCACTGGAAAAGATGAAGAAAGACACTGAAGTGGCCAAATCCATGGTAGCCCTTCAGTCAACACAAGGCTGTGGTTCCTTTTGGCGCTCATTCTATCAAGCAGGGCCCAAAAATACTTCTTCAGAGACTACATCCACCTACAAGGGCAATAACCAACCCTCTGGCCGAAAAGATTACTTCAGAGGGGGATACAGAGGAAACAACGGCAAAGGCAGAGGTAGAGGGTTAAACACACGTACCTCCCCCTCCAATACAAAACAGTGACTTACCTATACTTCCTCCCGACCATTTAACACCTGTCGGGGGAAGACTGTCACATTTCTTACCAACTTGGCAGTCAATAACAACAGACAAGTCAGTTCTACAGATTATCCGTTCTGGTTACTGCCTGGAGTTCATCAACACTCCTCCAAACATTCCTCCAAAGGCACACAAACTTTCACAGGACCACCTACACCTCCTCCAACAAGAGGTACAGTCTCTACTTCTAAAAGGAGCTATAGAACCAGTCCCGCTACAACACCAAGGGTCGGGCGTGTATTTCTTTTACTTCCTAATACCCAAAAGTATGGTTCCCTCAGACCTCAGGGAACTACATTTTTACATACAGTTAGACCATTTCCACATGGTAACACTTCAACGGGTACTACCTATTTTGCAAAAAGGCGACTTTCTGTCTACTCTAGACTTAAAGGACGCCTACTTTCATATTCCAATCCACCCTGTTCATCATAAATTTCTCAGGTTTGTGTTAGCGGGTCAACATTACCAGTTCAAGGTACTCCCATTCGGAGTCACCACTGCCCCCAGAGTCTTCACAAAGTGTCTGGCAGTAGTAGCTGCTCATCTAAGAAGACAAAGCATCCATGTCTTCCCATACTTGGACGACTGGCTCATAAGAGCCAACACGTACCAACAATGTCTCAAGCATACTTCCATAACTATTCAGTTACTGCATCAACTAGGGTTCACAATTAATGTGCCAAAATCACATCTTCAGCCAACCAATACTCAGAACTATCTAGGAGCTACTTTAGATACTCAAAAGGCTCTCGCGTTTCCCAACGCAGCCAGAATTTGCAACATTCAGTCTTTAGTTCTCCAGTTTCAACCCAATCAATCACTTCCAGCTCGGGTTTATATGCAACTGCTGGGGATGATGGCATCTTGTATCATGATCGTTCCCCATGCCAGGCTGCAAATGCGTCCGCTTCAAGAATGCTTAGCCAGTCAGTGGAACCAGTCATACGGTCTATTAATCGATTTAGTGTTGGTAAGCGGCCGTACTCATCGCTCTCTGCAGTGGTGGAACACACAAAATTTATCAAAAGGACGGCCCTTTATAGACCCGGTTCCACAGATAGTACTAACAGCGGACGCATCCCTAACTGGCTGGGGAGCTCATCTTCAGCAACACACTGTACAAGGCCTGTGGAGCCAACAGCAAAAGTTGCTCCACATCAACCATTTAGAGCTGATGGCAATATTTCTAGCTCTCAAGGCTTTTCAGACCCATCTAGCAGGCAAAACTGTCTTGGTTCATACCGACAACATGACAGCTATGTATTACATACAAAAACAGGGGGGGACACACTCTCTCCAACTGTCCCACTTAGCCCAAGACATCTGGAGGTGGGCTATTCACCACAAAATCTATCTCCTAACCGAACACCTCCCAGGAGTGAACAACCAGATTGCGGACCTCCTCAGCAGGCAAAGGTACCAAATACACGAATGGGAACTTCACCCTCAAGTTCTCCTCCCATACTTCCAAGCTTGGGAAGTCCCTCAGATAGATCTGTTTGCCACACACCAAAATGCAAAATGCCAAAGCTTCGCCTCCAGGTACCCACACCCGTTATCCAAGGGCAATGCACTATGGATGAACTGGTCAGGGATATTTGCCTACGCTTTTCCGCCTCTCCCACTCATTCCATCAGTGGTTCGGAAGCTCAGACAAACATCTCTCACACTAATCCTAGTAGCTCCTACGTGGGCACGTCAACCTTGGTTCCCAACCCTGTTGGAGCTCTCTCTGGTCCCCCATCAAAAATTGTATTTAACCTCCAGTCTCCTCACACAGAGCCATGCAGAAATCAAGCACCCAGATCCCAAACAACTAAACTTCGCGATCTGGCTCCTGAAGTCATAGAGTTTGGTTACCTGAATCTTCCACCAGACTGTATGAACATCATTAGAGAGGCTAGAAAACCTACCACAAGAGCCTGTTACGCAGCTAAATGGAAGCGTTTTGTTATTTATTGCAATAACAATCATATCAACCCTCTTGATGCTTCCATACAAAACATTATCTGTTATCTGTTACACTTGCAGCATTCAGCATTGGCTTATACCTCCATCAGACTGCATCATGCTGCAATAGCTGCGTATCTTCGGAATAGACAACATT
Organism: Calotriton arnoldi; assembly: GCA_963921515.1. Lineage (NCBI taxonomy): Eukaryota > Metazoa > Chordata > Amphibia > Caudata > Salamandridae > Calotriton > Calotriton arnoldi. The sequence continues at coordinate 1,765,051 of CAWUFW010003563.1, forward strand.
TATCGCTATTTAGAGTGCCTGTAATTGAAGCTTTTATGGAAGGACTAAAACGAGTCATACCACCAAGACTCCCACCTGCCCCAGTGTGAATCTTAACATAGTCCTCACAAGATTAATGGGCCCGCCCTTTGAACCCATGCACAAATGTGGACCACAGTTCCTCTCTTGGAAAACAGCTTTCCTCATTGCGATCACTTCATTGAGGAGAGTGGGTGAACTACAGGCACTAACCATAGAAGAACTTTTTTCCAACTACACAAAGATAAAGTGGTTCTTCGTACCAATCCCAAATTTTTACCTAAGGTAGTATCTGCATTTCACATAAATCAGTCGGTAGAATTACCTGTATTCTTCCCTCAACCTGATAGAACGAGCTCTACACACCTTAGATGTCAGAAGAGCACTCTTGTATTACATTGAAAGAACAAAATCATTTCGTAAGACCAAACAACTCTTTGTTGCTTTTGCACCACCTCACAAGGGCAATCCTATCTCTAAATCAGGTATTGCAAGGTGGATTGTTAAACGGATTCAAATTTGCTACGCAAAAGCAAAGAGGACTTTAACTGTACCCCCTAGAGCACATTCCACTCGCAAGCTAGGGGCCACTATGCCTTTCTTAGGAAACATTCCCATAGCTGACATTTGCAAAGCTGCAACATGGTCTACACCGCACACATTCACAAAGCACTATTGTGTAGATGTGTTAGCAAGACAACAAGCTAATGTGGGCCAAGCAGTACTTAAAACACTGTTTCAGACAACTCCAACAGCTACAGGATAGCCACCGCTTTTGGGGGATACTGCTAGTCTATGCACAGCATGTGATCTACAGCTCACATGCCTCGAACGGAAAATGCTACTTACCCAGTATGCATCTGTTCTTGGCATGTAGACCTGTAAAGTCACATGCGCCCACCCACCTCCCCGGGTACCTGTAGCTGATGTAGTTCTCTCTTTTACTATACATACATACGCATGGACATCTCAATTCTTTACTACTACTCCATTCTCCCCCTCTGCGGGAAAACAATCTGAAGATGGAGTCGATGCCCATGCGCACTATCACCGAAAGGAGGAGTCACCTATCTCGTGACTGGAAAGACTTCTTTGAAGAAAAACAAAGTGTAAACATCCGGACCCAACACTAGATGGCGATCTATGCACAGCATGTGACTCTACAGCTCTACATGCCAAGAACAGATGCATACTGGGTAAGTAGCATTTTCCCTTTTAAAACAGCAGAAAAGAATTCTCCCCAAGCCATAAACCTTTCCTTTAGTAATCAGGCCATCATCATTAGAAGAAAACAGTATTAGAGGTCCCATCAGTCACACCACAAACAGTTTCTTCTGTAGTACAGAGAAACAGAGGGTCTGAGTTAGATCCACAGTTAAATAGGACTAGCTGTTGAAAAATGTGCAACCAAACCAGACCGGGCTAGTCCTTTGCATCGCTACCCTAATCTCCTTTCTTTTGGCAGGTTTACCTTTGAAGTATTGCCTATGAATTGCTGACACCATTAACCTCTGCCCAGAAGGTTCACTTAAATATAAACTTATAGATGAGTACCAGTGATTATAGGGGTGTTTTTCACTAAGGGGATCATAGTGACAAATTAGACAATGAGAGCAAAGCTCGAGTTGTTTATGACCGTCGCAACCAAGAGGTGAAAATCATCCCCTTTATTCAGTTACCAATTTACAAATTTATGTTGTATATGAGTTTCATAACTAAATATCGACTGGAGAAAGCACTGACACGTACTGACTTCTCACTCTTTAAATGGCCTACTGTTCAGCTCATACATTTATGCAGAGGAAACATAATCTTAGAACGAAGTCTCCCCGACAGGAGTGGAACAAGGAATGAGTATAGACTGTATCCCAATAGCTGATACCATACGTACAGCACCCCCAGAAATAATCATGGTGGAGTTCAGAAGGTGAATGAGCAATATAGATGCCTCTAAATTTTGTGTGTATCCTGTCACATTTGCTGCACCTTCAAAGATCAAATATCAGACTATGGGGTCGATTCCGATTCGGGCCGGAAAAAGCACCGACCGACTCGGATCCGGAAAAAATACCGACCGACACGTACCAGTGGCGCCCGACACGCCAAGTACGATGCAAGCCGCGATAAATCCGACCGACACGTCAGGAAACCAAGCCGACCGACCGACCCGCTCGGAAAATAGCAATCCGGCCGGAAAAACACGCGAATCCAACCGACCGACACGCACCCGGAACAAATCCGACCGAATCGTACCCGCCAACTCCAACCTGCAAAGTACGATGCAAGGCGCGAAAAACACGACCGAGTCGGACGGAGGACAAGCCGTACGACCGACACGCATACAAAACCGAGCCGAAGCAACACAATACACCGCGACCGACGCGTACGCAGCATACAAAACTGCACAAACACAGCGTGAACGAAACGGAAAACACCGTACGAGACCAATGCAGGGTCCGACTCGGTCACAAGAACGTTTCCAACATACACAAACAGCACAAAGGAAAAATCAACCAAAAAAGGCCAAACAAGCAATTACCAAGCCAATAAATACTGGGGGGGTGGGGACAGAGAACAAAGACACACCAACAACTCCACCTATATAAAGGACACAAATCACTACCATGAGCCTTTGCAAATGCCATTCCACTGCCAGCACCCAAGAGAAAGCAACCACACACCCACAGCTCATCCCTCACACAAGCCACACACCAGCAGCACACCAACAAATACCTACCTCACATACACCCAGCACAACACACACCCACACACCCTCACCTGCACACCAACACACACAGCACCCACTATCACCACCCATCACCATGCCCCCAAGAAGAATCCCAAGTTCCTAGATAGTGAATTGGAAGTCATGGTAGACGAGATCCTCAGGGTGGAGCCACAGCTGTTTGGCACTCTGGTCCAACAGACCCCCATGTCGCAGAAAACCAAGATGTGGGAGAGGATCATCAACAGGGTGAACGCCCAATCACCATGTCGGCGCACAAAGACCGACATCCAGAACAGGTGGTATGACGTGCGCAGGAGGGTACGGAAGCTGCTGAAGCAAGACTACATCAACAGCCAACACACCGGCAGTGGCCCTCCTGCCAAGCCAGTATACCTCAGGCCCTGGGAGGAGAAGGTGCGGGCCATCCTTCCGCCAGTGAGCGTATATGGACTAGAGGACATCCCAGAGCCTGGTGAGTACACAACAAATGTACACAATAAACTGCCACAAAACACACACATCACTGTCAAGGGAGAGTCAAACCATGCACTCATAGCAATTACACAGCAACTAGAACAGAATCATCCCAAAATGTGTATGTCAGTCAGATAAACACAACACATGCCATCAAAAAAGTCACATCCAACTGTGCCAACACATGTACAAACACAACCACAACTACAGCTAGGCAGTGGCACAAATAGAACTAACACACACATCCACACATGTAGCCACCACAACAACACCAACACACAGTGAAGACCACTCAAAGGAAGGAATTCTGTGTATGCTGGCCAAGTCAGTGTAGCCAATAGCATCATGGGAGTCGCACTCACACATATTGCCCCCCCCCACAACTGTCCCATCAACACCACCCTGAACCATGCTCACATCACAGGGAGTGGAGAAGGACTCACAAGATGGCTGACACTGGCTACTGCTGTGGGGAGCACAAGGCTCTGCTGCCAACTGTGCACCAACAAACAGCAGGACACCACTGACTGACATCCTGAGAGACAACTTCCACTCCCTGCAATGCAAGCACGTTCCATGGTGGGATATCCGGCTGGCTGGGTGGGAAGGGGGACTTGCAGCACTGACCATAGTCACCAGCACCTCCCCTCACACCCCCCCAACACAAACTCCACAGTACCCACCTGGTAGAATGCAATGCCCTCCATCCTAACACAAGATCCCACAAAGCACCACCACCCTGGGTTATGTTGTGTGAAGCACAGGGACACTCTTGGGACTCTTAGCCAAACAACTGCCAGGACAACACTCCCAGCCATCCTGTCAGCACAGCCAGCCCACCCCACAGGGAAGCAGAGTCAAAAGGAAGGAAGCATGGGCATGCTGGGAAGGGGGTGGAGGCAATAGCATGATGGGAGTCGTAGTCACAGACATTGCTCAGCCTCACAACTGGCCCATCAACACCACCCTGAACCATGCTCACATCACAGGGAGTGGAGAAGGACTCACAAGATGGCTGACACTGGCTACTGCTGTGGGGAGCACAAGGCCCTGCTGCCAACTGTGCACCAACAAACAGCAGGACACCACTGACTGACATCCTGAGAGACAACTTACACTCCCTGCAATGCAAGCACGTTCCATGGTGGGATATCCGGCTGGCTGGGTGGGAAGGGGGACTTGCAGCACTGACCATAGTCACCAGCACCTCCCCTCACACCCCCCCCAACACAAACTCCACAGTACCCACCTGGTAGAATGCAATGCCCTCCATCCTAACACAAGATCCCACAAAGCACCACCACCCTGGGTTATGTTGTGTGAAGCACAGGGACACTCTTGGGACTCTTAGCCAAACAACTGCCAGGACAACACTCCCAGCCATCCTGTCAGCACAGCCAGCCCACCCCACAGGGAAGCAGAGTCAAAAGGAAGGAAGCATGGGCATGCTGGGAAGGGGGTGGAGGCAATAGCATGATGGGAGTCGTAGTCACAGACATTGCTCAGCCTCACAACTGGCCCATCAACACCACCCTGAACCATGCTCACATCACAGGGAGTGGAGAAGGACTCACAAGATGGCTGACACTGGCTACTGCTGCGGGGAGCACAAGGCCCTGCTGCCAACTGTGCACCAACAAACAGCAGGACACCTCTGACTGACATCCTGAGAGACAACTTACACTCCCTGCAATGCAAGCACGTTCCATGGTGGGATAACTGACTGGGTGGGTGGGTGGGTGGGAAGGAGGTCTGGCTGTCAACCAAACACAATCAATGCAGACCATGTTCACACCCCAGAGAATACATAGAAATGCCCAAATAATGCAGGACAATGTGCCACACCAATATCAACCCCTGACTGTGACGACTTAGGACAATACAATGTACAGGCCCGCACCCCGAGGCACAGTCACAACTGTCAGGTGTGTCAACCACTGATGCCTGCAGAAACATGACATACATTGTTTGTGTCTCCCAAAAACAGGTGATGATAGGGACACAGCAGCAGACGCTGAGGAGTCCCAGTCCCAGGCTCAAGAGGATGCCGAGCTCACTGGCGTCGTACAGCCTCTGTCCTCCTCGGACGATGAAGAACAACCTGGCACATCCGGTGCAAGTCAACATGCTGCACCAGCAGGACCACCAGCTGCAGCACCAGCAGGTCCACCAGCTGCACCCCCTGCACCCACCCCTCCAACGACTGTCACCACGAATACCATCCCTGCCGACATGGACAGAATAAGGAACAACACCAGCGCAGTGACCCTGGACCAACCTGGGGCCATGGACACCACCACCACCACCAACCCCCAAGGTGGACCAGGGTTATCTGTGCGTGCAACTGCACACACTGCACATGTCAGCAGGGGTGGTGGGAGGGGTGGGAGACAGAGGTCGCTGCTTGCAGACGTTGCTGGTGTGCATGAAGACCCACAACTGGTACGCATAGCTGATGCGTACCAGTCCAGCACCGGAGAGCTCAGCCAGGTAGTGGGGCTCCTCAGAGACATCAAACAGCAGCAGGCTGCCCATCATGCCCGCTTGGACTCCCACATGTCCCATGTGGAGTCACACATGTCACGTGTGGACTCCCACATGTCACGTGTGGACTCCCACATGACCCGCGTGGAGTCCAAGTGGGATGTACTACATGAGATGACGGCGGTGCACAGGGACATTTTACAATGCCTCCGCCAGATGAACAGCAACCAGTCCACACCTCCCTGTGTGCCAACAACATCTGGTACCGAACAAACTGCAACTGCCACAGGGAGGGAGGAGGACTCTGGCGGAGAGTCCCCTGCACCGCAGCAGCCTGCACTTGAGGGCCCCCCCCCAAGAAGAGGGGTCGTCCGAGGAGGGAAAGTGAGAGGCTGATGGCCAAGCGCAACTCCCAGGAAGCCTGAACCTGTTCTGGATTTTCGCCTTTGTGCACAGACTGTTCACCCTGTTGATGGCAACACTACTCCCACACATTGCATGGGGAGTACAAGTTGGAACAATGTGTCAGACAACTGTGGCCCCGATACTGGGGATCCTGTCTACCTGGACTTTCTATTCATCTAGGAACTTGGGATTGCAAGATTCATGTACAGCACAATCCATCCTATGCACTATTATCACAGATGTATCACAATAAACACAATAATACACCATACTTGCCTCTGTCGTGATTCCAACGTGGGTACTGTTATGGGGATGATGAACAACAAAATTACACTGTGTATGCGAACTGCAACAGCAAGGACAACACAGGCATGTGAGTACAGGCAACGTGACACATATGAGGGAGACACACCACCAGGGCTACACAACACATACACACCTAGGCCATCTGACTCATTGCCTACACTGATGTTGCCAGGGAAGACGGTGCAATGCACAGACACCACACCCATTCCCAGTTGTAGTCAAGTAGCCCACAGGTGCAGTAAGCAAATGGCAGTCAAATGTGTGACCACAGACAACGCACATCACTAAGTGAAGCACAGGTTTATTACACAGTAGCAACATGCCGTAACCACTACAGATGCAAGGTAACCCCACCTGGTAGCGGGCACACAGTCAACAACTGTAGACAGAAGGAAGTCCATGGGTGTGGCGCACATCACCTGTAGGGACACAACAGCTACCAGCCTGGATGTGCAATCACGTTGTCGGTGGACACAGTTGACCAAACGAATCTGAAAGTACCCTGTGAAGGACAGAAATGACACACAGTCAAAAGCAATGGAGTACAGGACAGAACAGCAAAACTCATGCACAATACATGTTACAAGATACCCACCCAGAACCAAGTTAGCATGTCAACACTGTTGGGGAGTACAGCCCACCTGTCACCACACATCGCAACACACATCCAGTCAAGTAGCCCATGGACACACTCCAACAGCACCAGAGCACCACCCACACATCATGCCAACTCACATCATTCACATGACACCTCAGGATACTCACATTCAGCTAAAGAAGTTGGTGATGAGCTGTGTGCGGACATCACCATCACCATCATCATCATCATCGTCACTGGCATCGTGGTCCAGGCCAGGATCCTCCACAGGTGGCGGATGTTGGTCATCGTCATCCTGGATGAGAGGCAACTCCTTCCGCACTGCCAGGTTGTGGAGCATGCAGCAGACGATGATAATCTTGCACACTTTCGCAGGGGCATATGGGAGGGACCCTCCGGTCTTGTCCAGGCAGCGGAAGCGGCTCTTCAGGAGACCAAAGGTCCGCTCAATCACTCTCCTGGTCCGACCATGTGCCTCATTGTAGCGCATCTGGGCAGGTGTCACAGGGTTCCTGAGGGGTGTCAGCAACCACGGCATGTTGGGGTATCCCGAGTCACCTACGGACAGACAAGTGCACATCAGCTGACTTGGAAAAGTGGGCGGAATACTACAGATCAGATCACACACAATGGCACAAAGTCAGTACACACCGACAAGCCAGGCACGCTGGTTCTGCATCTGTGCCATCAACCTGGGGATGCGACTACTCCTCATCACAAAGGCATCGTGTGCTGAACCAGGGAAACGGGCACACACGTGTGTGATGGTCATGTCTGCAAGACACACCACCAGTGCATTGACCGAGTGGTAGTGCTTGCGGTTCCTGTAGGCCTGCTCCTGGGCCTGTGGTGGTACCAAAGCCACATGTGTCCCATCAATGGAGCCAATGACATGCGGCATCCTCCCCAGGGCATAAAAGTCACTCTTCACGTCAGTGAGTCGTCGCAGTCTAGGGAAATAGATGTACCGGTTCAGGAAGAGCAACATTGCCGCCAAGAAATCGCGGAGCACACGGCTGAACATGGTCTGTGACATCCCACCAGCAGACGCCACAGTATGTTGGAAGGTACCGGTGGCAAAGAAGTGTAGGGCTGCCATCACCTTCACCTTGGGGGTCAGCGCTGTAGGATACGGCCGGCCAGGCTGCAAATGTGGGGACAACTGCACTGCCAAATCCTCAATCAGCTGCCTGGTGAAGCGGTACCGTCGGATGCTGTCCCGTTCCACCATCGTTGCCAGGTCTGGGAATGGCCGATGGACAGCAGGAGCCCTGCAGTGCAGAGGAGAAGTAAGCAAGATCGTCAGTCACCCCACATATGCGGCATTGAACACACTCAAGATCCCAACATACATCATCATGAGGCACAACTACATGAAGTGTGCAGTACCGGAACGACATGTATGGTACATACATGGCCAACATCTGTCAACACGGTCCTACAGGTGGCATCAATTTGTCCCAGGTTGGCCCATTGGATATCATGATGCTGTGTCACAGTCACCCCCCAGTGACATGTGAGGACAGATGTGCCCCAGGCACCACAGCTCAACGACAGGCACATTCCCAGGGACCCTGTAATGCCACATGGACACTGGCATCACCTGGAGTATCATGTGTACACCACAACAAAACAAACATGACCCCCACAGGTAGTGGCCACACTTGCCATGGCAGGAGAGCCATGGACGTCTGTGACACACACGCACAACATCAGAGTCCATGCACACACAACGTGGATGTGGAGACTGTCTCCCATTGTGCACATGAAATCAGAGACATTGTAAACACTACATGCACAAAGACTGTGGAGGGCCATCACTATTGTGCCACTGGGACACCCTGGCTCAAACATACCGTCCCACATGGGACTCACGGGGTATGTGACATGACATACACAAACACCACTGTGAAATGTGACCATGGCACATGCACAGATATGAACAGTTGCACATCACAGTGGTCACGTACACGTAACACCCAGGATCCTGTCCCCATTAACACGTGCACAGCCTGGGGGTGGCTGCCCACAGGTGACACCCACAGGACAACATGTACACCAACATACACACAATAGGAAATGCAGCCTTACATGCCTTATGATAAGGTTTGGACAGGCTGTCGTGATGTAGGTGTGCCCCTCACTCCCTGGGAGCTATCTGTGGCTGGCATATGTCCATCTGAGACAGGCATGCTGACATATGCCAGTCACATGTACAGTGATGCGTTGAACAGCAATGGACCGATCGGTGCCTCCGGCCGGCCCATTGCTTTCAATGTGTGCGGGTACGCGTTGTACCCCTGTGCGCGTTGTACTGCAATGGACCGATCGGTGCCTCCGGCCGGCCCATTGCTTTCAATGTGTGCGGGTACGCGTTGTACCCCTGTGCGCGTTGTACTGCAATGGACCGATCGGTGCCTCCGGCCGGCCCATTGCATTCAATGTGTGCGGGTACGCGTTGTACCCCTGTGCGCGTTGTACTGCAATGGACCGATCGGTGCCTCCGGCCGGCCCATTGCATTCAATGTGTGCGGGTACGCGTTGTACCCCTGTGCGCGTTGTACTGCAATGGACCGATCGGTGCCTCCGGCCGGCCCATTGCATTCAATGTGTGCGGGTACGCGTTGTACCCCTGTGCGCGTTGTACTGCAATGGACCGATCGGTGCCTCCGGCCGGCCCATTGCATTCAATGTGCGGGTACGCGTTGTACCCCTGTGCGCGTTGTACCTCAATGGACCGATCGGTGCGCACCCATTGACAATGGGCTTGCCTGGCAACGGACGCGTTTTCGAATATTCGAACGAGTCGGTTGCTGGAAAATCAGTTGGTCACCCACAACAATGTTGCAAAATCATGTATGTCATGAAGTTGAAATTTTGAAGGATGCTGTGGGCGTGTTTTGGTGCTGCTATTCCATGGATTGGCCAGATTCAGAAGATGCAAACGACTTGGACCTATCACTTTGGACACAAGGGACAGTATCTGCCTCTCCAGCACATATATATTGCTGCATGTTCCCCTGAGAGCCCACTTGCCTGCACTACATGCTCCAGGACGACATCTGCCACTGCACTGCTGCTGTCTCTGCCCCTCTGGACCCTGCAATGGCACGTACTGTGGAGAGAGCCCCAGCCTTCAGCCTTGAAGAGAACCAGGCCCTGCTGGACAGCCTACTTCCACAGTACAGCAAGCTGTATGGGACACCAGGGGAGCAGGTGAGTGTTCTGTGCACTGCCTTTCTGAATGTGCATTTTGTCTGACTAGCAAGGCTGAGAGTCAGCACACCACTGGCTAGCAGGCTCACTGAGTAGTTGTCACCCCCCATAGTGTGTAGTGACTTGCACTGGACAGGTATGGTGCAGTGACAGTGCTTCTGAACAGGGTTTTACTCCCCATGCTATGATACCATGTAGTGACTTCTGGAAAACTGTCCATGGGCAGCCGTGCACTGCCTGGGTACACCATGTGCCCCTGTGATTGCGACATGTATATGCAACTGTGTCATGCACGGATATGTTGCATGTGTAATAATGGCCTTATCACTTTGTCATCCTGACAGGCTTCTGCCCATCGGAAGCATGAGATATGGAAGGACATCGTCCGGGCTGTCCGGTCCGTGGGGGTCTACAAGCGCCGGATCCGCAACTGCCAAAAGAGGTGGCAGGACCTTCGGGGCTGGACCCGGAGGATTGCACGGGTCCAGCTGAAGCTGTCGCCTCCTCGCAGGAGGGGCGGAACACGGACCCTGACCCCCACATGCTCAGGATCCTGGCGGTGGTCTTTCCAGACCTGGATGGGCAGCTGAAGGCCAGAGAGCAGCAAGGAGGGGTGAGTCAAAGACTGCACTGTGTACTCTGTCTAACATGTTATGTGCCCTCCTCGGGCCAGGTTGAACTGCCACAGTACAGCAGTCATGTTGTCCAGGAGCCATGTCCCTCTATTGTGCACTGCCCACTCCTCATCTGATACCCAGGTGTGGCCCTTACATGCAGGGAATTCTGTCACTTAGGACTGTGTCCTTGCAGTTTGCTTGACTCAAGGTGGGAGACAGCATCTGTTTCCCTGACTCTGTGGTGGGCATCATGGGTGGGTCCATTGCTTACACAATGCCTGTATTCTGACATGTATTCAGCGTGTTACTTTGATCTGTGGTCCAATTGCTGAGCTGATCCACCACATGTGGCTGGGGTACCTGGCACACACCCATGCTGCGGGTGGGAACAATGTTTGGGCCCCAGGAGTATGTATATGACGTGTGTCACACATACTTAGCCAGCTGCCTACAGTCCAGGGCTCATCCCTCATTCATGTGGGGCTGGACAGTCATGCCTACTCCAGGCCATACAATACACTCTGTACTCCCACTCCCGTGTATCAGAGGACACATTGTGCACAGTGTTTTGACCCCTCAGGTGTCTGCCTCTGTGTCAGTGTGCTGTGGATTAGTCGCCAGGACTGCTGTGGAGTTTCTTGGTAGGGGCTCAGCATGCCACTGGAGATGTGACCATAGGAGACGATACTTGTGTGACACATAGGTGTCTGATCAGCTGCCCATGCAGACTGGGGCATGTAAATGTGAAGTTCAGGCAGCTGTTCCCCATGCACAGCAGAGTGTGAGGGGCTCAGGTTCAGAGGGTAGTGTCACAGGTCTCCCATATGTCCAATAGGTATGACCTGGACAGATGAGGGTTAAGAGGATGTGTTGTGGGGGGATGTACATGTGCACTTGTGCAGCTCCAGGACTTGCATTCCCCATGACCTACTATTGTGACACAGTGCAGAGTGTTGTTGTCTGGCTGCAAAGTCATACATCACTGAGACAGTGATGTATGACTTTGCAGTCATGCCTCCGCCATGGCATGTGTCTACTGATTGGTGATCCTGCAGGGGAGTGACATGTGCTACATGCACACCATAGTGGCGCTGGCTATCAGGACATGGGTGCATCATGGTGTCTGTCGCTGGAATGCATCACATGCATTTCCTATTTGACTCTGGGCATCCCTTACATCCGTAAACCTGTACTGACTCAGTGGCAAGAGCTGTGATGTGTCCACACCGTGTCCTCTGCACTGTCCAACTACTGTGTACTTGGTGCATGTGTCAACACTGGGGTGTTGCAATCCAACAGACACCAGACAGATGGGTGCAAGGCCATGTGGGATGTGAGTGCCATGCTTGGCATCAGACTGACAATTGACTTCTCCTGTTCAATTAGGGCACTTTTAGCAATGTACAACTAATGATGCCAGGGCTTGCTCTGTAATGTGCTGTGCTCACAGTGGTGTGTGCGTTTGGTGCAGGTGACTGATGTCTGTCTGTTTCCCCATTGTTTGCAGATACATCCACGGCCACGGAAGGGGACAGCTCCACGGACCAGGAGGAGCCGGAGAGCCAGACTGGGTCAGCAGCCGAGGAGTGGTCGGAGGGACCCAGTGGCACGGAGGGCGAGGGGAGCCACACCGAGGAGTCCTCAGCAGCATCCACCTCAGCTGAGGACCAGAGCAACTCGGAGGATGACTCCCTTGTGGAGGCGGGTGTCAGCAGCCACCACACCCCAGCTAGTGTTGCTGTCCCCGCCACCACCAGCACCACCACCGCCCTCCCATCGGCTCCCATTCCCCAGGTCCGTGGAGGCTCCCATGTCCGGGAGCGTGTCTCCTTTGGGCCAGGCACCGCACCCCCTGCCCCTGTGTCCCCTGCTGCCCTGAGTGAGGAGTCTGTGTACCTCCTTCGCCAGCTCCATGTAGGGCAGACAGCCATGCTGAGTGTCCTCCATGCGCACACCGCGCTGTTGACTCAGCTGGTGTCGTTCATGGAGGGCATCTCATCGGGCATGTCTGACCTACAGAGGGGCAATAGGTCCATGGACTCCTCCCTGACGGCAGCAGTGTCCCTCCTCAAACGGTCCCTCACCCCTCCTGCCTCTGCTCCATCCACACTCCCCAGCACCTTACCCATCCCAGGCACACACACACTGGCACAGGCACACACCAGCACACACACATCCAGCACACTGACACACACGCCAATGACAAAACGCACACGCACGCACATTCAGGGGACTGAAGCCAGACTCACAGGGGATGGGGCCCTGGAACACACACACGCATCCACATGCACTGCGCAGTCCTCAGTTCCCTCTCCCTCCAAAGCACCCTCCCTTGCCTCACCTGCAACCCCAAAGTCACAGCAGCTCTTCCTCTGTGACCTCGGCCTCTTCCCCACCGATGAAGCTGCTCCAGCATCCCGGGGGAAGAGGAAGCCCACCCACACGGAGCAGAGTGCCCCTCGCCCCCGGACACCCCTCCCCCAGGCGCAGACGGACTGAGGCCCCCACCCGCAAGTCCCCCGGAGTGCTAAGAGCAAGACCCCGCCACCACCCTGCAGCTCAGGCACAAGGTCTCCGTCCTCCATCCCTCAGGCCCCCACTGCACAGGTGCCCCCACCACACCCTGCCCCAGGTTCCCCCACCCACAGATATACCATCCCCAAGATGCTCCGGCCTTCTCCCCCTGCCACTTGCTCTCCCAGCACCACACCCCCCGCTGCGCTTGTCTGTGCCACTGATGTGGTGAGGGTGTCCCCCCCTCTGTCCAACCCACCTTGCCTGTTCCCCATTCTCCTCCCCTGGAGGTAGGCACTGCAGTGGAGTCCACTACCGCCCTGTCTGACTTGGGCACTGCAGTGGCGGACCTGTCCACCCCATCTGCAGGGTCCACTGCAGTTGTGCCGGCACCCACGACATCTGTGTCATGCCCCCCAGTTGTGCCGGCACACACCATGTCAGACACCTCCACTGCAGTTGTCAGTGGCTCTCCTGCACCCACCACCCCTTCCCTGACTCCCCCTGGTGAGCCCTGATCCTGTCCCTGCGGTGCCTGGCCTGCCCCCGGTTGCCCCTCCTAGTGGATTGTCCCTGGTATTGTGCAGGCATGCGTAGGGTGACATCTGCCAGTGTCACCCTGTTTGAACTTTGACAATGGACTGGCCATTGGCCTTTGCTCTTTTTTCAGGACTTCGTTTGGCCTCAACACATATGCTGAATAAAGCAACTTTCTTTTCTCTAGTGCTCATGCTTCAGATGTACATGTTGTTGGTGCAGCTAACCATGCCCTTGCTGCAGTGATGGTGATATCTGGTCTCATGATTATGAAGTGTTACTGTGCAGGAACCCATGTGGTCCAGGGGGAATGTGTCCTATCATGTGGTGTATCCATGTCATCAATAGCAGCATCTGAGGGTGTCATGTGTTCAGTATTTGGCAATGGGTTTCCTACTTACATTGGCAATTTCATATCTGTGGCTTCCACCCCTGCACATCTGTTGTGCCTGCCATCGTTGCATTTGTCTACTTCCCTGACCGTGTTGCCATCTCCAGTGGACATGCAGGTTTGGGCATCAATGGGGAGGGACTCATCCGTGTAGTCAGTGCAACATTGCTATACAAGTGTGTTGGATCTGTGCTGATGATTCCGTTGGCACATCCATGACCAGGCTGATGTGATGGGAGCCCTCATTTGGTGCTAATTGTTGATTGTGTGACCAAGTGCTCAGCTGACATGATGGGGCCCTACTGAGGCAACATATGGCACAGCTTTCCTCACACAGGAGTGGAGTCCCCTCATGGCAGTGTGTACACGTGTGACATTGCCTGCACCCAAGGTGTGTGTTGTATGTGCATGTCTGTGTGTTCACTTCCATTCATCTGCGCATGCTGTGATCCCTAGTGTTGTACCTGTTTGTGATGCTTGCTGACTTGAGCTATGTTCCCCCAAAGTCTTCTCCCTGTGTTCTCTGTGATGTGGGTGCATGGCACATTACTGGTCATCAGGGTGTCACCCATAGGTGTGTTTGCTGTCAGGGCTGAGTTTGTGTGCAGACGCAGATGGGTCACAGTCAGGTTTCCCCTTGGCACTTGTTGTTTGCCCCTGTCATGTGATTTCCAGTTTGTGTTATCTTTCAGTGATTGTGACATGTTGTGTGTGTGACTGCTGCCACTCCTCAGGGTCAGAGCTGCAATGTTGGAAGTTGTCTATGTGTGTTCTTTGTGGGTGACCTTGGCTTCTTCATTGGTGTGTGACTGTGGCTGGGATCCCATTGGTCGGTGTGGTATTGCCGTCATGTCCATGTACAGCGTAGTGTGCAGTGTGTCAGACATTCAGGAGTCTTGTTGAGTGTCCATGTGTGATGTGTTTCTACACCTTGGTTCCCACCCACCACCCTGGAATAGTCATGGGTGCATGTGCAATGTCACCAGTGCATGTGTACTTCACTGCTGCACATTGTTGGAGGTCGAGGGGTGTGGTGTTGAGTGTGTGCAGATGAGAGTTGTTGCCCGGCTAGGCCCCTGCCTCCATGTTGGCCTTGGCTTACTGGCCATGCTGATTGATTTGTGCTTGTGTAGGTGTGATGGTAGTTTGTTGCTCAGGACACCTGACTGTGGTTCATAGTGTGAACGACATTTAGCTTTGTCATCACAGTGGTATTTTTATTCAGCCCAGGGTCACCACATTGTGGGGGCCCTGGGAGTGGTGCTGTGGTGTGTCTGTGACTTGCTGTGTCAGTTGTTGTTCCTACGTGCCTGTGTGACATGTGTGTTTTGTGCTCCCTCTCACCTGACAATGCCTGCTTGCCCACATAGGGGATTTGGATCCATGAGTTACCTTAGTGTGGCAGTGTATGCACATCTGTATGATTGGTATTCAGCTCTCCTCATGTGTTGTGTGGTTGCCTGGGGACACTGGCACCCCCACCCCTCACCTGCTGTGTATGATGACAGTGTTGGTCTGCCTGTTTGTGTTTGTGCATCTGCACCACTGCATTGGCATATCTTGGGTGTGCCATTGGCTGTATGTTGTTTGGTGTGTTTCCCCTGCTGTCCCTGGGACTCCTAGGTCATCGGTCAGCACAGTGATCATGGTTTGTGTGTCCCATTGCTGCCATGGTATGGTATCTGTTCACCTCACATCTGCTGTCTCCACAGGGTATCTGCATTTGTGTGCCCATTGGTGCAAATATGTGGTTCTGCATTCTGATGGTCACTTCTGTCATTGTGTCATTGATGACTGTTGACGGTCTCAGCCCCCATGGGTGTTGTTTGTCTGCACATGGCCAAAGGAATGTTTCATTTGCACTGCAGTATTTGGCTCCCCCAATTTATGTTGCAATGGGACACATACACTACTTTGCCACAGATGAGTTTTTGGTTCTGTGAGCAGGAATGATCCATGCAGTTTGGCAGTTGCAGCTCTTTCTTTGTCAACAATTACCTTTTGGTCACTGTGATGATGAGGGTGTAGACCCCATTGCCACAATGGTCAAAATGTGCTTCAGCTATGGACCCCACACTTGCCTTTTGGTCACTGTGATGATGGGGGTTTAGACCCCATTGCCACAATGGTCAAAATGTGCTTCAGCTATGGACCCCACACTTACCTTTTGGTCACTGTGATGATGGGGGTTTAGGCCCCATTGCCACAATGGTCATGGGCTGCTTGCATTGTGGGTGCCACACACATATATGTGTGGCACATGTGCTAGGGGGTCACATTGTATGTTGAAAGTCATGTTCGGTGTTGTAGGCATTTGACACAGCCTACACACGCTTGTCATGGTGGTGGGGGATGTCTTAATCTTGCATTCCCTAGGTTGTGGTGTGCTTGTTGTGTCATGCATTGTCCATCCTATGAGTGGGGGTGGTAGTAGTGGTAGGCATCCAGCCCCCTGGCTAAGGGTGGTAGTAGTGGTAGGCATCCAGCCCCCCTGGCTAAGGGTGGTAGTAGTGGTGGGCATCCTGCCCCCTGGCTAAGGGTGGTAGTAGTGGTAGGCATCCTGCCCCCTGGCTAAGGGTGGTAGTAGTGGTAGGCATCCTGCCACCCTGGCTAAGGGTGGTAGTAGTGGTAGGCATCCTGCCACCCCTGGGTGAGGGTGGTAGTAGTGGTAGGCATCCAGCCCCCCTGGGTGAGGGTGGTAGTAGTGGTGGGCATCCTGCCCCCCTGGCTAAGGGTGGTAGTAGTGGTAGGCATCCAGCCCCCCTGGCTAAGGGTGGTAGTAGTGGTGGGCATCCTGCCCCCTGGCTAAGGGTGGTAGTAGTGGTAGGCATCCTGCCCCCCTGGCTAAGGGTGGTAGTAGTGGTAGGCATCCTGCCACCCTGGCTAAGGGTGGTAGTAGTGGTAGGCATCCTGCCACCCCTGGGTGAGGGTGGTAGTAGTGGTAGGCATCCTGCCCCCTGGCTAAGGGTGGTAGTAGTGGTAGGCATCCAGCCCCCCTGGGTGAGGGTGGTAGTAGTGGTGGGCATCCTGCCCCCTGGCTAAGGGTGGTAGTAGTGGTAGGCATCCAGCCCCCTGGCTAAGGGTGGTAGTAGTGGTAGGCATCCAGCCGCCCCTGGGTTGGGGTGGTAGTAGTGGTAGGCATCCTGCCCCCTGGCTAAGGGTGGTAGTAGTGGTAGGCATCCTGCCACCCTGGCTAAGGGTGGTAGTAGTGGTAGGCATCCTGCCCCCCGTGGGTGAGGGTGGTAGTAGTGGTGGGCATCCTGCCCCCTGGCTAAGGGTGGTAGTAGTGGTAGGCATCCAGCCCCCTGGGCTGGGGTGGTAGTAGTGGTAGGCATCCTGCCCCCTGGCTAAGGGTGGTAGTAGTGGTAGGCATCCTGCCCCCTGGCTAAGGGTGGTAGTAGTGGTAGGCATCCTGCCACCCTGGCTAAGGGTGGTAGTAGTGGTAGGCATCCTGCCCCCTGGCTAAGGGTGGTAGTAGTGGTAGGCATCCTGCCCCCCTGGGTGAGGGTGGTAGTAGTTGTGGGCATCCTGCCCCCTGGCTAAGGGTGGTAGTAGTGGTAGGCATCCAGCCCCCCTGGGTTGGGGTGGTAGTAGTGGTAGGCATCCAGCCCCCTGGCTAAGGGTGGTAGTAGTGGTAGGCATCCTGCCCCCCTGGCTAAGGGTGGTAGTAGTGGTAGGCATCCTGCCCCCTGGCTAAGGGTGGTAGTAGTGGTAGGCATCCTGCCCCCCTGGCTAAGGGTGGTAGTAGTGGTAGGCATCCTGCCCCCTGGCTAAGGGTGGTAGTAGTGGTAGGCATCCTGCCCCCCTGGGTGAGGGTGGTAGTAGTGGTAGGCATCCAGCCCCCCTGGGTGAGGGTGGTAGTAGTGGTGGGCATCCTGCCCCCTGGCTAAGGGTGGTAGTAGTGGTAGGCATCCAGCCCCCTGGCTAAGGGTGGTAGTAGTGGTAGGCATCCTGCCCCCTGGCTAAGGGTGGTAGTAGTGGTAGGCATCCTGCCCCCTGGCTAAGGGTGGTAGTAGTGGTAGGCATCCTGCCACCCTGGCTAAGGGTGGTAGTAGTGGTGGGCATCCTGCCCCCTGGGTGAGGGTGGTAGTAGTGGTAGGCATCCTGCCCCCTGGGTGAGGGTGGTAGTAGTGGTAGGCATCCTGCCACCCCTGGGTGAGGGTGGTAGTAGTGGTAGGCATCCTGCCACCCTGGCTAAGGGTGGTAGTAGTGGTAGGCATCCAGCCCCCTGGGTGAGGGTGGTAGTAGTGGTGGGCATCCTGCCCCCTGGCTAAGGGTGGTAGTAGTGGTAGGCATCCAGCCCCCTGGCTAAGGGTGGTAGTAGTGGTAGGCATCCTGCCCCCTGGCTAAGGGTGGTAGTAGTGGTAGGCATCCTGCCACCCTGGCTAAGGGTGGTAGTAGTGGTAGGCATCCTGCCACCCCTGGGTGAGGGTGGTAGTGGTGGTAGGCATCCAGCCCCCCTGGGTGAGGGTGGTAGTAGTGGTGGGCATCCTGCCCCCTGGCTAAGGGTGGTAGTAGTGGTAGGCATCCAGCCCCCCTGGCTGAGGGTGGTAGTAGTGGTGGGCATCCTGCCCCCTGGCTAAGGGTGGTAGTAGTGGTAGGCATCCTGCCACCCTGGCTAAGGGTGGTAGTAGTGGTAGGCATCCTGCCACCCCTGGGTGAGGGTGGTAGTAGTGGTAGGCATCCAGCCCCCTGGGTGAGGGTGGTAGTAGTGGTGGGCATCCTGCCCCCTGGCTAAGGGTGGTAGTAGTGGTAGGCATCCAGCCCCCCTGGCTAAGGGTGGTAGTAGTGGTGGGCATCCTGCCCCCTGGCTAAGGGTGGTAGTAGTGGTAGGCATCCTGCCCCCTGGCTAAGGGTGGTAGTAGTGGTAGGCATCCTGCCACCCTGGCTAAGGGTGGTAGTAGTGGTAGGCATCCTGCCCCCCTGGGTGAGGGTGGTAGTAGTGGTAGGCATCCTGCCCCCCTGGTTGAGGGTGGTTGGCATCCAGCCCCCTGGGTTGGGGTGGTGGCGCGCATTCAGGCCCCTGTGTGCATATGTGGCATTGGTGATGGGCATCCCGCCCCTATGGTGCTGCTGTTGTAAGTATATTCAGATTCCCCGTGTATGTGTGTGATGTGTCGTGTACGTGTTGTATGTGTTTTGTGGTTGGTGTCTGACTTACCTTCTGCGCCGTACGCGTCCGTGCCTGTTCCGGTAGTAGATGTAGAATATTGGTATGATCGGGACGAAGGGATTCATGGTTGGTTCGTGTCGTTCGTCCTTCTCGTTGCTTCGCGTCGTCCTCGTCGCTTGGCTTCGTCCTCGTCGC